>OY755247.1:2628886-3303886 GCA_963576725.1 Azorinus chamasolen | reverse complement strand
CTTAGACCATAATTCGAAATGTAAGACAAATGTCTTGTTCATATTACATTTTAATGTTTCCATTCTCCGTTATTATTATTATTATTAAGTAATAGGCTATAATATGCACCCTTTGATGCTTCGCATCAATGATTTTCTTGTTTAATATTGTTATTTGAAGGACAACAAATGCAGTTGCAATATTTTGTGTTCCCTAGGTTGGTATGAGAATTATCAAATTCGATATATAGTAAACGGAGATAACGTAATGCACGTGTTCTGTAATTGAAGGTATGAGTTACATGTATCTATCTCGTGGCATTAGTACGGTGCGTACTCAAATACTCAAATTGACAATCTTCATAATATTGATTGAACATAACAAATACTAAAGTTTATGATATTATCGAAAATATGCGTTCATTGAAGGGACTTCCCCTTTAGCGGATTAGATGATAATCTCAGGAACCACTTAACACAATTCATTAGATCTAGTATTTTCAATGCATGTACACTTGAACTTCGATATCTCGAGCTCGGATATCTTGAACTCGGATAACTTGAACTCGGATATCTCGTAAGTCAGAGCAACATATACCGGTGAGTACTCAAATGCTAAACTCGTCATTTCTCCACTAAAACCTATTTTGTGACCAATCTTTAAGAACGCCTCTTCGAGACGATTCCAGAGTGGTTACAGTATAGGATTTGGTGGAGAAATAAAGGAGAAATTGTTGAAAATGTCCGCATCATATCTTGACCTCTGTAGTAAACATATGTACATGTAGTATATAAATTAAAATAATAACGAAAGAAAATCAAAACAGTATCTAAAACAGTTTTATATTCTTTGGACGACTGACAACTGACATCAGTATATTTTTGTCTCCGACATGTGTCTTCTGCTCAAAGTTTATGTAACATTTTATCAGAACTAGTACATTCTGAGAGTAAACAATTTGAATATTGATCAGACATCAAGTGTCTCGGCGTCTGATCTAAATCCAAGCCGTCTAAAGGATAAATAATCCTATCACTGCCAGGTTTGGTCGTCTGCAAAATGTGTCGTTTGTGTCCATTTACAAAATGTCTGCAAAATGTGTCGTTTGTGTCCATTTACATCTTTGAATTTTCGTCCCTTTTGTCACCCAAATATACTTGACAATATCAAACAGTTTCGATCAAGATAAGGTGCCAATTGGCACCAATCCAGGCTGTCGTGAAAAGTAATCCCAGATTCTACGATTACAGTAGAGGCTGTCTTAAGCGGCCCTCCAACATAAGTCTAATGATGGAGCTGTAAGGCAAATGAAAGCTTAATGCAGGACGTTGCAATAATCGTATATTAGATTTTACGACACTTTCGGTCGTACTATCTATCATAAAACGGACCCAGCTTTCAAACACAGACATGTTTACTCGTTAAGTAGCCATTATGGCGCGTTTCTATTGTAGTCTGATAATTAACACATGTAAAATAATTAAAGCTTTCCCATATTCAACCGTTTCGGCACCAAATATTTTTCGTCTACAAACAATGTTACTAAATAAGTGTCAGAGTGGACTTTCCTCCAATTTCTTTTCTACGAGAAAATGAGTGGCGTGTCAAACAGTTGGATCTAATATATAGTGAACAACCCTCTAAACCGGAATTCTAGTTGAGAGGAATTTAGATACTTTTAGGTAGGTGCTCCTAGAGGAGCTTTCTTCATGACTTTCACCATGTATTAAGCTGCCACCTGTCTCCAAGACCGAATATTATACTAAATCTAACGCCCGGTATAGAGGAGGTTTACTGTACAATGTGGAAATGCCGATTTAATCACATGACAGACAAAACCGTATGTGGTTTAGTTCAACATGTGGTTATGATATCACAATAATATTTTGTTCTAGAACAAGAAAATACGAGCGGCAATGTAACCGTTAAAATTTATTCACAATTGTTTTCCACGGTATAAGTTGTTGTGCGAGGAATCTTCATAAAAACAGTATTAACCCTTTCCCTGTTCTATGTTTATTTCAAATTTCAATACCTACTGTATACTCATTAACAAATGGTTATAACGAAACATTGAAGGTGATACATTGTAGACATTTTAGAAAGCAAAGAAACAGTTCTAATAAATTCTATTAGCAAACAGAGCAGACTCTGATCAGACGGCTCCTATAGGAGTCGTCTGATCTGGGTCTACTCTGTTTGCAAATGCGTGAAAACACGTTTATATGAGGGAAAGGGTTAATTCAGTGGGCATGAGGTATCGTCAAAAACTCGTCAAAACTCGCACAAAACACACCATTTATAGACAGATTACCTTAGTAACAAGACAATATATTTAATTGCACAAATATTATAAATAGAGGATACACCATGAGTGGTCATTGAACACTTGGAATATTCAATGACTACGAATGCTGTATTCTATTTATCATATTACCTCTAAGACAGCGTATTACTAGATCCAAATATAGGTGAATATTAGTACTTTGGGTGCTTTGGTCACAGTTGCGTGTGATTTGGTCTAACCAACTAAAAAGTAGATCCTAATTTTCATTTATTTTGTCCACAACAAATTGATACTTGTGTTTCATTGTTGAAACACCTAGTTATATAATCAGGCAACCTAGAAATTAAACAAATGTCTTCATATACATCAGAAACAAATAAAGCAACATATACAGGTGCAGTGACGTCATTCTTGACAACTGTAGGTGAACAATCATGTAAGTTTTGAGCGCGATGAATGGCTAGTTTTAAAACAGTGTCGCTATCGGTCAATCTGATTCGATTTCTGGTTGGACTGTTCGATTTTGCTGGATTGTCATTCTAGTGGATATGTATAGTTCGATTTCGAGCGCTGAGCCATGACTGCACTTTTCTTTTTATAGAAGTTCTAATTCTAATGTATGAATAAGTGGACAATGATTGTCACAAGAAGCTCGTAGTAATCGTTCAGTATTAATATATATATGCTTATTACAGGTATGTATAACCACAGGTAACTCCGGAACAAATATCTGGTTTGTGCAGCGTTTTACCCCTACGGGTGGACTCGTCCTAAAGGTCACAGCTCACGGGTCAAAATCGAACTATACATGGAAGGTTCCGCCATGTATTGGGGCGGCAAAAATGCTTTGGAAACCACAAGTGACATGGAAATTTTTCGACGATTCAGCATGTAGAGAGTTAGATTTCATCTACACCTGGTTTTGGGAGGTGTTATGATTGCTGTCAGTTAAGTGGAGGATTATTGAGATCATTTTGTGCTGATTCTGACTTATCAATGCGACTTTAGTTGTTGATTGAAGCCATGTTCCTGTCAGATATTTGCATTATCTGGTTCGCGCCCATGTTTGGAATCATGTATTTTCTGGGGCTGTAGTTGGACAAGTGTTTGTTAGTAGAGATTCTGGAGTGCTGGACCATGTGTTTCATCATGGTACAGAACTACAGACAATGTTTACACGATCGTACTTCTACCGAACTACACGTTGTTCGGTGAAGGTGAGTAGACAGTAACTGTTGTTGATGCTGTGTAAAATGGACAATCAGGCTTGGAATAACCGGAGTGTCGTCTTTTGACATGCTCTCTGTATACTGCTATTGAGTATCTGTTTGGTTTGACCAAGTTTACCCACAGGTTTGGTTTCACAACGCATATGTATATCGATGGTTGCTTCCCGTCTTTGCCGTGTTTGTTTTGAATTTTTGACAGCGCGTATGAATACAAGTTAGGTCAGAATTTACAACGAGTTGTATAACAAGCCTTTAATATCGCGAATATAGTTCCCAAGTTATAACACTGCCGGGCCGGAAGTAATGTGATAAATTTAGATAAATGCAGACGAATCAACAATACGAAACCCTGGTATAAACAGACACATTAGTGTTGATGTAATGTTTTCAAGAACTCATTGTTTTACCCATTACCTCATTTTTAGACCCTTAACCTCATAGGCTATCTGTAGACAATTTACCGCAAACTATTTTAGACCAATTACCTCATTGGCTATTTTTAGACACATTACCCCAGGCTATTTTAGACCAATTACCTTATATACTTTAGACCCAAATACTTTGAATAACCCTACTTCAAAAGAGCAATTACTACAAAAAGAAAACATTGCACACCTATACAGTTTATAAACCATTGTGATAAATAGAGCATTTCCTCCTATGGCGCAAATACTCTATTTATCACATTGGTTTCAAAATATGACTTTACTTTTGTCACTGTCCGTTACAAGGCATTACTTCCATCTTCCCCTATTGATTGTTTGTTATGTCCGTGCGCCTCTTTGTGTCTTTTATATATATGTACTTTTGCTGTTTGTCGTTGTGGTGCTGTTTGAGCGGCTGAGTGTTTTGTATGCGGTGTTTCCTGCATGACTCATACATGTACTTTTAAAGAGGCACCAGAATCGTCAATAGTAGGGAATGAGTTAATATGATTATGTGTTACTCATCCAGATCCATGTTACATTTGCAAATGTATTTGTAAATATGAGTGAGATCGAGATACACGGGACAATAGCTGACATAAATGCGTGATCTGGATCCAGATGAGATGACGAGTAACTCAGTGTCTCATTACAATCTGAAAAGTTTGATGACGAGTAAGTCAGTGTCTTCTCATTACAATCTGAACAGTTTGATGACGAGTAACTCAGTGTCTCATTACAATCTGAACAGCTTGATGACGAGTAAGTCAGTGTCTTCTCATTACAATCTGAACAGTTTGATGACGAGTAACTCAGTGTCTCATTACAATCTGAACAGTTTGATGACGAGTAACTCAGTGTCTTCTCATTACAATCTGAACAGTTTGATGACGAGTAACTCAGTGTCTCATTACAATCTGAACAGCTTGATGACGAGTAAGTCAGTGTCTTCTCATTACAATCTGAACAGTTTGATGACGAGTAACTCAGTGTCTCATTACAATCTGAACAATTTGATGACGAGTAAGTCAGTGTCTTCTCATTACAATCTGAACAGTTTGATGACGAGTAAGTCAGTGTCTTCTCATTACAATCTGAACAGTTTGATGACGAGTAACTCAGTGTCTCATTACAATCTGAACAGTTTGATGACGAGTAAGTCAGTGTCTTCTCATTACAATCTGAACAGTTTGATGACGAGTAACTCAGTGTCTCATTACAATCTGAACAGCTTGATGACGAGTAAGTCAGTGTCTTCTCATTACAATCTGAACAGCTTGATGCCGAGTAACTCAGTGTCTCATTACGATCCGAACAGTTTGATACTTTAGCAGTATTTTGACAAAACCCGGGATAATGAATAATAAAGAAAAGTACACAGCATGCTTAATATTAAACCTTTACTTCATGTATATTCATGTTAAAATAATGATATTATGAGTTTTAATTAGTAGCAGAATCAGATCTCTATCACAGCATAAACAAACAAAGGCGTCTGATCCGGGTCTGCCCTGTTTGCTTATGAACTTATAGATCTGATTCTAATTTTGCAACAACTCAAAATGTCCGTGTCTTAAACGGCCATCAAAAAGAGGTCTTTTATGGGATTGCCAGACTTCAGTTTAATGCAGACAAAAGCAATGCAGAAAGCTACAATAGGAGCTTTCGGCATTACTTTTGCCCTGCAATAAGCAAGACTCCTTTGATCAAAGAATTAATGACCACGTGAGTCAGGTTCTATTGCATAACTGACAACGCTATGAGGTAAAGGTTTAAGTTATGTCTTTGCTTTAGTACAAAATACTCGCCGGCCAATATGCTATTGTTGCCGACCTTCTGGAGCAGAATTTTTGTTTTCTGTTCTCCCTCACGAAACCTTGCTCTTTGTGACTTCATGTATTTCTTTAACTTAAAGACAGATATTAGACAGGCATGTATGGCATGAAAAACGCCACAAAAGTGTAAATCAATATATCTATTCAATAAAATGAAAAAACCCAACAACCCAGAATTATAAATATGTATAAAACATAGAATGGAAGTCAGTCAGGCAGGAGAAGCCACACGAAAGGCCATCGCAATTGAGGTATGCATATCCATACATACACACATACCCTACACAGAACAGTTTCTTGTCTGTCCATCATCGAAATAGAAGACAAGATATGATGCCATAACATACAAAAGAGATGAGAACTGTCTTGTAACGGTCAATGGTAAACATTACATTTAGGGTTTAATACTTTACTCTATAAAAACGCCTTTCTACGCTCTGGCAAACAAAGTAGATCTGTAGGAGCCGTCTGATCAGCGTCTGTTCTGTTATCTTATGATATAATAGGGATATAATTATATAGTTTCTGCCATGGCCAAAACTTCCTGTCTTCATCTAATATTATAAGAAAAGTCTAATTAACATTATTTCATATATTAATATTCGTTGGGGAACGCACCAAAATCGCATTTATCCCTCCTGACGCCAGTCATATGTAATCAATGACAACTTTCATGAGTCACATCAACCATTCTAGAGGTTAACTTGTTTTATTCATAAAACATATTTTAAAAACATATCTAAATATACTACAATTAGTATTATAAGTACAGCGTCTGTTCTGTTATCTTATGATATAATAGGGATATAATTATATAGTTTCTGCCATGGCCAAAACTTCCTGTCTTCATCTGATATTATAAGAAAAGTCTAATTAACATTATTTCATATATTAATATTCGTTGGGGAACGCACCAAAATCGCATTTATCCCTCCTGACGCCAGTCATATGTAATCAATGACAACTTTCATGAGTCACATCAACCATTCTAGAGGTTAACTCGTTTTATTCATAAAACATATTTTAAAAACATATCTAAATATACCACAATTAGTATTATAAGTAGGCCTAATAACTTGTAAACGCGGATTACAAAGTAATTACCAGGGCTAAAAAATAAATAAGGTAACTCTCCGTTTCGTTTACTATTGAAAGAACCTTGACAAGATGTTGTACATTTTTCTTGTGTATAATGGGGGAGCAGTTTTTGTGTTTGTTTTTGTACAGTCTGGTACGTTAATGTTTTAACTAATGATCACTGTTTATACGTTCGTACAGTATTATCCCGATGTTGCAATTCTAATGAAAGCCTACTTATTTCGGGTGTGCGGGGGTGGGGTGGTATCGATGAATAAAAGAACTAATCCCCTATATAATAATCATTAAACAAAGATATACATGTACATGGTTTTAAAACTACAGATCGTAGGTTAATACATTGCACAAAACGCCCCTTAGAATTATCTGCATTGTTTTCATTATTCGACTGCGCCACGCACAATCCTTATATGTGTTTATTCGGAACGGTGGATTGTTTTTTGTCACTGTAACATTTTTTATAACTTTTTTCATTGAAGAGTTCACAGCAACGAATCCAATAAGCAGTTCTGTGTCGCGCGGTCCTCCATTATCCCCATTTAATAAATAGTTCACCTTTTTCAGTGATTTTAATTTACAAATCAAATATTGCGCTTACTAAAATTATTAAAAACGCCTTTGTGTCAATTTTAATCAAGCTGGGTAATACTTATTATTTTACTCGTAACAAATTTGAAAAATGCAAAAATATACACCATTTAGCTTTTAAATTTCTAATACAATATAAACTTTAGAATACAGTGCTCCCTCTCTACAACGACACCCTTTGGGATACGAAGATTGTATGTGTTGTTCAGAGGGAGTTGTTATAGGGAGGGAAAATCAAACATAATTAGCTTGTTTGCAGATCCACAGATAAGGTGTATTTCGAGAATTAAAACCGTTATGCCTCTTTCAAACCCTATGTTGTGACCACTCTTTAGAATCGTCACAAAGTGACGATTCTAAAGAGTGGTCACAACATAGGGTTTGATTGAGGCATAAAGAAAATACGATGGAAAAAGTTGTGTCTGGAGGCTTGTTGTTTCGGAAACAGTGGCATGGGTTGTTGTAAGGAGGGACTCGTTATTGAGAGGGCCGTTGTAGGGAGGGAGCACTGTAGCACATTGACTTTAAGCTTGTTTTAATTTGGAGTTGTAGAAAAAATCTGATAAAGTGATATCATATAGCCACTGTCAATGAGAGCAGCAACTTCCTGACCATGAAGAATAACAGTTGCCTCATTGGCTGAACCTATCAGCTTGGCCTTAGACTCACATGTTTGGCCCGACGTTAAAATAGCACCAGCTGCAGAAACAGCTTCAGCATTGCCAGCTCCTGAGGTCCCTAACCGTTTAAAGAATGTTGATAATTTTGTGTTGTTGGTGTTGTTGATGTAGTGTGATCTTCCTCTACCTGTATTACGACGGTACCTGTTCTGTGTGTATGAGTTGGTTGGTGTAGTGTAGTTGCGAGAATTGTTGGTGGTCTTAGGCGCAGTTGCAGGCTGAGATATATCAAACGTGTCCAAGATCTTAGATAATTTATCACCTAGCTGCGTGTTAAAATCTTTTTGCATTTTCTCTAGTTTGGAGTCAAACCTCCGCTCTAGATCAGAGAGTTGATCAGACGCAACAAGAGGCTGGTGATCGAGTGCCCTTGTTGTTAGAAGTGAGAGAAATCTCCCTCTCTACAGTTCTGATCTACTGGACAAGTGTCTGAAATTCTAGTATACTTTCATATGTATGACTAGTTTTATCCATACGTCAGAACTTATGACGTAACATGTCCTTTTGAGACGACATCCAAAGCTGGTGACCGACTCACCATGTCTCTGATAAGAGTTAAAAAAGTCCTGCATGATAAGATATGGCGAAACATCTTCAAAGTGTCAATATGTTTGAGAAGAACTTTTTCCATTGTCTCGTTCTTTCAACTGACAGCGGTCACTGAATCTTTACTCATTGTATGAAACATCTCCTTTCTGATCATCACCAGAGAAACGCGGAAATTTATGTTAGGAAGTGGAAGAATTCTAAAGAAGCTTGTGAATTGTCAATGGCAGGTGCAACATATGGTGTAGAAGTAGTGGAGGAAACACTGGTCCTAGTTCCGTATCATCTGGTACAAGTACTGAACGGGGAAAATCAGTTAAAGGAGTAAGAAGGGAAGTTGTAGGGAACATCTGGGGCTTTGGATTCCTGGGTGTATGTGTAGGCTCAAGGTCAATCCTGTTTACAAGGAGTGCTTTACGTGGAGTAGGGGTAGGGTGAGGTACAAGACCCCTAGCAGTCACAGCTGTAAGTATTGCACCATCTGTCAATATTTCTGCCATTTGGAATAAAAAGTATAAACAAAGAATGAAAAAAAACCTCTTAAGCATTTTACAAATAAAAACTATATGAAAAATGTTAAAGTTCTATATTATAAAAAAAGCTCAAATGAAAACAAATATAAATTTATCCATATACTGTCCGAAAACAAAACGAAAACGACCAAAGATAATCACTGCTTTAGTAAATATCAAACAACAACAACAATGTACTGTAAAATATCAACTTTCACGGAATAAATTAAGCAGCAAATCCTACAAATTCCTGAAAACGTTATTTATTATCTGCAGGTTTATTTCATTAGCCAATGTACTATATTATAACCTGAAAATACCCTTTTAAACAGATATTATAAATGAATAGTATGCTCTACATTCCTGTAATTATATAATTGGCAAAATGTTATCATCTTCTAATCGGGTCTCATTATAAGCTGATTAATCACTTTTCAGCAAATTATGTACTAATTTTCAAACAATACGGATCAAATATCTAGCCCCACACAAGTGTGACCTGATATTCGATACATATTGCTTACAGAGGCCATAAAAAAGTCAACATTTTATAAACAGTAATATTGTATACATCCGTTTTGTACTAGGACGTTTGGAGGGCACTGTATTTATACAAACTGATTTTAACCCTTTTACCTGTCATAAAAGACCTTTAATGCGTTTGCAAACAGAGAAGACCTCGATCAAACAGTTCCAGTAAAGCATTCCGTTGTTTTATTGCTCGGCCTTTTATCGATACAAGAAACCCTCCTGCTGTGCAACTGTGTATACGTTCCATCTGCTGTGGATTGTATATTGCACAAATATGGTCCAATAAAAGATTCCACCTGTAGGTAACCCTTTTCCGGTTCTATATCTAGTCCAAATTTCAATACCTTTTGAATATTCATGGACGAAATAGGTAAATGAAATATGGAAGATGGGACGCTGTAGCCATTTTAGAAACTAAAACTGATCTTTCAAATTCAATTAGCAAACAGAGTAAATCCTGATCAGATGGCTTCTATAGGAACCATCTGACCGGGGTCTACTCGCGTTTTTATGAGAGTAAGGGTTAAGGGGCTACAAAACGCATCGATGCATATTTAGTAATATCATGACAGTGCGACAAAACAAGGACGCGTCGTGTTTTAGGCTGTTGGAAGTTTGTGTTAATTGCTTTTGTTTCCGAAAGAAATTAATTCTGAGAGATTAAAAAGATTAAGATACTATGCCAAACAAGAGGCTTATAATCAAATACATGAAAGAAATATCAAACAGACAGGCTGATATATAATTAGAAGACTTAAAAAAGTCATCGGATTATATTGTCACTTAACCCTCTCCTTCATAAATACGCATTTTATCACCGTTCACAGAATAGCCCTGGATCAGGCAGCTCCTTTTCAGTTTCTGAAATGGCAAGAACAATTGGTCATATAAACATTTAGTTAATGAATATTCATGTTGTCATTAATTCTTGCACGATATTCAAAATGGAAAAGGTAAACACACAAACGTTTATGCAGGTGATGTCAATATTAAGCTACCTGCATACGTGTAGCACTACATACCCGGTTCTAAACGTCTTTTAATCCTTAAATACTCCATGCATATTCATGTAAACAATGACTTAATGAATATTTATTTGCTGATATTTTACAATGGCAAATATGCACTTCAATTTTGGCATTGGCAGAAACTGTAGAGTCTATTGTAATTTCATAAGCAAACATAGCATGCCTGATTTGACGGATCCTGCAGGAGCCATCTGATATGGATCTACTGTTTGCAAATGCGTAATTATGGAGTAACGGGTTTAAACAAAGTTGTGCAGAGTAGACCCAGATCAGGGTTAAAAATGCATTTCCATCAGGTAAAGGAACAATGAATATTCATGTAAGATATAATGAGTTTATGAATACTCATTATATGTTGTTTTCTAACGGCATGTGGACACAGTATCAACATACTCCGATCTATATTATTCCATAAGCAAACGGCAGACTCGGAACAGATATTTCATGAATGAGCTGTGTAATTTGGGTCTATTCTTTTTGCAAAGGCATACATTTGTGTCTATATCGAGTAGAGTTATGGTCATAATCACCTTAAATATCCATTAAACTTTTACTCCATGGATATTTGTGTACGAAATAACTAGAACTTTCACCAAAGGTGATAAATATCCCACACGACAGCCTTGATCACAAATCCAAGGGTTGATTACTCCTTTACTTTGTTAGATACTGAAAAATGCACATCTACACTTCTATCAACTTTCAATGAATTATGTTGAAATCTACAGAAAAGGTACACTCTACTTTGTCGGCTAACAATACATTTGGCACAAGTCCAGGGCCAGATACCTCCTGTATGAGTTGTTACACACGGAAACGAATTGTGACATGTCCATCTACATTTCAAACAAACAGTGTGGACAAACTTTCGAAGCAATTTGTTGAAAATTGTAGAAGTTGTTCCTGTCACAAGTTAAAAGGTACCCATAAACAATATCTGAGTTCAAGAGCAAGTTAACTCTATGTCACCTGGAGACAAGCAAACGAAAATTATGTCATGCATAATACACTTCATAGAGGCCATATATAAATTTTCATTGACAGAATGAGCAATTTGTGACACCAACTACCAATGTTACAGACCGAAATGACAACAAGCCATTTTTTGACAAAAATAACAAAGGACAATAACTAAAAAATACTGAAGACAGAGTTATTGACCTTGTGCAATGCACTTGTGGTTAATGAGGTATATCTGTATATGAAGTTTAAGTCAATAGCTTTTATACTATGGCATTTATGGTCCATACAATACACTTATAATGTATGGTTTTGAAGTAAATGGCATGTCAAAAGAGTCATCTAATGACCATGACCAACCTCACTATTAAGTATAAAGACAACACACCTGATGTTTGTCAAGTTAATGGACAGACACACTTTTGAGTTGAAGGTCACTGTGACCTTGACCTTTGACAAAATTACCTAAAGATCAATAGGGGTCATCTACTAGTCATGACAACTCCCTACTAAGTATGAAAACAGCACACCTAATACTAATCAAGTTATAAAGCGGACAATAATGTTTAGTTGAAGGGCACTGTGACCTTGACCCACTGACCTCAAAATCTATAGGGATCATCTAATTTCCATATCCAGCCTCCCTACTAAGCATGAAGACAGCACACACAATAGTTATAAAGTTGTTGAGTGGATAAGGTTTTTTTTAGCTGAAAGTCACTGTGACCTTGACATTAAACCGAGATGCCATGACCAACCTCCCTACTAAGTATAAAAACAGCACACCCAATAGTTATCAAGTTATTGGGCGGACATGATTTTTGAGTTGAAAGTCACTGTGACCTTGACCTTTGACTAATCTCAAAATTGAGAGGGGGCATCTACTGGCCATGACCAACCTTCCTACTCAGTATATGTAGACAGAACACCAAGTATTTATCAAGTTATTGAGCGGACATGTTTTTAGTCACTTTGACCTTTGACCGGTTCACCTCAAAATCAATAAGGGTCATTTAATGACCATGACCAACCTCACTATTAAGTATAAAGACAGCACACCTAATACTTGTCAATTTAGTGAATCTAGACTATTTTTGAGTTGAAGGTCACTGTGACCTTGACCTTTGACCACATTACGTAAAAATCAGTAGGGGTCACCTTCTAGCCATGACAACCTCCCTACTAAATATGAAGACAGCATACCTAATACTTATCAAGTTATTGAGCGGACAAGGATTTTTAGTTGAAGGTCAATGTGACCTTGTCCGACCGACCTCAAATTAATAGGGTTCATCTACTGGCAATGGCCTACCTCCCTATTGTGTAAAAGGACTTTACATCCAATAGATGTCAAGTTATTGAGAAGACAAACATGTGGCCATACCATAAGAAGACTAAAGTTATCTTCGGGCGTATAATACAGGAGCTCCATGTGTTAGAACATTATACACCCGAAGTATGTGCTGTCGTCACATGCTCAATATCAATTTGAGTTGAAAGTAACTGTGACTTTGACCAACCTTCCTACTAAGTATGAAAACAGCACACCTAATCAAGTTATTGAGTGGACTGTTTTTAGTTGAAGGTTACTGTGACCTTGACCTTTGACCGACTGACCTCAAAATCATTAGTGGTCATCTACTGACCATGACCAACCTTGTTACTAGGTATGAAGACAGTACACCCCATGGTTATCAAGTTATTGAGTGGACAAACGTTTTGAGTTGAAAGTCAGTATAACCTTGACCTTTGACCGACTGATCTCAACATTGAAAAGTGTCAACTACTGGCCATGACCAACCTTCCTTATCATCGTGAAGACAGCCAACCAAATAGTTATCAAGTTATTCACCGGGCATTTTTGAGTGAAATACACTGTGACCTTGACCTTTGACCGACTGACCTAACAATCAATAAGTGTCATCTATTAGCCATGACCTACTTCCCTGTTATGCATGAGGACTGTACATCTAATAGTTGTCAACTGATAGAATCGAAAGCTATAAATATGCAATCTGTGTCGTCTGTACACGTACCCAGAAATATTTCTAATTTCTCTTCCCTTCAACCTTATGTTCGTTAAAAACAACTTAATCTTCAGTCGGCATCATCTTTTCACATACCATCTCTTTCTATTTATAAATGTTTTTTCAATGGACCAAGAGTTGTACTTTTACCTTTAAAATATGTTATCCAAAATCTTTCTTCTATTCCTATACGGTTCTTATACAAGCGACACAGAGTGTATCCAATTATCCAAAAGTGCTTTGCTAAGAGGTGCATATGTTGTAGTAACATTTCTTGTAATTCCACTATAAAATCTACTGTTAATGGTAGAGATACCCTCAGACGTTGATTGTACTACTACTAACGTTATTTATGTTTTAACTTGAAACGCGCCTAGTTGCGGTATACGGTATGTAGGACAAACATGACGTGATTTGAAGACTCGATTTCGTGAGCATGCATATCAGTGTTTTTTATACCAACACTTTCGGAAATCTGGCCATTCTTTTAAAGAAGTTTTAGTACAAATTGTTGAGCATATAACATATGATAAGGATGCTACTAGTAGCTTTAAATCGAAAGCTAGATTTACTGAATTAAATTGGATCAAAAATTTGCAAACACATTTTCCTTTAGGGTTAAATGATAATATTTACCAGACTGGAAATATTTCAAGAGAACCTGATATAGATATTTTTTCATTTTTTTCTATAAGAAAACGCAAATCTCGATCACATGGCATTCGCAAAAATGGTAATATTAAACGAAAATCTCGTTTGAAAATGACTATTCTTGATCTACATACTTTACGTCAAACTTCTGGTAAACATGCCATGCTTTCTAGACTTTCCTCTTTATCTATATCTTCATTAAAAGAAATTGACGAACAAGCCGATACAATTATTTTTAGATCAGATCCTCTCATAGGAACGGCTAGTTTGATACAAAGCTTTACTCTACATGTTCTCAGACCGCACATTGACAAATTATCTGAACACCAAAGATTCTTCTTGAAAATTCCTTTTATTAATAAAGGTATTGATTTAATTGACCTCCAAAGTATTTTTAGAGACAAAAATGTAATTGACACTATTCCTAAATACTTTAAAAATACAGAACCACCTATCATCTGCTACAGATATAACAAACCCATCAGAAATACAATTTTCAACTATAATAAAACTGTGGCAGACCTTAATATTAATGATAATAGTGATAATATTCCTGATAATTGAGATTGCGCCACCTCAAAATTTTGCTATTCTACGGCCGGTCATGTGATTACTGGTAATTTTGATATAATTAAAGATAAACGTCTACGATCTCTTTTGAATAAAGATCCCAAATATAGAATACCATCCTTGATAGATTTTAACTCTTGTCGAGTTCAGATTGCGGAGGCTTTACAAAATTTTAGTATTAAGTGGTGTCGAAGAGAACATGTTGAGTCTAATGCTCTTTCTAGTTGGAAAAAACTAATTTTTGATATAATTGACAAACGCTGATAGATGGACAGACGGACGGACAATGGGTGTCATACCATAATACAACCCCTTGGGTGTATAAAAAGACAATAGGAAAACAGTAAAATCCTTTCATAAATAAGATTTTATTACTCTTGAGTTTATGCTTCTTTTAAGTGTTCGCTCAAATAAAGTAATATATTTTAAGTTTAACCCTTTTCCACAGGAGCATTAATTCAAGAAGTTATAACTGTATTATTATTATTATGACATGGACTGAATTTTTGTACATGTACATGCAATTAATACTAATTACATGTTGCTATGAAAATTCTGCCGTGACAAACCTCGGAATCATATAGATCTATATTAGTCCATATTCAAACACAGCATTCTGATTAGACATATCCTATAGGAGTTATCTGATATGGGTCTGATCTGTCTGCAAATGTTCGAAAATCTTTAATACGAGGGAAAGGATTCGCGAAACAATTCAGAGGAGAAGCAGCAGATGGTTGAAGAACATAACTTCACAAGGGACAATCTGAAGAATACGATGTAATTTTCCCATTAACTCATTCCCTCAAAAATATTTTATGACCCAACCGCTTTGAATAAATCTACTGAAAAAGGAGCATTAACTATATAAAGGAGAATTTTATAACTGTGTAGTTTTGAAACAATTGTAATAAATAACAATGGTTTCAAAATGACATTTGCAGAGGCGACAAAATGCGTCACTCGGAGGGAATGTTTTCAAATGTTCTGCAGGATTCAAGTTTATGTATTTCCGATGGTGGTCATGTAACAACAGTGTCAACAATATTGGATGCACCATATCCTTTATTAAGAAGAAAATGACTGTAACAGCCGTTCCTTTCTTTGAAGACGGTACTTGTTGACAGCTGTCACCAGGATATCAAGTATGTACACATACTCCTCCACGTCCTTTACTGTCCAATTAAGGGCCACTTTCAAATATGTGTGGTACCTAGATGAAGAAGAAAGTTACTATAAACCAATATGTAATGAACTCAATGGTAAATCACACAAACATACAGCAGAATATGTCATAGATGCTCTATCAATGTATGATTGTCTAGTTATGACATGCTATTGCTTTCTCATCTGTCGAAGGGACAGTGACTCGATCATCATCATCATCATCATCATCAGCTATGACAGCCATAGACATGTTGTAGGTTATAATTGACTGTTGAACAAGGGTAAATCTAAATTCCCCCACTGTTAACAGTAGAGGTAACTATAAAATAAACCTTCCAAAGCTCCAATGGAAAAGTTATTTCAACTTATAAGCAAGAAACATGTTTTTGAATAATTTAAAGGTAGATAAAACAAACATAAATCTTTTTATAGCTTAAAGTTACTGACAGGAAAACTAAATTCTACTTTTAGGAAATGCAACCATGATCTGACCTCAGTTACCCATAAAGAAATTTCAGCCTTCATTTTCAAGTAAACTGGCTATATTCCAAATTTTGCAAACATACAGTCTTCCTCACAATAATTATAACCGTAACCTTGATCTCAGCATCAATTATCCGTAAAGTAATCCAAATCTGTTTTGCGTTAGGTACCCATATAACAAATTGAGTAGAAGTATTTTTTGCAAAAACAAGAAAACTAACACGACACATTAGCAAATGAAATTCGGGCCTTTCCATTAATTACAGCTATTTAAACATGAAAATACTCATATACTGTCATATTTCCAAATGTTCCATTAATAGTCAATTTATACTTACATTGACTCGACACAGATACACTTCATACTGACTCAAAAGCTTATGTTTACCAGAGAGAGTGTCTCTGTAATCAGAAGATAAGCATAAACTGTTGGGTTTCCTGGTTTTTATATCAATGAACAAACTTCTGAAGAATTGGAGGACACAGTTTAATCATATGTGACTCATCAATGAGTTAGACATTATTCAGGATGCAACAGCAAATGTGTTACAGTAGGTGACACATGTCCTATTCTTCTCTGAAACTATAAGGTTCTTAGCTTTAATACTTGGCACATAGCACCATTGAGAGGTCCTCTATAAACGTTATATAAATTACGCACCTGTGGTCAAAATTGGCCCGCCCAGTGAACTTTTTTACTAGTAACTTTTTAAAAATCTTCTTCTCTGAAACTGGAAAGTTCTCAGATTTCATATTTAGCAAATAGCATCATGTTCAGGTCCTCTAAAAAAGTTAAATAAATTATGCCCCTGGGGTAAAATGTGACCCTGTCCCAGGGCTGGTCAGTTTTCTATAGAATTATATAGTAAAACGTTTGAAATTCTTCTCTTCTGAAACTGGAAGATTCTCAGCTTTCATATTTGTTCTAAGCTTTCATATTTGTCATATAAGTAAACATTAACTTCAGGGCTTCTACAAAAGTTACACAAATATGCCCCAGTGGAAAAAATTGACTATGCCCGAGGGGTGCCTTGTTTTATATAAAATCATACTGTGAATACTTCTCTGTTCTTAGATTTCATATTTGGCACACAGCATCATCTTGTAGTCCTCTACAAAAGTTATATGAAGTTTGCCCCTGGGGTCAAATGAGGCACCGCCCCAAGGATGGTCCGTATTCTATAGAAACATATACTATTATTGAAAACTTGTTCTCCTCTGATTGTCTGGTGAGCGATATCAGGGTCATCATGGTCCTCTTGTTTTCCAGTAAACATATAAAGAAATTTAGCCCTGTCTTTGATCGTCATGTTTTGTGAATATCAACATGTTTTTAGTAAACTTGATAGAGAGTCGCCATAACACCAAACCTACTAAATACAATTGGAATTAGATAACAGTTTTGGAGAAGGCAATGTGAACAAATTTAGCCCCGCCCGTGGAGGCCATATTTTTTTCAGAAAACAGCATGGTATTAGCAATTTTTTGCCATATTTTCCCCCAGAAAACAGCATCGTATTAGCAATGTTTAAAAAGGGTCATAATCGGTGGGCTAGTCCTACCAAATTTCAATCAAATTGATCTACATCTATTGAAGATTGTTTTTAAAACATTTTGTATAGCTTTAATAAAGAATGTTAGCTCCCTCTCTGGTGAACATGTTTTTTTTATAAGATATAAACATGATTTTAACAATTTTGATAGAAGGTCATAAGAAGTCTATTCCATACCAAATATTTTTTCAATTCTGAGCACTGATTTTCAAGAACAATCTGTTTAAAGATTTGTCTTTTGGTTGTCATGTAAACCAAAGTTCTATATTGATCCAGATTCTTTTAACAATGTTGATGGTGCATGCTACCAAGGCTTGGTTACATTCTGCCTCGTCGATTTTGAGGAAAAGTCATTTAAAGTGGGCATACAATAGGGCATACAGACGGTCATTAGGCGATGAAAGATAACAACAGATCACTTGAGCATACTCAGGTGAGCTAATAATAAACGCAGCAGCTAAATTTGGTTTCTTAATCATTTTATTCAAACGAACAGTCTCACTAGTTAAGATCCATCATACGTGTGATATATTCTGATTGATTTGTACAACATAGAACTAATCAGCTACAGTAAATAGACGAGTGTGCTCGGTGTTACCTAATTGAGAGTAGGCATTACCTAGATCATACGTGCGGATGTGCTGTGTTACATCTCTTTTGTTTACCCCAAGTATTTCACAAAATTCCTGTCAATTCTGGATCTGGTCCCCGATCGAAAATCGCGATGCTTCGTACTTTGTTCTTGTTTTTATCCGAGTTGAATCGGTGAACGCTCATATATTGCGCCATTGTTTATAGTTTGTGTAAATAAGTGCGCATGCGCAAATACAAGGAAATTCCTTTGTACATGTCAAATAGTATGGCGGCAAGTTTTAAAATAAAAATATCGCATTGGCTTATATGAAATTATTTTAGTACAAAAACGGATATCTTACAGTTACAGCAAGTTGTACGGGTAATCTTCAGCTCATTGGCAATCTTTTAAAGCATGTAAAAATCCCGTTGTTCTATATTTCGTTCATTTTAGGGGGTCAAAGGTGAAAAAGTTACATGCAATAGTAAGCAGCCGATATCGATCGATACACCTATGTATCCATGACAACGATAAATGTTTAGTATTTTTGTTTATGGGCCCGTCACACCATGACGTTCTGGTCAGCGTTCTCTGGCGTTTGAGGAAACGTTGGTAGTCGCCCATGATCGCTGGGATAGCGCCTAAAGAGCGTTGTGTGAACGCTTGTGAACGCTAGTGAACGTCGGTGATCGCCGGGAATCGGCGGAGAACGCTGGTCCGGAAAAAAGTTTTGAACATGCACAACAATTCTCACTGAGACCAGCGTTCTTCAACGTTTAATTTTAAACGCTGAAGAACGTTTAAGAACGTTAATGGAACGTTTTACTAACGTTCGATCAGCGTTGCACGCGTTCGGATATCGTTAGTCAGTCGTTACTCTAGCGTTACTTGGTTGTTACTAATCGTTTGCTTTGCAGTGAACGACTCACTGGCGACCTGTCAACGACCGCTGAGTGGTCCCCTAGCGCACGCAGCGTGTGACTAAAGTCAAACGAGCGTCAAAACGCTATTCTGTCGTTATTCACACGTTAGTCACAAGCTCAACACGCTCGTATAACGTTCACAAATCGTTCCTTGTGCGCCAGTGGCACGTTAGCACACGCTACTGATTTTCAGGGGTATCTTACTTAGTCGCTGTTACACGCTTCTCGCGCATAAGACACACGCTAGTCATGCGTTAGGTACACGTTTATCACACGCCAGATGTGTCATCCTCACTCTAGAACGCTCAAAAATATTAAACGATTGAAATGTTCAGAGAACGTTGACCAGAACGTCATGGTGTGACGACCCCTTTACATGTGTTACAAAAATCATCTTTAAAAAGGATAATTAAATTCTTCGTCCAATGCCGTTGTCACATTTTTATGCTATTGAATTTAACTAGAATTTTGAACTTGAGGTCAAGCGTCCCGGAAATAATTTTTAACGATTTTACTATATGTTTATATTGACGCTGGGTAGTTGTGTTTAAGTTGAAAAAGGACCAACATATCACATTTTAAAAAATTAAAATATATTCAGGATTAAGATAAAAGAAAGAAGTTTTTCATGAAGTTGTCACATTTTTGATATCTTTAATAGTTTTCTCAATATCTTTAAAACATGGTTTTTTCCTTCTTTATTTCTATTGCCGGTTTTTATCGCTTTCCTTATAGTCCATGATAAGACTAGTTGGGGATGTCGTTGCTTTATTAAGCAGGCTGCACTTTCCGTCCAGCTGGTGCGTTTGCTTGGTTTATTTATCAGTTAATTATATGGAATCGTTTGAATATTGTATTTATACGTATTTCACAGCGGTGCATTTACTGAATTAATGCATATGTTAGAAATAGACGTTTCTCTGAACTTAATATTCTGTTTATTTGTTTTGCAGACCCTACTCTACTACTCTACTATTCTATCTGCATACATTATCGTTTGAGAATATATACAACACGAACTCCACTAGGGTTTTGTCATTTATTCCTACCCTGGTTACACATAGAACAGATAACGAGTTAGTACTTATTTTGAACTAATCTCACTGCACATGTCGCTCTTAACAAGATAAGGGTTTACTCTTACATAGACATAATCAAGAGAACCGGTTTATGTTTGCTATATAGGTTGGTTACATGACGCATACTGTAGCGAGACAGAGAGTGTTCGATCAGGTCCAAGTGGTGCCGCATACACAATAGGGGAAACGTTACAGCACTTATCTGGATAAATAAGAGGTAAGTAGATATTTCAATAAGTACTTCAAAGCAATCATTGATCAGGTCCAGATATGATGCGTAAACTGAAAAGTTTTCAAGAATAACTTCTTTACTTCTCTAACAAATCCTGTATCGTAACCAATCTTTAGAATTGTCTCTAAAGAGTGGTCACATGAGGTTTGGTGGAGAAAGGACGATTTTAGGATTTGAGTACGCACCTTTTTCTGTTGCCTGTTTTTTTTATAAATAAAAAGATGCGTACTGATACATGTACTGATCAAAGGTCTTTCTTATTTCTTAGTGAAATATCTACCTTTCTGCAACTCATTGGTATCGCCTCGGAGAGGCGATGTTAAGGAATTGCAGCATGAGAATGTTTATTTGCAACAAATATAGGATTTATTTGCAGAAAAGATACGTTTTTTGTAGGGATGGGAACGAATACAGAAATTGATATTCGAATATTCGGTTTTTTTATTATTAGAATATATTCGAATATTCGTTTTCTCAGGGGTTAGTTTTATACAACTTACAAGAATGACCAACAGGTATCATGAGGTATGCCGATTTCCCCACCCATACATTGATTTAGATACGCTTTATGAGTTATTTTGGCTGATTTTGTTATTTTGGTTCTATCTATCCGTTTCAGTCACTGTCCATTCTTAAGCAATGTAAATTGTATTTTTTAAATTTAAATCAATGTTGCTTTCTTTGTTACATTTAATAGCCCGATGGTTGATGTTTTACTACCAGTAGTTGTTTTACTCCAGTTGTGCTTGATTCGGGAGTGTGTACTTTTTTTTATTGTCATAGGAATAATGTTCTGTAGTTCGTGTTCGCTCATTGTTTTGAACAGAGACATAATGGTTTATATGCCTCTGGTTTGAATAAATTAGTATTATGAAATTGATATCTGAGGTTTCTATTTGGGTACTTTATGTAGGTCTGCGCTAAGGGGCTTGTTTGACTTTTCATACTTTAAAGTTTCAGTCAATTGATAGGTTGGAACTTGAACACGTGAAGTTATGGAGGCATATAAATTTGCTGAACGGTAACTTTCATTTGTTTAAAGTTTCTGTAGTATTATTTATTGGTTAATAATATTAAAATGAAAAGATGTTGATGTTTGACCTGCTGACACATGAAGAAATGGATTAGGGAATATTGCACCATTAAATGGGGTAAATGCCAATCAGAAATTACAATTGATTTAATAGAATACATTGACACCTTGAGCATGAAGCTAAGTTGTATGAAATCTATGTGTTAATTTCATGACAAAGACAAATTTTAACACGAATATTCGATTCATGATTTGGAATTCGAATATTCGTCTGATTTCCGATATTCGTTCCCATCCCTAGTTTTTTGCAGCAAAGATGTGGTTTATTTGCAGCAAGAGTAGTGTTTATTTGCAGCAAAGATAGGGCTTATATGCATCATGATAGGGTGTAGGGTTTATTGGCGGGGGATAGTTTTTACTGAAATGCAATAACATGGCAATAATGTACAGTAAAACCGATCAAAACCAGACATTAAATTTAGTATAGATATCGGTCTTGCAGACATGTGAGAGCTTAATGCAGGATGAAAGTCATATTGAAAGCTCCTACTTCTGCACGACTTCCATCCCTTATTAAGCAGCGACTTGCCAAGAAGTATCTAAATTCTTCTTCCGGTTTAGAGGGGTTGCTATATTTGAGATTTAATATACAGGGGAATAATTTCGTTGTAGATACAGTCACAGGGCAATATTGGCAATACAAGATAAGGGATAAATGGTTACAATATATAATTATTAATCTAACCTGTCATTGTTATTTGTAAACATGTTCGCTCGACACAATTTTTAAAGTTATATTTTCTCTAGTTACAAGTCGATTGGGATCCGTCTTACTAAACATCGAATGATTTAAAATTTCGCCCTAACGAGCGCAATCCCAATTGGAAATAAGTATCTATACTGTTTGTTTTAGAAATAATATATATGTCAATATACAGTTTCTGCCATGGTGAAAATTCCATTGTTTATGACGTCATTTTAATTTCATTGTAAAAATCAGCTGACCGATATTCATCTTATCCTACCTGATTAATTACGAGGGAAAGGGTTAAAAGGCATATGGGTCTCAGATTGCACTTAGGAATCATCAAGCAGAGACCGTTAGATAAGAATAGATTTTTTCACCTGGTCCCGAGGTTAAAAACGCTTTGTTCATTATCAAGCATCAAAGGCTGAGTAAGACATCGGAACAATGTTATTGCTGGATAGTTGTTTGGTTGTGTGTTTATTACTTGCTGGCTATTTGATTGATTGTGTCTTTATTGCTTGGTGGCTAGTTGTGTGTTGACTGCTTGCTTTATTCTACATGTTAATATTGAAGTGTTTTGATCTACCTCAGACAACCAGGTTAAAAGGTTATAACACCCAAGTATCTGATTGTCCAGATTTTAAGCAAGTTTAATAATGAAGTATACTAGGCTATTTTGTCAACTCCTGTAGAGCCGTCTTATATGGGTCTACTCTGTTCGCAAAGACGTGAACAGACGTTTATAAGAAGGAATGTTTTAAATAATGGTAAACTTACAATAATTGGTTTTGATGGTTCTTTTTATTTTAGCCCACCAAGTGTCTATAAAGCCATGGGTCATTTAATTCCATCAAGGTATATGAAGCGCTTGTTGGTCAGGTTAGCAGCAATCATAGGGGTGTTCTGGATGATAACCATGGTATTACATGTCATGTCCGAAAACAAACTCGATGGTTTCCAGGACAAAACCCCAAACATGCCTGATAAATCACATGCACAGATCAAAGTCAAAAGAAATGCTAAAATTGAATTAAACGTAAAAGCTGGCGACCTAGATAGTGGCACTGCTGATGTCTTACAAGGTGACGTCGTCGTTAAAAGCATGGCTATGGAAAATCGTTTGGAAGTGAAAAACGACGAACCTGTCAACGAAAAGGACGTTGATAAGAAGAAGAAGGATCACGAGGAAAATATGCAAATCAAAGCACCAGACAGGAATAACATAAGAAACCTTGATAAAAATGGCCCCGGTAAGATTTCAAGTATACCAGAGTTTGTAAAATGGGAAATGAAAAGTAGCGTAGCCTCAGGTTTGAATGTACATTGACCGTACCCAATTACATAAATACTTGAATAGCTCTGATCTAATATTTCGACCACTACGGACCTTTTCAAGATTACCATGTTAAAATATACGCCATATTTTTGGAAAATGCATTCAGTCTTAAAATTGATGTTATGGCTGAATACATGTGCCAAAAATGTAACGTGTATTTTGACATGGCAATCTTTCTCAGTATTTTTAAAAAAAATTATCCTTCGGGATCACTAGTGTTGATGGTATAAGTTTTGAAAATTGAATACTGCTTAAGCCTGTGCTAGGGGGCGTGAATAGTGTTGCACGTTCAATTACTACTCATGAACAGACTCTCTCAATAAAACCCCTGCAGTTTTCACCTTTCGCATGACTACTTTTGCTTTCGAAGGATCATCCACTTTCAGAATATATGTACTTCACAACAGCAGGTGGTAAGTGCTTGTGTGGCGGCCGTACAAAGTCGCCCCGTACTTTATCCTCAGTGTTGTTATATTTTCACGTCCTTCGCGATCACTAGTTTTGATTGAATACGTTTTGAAGATTGAATATTGCTTAAGCCGGTGTTAGGGTGTGTGAATAATGTTGCACTTTTATTTACTACTCATGAAGACTCAATAAAGCTGAGTCTGCAATTTTCTCTTTTCGCATTGCTATTTTTGTTTTCCAAGGATCATCCACTTTCAGAATACATGTATTAGAGAAGTGTAACTAACAATGACATCTTACTTAGAGAATGTGTAACAAATAATGACATCATGAATACTAAGTAGAGGATTTTTAAAGTGGCCAATGAAAGTAGGAACGTTTGGCCATGGCAGAGATCGTACATGTATAAAGTAACCCTTTCATTTCCATATAAGCTAATGAATACCCGCCCAAATTTTATTTTGGTACCCATTCATATGTGATGTTGATGGGGCCCAATAACACAATATTTGCTGGTATAAACCTTTGATATAAATAGGATAAGCAATCAGTGCAGATCCTGATCAATGGGCTCCTTTAGGAGCGTTTGATATTGAGCTACACTGTGTGCCGATGTCACAAAGACACTGTGCATAAATGAGTTAATCAATTCAATACTATTCTTTAAGCAAACTGAACAAACTCCGACCAGACGGCTCCTACAGGAACCGCCGGATCTGGATCAACTCTGTTTGCAATTGGCACCAAAAGGCGTATATATGGAGTAAAGTATTAAAAGGCTAAATGTTATCGGCATTGTGTAATATTATGGTTTTTAGACAGACCAACCACAACGTAGTTCGACTTCAATTTATAATCTTCACAACAGCAGGTGTTAAGTGCTTGTGTGGCGGCCGTAAAACGTCGCCCCGTACTTCATTCTCAGTGTTGTTATACCTTCTGATCCTTTGAGATCATGAATTTCAGTACTTCTTGTTCTGAAAATTGAATACCGCTTAAGCCGGTGCTAGGGGGCGTGAGCAGTGTTGCACTTTCAATTACTGTTCATGAACAGACTCGATAAAACCGATTCTGCAATTTTCTCTTTTTATGTTGCAATTTTTGCTCTCAGGGGATCACCTCCCTTCAGAATTCCCAATATATTTGGATAAGATATAAATAAAGAGGCTCTGCATCAAATGAAAATGCATTCTATAAGTAACGTCAAACATCGTAATTTTGCAGAAGCTATATACATAATTAAAGATAATCAGTGACACTCTCATATTATTATAAATTAGTAACATGAATACACACTCATACTGAAATTCTACTTGGTATTCATGTTAGACAAACATTTAATAAATTGACATACACCTTTACTACAAAAATTGAAGATAAAATGAATATTTAAAATAGATACAAATTATAACAGACGTTCACATATTTTACCTAAACTATGGGTCTAGATCCTGGCAAGTTCAAAATGGCTGAAACTTCAAAGAAACCTCAATATGACTTTATTTCATGAAAATAGCAAACAAAGTGAGCAAGACAAGGAAAAGAGCGTGGAAGAAGTGGTAAGTCTGTTGAATACTATAACTAGAAAATATACAATTCCTCATCGGTCATTTAGTTTAGTGTTGTGTATTGAAGTATGAAAACTGACTAGCTAATGTTTATCTGATACGATATATCTATCTGTTTGGCAGATTAAATACATCTGCACTGAACAGAACAGAACGTAATTCATATAATTGTAATGCTTTACACAACATTTATTCACTCTATTACCATTGTGAGATACAAACAGTACAAATATGAGTCATGCAGGAAACAACACAAATAGAACAAACAGCCGCCCAAACAGCAACACAAGAAAACATAGCAAATGCACATAACTATCAAAAACATAAAGAGACGCACAAAGACAAAACAAACATACAAAAGGGGGAAGATGGATGCACCGCCTTGGAACGGTCAGTGACAAAAGTCACTGGGGAGTGGGGTTGAACCGGCTTATGAGCGCACAACCTCACCCTTATTCCATCCTCGCCCTAAAAGACAAAGAGTGTAAATAAACGTATCCCCTCTCCGACTAATCTACAACAACCGCGATGGCAATTGCAATGGTAAAGTGCATGTAAAACGAAAACATTTAGGTGAAACAAACTGTATCCACATATCGCTTGTGTACTCAATGATTCAGCTGCAAATAGAGTGACTGTAGAAAAGCAATAAAGGGTACGACAAAAACGAAATAGTAGATATCCGACCCCCCCTTCCCTTTCCGGATTTAAGAGGTCGCTTGCATAGAGTACTAAACCTTTCTTGTCGGAGTACATGCCTCCAGCGTGATAACCAACTGTAAAAGGGTTGACAGCCAAACATGCAGTATGTTGTAGTACTATAGGATCATATCCTTTTTTAATGATTTTTTTAACAAATTTGCTGAACAAACAGCAAATGGGTATGTCGAATAATCTTACGAAGTTTGTAAATTACATCGCAAGAGTGCCTTGAGATTACATTTGTACTTACCAATAAGTAAGAGATTTCGATAATAAAATTTAGAGAAAGCTTTTCTTAGTAAATGGTATGTAGACTTGTTTGTTTTACTTCTTGTAACAGCTGCTTCTGTTGATTGGATACTTTTACAAATTATGCAAGCCTGGTCACATGTGCGATATGCATTGTATTGAAATGAATTATTTTATTTGAATGTAACGTCCCAGTGAAAGCAGTGGCAAGTAATTTCCAGGCTTAAAATTAACCCTTTACTCTATAGATACGTATTTCGCGTCTTTACGAACTGTGTAGATTCAGATCAGACGGTTACTATAGAAGCTGTCTGATCAGTATGTTTTAATATGAAACGACATAGATTGGATTATTCAAGTTATACCATGGCTTAACTTTTAAGTGTTATATATATCATCGTAACAATCTGTTAAATTAATCCAGTTGTGTCAAACGCCCCTTAAGTGGAAATCAGTGTATACCTAGATCGGATGGCTTCTTCATGAGTCCTCTGATCTGGACCCGTACTGTTCGCTAGACCCATCGATGTCTATATCTTATACTGAACTGTTCGCTAGACCCATCGATGTGGATATCTTATACCAGCTATTATTTTGTTTGTTGTGCCCAAATTGATGGGTTCCAAAGTAAGATGGGTGTGGGCTTTCCTTAAACCCTGTACTCCATATATACGCATTGTACATCACTGCGAACGAAATAGACTCAGATCAGACGTTTCATATGCTCTGTTTACTTACGAAATACTATTAGTATGAATCTGCAGTTTCTGCCATGACTAAACATTCCCGTGTTCATATGTCATTATAAAAATTGAGCAACTTTATTAATGCATGGAGTAAAGGAACTAATACATGTAGGTTAATAGGAATGAATAGGTTACTGTATCATAGTGCGGGGAAAACACGTATTCTTGTTTCATGAGAATGAATATGTTAATGCATGATAATGCAGAAAATAAAACATATTTATCATGATTGGAAAATACATCACACTTAAAACGCATTATATTCCCACATAAAGGACCACTATCTAAGCGAGGAGAATTGTCATTAAATGAAATATTAGAAAAATGGTAGAATAGTTTTGCATATTGCTCCGCTCGATTCTGTCTTATAGGTACACACCACGAACATGATCGGTATTATGAAAGGCTTATCTCTGCCGGAAGATACTTAGTACCCTTACCAGAGTAGTCCTGCAGCAGTATAGATGAACATTCGATTGCGGTGTATAATTTTATCTCGTTTGATTATGTTCAGGGATTATTAGCACTCTTCAAATATACCGTGTGCTGCATTGGCACCCTTGAGGGTTTTGAGAAGATCAAGATAGCGTCCAAAATGGCGACCGCGAGGGAGGGGGAAATAATAAAAAATATGTTACAATTCATACATACGTAATGTTTTGAAACTTATGGGCTAACTGTAATTAAATTGAACCAAGCCTGCTAAACAAACGCTTGCTACTGTTAAAATGAAGCATATTCGCCAATATGGCTTCCAATATGGCGGCCAAAGCGTTAGTAAAGCTCATGTGTTATCTACTTGAGAAATGATGACTATTCCGATGGATTCATCAAAAGTACAGTTTTTTCTCGTTTGATTATTGTCAGGAATTGTTGTCATTCTTTAAATATGCCCTTGAGGGTTTCGAAAAACTCAAGGTGGTGTCCAAAATGGCGTCCGGGAAGGAGGAGAAAATAATAAAGAATATGTTACAATACATATTAGCAACTAGAAGTGACAAGTCGTTTTTATTTATAGATTTGGGTTTTTCCAAATTATTCCATTCTATACAAAAGGGTTTTGCTTAAATTGACGAGCGAATTTCTCGTGAAGCTCGTGCAGTCAGTTAGACTCGAAGTCGGATCTAAAGGCCTATACATACATAATGTTTTGAAACTTATAAGCTAGTAGTATTTAAATTGAACTAAGCTTGTTTAAAATAACGTTTACTACTGTTAAATCAAACATTAGTAAAGCACATGTATTGTTTACTTGAGAAATGATGACAATTCCGATGGATTCATTAAAATTATAAATTGAATGAAGGACTTATGAATTATTCCATTATTCTAAGTAAATAAATAAATACACTAGTATTGATTTGGCGTCCTATATTGTAGCAGCTGAAAACTGTAGTGCAAATCATGTTTGCAGTTTTGTAACTGCAAATTCGTATGTTACAGGGCATCGTGCTCTGACAACCGCAACAAATAAATCTAAGAATGAAACCAGGGTACTAGGTATATTATTAGGCAGGGTCATCGGCTGCAGACGTTCTGATCTTTCATCCTTCCTCAACCTTAAGTGTGTTAGGTGTAGGTAAGGAGAATTGTTGTCTCCTCCAGTCGGTTGCTTTAACGTGGGATGTCTTGACATTTTCTTCTGCGAAAGGCCTCGCTCGTAGGAAGAGGACTACAAAGACTGGATGACGTTGAGTCCATATAGATCTAGCCTTTATGCCCATACGTATCGGTGTGTGTCGGACTCGTTGCAATCGATGTATCCATAGCAAAATGACAAACATATCGTGGTTTGAGAGATTCTTAGCGCAACGTGAGATATGGAAAGACTAAAAGGTAATGTCATGACAACAGTTCCCTTGCCTATGCCGTAACACCCTGCTGACATTAAACGAATAGGCGAAAGTTCTTCGATAATGCCACTGTGTTTTTCAACAGCAGCTGCTGTGTCATTTTCGATCCTTGACGATGGACTCAATCAGTATCAAATTTATTATTTCGGTTTTATGGTAAGAAAAAAGTAGAAGAACAAAGTACACCAGTGCCGTCACACAATACATTTATCTGTACACAGGGACCAATTCATACACAATCTACTACTTGCGGATAACGTTACCTGCCTCTTCATGCCTGGTTTCGATGTTGTTCCTTGCAAACAATACCCGATTGTTGATCTCTGTTGATATGTCATTTGGGTCTATTATCACATTTTTTGGTTTGTTATCTTTCAACGTATTTTGACTAATAAGCTGTTTGAGCTGTATATTCTTGTCCGTTATAGAGAGCGGAGTTTTAATAGGAGGCTACTTTGTGTCGGTACGTAATTGGTACAGCCGAATCGCTCCCGTGGCTCTTGTACATCCTGTATTTTTCTAACTGTAGTCAAAGTATCTGTACCAAGTGCACGTCAGAGCTATCTATGTACAATTTACCATTGTTTAGGCAGTCTTTGACTAAAAATTCTGAAGGGAGGTGATCCCCCGAAAGCAAAAATTGCAACACAAAAAGTGAAAATTGCAGACTCTGTTTTATTGAGTCTGTTCATGAGCAGTAATTGAAAGTGCAACACTGCTCACGCCCCCTAGCACCAGCTTAAGCGGTATTCAATTTTCAGAACAAGAGGTACTGAAATTCATGCTCTCGAAGGATCAGAAGGTATAACAACACTGAGAATGAAGTACGGGGCGACGTTTTACGGCCGCCACACAAGCACTTAACACCTGCTGTTGTGAAGATTATAAATTCTGAAGGGAGGTGATCCCCCGAAAGCAAAAATTGCAACACAAAAAGTGAAAATTGCAGACTCGGTTTTATTGAGTCTGTTCATGAGCAGTAATTGAAAGTGCAATACTGCTCACGCCCCTAGCACCGGCTTAAGCGGTATTCAATTTTCAGAACAAGAGGTACTGAAATTCATGATCTTGAAGTATCAGAAGGTATAACAACACTGAGAATGAAGTACGGGCGACGTTTTACGGCCGCCACACAAGCAGAATGCAGGGTATGGTATTATCAAAAGTAACAATGACCTGTCTCTGATATGTGCATCAATTGCCTAGTGTTCTCTGCAACTATAGCTGTCCTTCAAAGAAGCCTTTGATTTTACAAGCCTCACATCGCAAAATTCGTGAAAACGAGATGTTCAAAGTGTGCCAATTCGTGTCGTAAGACATGGTTAATGTCAATATTGCGACAACTGGATTGAACGTCTAAAGCTCTTGAATAGATAAAAAATGCTTCAAACACTTTAGCTTTCCTACTTTGATATGTGTTCTAGTCTCGTTCATGGTAATAATGTTATTTTGTATCGTTGCATAAAGGGCACAGAATGTGTTGCTAATCCTGTCATTCGGTCATTCCATATTTGTCATTTGAAGCGACATCTTAACTAATAATATTGCTCACATTGTTTGATGATACTGGCTGTGACTATATAGTATCAATCTCGCTATTCAGTATATTGGCGGATACCTGCTCTGTCTTTTGCATCATTTTCTATTTGAGACTTCCCTTCTTCATTGTGTCTCACTACAGAAATGTCTGAATCAATACTGTGAATGATCGTCTTATACAAGCTTCAATTTGACTACACATGTGGATGTCCAGGGCATGTCACCAGGCAAGCCTATACCGAATAAAGGTGCTTCCCATGAACGAGATCTGGATCTGGGAGCGACTCCATTGCTGACAGATTACATAGCCCATGTATGGCGCAGTTTATGTGGCATGTGGCAAAGAAGCACTGCATCATTTGTTTGTACGCTGCTATATGAAGACACACTACGCCTTCTCTTTCAGCACTGGTATCTCATCATGATAAGCACTCGCTTTAGAAACACATCTACCCATAGCTTTGCTGTTTTGCTTTAATAATTCTAGTGGCTCTGGACAGTGCCTTGCATAACATATCATAGTAGGTCCTCAGCAATTAGTGGCATTGCTTTGACGCTTTGTGGCAAGTTCCTGTCTGCCAACATGATTTACGTCACTAATGACTTGAATCAAACGAAGTTCTACAATCAGAATGTAAATGGTCTCGATAAAGCTCATGAGCAAATACCTGCCTCTACGCTTGCGTTGACGCTTTATGGAAAGTTCCTGTCTGTCAACATGTTTACGTCACTCATGACTTGAATCAAACCAATTTCTACAGTCAGAATGTCAATGGTCTCGATAAAGCTCATGAGCAAATACTTGCCTCTACGTATCAAAGGTCTCATACGCCCATTTCACAATTCTGCGCCACATTATACAGCTGAAGGTCAAATGTGTATATAAAAGTACACGTAAGAGTCTTGCAGGAAACACCACATATAAACACACACACATCCGCCCAAACAGCACCACAGCAATAAACAGCACATGTACATGTATATAAAAGACACAACGAGACGCACAAAGTCAAATCAAACAATACAATGGAGGGAGAGATAGAAGTACCGCCTTAGAACGGTCAGTGACAAAAGTCACTAGGGGGTTAAACCGGTCCTGGGGCGCCCAACCTCACACTTATTCCATCCACACCCTAAATGACAAACAGTGTAAATAAACGTATTCCCTCTCCGACTGATCTACAACAACCGCGATGGCAAATACAGTGGTAAATTGCATGTAAAACAACGAAAGCATATTTAAATGAAAAACACGACGAAAAAGTTCTTTGCTAATGTGCAATTTAGGTATGGAGCTTTTGATAAATCTGTCATCATTGTATGTTGATAAGACAAAGGTATCATATATATATCAAACGTAGGTATACAGCTTTAATTTGTTCTGATTCCTGCTAAACCCTGTACTCTAAAATGTAAACAAAGAACCTTAATGGAAGAACTGATAAGGCAGCTGCATTATTATTATGTCCTTGCTGGATATTGATATGCAGCCGAATTTAAAATGATATAAAAGGTAGAGTTGGTGTAGCAGAATTATTAATTCTTTTATTAAATAGATATGTTTATGTACATGTATAATGTTGTAAGTCGGGGTGTGCTGAAGTAGGTCTATATTGTTGACAATGAATATATTAAAATATATAAGAATAAAAGTAAAGCAACACAACAGACGGTTAAAAAACAACAAAAAAATCCCCCCAAACCAAAACAAACAAATCCTAGTGTTTAGCATAAACCAGTTTTTAACTATTTCTTTTTACCTTGTAATTAATACTCCTAAGTATGTAAATAAGCTTATTAGCATGCATATATAATAGAATGTGTCTCTTCTATAACTTCAATTTCCACTATTTTTTAAACAATTGACAACGTCAGCTGTAGTAATTCGGATAAAACCGCAAATCTAAAGCTTTACCGTACTTCGCTGATATAAAATATGGTGGGTGGGGTAAAAGTGTAATATCTCAAAACCCTCAAGGGCGCCAAGGTAGCACCCGTCAGATATTCAAGCAGAACCATTTCCACTACTAATATCGACAATACAAAAACTATACACCGCAATCGAAGCTTCTGACCAAAATACAGTTTCGCTGCAGTACGAGGAGCTCCTAGGAGCGCTCTGATCTGTGTCTGTACTGCTTGCAAGGAGTCCAATGTTGGTGTTCATGACAGTTCATTATATTAAATATATCTATAAACAACAGAGCAACAGATAAAGATGCGTACTCAAATACAAAATCGTTATTTCTTCGAGACGACTCTAAGGAATGGTCACAACATAAGGTTTGGTGGAGAAATAATGGAGTTATTCTTGAAAATGTGTAAGTTCCGCATATTATCTGGACTTCTGCGTAACACAAGCATCTATATGTCACAGGTGAAATGGGCAGAGGAGTAAACATTGACAAGAATGATCTGACCGAAGATCAACGTAAGGATTTTGATGACGGGTGGCAAAAGAATGCCTTCAACAGATATGCCAGTGATATGATTTCACTCCACAGGTCCCTGCCTGACGTCAGAGATCCAGAGTAAGTGATTGTCTTCATATCACGTAAGGACAGTTGCTATGGCTATTTAACAAATACTTCATAGATATATGAATATTATTTATAGCAACCGCTCTTAAGTACTTTATCCATTTTAACCCTTTACGCTATGAATATTCATGTAAGAAATAATGCCACTATGAATATTAATTCGATTATTTATTGTATTTGCTAATGAAATCACAAAAGTTTGGCCATGACAGGCACTGTAGAATCATACCTTTATTATTTCATAAGCAAACAGAGTAGACCCAGAACAGATGCTCTTGTATATGAGCCGTCTGATCAGGGTCTGTTCTGGGTCTACTCTGTTTGCAAATGCGTAGAAAGAAGTAAAGGGTTAAGAATTGTAGTAGTCTAATAGAGGATGAACGTGTATACAGAAGCTGCTCTGTAGTCTAATAGAGGATGAAAGTGTATACAGAACGCTACTCTGTAGTCTAATACAGGAAAAAAGCGAACATACAGAAAGCTGTTTGTAGTCTAATAGAGGGTGAAAGTGTATACAGAAAGCTGCTCTGTAGTCTAATAGAGGATGAAAGTGAATACAGAAAGCTGCTCTGTAGTCTAATAGAGGATGAAAGTGAATACAGAAAGCTGCTCTGTAGTCTAATAGAGGATGAAATTGCTCTGTAGTCTAATAGAGGATGAAACTGCTCTGTAGTCTAATAGAGGATGAAAGTGAATACAGAAAGCTGCTCTGTAGTCTAATAGTATACCTTATTCAAATACGCTCCTTCTTTACTTATGTAAACTGTACCGGTCACTAAATTACGATAGTGCCCGCTGGAACATTATAGTGCCCGCTACGCTCGGTAAGTTCCGGTAGTTTCCTCGCACACGGAAATGCACATACCGGTCAATGAATTGTATAAATAGTATACCTTATCCCAGAGACATATAAATACATATACATATGGCTCTACCTATCCACATACGCTCCTTCTTTACTTATGTTAAACGTACCGATCCCTAAATTGCAACTGTGCCCACTGGGACACTATATATGGACCGCTGCGCTCGGTAATTTCCGATGCTCGGTAATTTCCGCGCATACGGAAACGCACGTTGATGTATTACGTCATTCTAAATTATATATTAATTAATACATAAATACTTGAATAGCATGATCTAATATTTCGATCACTAAGGGCCCTTTTCAAAGATTATCGTGTCAAAATACACGTCACATTCTTGTTACATGCATTCAGTCACAAAGAAAATATGTTGATTCAGCGTCGTGTTTTTTTTTATAGATGTCATGACGTCAAATGACGTCATTAGCGCAACGACATCATGCATGCATTAGCGCATTATCCTCCTTGATGTTAAGTACTGCCAAATGGTCTGTAAGTTCTCCATATCCAATCAGTTTGATGGATCTGTCTTTCAATTCTACATGCATTGAACATCGGTTTCAAAACTATAAATCTAACATCATCACTGCTATGACCACCGACTCCAGTGATGAGTTAGCTACCCGACCACGCTCTAGATTGAAAAGATAGATCTACTGGGTTTTGCACATTTCAATCCAAGAAATGTATTTAAACAATGCATTTTTCGAAAATAAATTCTGTGTAAAATAATGATTATTATTCAGCTTGAATAAATTGATACTAAAATGTTTTTTAACTTTAGTAAAGGAAATAGATCTAATTGTAATTTGATTTGCAGATTAATACGGCTGAAGGAAAAACTTATTAAACTGAGGTAATCACGGAGCGACACAGAACTGTTAAAATACTTACGTGAACAAAGGAATGCGGTGTACTATAAGAAATAGTACAGCCCACTTCGGGCCTAATTGCATTATAGTGACCTACCAGTCAGCCCGAAAATAGTTTAAGGCCCTCAGCCTTCGGCTTCGGGCCTTAAACTATTTTCGGGCTGACTGGTAGGTCACTATAATGCAATAAGGCCCTCAGTGGGCTGTACTATTTCTTATATAGAGGATGAAACTGCTCTGTAGTCTAATAGAGGATGAAACTGCTCTGTAGTCTAATAGAGGATGAAAGTGTATACTGAAAGCTGCTCTGTAGTCTAATAGAGGATGAAAGTGAATACAGAAAGCTGCTTTGTAGTCTAATAGAGGACGTGTATACAGAAAGCTGTTCTGTAGTCTAATAGGTGATGAAAGTGAATACTGAAAGCTGCTCTGTAGTCTAAGAGATGAAAGTGAATACAGAAAGCTGCTCTGTAGTCTAATAGAGGATGAAACTGCTCTGTCGTCTAATAGAGGATGGGAGTGTATACAGAAAGCTTCTCTACAGTCTAATAGATGATGAAAGTGAATACAGAAAGCTGCTCTGTGGGCGTTTTGAATTACTTTACTTCGTTAATTTAACCCTTTACGCATCGAGTATATTAAGTACCTCATAGGCTGTTTCATGACTCAACCTCTTTGAATAAATGTACTGAAACAGAACATTTATTAGAAAAAAGTAATTTTTAGAACAGTGTAGTTTTGAAACCATTGTAATAAAAATATATATTTCACAATGGTTTCAAAATTTGACTTTTACAGAGGCATCAATAGGTGTCAGTATGAGGGAGTGGGTTAATAAATATTCATTCTGCTTGATAACAACCAAGTTAATACCATTTCTAACATTTCAATAGTCGTATTTATTAAAAAGTACCAAAATAACATTCAAATCAATATTAATTAGCCCGTCAAACAAAGAGAATAGTGTCTGCATGTGTACTTTTAAGCTGACAACTTCTTTTAAGAATATGAATGTACTACTTTCAGGTGCGCAAAGATACATTATAGTGCCAAGTTGCCTCAGGCATGCGTTATTGTGATATTTCATAACGAGGCTTGGAGTGTCTTACTACGCACAGTGCACAGCGTCCTTGACCGATCTAAGCCTAAGTACCTCAAAGAGATTATACTGGTAGATGATTTCTCTGATTTCGGTATGTAATTTCACATCTCATAGGAATATATATATCCTTTGACTGAGGGAACTATCAAACATCAAACATACCTATGAGAAAACAGGACAATAATCATATGTATAAGAAAACAGGACAATAAACATATTTATAAGAAAACAGGACAATAAACATACCTATAAGAAAACAGAACCATAAACACACCTATAAGAAAACAGGACAATAAACATATTTATAAGAAAAAAGGACATCCAACATATCTATAAACTGAGTTTTTAAATAGTATAGGAACACATAAATATTTTGGAGTGGCAGAAACTGTAGAATCAATTCTGTGTAAGAAATCTGAGCAGAGCCTTATTGATCCGTATATGTCAGAGATCAAATATATAACACACGTGTGATATATTTTCCATCGTAAAAATCACATGTTCGTCTGCTCAGTATGACAGTAGAAACACATGTATCACATAAGTTGTGATACAAAACTATTACCATCATTCACCATCTTTATCATCATCATCATCATCATTCATCATCATCATCATCATCATCATCATCATCATCATCATCATCATCATCATCATCATCATCATCGTCGTCGTCGTCGTCGTAACCAGCATCACGATCACCACCATCTCCCAAATCCTCATCCACACCACGACCATCATCATCAACAACATTATTGTCACATTCAACGCATCACCATTTTGTTTTGCATCGCCGTTCTTATTGTTTCTGCATAACTGAAATTCAGGGAACAAACGAAAGTTTCGTAACTGTAATAAACATGATGATGATTGTGATGATGATGATGATGAGGAGGAGGAGGAGGGGATGAGGAGCTAAACTACCTTGTGTCATGTTGGACCGAATATATCACACGTACGACATATTCGGTCGATTTTTTCACTCATGTTACATATTCGATGCGTGACATATACGGTTCAACAGACCCTTATCGGACAGGTGCCTTCTGATCTGGATCTACTCTGTTTGCAAAGGCACCAAAGACGCCACGGTCAGGTATATGCTTAAACTGAAGAACAACACAGATAATACAACACAACCTTATTAATACTCTACTCCAGGAATAGTCATGTAAGAAATAAAGATATCATGGATATTTATTAGATTAATTGTAATTGTTTGTTTGTGTTGATTAACGTCCAAATAATTGTTATTATAGCGCATGGACACATATAGGTGGGTCTTCAATAACTCAAAAGTGGTTGGTCTTCAATAACTCATACGGGGTTGGTCTTCAACATACCCACTTATGAGTTATTGAAGACCAACTCCTTATGAGTTATTGAAAAACCAACCCTTACGAGTTAATGAACACCCACCACTTATGAGTTTTTGAAGACCCGTCCCTTGAGTTATTGAAGACCAACCCCATATGAGTTATTGAAGACCAATCCCTTATAAGTTATTGAAGAACCACTCCGTATGAGTTATTGGAGACCCACCACTTATGAGTTATTGAAACTCATAAGGGGTAGGTCTTCAAAAACTCATAAGTGGTGGGTATTCAATAACTCAATCACAGCAGACCCTGGTCAGACGGATCCTATAGGAGCCGTCTGTACTCGATCTACTCTGTTTGCAAATGCTTGAAAAAGCGTTTATATGAGGAAAAAGGAAAAGCAACCAGAACAGACCCTTATCATACAGCTCCTACAGAATCTATCTGATCTGGGTCTACTCTGTTCGCAAAGGTGTAAAAATGCGTTAATAATATCTGGAATGAAAATGCATAAGCTAGTATTCAAAATTTGTTTTCCGATCATGTAATTGTTAAGGTTTTATGTAATTTTTCACAGAACATCTCCAGACTCCGTTACAGAAGTATGTGGACGGTCTTGAAAAGGTTTCCCTCATAAGGGCTAAAGAGAGATCTGGGTTGATCCGCGCAAGACTGATGGGCTTCGAACGTTGCACTGCAGAGGTTGCAATCTTTCTGGACTCTCATTGTGAAGCAACCAAAGGTGAGTAAAAACTGATTCCATCGTATGATTCCATCGTATCTTGTTTAAACATAGTCAGATTTATAATTTCATAAGAGAACAGAGCAAATCTTGATCCGACGACTCCTACTGGAGCAGTCCGTTCTGGGCTTGGTATATTTGTATAGGTGCCATACAGCGCCTCTATGGGGTAAAGAGTTACCTCTTTCAGCGACAATGTTGCCGGAAAGCGAATGACAGGGCTTGGTGTAGTAAGCGAATGTGTGAGCACTGTTACAGACAGTTTGGATGTAAGTGAGACGCCGGATAACATGGTATCTATCAGGATCCAAACGGGTGATCATTCCAATACTTTGAGAAACCCTTGAAGGAAAGTCCACTTAAAAAGTGACCTTTACTCCATGACTATTCATGTAAAATTAATTACAACATGGATATTAATTCGATTAATTATTATGAAAAGAACATAGATGTTTGATAGGGGCCAAAACTGTAGAATCAGAGATATATGAATTATATGCAAACAGAACAGACCCTAAACAGACAACTCCTATAGGAGCCTTCTGATCTGATCTTGGTCTGCTCTGTTTGCAAATGCGTAAAAAATACGTATTAACTGAGTAAAGGGTTCAAACAAACAAAACTTTTTGCAGACGCATTTGACGCCAACGGTTGAAACATGTAATGTTGTCAACTGCCTTATTTTTTAAAATCATTCATTTAATTATGACTTAAATGCATTAAACTACATTGTATATTCGTTTATATTTATGTTGCAAACCTTCTTCGTTTTACATTTAACGCAGGAAGCCGTCTGATCTGGGTCTATTCTGCAAAGGCGTAAAATTGCGATTTTATGGAGTAAGGGACTCAAGTAGTAGGAAAATGTACACACTGCCTTGTATACAATTGGCAAAAAGCTTGTATCCAAATAAGATGCCAAACAATTCTGGGTCTCACGAGGATCAAGGCTGTTTGACACTGGGTCGGAAGTTTTAAAAACGCTTGTATGAATCAGAAGACTGTACAACTGCAGCAGATACGAGATTTGGCAGACACATTGTATCAACAGGACATGGCTAGCAATGGGTTACACTATGTCGTTTAGTTTCTTTTTTTTAACCCTTTCAATGCGGACTATTAAAATGGATGTTTTTTAAAAAATACAAGCAGGTCAAGCTGATTGTGATTATTAAGGGATTGTTTTAAAAACATGAGCTATTTTAAGAGCCCTCTCATCTGGTAATACACAGTTTGTAAAGGACATCACTGACTCGTTCCCCGCACTGAAATGGTCAATGACGATCAAATGGTGACAAATATATTGGATTTTGATAAGAGGCCCCAAGTATGTTTTAACTATTGCATGTAGCATAGAATTTACTAAAGTATTGGAAACACTAGAAAGATCAATCAGATTTTAACAGAGCGAACAATTAGTTACGGAAAATGTACTGACAACGAAGCTAGTATGCATTAACCCTCGTTAATATTCATGTAGGAAATGATTACTTCCGGACAAGGATTGATAAATGCCTCTCCCCAGCATTTATTAGTTCGGTCCCTTACAAAATATATACATTGTAATTCTACATTTAAAATCACTGCTGCACATATCTATAAAACACGCGACAGCTTAATGCAGGTAATGTTTAAGGCTTGTGGCCTGCATCACGTGTCACCTCGAAAACGAGTCCAGGTTAGGAAGCGAACTACTCGAACTCACGTTATCTCGAAGTAACGTTTATGGTCCATTGTCGTTAGAAATATCGAGGTTCGACTGTATTCAGAATATGTTCCCCTGCCAAATCCTGTCTTGTCGGTACTCACCCTGCCAAATCCTGTCTTGTCGGTACTCACCTTGCCAAATCCTGTCTTGTCGGTACTCACCCTGCCAAATCCTGTCTTGTTGGTACTCACCCTGCCAAATCCTGTCTTGTCGGTACTCACCCTGCCAAAGCCTGTCTTGTCGGTACTCACCCTGCCAAATCCTGTCTTGTTGGTACTCACCCTGCCAAATCCTGTCTTGTCGGTACTCACCCTGCCAAATCCTGTCTTGTCGGTACTCACCCTGCCAAATCCTGTCTTGTTGGTACTCACTTCAGCCATCTCGAAGATAGGGTTTGGTTGAGAATTAAAACAGGTGGATGAATCAATATTCTTCTTATCTTCATCTCCGCCAGGTGTCAGTATTTTAACCCATTACTTCATGAATATTGATGTAAGAATAACGGCATTAGTATTTTTATGAATTACATAACTTCTTATAAGAGCACATTGACACAGGTATTTTCGGCATGGTGAAATCTCAATTTATATCTATATTACTGTACGTCATAAGCAAACAGAGCAGACTCTGATCATATGGTTCTTCCTTAGCCGCCTGCTCATGGTCTACTCTGTTTGCAAGGGCGTAGAAACGCGTATTTATGGAGTAAAGGGTTAATCGTTTTTGGCTCCAAACAATTTTCGTCTGTACAAATATTGTCGTCTGCTTAAATTCAGAGTTGACTTTCCCTCTTACTTAATCCTTTTTGCCCACTGCTTGGCATAGGACATTCACTATTTTTTGTAGCTGGTTTTGTCTTTTGCTGTGGTCTTCACCTCACCCTATGCTAGGCGGATGCACTTGCGCTCGGCATCTAGACTTCTTCTCCAGGGTGTCACCGGTCTACCTCTTCTCCCGTGGGACTTGTGGACTTTCCCTCCAGTATTTATCAAATCATAACTCAAGTGTCAAACTGTTCGGATCCATATGAGACGCCGACATCTCATCTGAATCCAAACTGATTGCAAATGCCGTAGCAGATTTTGAAATAGCGGATCTTGAATCCAATACAGGGACAATGACAGTGAAATAGTTGATAAAGCACCTTTTAACCGTTTATTCCATTTATACGCCTTTTACGCCCTTGTAAACAGGGCAGACCTCGACCTGACATCTCGTGTATGAACCAACCGTCTGATCAGGGTCAGCTATGTTTGCCTTTGCAATACTATAGATATGATTCTAGTATCAACTATGGTCAAACATACCATACTCCATGTGTCAATTTAAAAAATAATACCAATCAATAGCATGACGTCATTATTTCTTCTACAAATATTTATGGAGTAATGAATTGTATTACAGACTAACGGTGAGCGACTTATTTATTTCGAGTTCCGAGCTAAGCTTCCATATTTTCTGAGCTGTTCAGCCCTTTATCTGATACAAACGCTTTTTATAAGCTATACAGACAGAGTAGACGCAGGTCAAACGGCTATTGTAGAATGTTTGCGTCATGTGCTTGGCTTTTCCTACTTGACTTTACTACTTTTTCATCAATTAGGATGGTTTATCCCACTTTTATCAAGAATCAATGAGAACAAATCAAATGTTGTGGTACCAGTCATTGACGCCATCGATCACGAAACATTTCGTTACGACTATCAGACCGGCGGTTCGGCCTCAACTGTTAACGTAGGGGGCTTTGAGTGGGACCTGATTTTTCGCTGGCACCCGATTCCAGAGGCTGAGATGAAAAGGGTGGACCGTAAATTATATAAACCTGTTCGGTAAATGCTCTTTTACTATATTTAAATATATCAAAAGTAGATTAGAAATGATTTTAATAAAATATGACATACACGTACAGTAGAAGCTCCCTATACATACCGCGTAAAGTATACATGACTGGTTATAATAGCACGTGGTAGCTTAATGCAGGACGAAAGTGGTACTAAATGCTCCATTGGGAGCTTTCTCACTGATGTTCGCCCTGCATGAAGCTATCACTTGCCTCTTAGATATGATCTCATTATAGGGATCTTACTGTAATTTACAACAGTCATGCAAAGAGAGTCAGCTTACTTTATTCACAAGTCCGTTTATCTCCTATTCAGTTTAGCTCCTGTTCCGTTTACTCCTTTATCGTGTAGCTCCTGTTCAACACGAGTGCATCCGCACTAACAAATCATGTTTTATAAACAAAATTAAATATACACGTAAGTGAAAAAACAACCATTACAAATTCACTGAAACTAGTACAACCGATGTGAATATGGTTACTTGCACTACCTTAAGTAGGCTGAAGGTATAGCTGAAGAAAACAATTCGGTACTCAGACGTACTGATAAGATGCGTAACATTTTCAAGAAAAGGCTTTATATTTCTACACGAAACCCTATAGTTTGACCACTCTTTAGAATCGTCTCGAAGAGACCTTTAGGGTTTGGTGGAGAAATGACGCATTCAGTATTTGGGTAGGCACCTTTATCACTATTCTGATAACTTGATTAAATTAAGATGATATAATAGAAAACAGTGTATATCTTGGTCAAACGAGTTAGGTTTGCACACAATTTTCTTATATATGGCTGTCCGAAATTCTTAGCGTAGTTAGGGTAATTGATCGAATGAATACTGTATGAGCACTTATATATAATATTATATTGCGTATATAATAAATTACCTTTTATTAAACGTGTCTGCCTTATACAGAAAACACTTTTCCAAACAACTCGGAGTAAAACTAATTAGACTTTTTAAGCTTAATACAGGGCGATTTCATGTGATAACACATTCATTCTACACACACTCATACAACTATTTCACAATGGCAAACAGAAACTCTTTAAAACAAGCAACACATACCGTATGGCGATCAGGCCTTTCGGCAAAAACTGCGTTTATACAATATTGACGGTAAATTATTTACATTGGTTAAAAATATATACCACGACATTAAATCATGTGTTTCAGTTAACAGCACGTGCTCGAATTTCTTCACGTGCAATATTGGAGTCAGACAGAGAGAAAAAATATCGACTCTAATATTTTCTCTTTACCTAAACGACCTACATGAGTATTTATACACAGTTCGCTGTACAGAAATTGCCTTAAGCGCACTGATCTTTACACAAAATGATGTTGAAACATAATTTCGGCGACTTTGATGCTCTGCATTAATAATTTTTCTTGTTTTATATAATGGCTGATGGACACAGACGAGTCTAGTAATTTCAGAATCGGCTGCCAGATCTTTATTGGTTCATAAGCAGCTAGATCAGACCCTGATCAGACGACTCCTACAGGAGTCATATTTCGCGTACTTGTGTAACTACCTTTTTCCAAAAATACAGATCTCCAACGATGGCTGGCGGGCTGTTTGCAATCCACGCTGATTACTTCCGCCGGCTAGGGAAATATGATGACGGAATGGATATATGGGGCGGGGAAAACCTAGAGTTATCATTTAAGACTTGGATGTGCGGGGGCACTCTTGAGACAATCCCGTGCTCGCACGTGGGTCACGTATTCAGAAAAAGAAGTCCCTACTCATGGGGTAAGGGCAACGCCCTAAGAAAGAACTTGGCTCGTCTGGCTGAGGTGTGGTTGGACGGTTTTAAGGAGTACTACTACATGCGAATTAATCATAATATAGTAAGTACAGTGGGTTACAGTTAACCCTTTCGCTTTTCTATGTTTATTCCAAATTTCGATACCTACTCAATTTTCATGGACAAAATAGTTATAATGTAATACGGAACGTGGCAAATTGTAGCCATTTTAGAAATTAAAGGAACGGATTTTCAAATTCCACAAGCAAACAGAGCAGACTCTGATCAGACGACTCCTCTATGAGCCTCTGATCTGGATCTACTCTGTTTACAACTGCGTGAAAACACGTTTATATGAGGAAAAGGGTTAAGCCTCTCCAAAACGGAAGTTGAAATAAGTTTCATCTCCGGTCTTAATAACGAAGGGAATCTTAACCCTTTACTCCATCAATACGCATTTCTACACCTCTGCAGACAGAGTAGGGCCTGTCCTGTTTGCTTATGGTATAATATAGGTATGATTCTACAGCTTCTGTCTTGGAGAAAAAGGTCCTGTGTTCATGTGGTATTATAACAATAAGTCTAATTAATATTTCATGATGCCATTATTTGTCTGCATGACATTCGTTTTGCATGATGCAGCCACTTGTAAAAACATCTAAGTTATTATATGATAAATAGATAAGTTTTGATAGGAATTCACCTACATACTTAATCTTCATAATGCTGTAACTTGTTTGCTACAACTCTCGTCTGCTTTATAATGCTGTAACAACTCTCGACTGCTTTATAATGCTGTAACAACTCTCGACTGCTTTATAATGATGTAACAACTCTTGACTGCTTTATAATGCTGTAACAACTCTCGACTGCTTTATAATGATGTAACAACTCTTGACTGCTTTATAATGCTGTAACAACTCTCGACTGCTTTATAATGCTGTAACAACTCTCGACTGCTTTATAATGATGTAACAACTCTTGACTGCTTTATAATGCTGTAACAACTCTCGACTGCTTTATAATGCTGTAACAACTCTCGACTGCTTTATAATGATGTAACAACTCTTGACTGCTTTATAATGTTGTAACAACTCTCGACTGCTTTATAATGCTGTAACAACTATCGTCTGCTTTATAATGCTGTAACAACTCTCGACTGCTTTATAATGCTGTAACAACTCTAGACTGCTTTATAATGATGTAACAACTCTCGACTGCTTTATAATGCTGTAACAACTCTTGACTGATTTATAATACTGTAACAACTCTCGTCTGCTTTATAATGCTGTAACTTGTTTGCTACAACTCTCGTCTGCTTTATAATGCTGTAACAACTCTCGACTGCTTTATAATGCTGTAACAACTCTCGATTGCTTTACAACGCTGTAACAACTCTCGTCTGCTTTATAATGCTGTAACAACTCTCGACTGCTTTATAATGCTGTAATAACTCTTGACTGCTTTATAATACTGTAACAACTTTCGTCTGCTTTGTAATTTTGTAACAGTATGTTTGCTAAAACTCGTCTGCTTTATAATACTGTAACAACCCTTGACTGCTTTATAATACTGTAACAACTCTCTCGACTGCTTTATAATACTGTAACAACTCTCGTCTGCTTTATTGCTTTATAATACTGTAACAACTCTCGACTGCTTTATAATTCTGTAACAGTACGTTTGTTAAAACTCGTCTGCTTTATAATACTGTAACAACTCTTGACTGCTTTATAATACCATAACAACTCTCGACTGCTTTATAATAATGTAACAACTCTCGTCTGCTTTATTGCTTTATAATACTGTAACAACTCTCGACTGCTTTGTAATTCTGTAACATTATGTTTGTTAAATCTCTCGTTTAACCAATAGTAATTCCGATTCATTCAAACTTTGATGAACTTATAAACTCAGTGTGAAACGGTAGTGGTCCTGATTAACCAGATGATTTGGATCCAATGTGTATATAAATGCCAGTCAGGTTTGGCTTAGCATAACAAATTGTTGGAAAAATTGGGAATGTTTACATATAGTATTAACACTTGGCGCCAAATAATATTTGTTAGCATTCTCGTCGAACTTTGTCGTCTATTTAACATTTTCTCTGTTCAATATTCATATTACAAATAATGACATCATGAATATTTATAAGTTGAAGTTTTATAATGTAAACTTTTTCAAGAGGATTGTTTTCCGATGATACTATTAGAGAATCATGTCAAAGGCAAACAGAGCAGACCCATATTAGATGGTTCCTATAAGAGCTGTCTGACCAGGGTCTGCTCTGTTTGCTTTTGATATGATATTGGTCTGATTCTAGTTTTGTCAAAGCAAAACTTTCCTTGAAAATGTAACATTTACACATAAATATTCATGCTGTCATTATTTCTTTCATGAATACAGTATGAAAACAAACGGCGGCGAAAAAGAAATAAAGAATATGCTTGGAAACATCACCACTCAAAACTGTGACGAGAGAAATTCCTTCTCAGTGCTGTGTCAGAGCAACAGATAAAGATGCGTACTCAAGACACTAAACTCGTCATTGCGTACTCAAGACACTAAACTCGTCAATGCGTACTCAAGACACTAAACTCAACATTGCGTACTCAAGACACTACACTCGTCATTGCGTACTCAAGACACTAAACTCGTCAATGCGTACTCAAGACACTAAACTCCCCATTGCGTACTCAAGACACAAAACTCGTAAATGCAAACTCGTCAATGCATACTCAGTACTACACTAAACTCGTCAATGCGCACTCAAGACACTAAACTGGCCAATGCGTATACAATACACTAAACTCGTCAATGCGTACTCAAGATACTAAACACGTCATTGCGTACTCAAGATACTAAACACGTCATTGCGTACTCAATATACTAAACTCGTCATTGCGTACTCAAGACACTAAACACGTCATTGCGTATTCAAGATACTAAACACGTCATTGCGTACTCAAGATACTAAACTCGTCATTGCCTACTCAAGACACTAAACTCGTCATTACGTACTCAAGACACTAAACTCGTCATTGCGTACTCAAGACACTAAACTCGCCAATGCGTACTCAATACAATAAACTCGTCAATGCGTACTCAAGATACTAAACACGTCATTGCGTACTCAAGACACTAAGCTCGTCATTGCGTACTCAAGACACTAAACACGTCATTGCGTACTCAAGATACTAAACACGTCATTGCGTTCTCAAGACACTAAACACGTCATTGCGTACTCATGATACTAAACACGTCATTGCGTACTCAAGACACTAAACTCGTCATTGCGTACCCAGGACACTAAACTCGCCAATGCGTACTCAAGACACTAAACTAGTCAATGCATACCCAAGACACTATACTCCCCATTGCGTACTCAAGACACTAAACTCGCCAATGCGTACTCAATACACTGAACTCGTCAATGCGTACTCAAGACACTAAACTCGTCAATGCGTACTCAAGACACTAAACTAGTCAATGCGTACCAAGCCACTAACCTCGCCAATTGCGTACTCAAGACACTAAACTCGCCAATGCGTACTCAAGACACTAAACTCGTCGATACGTACTCAAGACACTAAACTCGTCATTTCTCCACCAAATCCTTTGGAGTGACCATTCTTCAGAATCGTCTCTTAGAGACAATTCTAAAGAGTGGCTACAACATGGGGTATGGTGGAGAAATAAAGAAGTTATTCGTGAAAATGCATCTTATCTGGGCCTCTTACTTGTAATATGCAGCGATAATTAACCGTTCAGTCCATGACTATTTATGTTAGAAATAATGAGTATAAATTAAATGATTTTTATAATGGCATATGAATGCATGATTTTCATAATGGCATATGGATGCAGGTTTTTTTTTATAATGGCATATCGATGCAGGCTTTTTATAATGGCATATGGATGCATGATTTGTGGCGGCGGTACAAATAATAGAATAATATATTTGTTATTGCACGAGCAAACAGAGCAGATCATGATCAGACGATTCCTATAGGACAACAATTTTCAGGCAAAGAGTTACATCTAACTCGTCTGTAATCAGAAAACTAGATCATCTATATAACCATATTTTCCATCAGCACGCTAATTTCATTTTTAACTTTTTGTGTCGGTTTGGATAATCATACGGTGCTTTTCATCACTAAAGCAACAGTTTTCATAATAAACTGGGTTAACCATCTCCCTGTTTGGTATTCATTTAAGATAATGCCAACATGAATGTTTATAAACTCAATTGTTATAATGTAAACTTTTCAGGGATTGTTTTACTTTGACAAAAACTGTCGAATCATATCTATATCATGCCAACAGCAAACAGAGCAGACCCTGATCAGACGGCTCCTAGAGGGCTGTTTGATCTTGCGTGAAAAGGCGTTTATATGAAGGAACGGGTAAAATATGACCATATGTACTTTAAGAGATCTAGTAGAGTTGTGTTTTTTTTCAGGTTGATCATGGAGATGTAAGTGAGAGGAAAGCACTGCGGAACAGGTTGAAATGTAAGAGCTTTAATTGGTATCTGAATGAAATATATCCGGAACTGTTTGTGCCAGGGGACGCAATAGCATCAGGGGAGGTAAGCAATAGCATAAGGGGAGGTAAGCAATAGCATAAGGGGAGGTAAGCGCACCAGCGTTCTCTTTCCCCAATGGACATTTAAGCATGATTCGATCACTTCGTTAATATTAGTTAACTTAACTTTTAAAATGGAACAAAATGAAAAGGAAGTATTTTTTATTAGACACAAACTTTTTGAATATATCTATATAATTCCATTTGCAAACTGAACAGACCCTGTTCTTACAGCTCCTAAAGGACCCGTCTGATCTGGGTTTACTCTGTTTGCAAAGGCGTGTATATAAAGGACTAGGTTGACCGATATCTCGATGCCTGCTCTTTGATCTGGGCTGATTTCTTGCTTACTTACTGATTTGTTGAATCACAACTGACTAAGTGTCAAACAGTGTGGATCCTGATCAGACGGCGAGTTACTCGGCGTCTCAACTTTGCTGAAGCTGTTTGAACAATGCCAGTCGGATCGCCTTTAGCACGATAACGGTCAAACATTTTCAGAAACACTGTTCGTTAATTTTATTTTAGAATATCCCTCCTAGTCTATTTTAGACCCACCTCTTTGAATTAATCTACCGAAAAGGAGCATTAACAATAGAAATGAGAAGTTTAGAATTGTGTAGTTTTGACACCATTGTGATTACTATTTATAACAATGGTTTCAATAAATGACTTTTAATGACGCGTCAAAGGACGCCAATACGAGGAAATGAGTTAAAGTAAAAATATACCTCGGGGCATTTGTATGTAGTTACCACGCTGTTCGCCCGTATCGCCCGTACATGTAGTCACATGTAGTATGCAAACAGTTTGGATCCAGATGGATCCGAGATGTTTGTTACTATGGTAATGTATGTTGAATATTGCAGTAGACGACTATTTTTACAGACGACAGTTTTTGCAGACGACACTATTTGGCAGCGGAAGAGTTAACCCTTTCCCTATTGAATATTCATATAAGAAAAATGATATCATGAATATTTATCGGCTGATATTTTATAATGACATCAGGGAGACGTCACTGTACGACACAAACTTTTACAAACTATGTACATGTACTATCTATAATACCAGGGGTCCATGGTTCGATCCCCCGCCGGACATAGTCCTTCGGGTGAGATTGTATAAACCGAGGTCCGATGTATCTGTGCTTTACACTGGGAATCTAAAGAACCAGAGAAACTCCATCGATAATAAGAGTAGGGCATTGCGCCCGGGTTTCTCTGTATCCGCGCCTTTGTCTTGGGCGTCCAAACAGACGGACGTTAATTGACACAAGCAACCATTTTTCCAGATTCGTAACGGTGATCGGCCAATGTGTATCGACGCTAACACTGAGAGTAACAGCAAGGACAAGGTCATTGGTGTCTACCCGTGCCATGGCCAAGGCGGCAATCAGGTGCGTTAACCAGTTCTCATCTAGACACATATTTATTATGTAAGTTAGAATTAACTGATCTATATAGCTACTCTTACTACTACTACTCTTACTACTACTACTCTTACTACTACTACTACTACTACTACTACTACTACTACTACTACTACTACTACTACTACTACTACTACTACTCTTACTACTCTTACTACTATTACTACTACTACTACTACTACTATTACTACTACTACTACTACTACTATTACTGCTACTACTACTACTACTCTTACTACTACTACTACTACTACTACTACTACTACTACTACTACTACTACTACTACTACTACTACTATTACTACTACTACTACTACTACTATTACTGCTACTACTACTACTACTACTACTACTACTACTACTACTACTACTATTACTACTACTACTACTACTACTACTACTACTGCTGCTACTACTACTACTACTACTACTACTACTACTACTACTACTACTACTACTACTACTATTACTACTACTACTACTACTACTATTACTGCTACTACTACTACTACTACTACTACTACTACTACTACTACTACTACTACTACTACTACTACTGTCTGTCTGTATGTCCGCACGTCCGCCCGTCCGCCCGTCCGCCCGTCCGTCCGTCTGTCCGTCCGGCTTGTCCGGATCATAACTTCCGAAGTATAAAACTATTGACTTTAAACTTCATATATAGATAGATCACATTGACCGCAAGTGCAGTGCACACGGTTTGTAACTCTGTCTTCAGTATGTTTGGAGTTATTGCCCTTTGTTATTTTTCAGTTTTCCGGAGATATTTTCTAAACCTTTACAGATATAGAAGTGATATGTAGTATGTGGCTTTATTATAATGAGTTACAGATCAAGTTTTGAATTTCGTTACGATTCATTGACTTTTCGCGGAAATACAGTGATTTTACTTAGAAATTTTCCGGAAATTCAGGTTTTCCGGATTTGTTTTTTCTACACCTTTACATATATTGAAGTGATGTTTGGCATGTGGCTTTATTATGCTGATTTACAGATCATGTTTGAATTTCGTTACGCTTCATTGATTTTTAACGGAAATACAGTGATTTTACTTAGAAAATGTCCGGAAATTCAGGTTTTCCGCAGTTTTTTCTAAACCTTTTCTGATATTGAAGTGATTTTTATTATAATGAGTTACAGATCAAGTTTGAATTTTGTTACGGAGTTTTTTCTAAACCTTTACAGATAATGAAGTGATATTTGGTATGTGGCTTTATTATAATGAGTTACAAATCAAGTTTGAATTTCGTTACGCTTCATTGATTTACAGTGATTTTACTTAGACATTTTCCGGAAATTCATGTTTTCCGGAGTTTTTTTCTTCTAAACCCCTACAGATATCAATGTGATATTTGGTATGTAACTTTATAATAATGAGTTACAGATCAAGTTTGAATTTTGTTACACTACATTGATCTTTAACGGAATTACAGCATTTTGACTTACAATTTTTTTAGGAAATTTCAGGTTTTTTTCTAAACTGTAGCACATATTGTAGTGATTTATTTCTATAACCCCCATCTCTGTGTGTCAAATGTGGTAGTGATGGTATTCATCACCTTTAGTGGTAGATCTAGTTTGCTCAGCAAGCCAAAGGTTAGAAAATTGTTTTCCCTCTCTCTTACAGTTCTGGTTGTTGAGCCAACAGAATGAAATGAGACGAGATGAGATATGTTGGGATACGCCGGATGGCGTACGAGTGCTGGCCTATCCCTGTCACAGCATGAAGGGCCACCAACAGTTTATCTACAACGAGGTAAAATTCCAAGACCATAGAACTATAGAGAAGATGAAAACTGGTTTATCTAAATATCTTATATCCCAGTCGAACCCTATCTTGCTGGTACTCATTAGAGGCGATTCTATTGAGTACCAATATAGGATGTGGCTGAGAAATACAGAACACCCATCCCTACAGTCATCTGCTAAATGTTTAGCCTACTGTACATTTGTTACAAGAGTTTTTACACTTCATTTCCTAACCGGAATGTTTATTGAATTTCCTATAAAAAAGCGCAACCGAGTATTTCGTGCACTTTTGATTTGATATATATATGAGTAGTCTCTTACAATTCTTTAAATAATGGCTGTGTACCCATTTATATTGGTTAAATTCTACGTTTCTAACTGTTTACGTATGTACATGTATGGTGCTAAATAAATATAAATAAATATACATATTCCTCCAAATTCAGGTAAAATGTCTTTCCCTCAGAATGTATTACAAATAAAAACTGTAGGCCAAGCCCGTCCGCCTCCTCACCGACGGGAAGTCTGGATAAAGTTTGGACTGTTTGTCAGCGATCAGTATAGGACGTTATTTATTCTGCATGTATTTCCAAACAGCTTGTAGGATCATACAGCTCGTCATAGATGTTATGTCTCGTATGATTCTACATTGTTTGCGTAAACAATTTACCATATACCCCATCAAGGACGTCATGTATACAATAAAACCGCTCTAGACCGGACGTGAAATATACGGTATAGATAAATATAATTATTATACTGCAAAGTAAAATCCTCGATTTTGATTGGTCAAGTAGCCATAGTGTATAGTGGTGTATCCCTCAAAATTCTGATGTATATACGGAGTCATCAGCAACAATGGAATTTCCACTGTCGAGGGTATCGCTTCATTGCTACAACAAATCAAAGTACGAAAAGCACTGAGGATTGGTTCAACCTAGATCAAATTAAGTATTTGGTTTGGGTGTTAAATGCAGCTTTGAGCAACTGGACAGAAACTGCAGAATAATTTCTATTTTATTCTATAATCAAACAGAGCTGACTATGATCAGACAGCTCCTGTAGGAGCTGTCCAGTCTTGGTCTACACTATTTGCAATAGGCATGGAAAGGCGTATTTATTGTCGAAAAAGGGTTAAAGATGCACCTCCATGGGATGAAGCACCATGGGATGAAACACACCAACAACCAAATCTTCATCTCTACTAGTTCAAGCATTATAGCCAAATTTAGGTTTATGGAGAAAATACCCTTGTCCTTGACTATACATCACTTAACTAATGAATGTTCATGGCCAAAATAGTTATAATGAAATATGGAAGGTGAAACTTAGGCATTTTAGAAACTAAATAAACGTCTGATCTAGATCTAAAGTTACAAGAAAATGACACTCGACCTTTGACCATGACAAGGTACCACTTAAAAGATGCAATGTTATGAGATGCATATGCATGCCGAATGCCAAATATAAAATCTCTATTGTACCAAAGTCAAAAGTAATTGCCAACATTAAATTTAGGAGAAAATTACCTTTGACCAAATACATCTGATCAGGATCTTCCATGTCTGCATATGGAATTACAATGGGTCAGACTCTACTGGTTTACCAATACCAAAACATCCTGTGTATATGTGCAAATTACTCATGTCATTATTTCAAACATGAATTTTCAACAGGGATATTATTAATATTAATTTCATGGTTAGCTGTAAACCTAAGTGACTATGATTAATACAGTTGGTATATTAAACTACTTAATGTGACATTTAGTTTCGAAAAAATAAAGTTAATCGGATGTTTTTTAATGTTCCCATACTAGCAAAGATAAAAGGAATCATTTGACATAATTCTATTACACTATTTTAATGTTGTAGCATTGCTTACAAATTTCATGAATATACTTTTAATAATAAAACGTTATGACATTTTAGTTTAATAACATACATTTTAACCAAACCTCAAATGTTATAACTTTTGTTTTTAATTTTCAGAACGTTTTGGAAGGAAAATCTGTTCTGAAAACCCTTATTTAGACTTTTCATTCTGGAATAAGATAATAAAATCTGGAGAACAATAAGTACTTGGGAATAAACAAAAACATCTGGATGTAGAGAAGAGCCGTCTGATCAGGATCTGCTCTGAAAATGCTTATGACAAAATATATATATTTATACAGTAGAAACTGCGATTCAGAACAATCGTCAATTCTCCTAGGACAGACTTCGATCGCAATCTCTCCTAGGACAGACTCTGATCCTAATACATCCTAAGGACAATCGACGAGTCTAATAGTACAGATTCCGATCACAGTCTGTCAAAGGACAAACTGTTATTCTATCATGGCAATTCACAATACTACTGGACAAATTAATTTTTGCTTTTAGATATGACACTTTAATTCTTTTAGGAAAATGTACAATTCTACAAGAAGAATTTATAATTCGTGTTTTATATGACACTTTAACCCTACAAAGAAAATATACAATATCGGAGCCTATAGGAGCTGTCTGAGCAGGGTCTGCTCTGTTTGCTTATCGTGTAATATAGATCTGATTCTACATCTTCTACCTGAGGCAAAATGTCCTGTGTTCATATGCCATTATAATAACCATATTAACATCATGACGTCATTATTTCCTACATGTATGATGAATATTCAACAGGGAAAGTGTTAATATTCATGACACATCAAGAATCATGGAGTAAAGTGTTATATTCACCAGGAAACGGGTGATTAACTACCAGTGATACCAGAGTTGATTTTCAACTTGTTAAAATTCAATCATCTTCTACACATGTACATGCTTTGTCAATGAATCATGCATATTACACAATGCAGGGAATACAGAAATCATCTGATTTGACTTTGTTGATGATCTTATGGACATTTTCATGTTAACAAATCTATGATGTCATGTGCATGATGGCCCTCTCAACATGTATGCAATTTTCTGATATTCTAGATTCTATCACTTCTTCTTCAAACGCATGGGTATGTCCTTTCATGAATGCTGGTATGTTTAATTTCACTCTTCTGACCAGTACAAAGTTCTTCATTGATAGTAAATCAGCAATCTGTCATTATCTTGTCACTTAGCAAGAGGTAATCCAAAACATTACATACAATGTTTTGTGATGTAGTTGCCACTGGCTCGTCCACCAAATAGTGGTGAAATGTTCATAATAAAACCATTTTTAGCAAATGCTATGAGTAATGTGTTTGTTTTATGGTCATAGATGCACGTGCTCCATGTTTGTGCACAGGCTTTCACTCATTATTTTAAAACATAAATGAAGAAATTCTAATATTAATCTAACAAGTACAGCAAATTTCTGAATATCGACACTCAGTTTTTAGGACACTTTTTCTCGATATTTAGACAGAGTTGTGAGCAATACGAGAAACACAGTCAAACTATAGGCCAGTACAAAATCTTGATTGGGAGTCACTTGTAACATTTCAGCACCAATCTCTGATAAGTCCTTCTACTCTAATAATCACTGTGGTCCAATGCAAACAACATCTACCGTCTGAGTGCTTTCATCAGCTAAAGTTGGCTTGTTACCAGTACCTGATGTATCAGGTTATTCCATAGCCCCTTATGGCTGGATAGTAAGAGGGTTGCTGAAAGCAAGGACATAACTTTTAATTCTTTTTGAGAAAAACAATATTGATGCTTGTTCAATTACATTTTTGATGGGGAGTTTTTATGTATATGATGATAAAAATGTTTTTTAACCAACCCACTCATTTTCATTCCTTTCGATGCCTCTGTAAAAGTCGCTTTTTGAAACAATTTGTGATACGTAGAGCATTTGTTCCATGGGAATATACGCTCTTTTTATCAGAATGCTTTCAAACACATTTCAAAATTGTTACTTTTCTCTAGTAAAGTGCTCCTTTTGGGTAGATTTGTTCAATTTGAGGCTTGGTCTGAAATAGCCTATGAGGGAACGGTTTATAGGGGGACAAATAATTAAATACAAACATGTATATCTAACAAACCACATCTGGAGGTATTTAGGTAGATACATGTTTAAAAGATTAATAATATTTTGACCATGTTAATTAATCAAAACTGTTCAAGATACTTATTCATTGTAGCTATGTATTCCAGAGCTTTATATTTAGCTATTATTTTGTTTTTAATGATAATTTTTACATTATTGAGAGTTTTTCTTTTCTTATTTGGTCATGTATACTGCTGCATCATATTTTGTCTCTACTCTCTAGTAAAATAGTCATGTCAACCACTGCATAGGAATTATTTAAATCGAACAGGTATGTCTTACCGTTCATAGAAATATTATATTTCCTAATTTCCAACACTGCTGAACGTTTGTCAAAATAATTGTGTTTCTGGACATGACCAAAGCATATCTTGAATGGTTTCTATTTCACCAAAGTCTTTGCAATTAGGAAAGTTTGAGAATTTAATGGTAAAAAGGTACTATTGTGTTGAAAGAATTCTATGGTGTGTTCGATACTGAAACCATCTTATTTCTGTACTGCATTGTATTTTTTCTTTCCAATCTTCATTTTAAATCTCAAAATTAGATTCCAACTTGTCACTGCAGTACCGGTAGGGTTTTCATTATTGTTTTTAATAGTATGTTACATAAAATATGACCAGTGATGAACCTTTTTGAAGTTACTCAGATTCTCATCAGGTTCAATAATGTTTACAAAATTTATAATGTAAATACCAGTTAGGTTTCTTAGCAGGCAAAAGGTTAACAAAAGAATTATTTTAAATTTATTTTAGTTGTACCATTTGATTATATAGTGGTGTTGTACTTTCTAATTTGATGGGGGCTATACTTTTTGTATACAGTAGTAGGTTTACATGTCCAAACATTCAGAGTAAATACAAGAGTACTAATTGTCACGATATTCAGGTGTAGTGGTCCTAAGGGGCAAATCTGTCTCAAAGGTGGGTTCAGAGAATGTGTAGATACTTTTTCACAGTATTACTTCCTTTCTACTATATAATTTTAATAAATCAGGAGACATATGCTATATGTCTCTGATAAGCCATGAATGATTTTTAATCCTTTACGGTTTACCTGTTCAATATTTATTAAAGATGTATTATGCGCATTTTTAGCTCACCAGAGCACTTTGTGCTCAGGATGAGCCTTTGTGATCGCCCGTTGTCCGTCGTCCGTCGGCGTGCGTCGTGCGTCGTTCGTCGTCCGTCGTCAACAATTTGAACCTTTAAAAATATTCTCCTCTGAATCTACAGGGTTCTCATCTTTCATCTTTGGCACATAGTATCATCTTTAGGTCCTCTACAAAAGTTATATAAATTATGCCCCTGGGGTCAAAATTGGCCCCGCCCCAGGGGTGCCTTGTTTTCAGTAGAAACATATAGTAAAACTTTGAAAATCTTAAACCTTAAGGTTCTCAGCTTTCATAGTTGGCACATAGCATCATGTTCAAGTCCTCTACAAAAGTGATATAAATTATGGCCCTGGGGTCAAAATTGGCCCCGCCCCAGGGGTGGGCAGTTTTAAATAGAAACAAATAGTGAAATCTTTGAAAATCTTCTTCTCTGAAACTGGAAATCTCTCAGCTTTCATATTTAGCACAGAGCATCATGTTCAGGTGCTCTACAAAAGTTATATAAATTATGGCCCTGGGGTCAAAATTGGCCCCGCCCCAGGGGTGGGCAGTTTTAAATAGAAACAAATAGTGAAATCTTTGAAAAGTTTCTTCTCTGAAACTGCAAGTCTCTCAGCTTTCATATTTGGCACAGAACATCATGTTCAAGTCCTCTAAAAAGTGATATAACTTATGGCACTGGGGTCAAAATTGGCCCCGCCCCAGGGGTGCCTTGTTTTCAATAGAAACATATAGTAAAACTTTGAAAATCTTCTCCTCTGAAACCAGAAGGTTCTCAGCTTTCATATTTGGCACATAGCATCATGTTCAGGTGCTCTACAAAAGTTATATAAATTGTGCCTCTTGGGTCAAAATTAGCCCCGCCCCAGGGCAGGCTAGTTTTCTATAGAAACATATAGTCAAAACTTTGAAAATCTTCTCCTCTGATTGTCTGGTGAGCGCTTCAGGGCCATTCTGGCCCTCTTGTTCATATTAATCAACATCAGAAGCTGTACACATATACATACAATGAAAATCACACTTACAACCCATTTTCCGACATGATATATTTGTTCAGCTAAATGTTATCGCTATCGGAATACTGTTAAATTCTTTAAAAGGAGCCTCCTTTTTAGAAACGGGGATTTTGTACGGAAATCAGCGGACATATTCGGCTAAGTTCTGAACTCTGATTCTATTTCTGAACAACGCTTTGAATATTAAATAGGTTGTTACCACATGTACAATGGCTGACACTGGTTGTTGGCCTACATAATACATATACATCGAATGATCGTTTCCGGTATGTAAATTTAAATCTTACGACAGATTCCGGCCAATGGTGAAGGCTGTTCCGTTGGTCTTCGTAGCAATCCATTTTTCTAAAAAAAATCGACACAAACAACAATTTACTGACCATGCTCAGTTCTGTTAAGCGTTAAATAAGTGTTAAGGTACATATATTCCAATTCTGAAGTCAGTTCAAAACGCAACATTTGTGGAAATTTGTGCATACATCTTTAAGAAATAAAGACATCATTAATTACTTTTCCAATTTTTATGATGTAAAATTTTCAAGGGAGGTTTTTGGTTTGACAAAAAGGCAAAAAAACTAACTTTAGAATTCGTTCCAGATAATGTCACAAGCAAACAGCTGATCTTGATCAGACTCTTCTAAATCCTAGATGGATTTGTGTCTACTCTGTTTGTAAAGGCATGAACATGTGTTTTGACTTTGAGAAGAAAGGGGGCAATGGTGTAATCAGTATTTCATTTGTTTATGTATTCCAGAGACATATACATGTATGTATATGTCTGATTATAACATAACTCGTGGCTTCGATATTCACGGGCATATATTCACTAGAGAATAACATTCGAACGACCAAACTGTATTCATACGCGCTGTCAAAACAAACAACCTGCCGGACGGTGACCTACCTGTCAACGATTGAGTCACGATAGATGGCAAAGGACTGTTGGCACTTGCGCCTTAATTTCGATAATATAATACAAATTGTAATCGCTGTCAGTAAATATCTACAAAATGTATGCCAAAAAAGACCTACCAGCTACTCTGACCCATACAATCCATTCTACATAAAACATGCCTCTTCTACACCGCATGTCCTTTTGTTTATGCAGATTTCTACTCATAAAAATATCTCGTCAATCAACAACTATAGTCATCTGAATCCAGCACATCACAAACAAATTTCAAATATGCTATACTCAGCTGATCGCGAAAATCTTCCTCCTGTTCCAACACATTTTATGCAGCAGTTCGTAGAATCTACTGAATCTTTTGTCCATATCAAACATTTTCACTGACCATGAGCCGAGATTTTTTTCTCGGTGGAAATGTCCATGTATACAACACTGATGAAGGGCTTAATATACCAAAACGAAGGCGCATTTTGAATCCCATTGACAGTGAGTGTCAGACGTGTTGGGGACTGTGTGTGGGTCTTCATTTAAATGGCGCGCTTTACATAGACACAATGTTGTGTACAATGACGTCATAATGTGACGTGTTTGTAACTATGTATGTCAAAACTGTAACTTAAAATTTATTTTGACGTGTTTCTGTATGTTTTTGTATCATAAACTATCACAGATAAATTGAATAACAGTGAGGTCTGAATTAAATCCTGGTTGATATGACAGTAAGTCAAAAAAAAAGTTGGAAATTTTGGACCTACTTTGTCCCCGTTACCTAGCGAACCTAATAACACCTTTCATTCATCATTTCTATATGTAAGGATAATTTTTAACAATCCACGTTACTGCTGAAATATTGGCTGCAAATAACATGTGTGTGTGTTATGTTATAAATAGAATCTTGCATTCGTGTTCATGATTATTGGATTTATTAAATTCGTCTTTTTAAAACGATAAAATACTCGCTAAATCTCTTTTTTTATCGTTTTAAAAAGACCCATTTAATAAATCCAATAATCAAGAACACTCATGTAAGATCCTCTATGTATTCTTTTTTTTTATTAAAATATATTTTTGTTGGCATATTTTTGCTAGTCTGCCCTTTACCGGTACGCATACAAGTACTGCGCATATGCATAAACAACAATGCGGGGGTTTGGGGCAGGTATGAAGCAGATAATAACATGAAATGAAGAAAAGAACTAATTAAATAACCCTCTTATTCTGGTCTGATCCGTGCATTAAAAGCAAACGCTTGTCGAAGTACTCGTACACGTAAGGTGCATAAGTCCCATTAAAAAAAATGTTTTGGCAGGGTACCCAAAACAAGTCTTTTCTAATACAAAGTGATGAATAAATCAATTCGGTATTCATTCATATATCTTGAATTATTCGAATTTCCTGAATGTCCGGATGCATGCAATTGTAATTAAAACTCATTCTTTAGACCCAGAATTTCACTTACCACAGCTTGAGAAACTGGCTTGTGGTCTTTGCGGTTGATATATGATTGATCCACCGCAATCGAATTTCTTCATTGTGAGAAATGGCGTACATCTAATAAGGACAGTCTCTATACAGAAGTTCTTTACTGCTTCAACACTGTTTCTTCGGAATGTATACTACATTGCAGGAACGGTTACGGCAAAAGTGCACCAGGACGGAGTGCAACGGGAATCTACTGATTGTTAACAATTATTGCAGTGTAAGGCAGCACATTGTTTCCCAGAGCAAGACTTTCGTATGGCATTATGACTTACTAGTTTATACAAATTCCTGAAATAGCGTTCACAAAACAAATCCAAGTAATCCGAAATTTAAGTTTATCTTCATTTAATAGGCAAAACTTAGCAATCGACAGTGATCTCCCCTAATCGCTACTGAAGAGTAAAACACGCATGTGCATTGTCATGTTTCCGTCCGAACTGAAAGAAGTTGAGATCCGCGGTGTAGCGATATAAGTTATAGTTTTGTGTTTACTGTTATATCAAGATTCTATTCATACGCAATCAGTCACGCTTTACACGATCAGTCGCGCTACCGACTTGAGATTTCTGCAAGGCAGGACCGACATATTCAATAATGAATTACATGTATGTGATATCAAAATGCACTACTTTGAGGCGCGGTTGATTACTACTGCGCGATTAAATATGGGGGAAATCCACAGGTGTTCGGGTCATAAAAGTTGTATGGAATAAAAAAAATGGCCGATCAGCTTCACTTCGTCGATGCGATCCAAACAACCGCTCTCAAACGAAATAATAAGAGTTAGGGGCGGAACAAAGTTATCTATTGAGAAACAATTTTGTTATAGTTGTTGTATAACAATGTAAATGTCTAATTCTGCTCTGAGGCTGCAAATATTGTCACAGTACTTGTGCACTTACCGATTAGCCCCAAAACTTTCGCTTTTACATGTATAAAGACAATCCACGCCGAATTCGATTAAGATTTTATGTATACACATGCACAGTACACGTACGCGTACTTGTAAATTGCAGTATAACCGGTCCTTCGAACGTCCATTTTTTTATTATTATAAAACCACCCTTTTGACGTCATCCAAATGACGTCGGAATTGCGCCACTCCTTCAATTAAGTTTAACCGTTCTCATGCCGAAAATAAATGTCTGCTAAATATCTGATTTGCTGAAAGTTTTACTAACGTCTGATTCTTTCAATCCTTTGAGAAACTAATGCACTTGGAAAATCCCTTTCTATCCACACATGCAAGAAGCAGGTTATTACACCGTGAAATAGGGTCGCAGATTGATACAAGCCCTTACCTTGCAGCATGAGTCTCCTGAGAGGAAACAAAACGAGGCCTACATTAACAACGCTAATTAACTGCTACAAATATTAAACTTTGCAGTATAATAAAATCGTTTTACAGATCATTGGCGGGGTATCTGACTTTTTATTTCCTCCTAACGGCTCGGGCAACATGATTATCCACAGCAGGAAACAACAAGTCATATACCCGCCAATGATCTGTATAACTAATAATATTGGTCTTGGCAACTGATTGGAGCTTAATACAGGGTGAAACTCATCCATGGAGCTTTCTTCATGACTTTCACACTGTTTTAAGCAGCTATCTGCCTGAAAGTATCTTAATACTTTTCTACTAGAATTCTTGTTTAGAGAGGTTTTACCGTGTTCTCGGTCTACACTTTTTCCATGCAATACTACATGTGCCCGTTGATCTGAGAGCGGCTTGTTAATCCTCACAAGCGGCTTATTTATCACTTTAAATTCGCTGCCAAATATTGTCGTTTGCAAACTGTCGTCTGTCATACAATTCGTTTTATTACCCAATTTCTTTCAAATATATACCACAGGAACACACAGTTTGAATCCTGATGAGACGCCGATTTGTTCTTTGTATCATCTCAATCTGTTTTACATACGTAACACTTTTGGATTCAGCTACATGTACGCACCTGGGGACCGTTTCATTAAACTTCGAACGATCAAATTTATCGTAAGAAATCCGTTTGCCCGGATGTTTAAAAGAGTATCCGTGAGGTAAGAGGTCAAAAGTAGGTGGTTGTTTAATGTGTGTTTGCAGTCTGTGGTCTAAGCCATTTATTGTCCCCAATTTGTTCATAAATTAATACTTTTTAACATACATTGTCTTAAATTATCTTAATCAAACTTGGATGCAATGTGTATTGCAAAACGAAATTGACCACTGTTGTAGCCAAATTTAGGGTTGTATGTCTAAAGGTATGAGCCTTTGATTTTTTAACAACAGTATAATTTACAAGATATTGTGATCGTCCGGCGTCCATACATCTATCCATCTGTCCACCCGTATGTCTGTCTGTCCATCCGACATATGTCCATCAACAATTTCTTTAATTCATCTCTATCTAGAACTATAATTCGGCAATCATAGTCCTCTTGTTTAAACACCTCCTAAACTGTAACTGGATTTTACTGGAATGATATGCAGGTGACCCTTCTTGAAAGTTCATTGGTCAGTTCCATTGCATAAACTCATAGGAGCTAAAAATAGATTTTAATGATGAATTTAAATGACATCTTCTTAACCACTGGATGGATTTCAACCACAGTATCTTCAGTTGACCTTCCACGAAACTTACTTATATAAATTGTTCTGGTTCATTGCATATGTAGATCAGACAAACTAAAAAGAGGTTTAAAAAAACTTCTTTAATAACCCTTTCCTGTTCAGTATTCATGTAAGATATGAATATTGATGACATCATGAATATTGATTAGATTATTTTTATAATGGCTTATGAACACATGACAGTTTGGCTCATGTAGAAACTATATAATCAGATCTATTATGTTTTTAAGCAAACGGAGCAGAACCTGATCAAACTGTTCCTGTAGGGGCTCTCTTTGCTTGAAAATGCGTTTGCATGAAGGAAATGGTTAAATCATGATTGTCTTTTGAATCACATGAGATCTATTAACCGGATGAGCAGCACAAGACCAATATATGACCCTCCTGTTCAAGATCGTCGACTGGCAGTCATATTGGGGGATAAAAAAATGGAAGATTTTGCCGAATTTTCTGTAAATATATAGATCTATATAAGAGATAATAGATGTGTTAAAAATAGTCTATGTAAGGGTTCTGTATGTTGCTTGAAGGTATCTGCTTTATTGTTTGGTGTGTGTAGGTAGGTCGAATGGCAAAAGGGGGTGTATTGAAAAAAACGCCAGCTAATGTCACAAAACATAAGAGGTTGAAATTAGTATTTAAGTTACATATAGAACTCTAGTCTGATATCGGTTAAGTGCAACAGGTACGAGTAGAATTGTTGCCGAATGGAGCGTATGTTCGCTTTGGTAATTTTGAACATCTCTTGTAAAAACATCCCGTCATTTCACAAGCTAGCGATAAATAGACACATATAGGTAGTTGCACGCCAAATAGCAAATTCAATGAAAAATAAACGTTTGAGTGGGAAATATTACACAGTGAATATGCATACATATATTTCTATCACGCCCGCGCCTGCGACGGAAGTGTGTGTTTCTATGGAATAATCCTACCTCAGTTGTGAAGAGGACTTACGAAGTTCGCAGCTACGAAGTTCGCAAGTGACTTTCGTACCAACGTGTTAGTGAACGCTCGTAACTTTTTTCGTACGAACTTCGTAAGCGAAATTCTTAAGCCTACGACGTTTGCAAGTTACGAAGTTTAGTGAAACGACCGCCTGGTCTCTATAATAAATGAATATTGAAAATAAAATTACATAATATGGTGTTGGTTATTTTCAGTCATTCTTATGAAGATTGTCAATTTGAACGTTCGTGTTTATCGAAAACTGCCCCTGTGATACAATATAAACAGTTTTCGTCGATAGTTATAACTTTTTGTTGTATAGCAAAGTATTATCAGATACGAACTAAAACGCGTCCCGAATAAATACTAAAGCATAGGCGAATAACATTGGGGGTTTTGATATCTAACATGCGACTTGCTTCAGTTGCTTGTCTTCTTCGGTGATTATGCGATCAGTTTTCTTTGCGTTTGTATTCCTTTCAGCATATTAACAAATGATTTGTGTTATTTTGGACATTTTTTAAAATGTGTTGCAAGTAGAGTCTATCGACTTTAATAGATAAGACATGTGTTGAAAGTGCATAATACACATGACACGTGTTTAAAATGCATAATACACATGACACGTGTTGAAAATGCATAATACACATGACACGTGTTGAAAATGCATTAATACACATGACACGTGTTGAAAATGCATAATACACATGCCACGTGTTGATAATGCATAATACACATGACACGTGTTGAAAATGCACGACAACCAAAAAGACACATGTTGAAAATGCGCAATAACTATAAGACACATGTTAAAAGTGCACAATAACGAAAAGACACATGTTGAAAATGCACACTAACAATTCTCACTGTGTGTTTCAGGAGGGAAGAATCTACAATCCAACTCACAACAAGTGCGTAGAGCTATCTGTCGATGCAAAAGCTCTCATAATGGCGGACTGCACGAACTCGAAACGGCAGATTTGGTACATGAACCGCCAAGCACCGAAGGGACCTCAAAGGAATTAACCCTTTCCGTCATATAAATGCCTTTTCACGCATTTGCACATACAGTAGACCCAGATCAGATGGTTCCTCTGGGAGCCGTTTGGTCAGGGTCTGTTCTGTTTAATATTTGAACTATATAGAACCGATTCTAAAATGGCTGGTATATTTCCGGTAGAAACTATCTTAAGCGGCCATCAATTTATTGAACATAAGATAATTACTTAAGGCAGGATAAAAGTCATACAGAAAGCTCCTATAGGAGTGTTCTGTATCATTTTTGTCCTGCATTAAGCTACCGCCTGTTTTAGAAATCTAGATTAAGACGTCTTTTTAATGGCCGCTTAAGATAGGTTAATTACTATTTTATAAAAGTACAGATAATAATTATTCATGAAGTGAGAAATTCTAACATAATTATTCATGAGTTTAAGGGTTAAGGGAAGCTGTTTCTGGGATGCTTTGATCTTATCTTGCGGACCTTTCAGCTTACATGTATTTCACGATATAAGTGATTTAGACGACGATAGTTGGAGCTTCACCAGTTCCGAAAGTTTTGACAAGAAAAAGTGGACTTGGAGAACTGAAGCAGGAGCTATTTGTTGCCGGTGAAAGTAATAAGGTGTTGAAAGGTTTAAGGACAAATTCCTGCGCCAGCTTCTCAGCCATATGGACATAACAATGTTTTGATAAGCTTGGCATAGTTCTTTTCAGTAGCAAAATCTCATAGCATGAAGTTAAGATTTATAAAATGCGCATACAGTATGCGATTTGGGGCATTAAATTATAATGTTGTATAATACACCTAAACTAGTGTTTGACTTTGTAGAATAATCTCTATGATAAGAAACTCAATTCCATAACCCATTATTTGTTTCTACATGATTGTACATGTATGATGTGCGTATTATTGAGTGTGTAGCCGCGTGTATTATGTTAGATTGGTTTGTTAAAAATACACCTGTAAGTGAATAATATCTATTACCATGGCAACCATATCCATGTTGAATATTTATTAGTTGAAATTGGATAATGCCATATCTACACAGAATTGGTTGGTCTTGGTAGAAACTGTAGAGTCACATCTATTATAAGTTCATAAGCGAACAGAACATACCCTGATCAAAAGGCACCTGCAGGAGTCGTGTGATTGATCTGGGCATACACTGTCTGCAAAGGCGTGAACAAGCGTTGAATGGTTAAAAGCGTTTGAGGGAAAGTATTAAAAGCGTTTGTATTTGTATGAGGGAAATGGTTAGAATGAAAACAAAAGTATTACATATCTGCTAGCAGATAGGACAGTTAGTTATTATCTGTCAAATTTCCATTATTGTATGGGTGCTTACATATTGCTTACAAGTTTTTACTTGTATGTAATAGATAAATACAGTACAGTAAAAACTCGATTATTCGAACACTCAAATACGTACAATTATTGATCTGTAACACAGATAGGAACACTCAAATACGTACAATTATTGATCTGTAACACAGATAGGAACACTCAAATACGTACAATTATTGATCTGTAACACAGATAGGAACACTCAAATACGTACAATTATTGATCTGTAACACAGATAGGAACACTCAAATACGTACAATTATTGATCTGTAACACAGATAGGAGCACTCAAATACGTACAATTATTGATCTGTAACACAGATAGGAACACTCAAATACGTACAATTATTGATCTGTAACACAGATAGGAGCACTCAAATACGTACAATTATTGATCTGTAACACAGATAGGAGCACTCAAATGCGTACAATTATTGATCTGTAACACAGATAGCAGGTTAACCCCTCCCGTGCCACAATGACGGGTTTATGATATCACATGCAAACAGTTTGGATCCAGATGAGACGCCGAGTAGCTCGGCGTCTCATCAGGATCCAAACTGTTTGACACCCTGTTTACTGTTTTATAAAGAAAATGGAAGAAATGGACACACTTACACTAAAAATAAACGAATGTGTGTCCAGCAGACGACATTGCTAGCACCGAAAGGGTTAATGCAGGGTGAAAGTCATATATGAAGCTCCTTTCGCCCTGCATTAGGCAGCCACCTGCCTACAAACACATACATTCGTCATTACTAACATTCGTAGTATCGAGTTTTTACTGTATATATATATATTCACTTCGGTTACTGCATAACTTACGCTTGTAACGCCTTTGCAAACAAATAAGATCCAGATCAGACGCCCCTGTAGGAGCTAAGATCCAACCTGTTGCTTATGAAATAATAAAGATCTGAATAGACCCAGATCAGATGTCCCTGTGCGAGCCGTCTGATAAGGGTTGGCTCTATTAGCGTATATGGCTATATAGATTTGAGTCTGTAGTTGCCTCTATTAGCGTATATGGCTATATAGATTTGAGTCTGTAGTTGCCTCTATTAGCGTATATGGCTATATAGATTTGAGTCTGTAGTTTCTGCCATAGCCAAACGTTCCTGGTGTCATATGACATTATAGAAATTATTTAATCTAATCTAATCTTCATTACACGAATATCCATGGAGTAAAGGGTTAAATAAACCTACATGGAAAGCAAGCTCCACCGACATAGTAACTTTTGAAAAGTATCTAATACGGAAGATGGGAGTCAGTTCAATGCATTATTTAGATGGAAGGCAGTTCAATGCATGGTTTTGCAACTGGAAGTAGAAGTTTTCCACGATTGCCTATGTTCGCTACAAAGAACAACACGAGATATTAAATGAAAAAGTCGTAAAGTCAAGCAGGAAAAGTCACACACAAAACGCAACCACCACCAAAACACCAACAGAAAGCAAGCAACACACACTTACGCACACGCACGCACGCACCACACACGCACGCACAGACGCACGCACACAAACACATGGGATAAAAACATCAAACACGAACAAAGACACCCATCAAACATAAAAGCAAGGGTGACAAAGAGAGTACCGTCTTTGAACGGTCAGTGGTAAACCAACTACTGGGTGTTTAAACCGGTTCACGGACGTCCAAACCCCACACTTGTCTCAAAGTCACCCTAGCTTAACAAATAGTGTAAATAAAGGTATCCCCGCAAGACTTCCCTACAACATGGAAGACGGTAAGCACAGGACAATATGTATAACATAGCTCGACAATAACCGCGAAAGTCCGCCAAATATGCCCTGAATGACTTTGAGCCATACTGAAATGATAGCTCTCAAATAATTTATATATTAACTCCCCGAAGTATTCTGGTTGACAAACTTAGGCAAATAATGCAGACCTGAAGAAGCAGTTTAATCAGTCAATATGTCAGTCGAATTCAAAGTCATCAAAATTGACTCATTATTCAATATTGTTATTCGAAGGACAACATATGCAGTTGCAATAGTTTGTGTTCCCTAGGCTGGTATGAGAATAATCTTATTCAATGTATGGTAAAGGGAGATAACTTAATGCATGTGTTCTGTAATTGAAGGTATGAGTTATCTCGTGGCATTAATGCAAGTGCATGTTTCAGTTAGAGTAAAAGATAACGGTGCGTACTCAAATACTCAAATCGTCATTTCTCCACCAAACCCTTTGTTGTGACCACTCTTTAAAATCGTCTCTTCGATACGATTCTAAAGAGTGGTCACAACATAGGGTTTGGTGGAGGAATTACGATGTTAGTACTTGAGTACGCACCGTTATCTGATGCCCTGTATATGCCATTATCCAATATTAACCAATAAATATTGGAGATGCCATTGTTTCTTCCATCAATATTCACGGGTTAACATGAATTTTGTGATTCGGCCATGTTCTAAGTATCAACCATTGCCCCGTTGTATACTCATGTACACAATAATGACGTCATTGATATAAATAAGATTTCTTTTAAAATGGCAAATGAACGCAGGACATTTTGGCTCAGACAGAAGCTGTATAATCAGATCTTACACTATAAGCAAACAGAGCAGACCCTGATCAGACGGCTCCTATAGGAGCCGTCTGATCTGGGTCTACTCCGTTTGCAGACGCGTGAAAATGCACTTACATAAGCGAAAGGGTTAACCCTTACACGAGATCCACAACATGCCTCGCGTTTGCAAACAGCTCGGATCCACGTGAAATGTCGAGTAACTCGGCGCCTCATCAAGATCCAAGCTTTTTGACATTGGGTCAATAATTCCTCAAACGCTTGATCGACCCAGAAGAAGTCAAATTTGAGCCAGATCCAAATTATGGCAGCAGACGTTCTTTGTTTTCTCACAAGGGGGGGGGGGGGGGGGGGGTGTTAAACGTTACCTCATTTAACCCATAACCTACCTTATAGACTATTTTTAGATACAGCCTCTTTGAATAAATCTACCGAAAAGGAGTCTTAACTAGAGAAAATGAAACTTTTAGAATTTTGTAGTTTGAAACCATTGTGATAAATAGAGCATTTGCTCCTATGGAAGCAAATGCTCTATTTATCACAATGGTTTCACAAAGTGACTTTTACAGAGTCGTCAAAAGTCGTCAATATGAGGGAAAGGGTTAATGACGTATTTTGATTCCTCTGTAAAAGTCACGTTTTGAAACCATTGTGATGAATAGAGCATTAAATGCTGCTCCTATAGAGCAGATGCTCTATTTATCACAATGGTTTCAAAACTACACACTTCTAAATTATTTCTTTGTTGTAATAAACGCTCCTTTTCAGAGGTTGTGTCTTTTTCCTTTGTCATAATAAATGCTCCTTTTCAGTAGATTTATTCAAATAGGTTGAATCTAAAAATAGCCTATGAGGTAAGCATAAGCAGTTAAGCGAACACGTTCACTGTGTAACATTGTGGGAAGTTCTTTGAAGAGTGGCATCTGTTCGGAACACGAACCTGGAAATGATAGTCTTAGAAACCACCTATCACAACTCATTAGACCTAGTATTTGTTTTACAAGTGCTTATGTTATGTAAACCGTTACAGCAATGAAGTACCTGCTCTTATCCAGGATAAAACTGCAATGGTTTCACTCTAAAGAGACAAGTGTATGATATTCAATTGGCCTTAAGTGATAGTCTCTACTTGCACTTTGTTTTAAAAATGCCTAACAATTATATAAATCATTGCTGAAAAGAAGTACATGTATATCGCAAGAAAACCAGTCGAATAAACGCCGAATCAGACAAACGTTCATGGGTGTGATATGGAAGACCCTATGTTATGGGTGTGATATGGAAGACCCTATGTTTTCGGCAATGTGTTAGTATTTATTTTATTTCGCGTTCTAGTTTCCGTTAACTGTTCTACCAAGGCCAACAATATTTTGTTGTAGACCAAAAATATAAGTATCGATGAAAAAGGTTTATTCTGTATCACAGGGGCATTATTTTCATAAGTTCAAATTGACAATCTTCATAACAATGAATGAATATAACACATATCAAGTTTTATGATGTTATCGAATATATGCGTTGTCTGAAGGGACTTCCTCTGTAGAGGAATAAATGATAGTCTAAGGAACCACTTAACACAATTCATTAGATCTAGTAATTTCAATGCATGTACACTTGAACTTCGATAACTTAAACTCGGATAACTAAAACTCGGATATCTCGAACTCGGATAACTTGAACTCGGATAACTTGAACTCGGATAACTTAAACTCGGATAACTAAAACTAGGATAACTTAAACTCGGATAATTTGAACTCGGATAACTTGAACTCGGATAACTAAAACTCGGATAACTTAAACTCGGATAACTTAAACTCGGGATAACTTAAACTCGGATAACTAAAACTCGGATATCTCGAACTCGGATAACTTAAACTCGGATAACTTAAACTCGGGATAACTTAAACTCGGGATAACTTAAACTCGGCAATTGGCGAGGAATTCCGAACGTGCAAAACATGAAGGTGTGTGAGAATGAGTAATGCAGTAAGCTATTTCATGGAGTAAATCATTATCTGTATCAACATTCATCATGCTAATCACAATTTGTAAGCAGACCAGGTCCAGACAAGAATTCACATGACTCATCAGATCCAAGCTATCGGAACTCGGTTAATTATTTCTCAAGGCTTAACCTTTTACTCCATAAATACGTTTGTGTCGTCTTTGCAAATTGAGTAGATCCAGATCAGACTGTTCCCGTAGAGCTGTCTAATCAGGGTATCATCTGTTTGCTGCTGGAGTAAATATATTCTGAAAATGGGTGATCCTTCAAAATCAAAAGTAGAAATGCAAAAAGAGAATATTGCAGACTCAGTTTTATTGAGTATCTGCCTTTAACCCATTCCTTCATATAAACGTGTTCACGCATTTGCAAACAGATAAGACCCAGATTAGAGGCTTCTATAGGAGTCGTCTGATCAGGGTCTGCTCGATTTGCAAATGGGATTTGAAAAAAAATGTTTCTTTACTTTCTGAAATGGCTTCAATGTTCCACCTTCCATGTTTCTTGGTGATGATGTTTTGCATGCATGCATATTCAGTAGATATTCAAATTTGGAATAAACGTAAAACAGAGAAATGGTCAAAGTACAGTTTCTTCCAAAATTGTCCCTTTTCATGTGACACTATTAAATAAGTTAATTTGAACTCGGTTAATTATTTCTCAAAAAGCTGAACTCTTTATTCCATACTCAGGCTTGTTACGTCTTTGCAAACAAAGTAAATCCTGTAGGTGCTGTCTGGTCAGGGTCTGCTGTGTTTGCTTATTAATTAATATATATAATTCAACAGTTCTTTTCATGGCTAAAATTTGCCAAAGCAGTTAATCAAGGTCTATAAAGACATTATTTCATACCGAATGATTTATGGAGAAAAGGGCTCAACTCACAGAAAGGGAAAATAACGTTGCACCATATACATACACGTTATACAAGTGTGTGCAGTTGTTTTGTTGTTTAGATTAAAGTAAAGCAAGGAAACGTATTTTTCAACCCTGTTAGACTGACGCCAATGTATTAAATCCATGCGTCTTCTTTTCAATAACCTGGAAAACACACAAATAGAACATTCCTCTTATAGACGAATGATGGGCAGGTGATGAGAAACACGAGCTTAAATCAACAATTATTGGTAAATTTAAACATCCTCTTATCGGATAAGCCAGATTAAATAAATTACATGTTCATGTTTCTTCTTCAGTTAGAGTGAATAAATAAATACCGCTTCCGCTTACATAGGTGTAATTAAATCAAACTGAATTACGTGTATTATAAATCCCTGGTAGAACACTGAAGCAAACCTCTCAGCTCATTTAGGCATCTTTCAACACTATGCTAAAGTTGATATTTTCAGATTGGACACGTCGCCATTCATTTCAGTCTGCCGCGTCGCCTTTTACTTTGTCATCACTGTCGTTATCCTGTTGTATCTGCACCATCGTCATCCATTCTGTCTGTCTTGTCGCTCTTCTATTTCATCTTCCTCATCGCCATCCATTTGTCTAGATCTGCCTTATCGCTAGCCTTTTTAAATCTGCCTCATCGCCAACAATTTTTGTCTGCCTTGTCGCTGTCTGTTTTATCTATCCATTCTGTCTGCCTCATCGCCACTCCTTTTACCAACCTCACTGCCATCCCCTTTTTGTCAGGTTCATCGTCATCTCTTTTTGCCCGCCACATCGCCATCTCTTTTTTGTCTGCCTTATCGTCATTCGTTGTGTGTGCCTCATCTACCCCTCTCTCTCTCTCTCTCTGTCTCTCTCTGTCTCTCTGTCTCTCTCTCTGTCTCTCTCTCCCTCTCCTCCTCTCTCTCTATCTCTCTCTCTTCATCGTGTCTGTATTTTGTTCCTCTTTCAAGTATTCTCTCCATGTGTATAATATGCTTGTATCGTAGTGCAGAGGTCCAGATACATGTAGGATGCGTTAATTTAAACATTTTCAAGAATAACTCATTCATCGAGACACTTCTAAAGAGTAGTCACAGTATAGGGTTTGGGGGTGAAATGACGATTTTATTATTTTGGTACGCATCCCTATCTGAAGCCCTGGTAGAGGTTCTGTTTTTATGGTGACATCGCTAAATCAAATAAAAACTTTGCTATTTAAATATTTCTGTATCATTTTTAAGACAGAGTGACACACAAAAGTTCACAATCACTCCCATCCCGTAGTTTCAACAGATTATTTTACTGGCACCGTGTCACAGGGCTTAACACTAAACCCTTCTCCAGCAAAGTGCAACTTGACTCGTACTTGCGAACAGCTGGGACCCAGATGAGATGCCGAGTAACTCCGCCTCTCATCATGATCCAAGTTGCTTTACGCTCTGTCAAAAGTTTCTTAAATATTGAACGAACCGGAAGCAGGCAAAGATTGCATCATGTCAGAGGTGGATGAGACGTTGGTTTTTCACGGCCTGGTAAGGGTTAACACTTAAAATTGCAAAACATAAACAGCATTCATTTGTCAAGTCTCCTCAGGCAAAATAATTACAAAGTGCCAATGAAATTCAAGAAGTGTTATTTAGATCACATCAAATGTGTCATATTATTCTAAATAATGAATACACTTTTAGAAACCTGATATGATGAGATTCCTTGTGTTTGAACACCCATTTGTATCAAATTCGAAATCAAGTATTGACAAGGATTGGAACCTTCTATGAAACTATTAGTAAAGATACCCTACACTAATAGCGTCTTTACAATATAACCCTTTGAAAGCGGATCAAGTTAGTGTTGTCATTTTCAAACAGTGTAGATCCAGATCAGAGGGCTCCAAGAGGAGCCCTCTGATCAGGCTCCACGCTGTTTGTCATTCAAGCTCTTATAGCAAAGTCTATCATTTCATACTGAATGGACTTCATCGTTTTCATCATTAATGGATCATTCCACTAAATATTCGGCATTCGGTTGGTTACGGTGAATTCGTCACCTAGTGAACGGAGCATGGATACAGTCATGTACAATGCGTAAAGTATTTTTGTTAGGAAAATATCATTTATATCATTTATTTCTCCACCAAGCCCTATGTTGTGATGCGCAGTCGTTCACCTGCTCTATCGCCTTCATGAATGAATGGTCCGAAGAACTCAAAACCGTGATTTATGAGCTGATAAACATAAATTGAATACATGTTACTTCTTCACCCATTACTCCATAGATATAACGTCATTAAAGTGACATCGCGCCCTTGGATTCTCTGTATCCTCTCCCCTCTCTCTGGGGCGTCCAATTAGCCCATAGTGAGCAGAAACGGACGTAAATCATCACAGACAAACGAACAAATCATTAGTGACCGAATGTTTTCAATAAAATCATTAAACATGGTGGTGGTTACGTTCAATTACTCTGATGAAGATTGTCATGTTGAACTTATATCGAAATATACAGCTGTGATACAAAGTAAACCATTTTTGTCGATACTCTTTTTTTTGTTTGACAACAAATTATTATCGGCTTATTTCAAACAGTTACGAAACTAAAACGTAAGCCGAATACATACTAATATATCGGTGAACAACATCGGGTCTTCGATATCAACCTTCTTCAGCGTTTATTCGATCGGTTTGCGACATAGTTACTTCTTTTAATCATATACATGTAGATACATATGATTTATATATTAAGTTTAGGTATTTTCAAACACTTTGCAAAAGGGAATATCACGTTAAATGTAGTAGACACAGACATGGCGGCTCCAGCAGTATCTGTCTGATCAGAATCTTCTCTGTTTTGTTATGAAATAATACAGATCTGGTTCTGCAGTTTCTATCATTGTTATCTAACGTTCTGTGTTCATTTGAGACTATGGATTTTTATCTAATCAACTATTCACAATGTCATTATTTCATACATGAATATTCATGAAATAAATTGTTAATGGCATATGAACACAGGACATTTTGATTCAGACAGAAGCTGTATAATCAGATCTATATTACACCATAAGCAAACAGAGCAGAGCCTGATCAGACGGCTCCTATAGGAGTCGTCTGATCTGGGTCTACTCTGTTTGCAGATGCGTCAAAATGCGCCTACATAAGGAAAGGGTTAATTAACCCAAAAATCTATGTTATCATAGGCATTTGATTAACCCTTTACCTGATATATTGACAGCTGACGTCTATAAAGGTACATGTATCACAAACAATGGCATTTCAGACGATGACAGAAGTTGTAGAATCAGATGTTTATGATTTCATATGCAAACAAAGTAGACCCTGATCAGACGGTTCCTATAGGAGCCGTCTGATCAGAGTCTACTCTGTTTGAAAATGCGTCAAAAAACACAACATGGCCAGCGACAGACGAACCACAATTAGATCAGCCATGGAATATAACCACAATCATACCCCACAGGCATGTATACTGTTTGTTGTCTGTCAAAACCTACAATACTTTTTGCACTACACGCAGTATAGACTCAGTTTAACTCTTTCGCTGCCAAATTAAGTCGTCTGCAAACTTTGTCGTCTGATACAATTTTCCATTTTATTTTTCTTCATTTTTGTTTCAAGAAACAGTAAAAGAGGCAAACAGTTATATACATTCATGAAGTGATAGATTCTTACATAATTTTGCATGAGTAAAGAGTTAACTAACGTTTTAACAATTATAAATTGGTATTACTGGTGTTGTACTTGTTTATATGAGGTTAAAATTAACACTATATGATAGTACTAGTGTTGTACTTGTTAGACATTTATCCTCTTAAATAAGAACTGGTCGTCTTTAGCAAACAACTAGGCTCCAGATTACATTCCGAACTGTTTAGCACACGACTATTTGTTTTTCTCCAAAAGCTTGAAAGAATCGCGAAGTAATTAAAATCTGCTTCTGATCCGGGATTGAGCAGATATAAGTTTTATATAACAGGGAATAGGTTGAATGTTATCAAGTTTTATATAGCAGGGAATAGGTTGAAGGTTGTCAGGTTTTATATAGCAGGGACTAGGATGAAGGTTATCACATCTCCGGCTGTTTTATTGTACTGTACAGAAGCATATAGTTCTGTTATTATGTCTCTCTCAGTATACTGGGGAGAATTTTTTTGTGCGTGGCGTACGTCCGTCCGTCTGTCTGTCTGTCCGTCCGTCCGTCTGTCCGATTTTAATTGGTCCGCGCGGTTTCTCAAAAACCGTTTATCAGATTTTCATGTAACGTCATAGGTTTAATCAGCACTATGCCTAGTTGTGCATATCGTATTTCTGTCCCGATGCAATGATAGAGAGTTATGGGACTTTGAAATGTTTACATGAAATGTTTTGTCCACGCAGTTTCTCAAAAACCTTTGGTCGCATTTTCATGAAACTTCATAGGACTTTGAATTTTTTACATGGAAAATTTTGTCGGGGCGGGGATGTGGTATGGGGAGATATCATTTTTTGTATTCTAGTTCTGTTTCTTATATACGTTTCAACCACGGGCACTCCTGCACTGTCATTTGTAAACAGTGTAGACCCAGATCAGAGGGATCCTAGAGGAGCACTCTAATCAGGATCTGCCCGGTTAGTCATTCCAAATCATCTTTCAATTTTAAGCCTTTCCTACTGAGTGGACTCTATAGTTAAACACTGACGGCTGGTCCATACATGTATAGGTACATTTCAGGGTTGAACGCGTTGAAGGCAGATATTGAACATTGATGTTGCAAACGTTCTTAATAGAATACATCCACGAGACAAGTAAGCATACTTAAAAGTTACTTTGTTACAGCAAGTTCTGTGATAAAATGTAAGGTTTTATAACGAACATATCGATATTTGGCTCTTTAAAGTTTGTCTCTGCCATAAAATCAAGTACGGGAAGATACGCAGTTGACATTCACCTATAAGTTAATCCTCAGCCAGATACCAACCCAAATCCTGTTTCATTTTGGCTGAGATTGTTTTTAAAGAGATACTGGTATGTAAATAATTACAAAGTGTCACATTTTATTTAAATTTCAAGTGGTAATAGTGCTGTTTTAACATGCTTAAGCGTTTTGGGAATATAATTCATAACTCAGTTTTATACTCAGTTTTATTACTGGCACTCGGCATTCAAAAATGCCGTTGGCTATTTACAAACAAATTATCAAATACATGTATGGCAAAGACATATAATTACACACATTTCAATAATCACAATTCAACCACAGATATGACAAACTATCACACACATATATTTATGTGTTCATTATGCTTATCCGTTCATTATTTATGGGGCAGTTCGCATTTCAAGGGAGTTTTTCGTACTTTAACCCTTTCACTGCCAATGTCGTAAAAATGCCAAATTTCTAAACTTCGTCTGCAAACCAATTTTGTCAAGTCATTCGGTAAAATAAGGAAATGAGAAAAATAAATGCAAATTGCAAGGAATAAAACACAGATATATAGACATAGAGTTTGAGACAAAAAACGTAGTCCCTGATCAGACACCGCCTTGAAAAGGTGTGTCTGATCAGGGACTGCAGTGTTTGTCGTGGTGCATTATTCAACATTGGCGGTGAAAGGGTTGGGCCTGGATCTGCTGAACAGTTAAAACTGGTTCCACCCTTTATGATACTAATTAAACTAAATATATGTCAAAACTGAAGAATGATTTTTATTACAAACAGTGCAGACCCTGTTCAAAGGCTGTTAGCAAAAGTTCCAGTATAGTAAGTGTTAATAATAGTAAAGTATTAAAATGACAGTACAAAAGAACATTGATCATGAAATAAATTGATGAACCAGATCGATGCTATTTCAAAGGCAAATAATAGACACCTTAATTAGACAGACCCCGCCCATTGGGAGCTATGTAATACCGGTATGGTCCCCTGGGAGCTATTTAATACCGGTCTGCTCTGTATACAAAATTGTAAAAATGCATCTCTATCAGTTAAATAGGCAAATAATAGACACCCTGATTAGACAGCCCCACCAACCTGGGAGCTATGTAATACCAGTATGGTCCCCTTTGAGCTATCTAATACCGGTCTGCTCTGTATGTTAACTATAAAAATGCATCTCTATCAGGTAAATTGTTAATATTTGGTTAATACACTGATATGAAAGGATCTGCACGTGATTAGAGTATGGACAAATTACACAATTATAATCTAGACGATTCATATTACCTTGCTAATTAAGTATTAGATACAATGGACAAACAATTACAGAAAATCCTCGCTAATCTGAACGCTCAGATACGTATCATTATCTCACAATTCAGTAGAAAACACATAGGCTTGCAAAGAGTATTGACCCATATTAGAGGGATGCTGGAGGAAGCTTGTGATCAGGGTCAACCCTGTTTGCTGAGCCCATGGATGTCAAGTGTTTATATCAGTATAGTCTTCGTTGGCGATGTCCTCTAAGCACGACAAATACATGAGTTCCACAATCTGATTCAATCGATGTTCCAGAATCTGATTTAATCGAGGTATTACGGAACAAAGAGTTAAGACAGGTGGCAGCTTAATGCAGGATGAAAGTCATACAGAAAGCTCCCACTGGGAGCTTTTTGAATGACTTCCAAACGTCATTAAGCAGTCACCTGCCTAAAAGGTTCGACTCAGTGAGGTTTTACTCTATATAATCAGGAGAATTTACTGACGATAAATTGATATATATACATTTCGCTATTTCCTGATGTCTATTTCGTGTCTATTGTGCTGTATTGACTTCAAAGTTTCCATTTTCATTTTTGGTTATTCTAAACAGATGGTTGTCCACACAGCAGTGTTTTATAATAACAAATATAAAGTAGAAATAAATTGGAAAGTGGAACATACAATAAAACACGCTAAACCAAATTAATTAGATGAGAACACAACCACTCAATGATAACCATGCAAAATCTCCCAACATGTTAGGAGGCTTTATCATTTTCAGATATTGTAATTGTTCGCACTGAACTTCTATTGTCACTGTAGGGTGTTCATTCACTTGGGTTACTGTATGCACCATTCCGTTTATCATATTTTCTCTGTTTTGTGTATATAATGGCTCGAGTGGTATTTAGGTTGGTTTAATTGGCTGCCCATTGCCAATACGTGAGTGTGTTGTTTTTTTTGCGTTTTTTTTTTTTTTTTTTTTTTTTTGGGGGGGGGGGGGGTTCTAGTTAGTTGGGCTAATTGTTTTCTCATAAGAATCCCCTTGCTATGTTCGTGCGGGTGTGGTGTCCGAAGGGTTGCCCTATCCAATGCCCAGGGAGTTCTGTTATCTAACAGAGCATCCCCAATATTGGTATCTCGGGTATCTTGTTCGCATTGCGACCGGCCATAATTAGCGTCAGGGATTCCATTTAAGTTAACCTGCATTCACCATTTTGGCTTATCGGGGAACTGGATTATTTCATTCACTCATTTCCTCCTCCTAATTAAAGAAGGGTGGAATGTAGTAAACCTGGGTTTTACTGTGGTTGGCCTCGTTCCGTCTGGGGGCGAATGTCTATCGCCCATGCGCATGCGTAAACCGGAGGCTCAGGGGAATAAACAAAGATTTTACCAATCTAATTCTACTATACAATCCTTCTTCTTCTTCAATAATGGTTCTCCGTCAATTACTGAACGATTATGGCCATGCGTGGGGGTTAAAAAGAGATACATTGTCATGTCATCCAAGCTACTAAATCCACACAGGAGAAAAGAGAAATGGTACATATTTAAAAGCAAACAGACCTACTCTAGCCTTAATGCATTTATAGCAGACAATGTGTAGACTATATGTATGGTGAGAAAAGCGGTTTAGTATGGTTAAAAGATTCAATAATCTGTTCTGTATAAGGGATGTGAGGCAAAGTAGTAGTACATGTAGTTTATTCCGTATCCTCCATAAACGAAGAGCAGTGCTGCCCTTAACATTATGACAGAATCAGCACTGACTACATGTGCCGACAGAGAGTTCCATTCAACAACAGTTCTTTGAAAGAAAGAATACTTTATGTAATCTGATGGTGAGTGGGGTATCTGATAAACTAAGTGTCTTGACTGGCGTGAATATGGTTTGATGTACTGTGATGGTATAATGTAAACAACTCCATAATGGCTTTTATAAAAGAGATTGAGTCGGCCAATCTGTCTTCTTTTCTGGAGCGAGTCCCAGTTCAATTGATTTAAAGTTTCTGTTACCGCTCCCGGAGGTTTTGAATAATTATTGGCAGTAAGTCTAGCCGCTCTTCATTGTACGTTTTCTAGTTTCTGTAATCATGCGGTTCCTTCCGGTTAGTGATTTCATATCTATTGTATGTCTTTTGCATATCTTTCATTGACCGGATAGACAATCACGTGGTTCCTTGAGTTCATATATTATATATATTGTATATATTTTGTGCATCTTTCATTGCCAGGATAGATAATCATGCGGTTCGTTCCGGTCAGTGATTTCATCCATGTGAAGCGCTATTGAACGCACATATCCTGTGTAAAAAAGCGCTATATAAATGTGGTATAATAACAATAATAATTAAAATAATTGTTATAATAGCAAACGGGCACGGGAACATTTCTCCATGACAGAAACTGTAGATTCATAGCTATATCATATCATAAGCAAACAGAGCAGACCCTGATACGGGTCTACTTTGTTTGCAAATGCGTAGAAAAGCATATTTATGGAGTAAAGGCTTAATAAACATATAATGTTGTAAACATGTAACACATGGATATTTATTGCTATAGCAAGCATTAGATATTCAGTTTTGTAACATACGCAAACAGAGAAGATCTCTGCAAAGGCGTTGCAATGTATATTTATTGAGTAAAAGGTTATTATCGAAGTTGTCACTCATCTACTGGCCAGAAATGAGACAATAAAACATAAACAAGAACAACTTTGGTCGACATGGATTTATCTTCTCGCCAGTTGACATTTAGATCGCTGCTGGGTAATTTCTGATAACCTTTCCAAACAGTTTAAATCAAGATGAGACACAGGGCAGATGGGCCCATGCTGTTTAACTTGTTTTTCTTTTATAGCCACCTGATTGGCATTTGCACATATGGTGGATCCAAACGAGATGAGAGAAGAGTGGACCCAGACGTGAGACAGAGAGACAGAGAAAGAGAGACAGAGAGAGACAGAGAGATACAGAGACAGAGAGCGAGAGACAGACAGACATACATGTATAGAGAGAGAGTTAGAGAGAAAAGAGAGACAGAGAGAGATACAGAAAGAGAGAGAGAGAGAGAGAGAGAGAGAGAGAGAGAGAGAGAGACAGACAGACAGACAGACAGACAGACACAGACAGACAGACAGACAGACAGACAGACAGACCAGACCAGACCAGACCAGACCAGATGAGTCAGACAAGCAGACAGAGACACTGAGAGAAATAGAGACAGAGTGTGCGAATGAGTGATACATGTAACTGTCTAGTTTCTCACCATCCCTATATCTAAGAAGAATTGCCTAAATTAGCATTTTGAATGAGTCTATCTTTAATTAGTAGTGTATATACCTTTAAAAACAGTTTTGCTTGGAACGTATGAAGCAAGCAAAGTAGATCCTTATCAAAGGGTTCATACAGCACTGCTCTGTGTTGAGTATACACATTTGTTTTTATTTTCGTATTTAACCCTTCTCCCTGTTCTAAACTCATCGAGTAGGAACAATAACACCATGAGTATTTTAGCTGAACTTTTATAATGTAAACTTTTAAAGGGTAAATTTAGCTTTGACAAAGGGCTGTAGAATCAGATCTATATCATGGCATAAGTAAACAGAGCAGACCCTGATCAGACGGCTCCTATAGCAGCCGTCTGATCTGGGTCTAATCTGTTTGTAATTGTGTGAAAAGGGTGTTTTTATGAAGGAAAGTGTTAAGTAACACTTGTCAAGAATGGTTTAACCCCTTCCTACCCTGCTGTGAACAAATAATGTCGGTTCAACTGTGGATCTGACGCAAAGCTGACTACCTCCGGTTCACTGTAGTCACTGAGAAACTATTCAAAGAGTGTCAAACAGCTTGGGGCCTGATGAGACGTCGAGTTACAATGTCAAACAGCTTGGGCCCTGATGAGACGTCGAGTTACAATGTCAAACAGCGTGGGCCCTGATGAGACGTCGAGTTACAATGTCAAACAGCTTGGGCCCTGATGAGACGACGAGTTACAATGTCAAACAGCGTTGGCCCTGATGAGACGTCGAGTTACAACGTCAAACAGCTTAGGCCCCGATGGGACGTCGAGTTACAATTTCAAACAGCATGGGCCCTGATGAGACGTCGAGTTACAATGTCAAACAGCGTGGGCCCTGATGAGACGTCGAGTTACTTGGTTTCTCGTCGGGATCAACGTTGTTTGCTAACGCGATTCACGTTGCGGGTAGGGTTTAGGGTTGATACCAGGTAGTGCTTAAGGTAAAATGAAACACTGACTTCATACTTCTTCAAACTTGAACCTCATTACTGTGCCAGTAAAATAATTCCGAGAACTGTGATATCAAATCTGCATGGAATATTAGAAGAAGCAAAGTCCTATTATGAAAAACTTTACAGTAAAGTTTTCTCTGAGGATACATATTTCGACCTAGATACAGAACTTCAAAACTGAATTCATAAACTTAGTAACGAGGAATCTTTTTCCCTAGATGGATTTCTCTTATATGAAGAAATTACAAAGTCGCTAAAATGTATGTCAAATAACCGTAATGCTGGTTCAGATGGATTCACCCCTGAATTTTTGGAAAAATATGGGAAATTTTTTTTTACGATTTATAAAATATGGGTATAAGATGGGCGAATTATCTGTTGTTCTTAAAATATTGTAGACCTATATCATTATTGAACTTATATACAAGATAGCGTCAGGCGAAGTTGCCAACAGACTTAAACAGGTTTTAGAAAAACTAATTCATGAAGATCGAACAGGATTTAGGTCAGGGAGAATTTTGGGTCAACAGTTTAAGAGAAGTTGTGCTTACAAGGATAGGGCCAAGAAACCTAGTGATTTTTAAGTTCAAAGGGGTATAACTCCGAGAAAATTGCAGAAGGATAACTTCCCGACAACTGCAATCTACATATTGTGTCCTTGCTACATTGTATATGCAAAGTTTTAAGAAAATCTGTTGAACAGTTTCAGAGGAGTTGCGCTTACAAGATTGGCAGTCACCCGCCCGTCCGCCCGCCCATCCGCCCACCCATCCATCCGTCCGTTTGCCCACCCGCCCGCCCGCCCACCCGCCCACGTACATCACCATTTCAATAACCGGATATTCCGTGGAAAATCCGATTAAAAACTAAAATCTCAGATATTAAATTTGAATCGTCGGGAAAATCACAGGAATTAAAACATTACTTCTTCCCCATCTTAATCACCTCATCATGTCACTACCAAATCCTTCTTATGATATAAAATTAATGTTCTTTGACTTTATTTGGAAAGGGAATGCAAAGGTAAAAACAGTGTCAGTTAAACAATATTTTGAGGGGGTCTTAAAATGATAAATTTAACATGCTTTATTGAAGGTTTAAAATCAACTTGGTTGAGAATATTAATAACAAATTATTGTATATTGAACAAAACCTTAGAATGTAGTATTGACTCTAGTAATTTTTCTGTTTAGGATCTGAGTATCTAAAGAAATGTGAGAAAGAAATATCAAATCTATTTTGGCAAGATGTCATAAAAGCTTTCCATAAAATACAAACGTCATACACTCCTGAAAACCTAGCAGAATTAATGGCCGCACCATTATTCTACAACAAAGATATTCAATAGGTGGAATGTGTGTGTTTTACAAACCTTATTTTATAAAAGGGATTTCAAAAATAAATTATCTTATCACCTCTCAGGGAAATTTCTACAATTATCAATCGTGTTGCGACGTTTATGATATTAATATTGACTTTGTAAAAGTTTATGGTCTAATAAATTTTATTAAAATATTTTTAGATAAGTTTAGTTTTACAGTAACACTGCAGACAATTCAAAATCCATTACTCCCATTTAATGCATTAATACTACTAAAGCAATCAAAAGGTTCAGCTCATTTATATAACATACTAAAAAAAAATAATGAAAAACGTACTGCAGTGAGAAAATGGAACCATTTTTTTCAGATAGAAGATACTGATTGGAAAGAAATTTACAATGTCATATTTGAATACAACTTCAGTACGGAAATTAGGTGAATTCAGTATCGAATAAACCATAGAATTCTTCCAACACAGAAATACCTTTTTAGTATAAAAAATCTCAGACAATCCTAATCGCAACGTTTGTGGTGAAATAGAAACAATTCAACATAATTATGTTTTGGTCATGTCCAGAAACAGAATTATGTTAACAAAAGTTCACCAGTGGTTGAAATTAGCAGAATATATCAATAGTATAAATAAGAAGATATACCTATTCAATTTAAGCAATTCTTATTGAATGGCTGACATGACCATTCTACTAGAGACAACGTACTATATATTTGACCAAAAAAAGGGAAGGGAAATTCTCAATAATATCATTAAAGAACAAAATAATAGCTAAATTAACAGTCCTGAAATACAGAGCAACAAGGGACAATTACATTGAACAGTTTGATCAAAACATGGTCAAAATATTATTATCTTTTAATGGAATAAATTCCTCAATATGTATTACAATAGCTAAAAAGTAAAATGGTCTTGGCAATCATTATTATTTTCTGTATAGATGTAAATATTTTTATATGAAAAAGAAAACAACATGAAATCGAAACTTTGTTATAAAATGATAATAATAACGACTTTATATAACGAGAGAACTCATGTGACAAGGTCAATCTACCACGAGGACCTCAAATGTAATATCTGTAACTCCAAAGTTATCAGAGTCTAATTTTAAGTCATCAGGGGCAGTAACTCCAAAGTTATCAGGGGAGACAATTCGAAAACCACAGGTGCACACCAACATTCCTATGAAGTACGATGACGCTAGCCCTAGTGGTTTCAGAGATACGCATGGCACAAAGTTTGTCTAAATTTAAGGTATCAGAGTCAATAACTTCAAAGAGGGGACAATTCAAAAACACCAGGTGCACAACAACTGATGCTGGTCAACATTCCTGTGAAGTTTGGCGATGATTTGGTTTCAAAGATACGCATGGCACAAATTTGATCTATTTTTAAGTAATTATATCAGGGGAAATAACTCAATAATTATAAGGGGGAGACAATTAACAAAAACAAGGTACACAACAACTCATGCTGGTGAAAATTCCTGTGAAATTTAGTGATTCTAGCCCTACTGGATTCAGAGATACGCGCGAAAGAAAGTTTGTCTAAATTAAGTGTTCATATCAGGGGCAATAACTCAACAATTATCCAGGGGAGACGATTCAAATACCCCAGATGCACAACAACTACTGCTGGTCAAGATTCCTGTGAAGTTTGGTGACTCTAGTCCAAGTGGTTTTAAAGATATTCATGACACAAAGTTTATCTAATTTTAAGTAATCATATTAGGGGAAATTATTAAATAATGATCGGGGGAGACAATTAAAAAACCCCAGGTGCACAACAACTTAGGCAGTTCAACATTCCTGTGAAGTTTGATGACTCTAGTCCCAATGGTTTAAGAGAAATGCATGACACTAAGTAAAGTGTGTCTAATTTCAAGTCATCAGGGACAGTAACTCCAAAGTTAACAGGGGAAGACATTTAAAAAAACAAGGTGCGCAACAACTTATGCTGATGAACAATCCTGTGACGTTTGGTGACTCTTGCCCTATTGAACTCAGAGATACGCGCGACATAAAGATTGTCTAAATTAAAGTGTTCATATCAGGGGCAATAACTCAACAATTATCAAGGGGAGACAATTCAAAACCCTAGGTGCATAACAACTCATGCTGGTTAACATTACTGTGAAGTTTGGTGTCTCTAGTCCTAGCGGTTTCAGAGATACGCGCGACACGAACATTTTCTGATTTTAAGTCATCAGGGGCAATAACTCCTAAGTTATCAGGGGGAGTCAATTCAAAATCCACAGGTGAACAACAACTCATGCTGGTCAACATTCATTTGAAGTTTGGTGACTCTAGCCCTAATGGTTTCGCGCGATACGAGTTTGTGACGGACAGACAGACATACAGACATACAGAGAGAGAGAGACAGATAGACAGACAGACAGACAGACAAACAGACAACTTTGGCAAAAACAATATGTCTCCCCATAAATGGGGAGACATAACTATATACAATACCCCGTCAGTGTTGGAAGACAAATGTCCGATCGGGGCTCAAATAATTAAACGTAAATAACCCATCGCCTGCTGCAAATGTCGTCTGCTGAAACTCTAATCTTCTTCATTTTAAAAGTGTCCGAAACGTTGGGAAACAATTGATCTAGTGCGCCGAACACCATGGATCCGGATTAGACGTCGAGTTATTTGTCATCTGTTCTGATTCCAAGCTGTGTTCAAAAGTTATTTTGTCGCGAACAGCAGGCGAAGGTTTAAGGTCATGTACATAATCCAACTTTTAAGGCATAGTCAAGTGAGTCGTGCAAACAGCGTTGATCATAGTCAAGTGAGTCGTGCAAACAGCGTTGACCATAGCCAAGTGAGCCGTGCAAACAGCGTTGTCCATAGCCAAGTGAGCCGCGCAAACAGCCTTGATCATAGACAAGTGAGCCGTGCAAACAGCGTTGACCGTAGCCAAGTGCGCCGTGCAAACAGCGTTGATCATAGCCAAATGAGTCGTGCAAACAGCGTTGATCCAGATGGCATTTATTACGATTTGACATTAGATATAGATCGCCAATGTTAGATACTAAGATATTTTAAGAATGAAGTTTTAAAATGATTTTTAAATGCACAACTTTTAACGTTGTTGCAAACAGCTTATATTAAGATCAGTCTCCTCACTTCTCAGCGCCTGAACAGGATACAGGATGCTTGGCACTCAAAAGTACACGGTTTAACTCTCAATATTCACGACATATATAATGAATTGTGAAATATGAAACTAGAAGTACAAACATGCACTTGTTTCAACGGAAACTATTTAGCCTGGTCTACTGCAAATAGAATCTATTGGATTGTTTCACAGAATTAGCGATCTTGACGTAATATGGCAGACTGTTCCAAATAAGTGAACCAGAGTAATTAAAATAATTTCGAAATAACTCAGTATTAGGCTTTGGCAAGTAAAGTTGAAATAGTGATAAGATCTAAGATTTCTATCATAAACATCAGTAGTAAGTGTGAAGAACCTGGTTTTTTAAACGTTACCCGTTCAGGAAAAGTATAGAAGATGACCTATTTAAATATTTCTGAAGTATGGGTCTTGTAGCCTCTATCTTCACTGTTTGTACATTACATGTCCCTTTAAATGGACACTTGACACAAATAGGTTAAAACTTGCCTGGCACCTTTTTTTTTTTTTTTATAGATGTCACCTTTTGCTCCAAAGCTTTCCTCAAACTGATCGAAGTATCAAGCAGTTTGTATGCTGCTACTACATACTAACCGTACGATTTAGATCTAAACTGACGGCACATATCGTTACAAAGTCATCGGTAACATGCAAACAGTTATAAGTACTTGAGAGTCCTTCGCTGATCAGTTACGTAGCAATGCAAGCATCCATCACCAGCTATCAAACTGGTTTTGCCAGCTATCTTTCGTAAAGGCTGATTTATACTGTTTTGTCCCACTAGTATTATAAATATATGTTTGGATATGTAAATCGCTAAATTTGATCCTTTACCTTAGATATCCACCTATTGACACATTTGCTAACAGAGTAGAAACATATCAGAAGTCCCTGTTGGAGTTGTACGATTAGGACATGTTCTGTAATTTTATATATCTTACACGGCCAAAATATCCTGTTTGCAAATGCCATTTAAAGAATTCAGCTTATAAGTATCCACAATTTAATGTCATTGTTTTCTATTCAAATAGTCATGAAGTTAAGGGTTAAAAGTACATGTACATGTATGAGTCATGCAGGAAACACCGAATACAAACAGCACACTGCATGTCACTTGCATAACCTGCAAGAGAATGATAACAACAGATTAGATGACTTTTAGGCCACCATACGGCATAAACAATACTGTTGTGATAACAAAAGAACATGAATGTGAGTCAAGCAGGAAACACCGCAATAGTTTACCATTCATGGACATATATGTATTGCACCTACATCGTTCAGACAAAACTGGTAATATAGTTGCATAGTTATCTGCCAGCGAAGTTTATCTCGGACCGAAAATGGAACTGTAAGTATCATCCTAATGTTTGTTTTTGAAACTTAATCTATTGTCAGAAAACTTTGAAAAGAGATTCTGATTTGCAAACTTTCTCAATCCTTTCCTCTATATAAACACATTTTACGCATTTACAAACAGAGTAGACCCAGATTAGACGGCCCCTACAAGAGGTGGCCCCTACAAGAGACATCTATTTTGGATCTACCCTGCTAATGGAATTTGATTGTTCTGTTTTTTTACTCTCTATATTGGCTGCAATTTTCTGCCTTCCATATTTCATTATTACCAATTTGTCTATGAATATTCAGTAGGTACTGGAACTTGGAATAAACATAGAAAAGAAAAGAGTATTTCGCTGCCAATTATGAATCCGTTATCTATGCAAATAGCTTGGATACAAGCTCGAAACTTAAACAGTGCCTATTTGTGACATAATCGTACCTGCTTGTGACATAATCGTACCTACTTGTCACATAATCGTACCTACTTGTCACATAAACAGTACCTACTTGTGACATAATCGTACCTACTTGTGACCTACTTGTGACATAATCGTACCTACTTGTGACATAATCGTACCTGCTTGTGACATAATCGTACCTACTTGTCACATAAACAGTACCTACTTGTGACATAATCGTACCTACTTGTGACATAATCGCACCTACTTGTGATATAAACAGTACCTACTTGTGACATAATCACAGATGTGTGAGGAATTCATACGAATAGTTCACAGGTGTGACGAATTCGTTTATGTGAAACTTAGGATTCAATCTGCTCTATAGCTTATATCGGTTTGCTGTATATCTTATACATGTACAAGTATATAGCAGATGGTTTGCTGATCGCCATGACAGTAGATTTCCTTATTTTGTATTCTAAATAACATAATTAAAACAACTAATATTCATATTTTCGTAGTCGTTCATGGCTGATAATGCGGTTAATGTGTGACCGTATTTTCCATTTTGCAGGTTGGCACACTATATGTTGACGTTGCTGTGTCTACTACGTTACCTCTCGGCAGAGAGCACGACAGCTGCCCCAGTTGTGAAAACAAACAACGGAAATGTCCGAGGATTAACGAAACAGTATCCGGAAGGCCATGTGTTACAATATATTGGAATACCATTTGCTGCGCCACCTGTCGGTCCATTTAGATTCCAGAAACCACGAGCACATACTGGATGGGGTGATATACTGAATGCTACAGAGTTTGGACCGTCATGCTTTCAGCATCTACTCCAGAACGACGCATGGCTCATTCCAAATAAGAATATGTCTGAAGACTGTTTACAACTGAATATCTTTATCCCACACTCTATAAACCAATCTAATCCAAAAACTGTTATGGTATGGATCCATGGTGGTGGATTTACTGCTGGCCAAGCTACGTTATTTGACGGTTCATACTTAGCACTGACCGGTGACGTCATCGTCGTTACTGTAAATTACCGTTTAGGTTTATTCGGATTTTTGTCGACCGAAGATACTGTCGCTCCTGGTAACTACGGTCTCTGGGATCAACATATGGCCTTAAAGTGGGTGAAGGAAAACATCGTAGAATTTGGAGGAAATCCTCATAGCGTGTGTATCTTTGGGGAATCTGCAGGAGGGTATAGCGTAGGGTTACACACAATTGCACCGGTGAACAGGGACTACTTTCAGAGGGCTATCTCGGAGAGTGGAACAGTTCTGAGTCCTCGTGCACTTTCGACAGGCGCAAGATATGTTGCATTCAAGGCCGGAGCATTGCTGAAGTGTACGACATATTCATCAAGTGATCTGATACCATGCCTTCAGTTCGTATCACCCCAGGAGCTACTTGGCGTCCAGAACAAAGCTTCGGAAAGTTCAAATGATCTCAATTTCATCAATAATCTTGGTCCTGTAATGGATGGAGATTTTATCACAGATGTTCCTAACAACATTCTGAAGAACAAACACTCGCCAGCGTATGAGATGTTCAAAAGTGTGGCCCTGATGGCGGGGACAAATAATGCAGAGGGAGGCTTACTATACTTCTCGCTGAAAGGGTTCCAAGAAAAATTTAAATTCAATATAAGCGAAATGGTCCCAGCGAGCGTCCTGTGTAACTTAGTGGCCCCATCAGTCGCTCGTGACTACTATAACGACAGTGCGGATGTCGCTAAAGCAATATGTGATGAATACACCGTCACTGGTTCCGCCGGAGACCAAAGTCGCAGTATCGTGGACGTGTACGCTCACTTACAATTTGTTATACCGACAATTTTAACAAATCTTGCTCATGCAAAAACGAACAACAAACCAACATATCATTATTTGTTCTCCCACCAACCGTCATTTCCATGGATACAGGAACGTCCGAATTGGTTAAAAGGAGCAAACCACGCGGGCGAAGTTCCGTTCGTGTTCGGTTTGCGGGCAATGTACAAGAAAACAAGTGCAAAACCCAAAGACGAGCTTATATTGTCTAGACAGATGATGATATATTGGAGCAATTTTGCCAAAACTAGGTATGTGCTCATTGTACATTGGATATACTGTTGAACCTCGATATCTCGAACTAGGATAATTCAAACATTGGGATAATTCGGAGTAAACGTTTGAAACTTACAAAATTGCAAAACTGTAACAATACGCATATCTAGATATACATGTGACAGCTTAATCCCAATCGAAAATAATGCTTAAAGTTCCTACGTGAGCTTTCAGCATTACTTTAGACATGCCTTAAGCTGTGAAATTGAGAAATTGTCCGGACTAGAATTCGGATGACGCGAATTTCTGTGATCTCGAAGCAATCTACAGTCCCTTGAAGTTCGAGATATGGAAGTTCAACTGTAGTTTGTTTATACTGGAGCTTTTTCGTCGCTTTAACCCTTTACTCCGTGAATATATTTGTAAGAAATCATGACAATACAATATATTTGTAAGAAATCATGACAATACAATATATTTGTAAGAAATCATGACAATACAATATATTTGTAAGAAATCATGACAATACAATATATTTGTAAGAAATCATGACAATACAATATATTTGTAAGAAATCATGACAATACAATCAATATATTTGTAAGAAATCATGACAATACAATATATTTGTAAGAAATCATGACAATACAATATATTTGTAAGAAATCATGACAATACAATATATTTGTAAGAAATCATGACATCACTGACAATACAATATATTTGTAAGAAATCATGACAATACAATATATTTGAAAGAAATCATGACAATACAATATATTTGTAAGAAATCATGACAATACAATATATTTGTAAGAAATCATGACATCACTGACAATACAATATATTTGTAAGAAATCATGACAATACAATATATTTGTAAGAAATCATGACAATACAATATATTTGTAAGAAATCATGACATCACTGACAATACAATATATTTGTAAGAAATCATGACAATACAATATATTTGTAAGAAATCATGACAATACAATATATTTGTAAGAAATCATGACAATACAATATATTTGTAAGAAATCATGACATCAAGCATATTTATTAGCTGAATGTTTTAAATGGCACCTGAACAAGAAACGTTTGGCCATGGAAATGCTGTAGAATCATATCTCTATTATTCAATCATCAAACAGATCAATCCATGATCAGACGGCTCCCACAGGATCCGTCTAATATGGGTCTACTCTGCTTGCAAAGGCTTTGAAAGGCGTGTCTTTGGAGTAAAAAATTGACAGTATTTCAGTCATCACGACGCCAATCTAAAAATAGGTATGAGGAAGAACCGGATGTTAGTCCGTACATGGAGCATTTTGTTGTTTGAAACCATTGTGATAAATAGAGCATTTGCTCCTACAGGAGCAAATGCTCTATTTATCACAATGGTTTCAAAAAGTGAATTTTACAAAAGGAGTCAAAAGGCGTCAATATGCTGGAATTAGTCAACCTAGCCGTGTCGTCCGTTTACAAGTGACTCATGTCCATTGTTGGTGATACCCTATGAAAACAGCTTGGATCAAGATGAAACGTCGAGTAACTCGATCAAGATGAAACGCCGAGTAACTCGATCAAGATGAAACGCCGAGTAACTCGATCAAGATGAAACGCCGTGTAACTCGATCAAGATGAAACGCCGTGTAACTCGATCAAGATGAAATGCCATGTAACTCGATCAGAATCCAAACTGGTTGACACTCTGGTCATGTTTCTGACATAAAACAGATGAAACAAATCCTGCTTTGAGAATTGAAGCACACGAAATTATTTGCAGACGACAGTCGCTCTCACAGTACAGAAGGTTAATTTTAGCCGTCTGTACTGTGTACAATTGTCGTATGCAATAAATAGTGTCGTGTGCCTCAATTATTCTTCCGTTTATTTTCAAAACTCTGTGCGAGTGTATCAAAAGTTGGCATATTGATTAGACGCCGAGTCACGTGGCGTATGAGACGCAGATTACCTCGGCGTCTCATCTGGATCTAAACTGTTAGCAATAGTATCACAAACTCGGCGATAAATTGCTGAAGTTTAGTTGAAATAGTTCAGGCATTCAAAATGAATGTTTGTTTCGGGTAACCCTTTTTTTCTAATCAACATTTATGTATGTACCTATCACCTCATGATTAATGATTAATTAAATATTTATAAGGTAAAATAAAAAATATAAAATGGAATCATTGGCTTAGACAAAACCTACATGATCAGATCTATATTGTTTCATAAGCAAACAGAGCTGACTCTGATCAGACGGCTCCCACAGGAGCCGTCTTATCTGTTGTCTACTCTGTTTGCAACCGCATGAAAAGGTGTTTATATGAAGGAAAATGTTAACCATTCTGTGTCAATCAATTTGGATTTTGATAAGACGTTGTATCTCATCTGGGTCAAGATTCTTTATAAAGATATCGCCACTTCGTGTGTAACTTACCAAAGGTTGAACACCGTAATAAACGGTTCATATAACTATAGATGTCAATGATATGTAAAATACGTACTGGGTTGACTTTGCATTCGGAGAATAACAACATATGATACGCATGCACTTTTAACTCTTTTGGCGCCAAATTTAAAAGTGTAGTCTGCAATAATAATTTCATATTAAATATAATTCTAAACTAAATAATAAAAGTATATTAGTAAAACATTTGTTTTTAAAAACTTGTATGCTTGGGCTAAAAGAATACAGAAAAAAGTGAAGTACTGTTTTCAATGGTGTCAACAGGCGACATTGGCGCCGAAAGGGTTAATCACAATTTGTTGAAAGATAACTTAAGTAGAACTTACTCAATAAAACCGAATCTGCAATATTTTTCCGCATTACTACGTTTGCTTTCGAAGGATCATCCACTTTTAGAATATTTGTCTTAAGCAGCATTTCATTTATCGAACAAAATCAGGTGGTTTCTAAATGTAGGGCAACAGTAATGCAAAAAGCACATGCATGAGCTTTCTGTTTACTTTGGACCTGCATTAAGCTACCGCCAGCCTTACAGACCTCATAAAACACATCTTTTTTCATGGACGCTTAACACAGCTTTTGCTGTATAAATTTTAGCTTTTAGATTTCAGTAAAACAAATATACCATTTGACCAGACTTTGGCATTTAGAGAGACGTTTTATGGATCTGAATACTACAACTATGGAAATGTAGATAATTATTCTTCTTTTGTTTTAAATTTCATATTTCAGTGACCCAAATATACCAAACACAGAAGCCCCTACCTGGCCAGTTTTTGACACTACAGAGAGGCGATTTATGAATCTAAATGTGGACCCAAGACAGGGGACGAAAGCTTTCGACGAAAAGTACAGATTCTGGACATATTTGTTGTCCAACAGTACTACTCAACTCAGTCACAATGTGGACAGAAATAATACAAATACCACGGGTGGTGCTGATACGCTAAGCTTTGATAAAGCGGTGCAGATTTTGTTGATGTGCATTGCTGGTGAATATGTTTTAAACTGTTTAGCTTAACCCTTATACAACGCTGGATTTTCCTATGGAATATTCCAAATTTCAATCAGGTAAAACTTATGGTGAAAATTAAGGAATTTTTCTAGAGAAACGCGTCACATGACAAGCAGTGCAGACCCTGATGAGATGACTCCTCTAAGAGCTTTCTCATCTGGGTTGACACTGTTTGCAAAGGACATTAGTGACTATTGTCCCGCACTGTAAGGCTTAAATACATGTTCTATCAACAGTTACATTGTACTGTGTAAAGAGGTTAGACCATAAGTGTACCAACATAAGATATGGACCTTCCCTATTATAAGAATTACAAACATTTCTATTATAAACTAACGATGTCACTCAAGACACTATAAAGGAGGGAAAGAGACGAGCTATGAGTGAGAAAGAGACGAGCATGAGGGTGAGATAGAGACGTGTATGTGAGTGAGATACAGACGAGAATGTGAGTTTGATAGATACGAGAATGTAAGTGAGGTACAGACTAGAATGTGAGTGAGATAGATACGAGAATGTGCGTGAGACAGTGACGAGTGTGTGAGTGATATAGTGACGAGTGTGTGAGTGATATCGTGACGAGTGTGTGTGATATAGTGACGAGTGTGTGAGTGAGACAGTGACGAGTGTGTGAGTGATATAGTGACGAGTGTGTGAGTGATATAGTGACGAGTGTGTGAGTGAGACAGTGACGAGTGTGTGAGTGATATTGTGACGAGTGTGTGAGTGATATAGTGACGAGTGTGTGAGTGATATCGTGACGAGTGTGTGTGATATTGTGACGAGTGTGTGAGTGAGACAGTGACGAGTGCGTGAGTGATATAGTGACGAGTGTGTGAGTGATATAGTGACGAGTGTGTGAGTGATATAGTGACGAGTGTGTGAGTGATATAGTGACGAGTGTGTGAGTGATATAGTGACGAGTGTGTGAGTGAGACAGTGACGAGTGTGTGAGTGATACAGTGACGAGTGTGTGTGTGTGATATTGTGACGAGTGTGTGAGTGAGACAGTGACGAGTGTGTGAGTGATATAGTGACGAGTGTGTGAGTGATATAGTGACGAGTGTGTGAGTGAGACAGTGACGAGTGTGTGAGTGAGACAGTGACGAGTGTGTGAGTGATATAGTGACGAGTGTGTGAGTGATATAGTGACGAGTGTGTGAGTGATATAGTGACGAGTGTGTGAGTGATATAGTGACGAGTGTGTGATATAGTGACGAGTGTGTGAGTGAGACAGTGACGAGTGTGTGAGTGAGATAGTGACGAGTGTGTGAGTGAGATAGTGACGAGTGTGTGAGTGATATAGTGACGAGTGTGTGAGTGATATAGTGACGAGTGTGTGAGTGATATAGTGACGAGTGTGTGAGTGATATAGTGACGAGTGTGTGAGTGAGACAGTGACGAGTGTGTGAGTGATATAGTGACGAGTGTGTGAGTGAGATAGTGACGAGTGTGTGAGTGATATAGTGACACGAGTGTGTGATATAGTGACGAGTGTGTGTGATATAGTGACACGAGTGTGTGATATAGTGACGAGTGTGTGTGATATTGTGATGAGTGTGTGAGTGATATAGTGACGAGTGTGTGAGTGATATAGTGACGAGTGTGTGAGTGATATAGTGACGAGTGTGTGAGTGATATCGTGACGAGTGTGTGAGTGATATAGTGACGAGTGTGTGATATAGTGACGAGTGTGTGTGATATTGTGATGAGTGTGTGAGTAATATAGTGACGAGTGTGTGAGTGAGACAGTGACGAATGTGTGTGATATAGTGACGAGTGTGTGTGATATTGTGATGAGTGTGTGAGTAATATAGTGACGAGTGTGTGAGTGAGACAGTGACGAGTGTGTGAGTGATATAGTGACGAGTGTGTGTGATATAGTGACGAGTGTGTGAGTGATATAGTGACGAGTGTGTTTGATATAGTGACGAGTGTGTGTGATATAGTGACACGAGTGTGTGAGTGATATAGTGACGAGTGTGTGTGATATAGTGACACGAGTGTGTGAGTGATATAGTGACGAGTGTGTGAGTGATGTAGTGACACGAGGGTGTGTGTAATATAGTGACGAGTGTGTGAGTGAGGTAGTGACGAGTGTGTGAGTGAGGTAGTGACGAGTGTGTGAGTGAGATAGACGACGAGTATGTGAGTGAGGTAGAGACGAGTGTGTGAGTGAGATAGTGACGAATGTTTGAGTGAGATAGAGACATGAAGTTGAGTGAGATAGAGCGGGTTGTATGAGTGCGATAGTGATGAGTGTAAGTGAGTGAGATAGTGACGGGTGTGTGAGTGAGATAGAGAGGATTGTGTGAGTGAGACAGTGACGAGTGTGATTGAGTGAGATAGTAACGAGTGTATGAATGAGATAGAGAGGTGTGAGTGAGATAGTGACGAGTATGACTTGGTGAGATAGTAACGAGTGTATGAGTGAGATAGAGAGGTGTGAGTGAGATAGTGACGAGTACATGTATGAGTTGGTGAGATAGTGACGAGAGTTAGTGAGATAGAGAGGAGTGTGTGGTGAGATAATGATGAGTGTGCGAGTGAGATAGTAACGATTGTGTGAGTGAGATAGTGACGAGTGTGTGAGTGAGACAGTGACGAGTGTGTGAGTGAGATAGTGACGAGTGTGTGAGTGAGACAGTGACGAGTGTGTGAGTGAGACAGTGACGAGTGTGTGAGTGAGACAGTGACGAGTGTGTGAGTGAGATAGTGACGAGTGTGTGAGTGAGATAGTGACGAGTGTGTGAGTGAGACAGTGACGAGTGTGTGAGTGAGATAGTGACGAGTGTGAGTGATTTAGACAGTGACGAGTGTGTGGGTGAGATAGTGATGAGTGCGTGAATGAGTTGGAAAGAGAAGATTATGTAATATACATTATTTTAAAATATCAGTTACTAAATAAGTCAGTCATGAATTCTTGTATAAATATTCATGAAGTAACGAGAGACAGAAGTTGCATCTTTTATTTTACCCACAATAAAATGGACGAACGCGTGACATATAAACGACATAGTTCCGTCTGTAAAACGGAACTAGTAGATTATTATTTCCAAAATTATAATTTCTTCCAGCTGTTGTAGATCTTACTTAGAAAGTAGAGCCTCGCCAATGCGAATGTTTAGTAAAGGCGAATCAAGAACGTTTAAGCATGGTGGCTGCTTAACCTTTAGCCTGCTGTGGGCGGATGAGTGAAGAACAATGCAAACAGTTTGGATCCAAATCAGACACCGAGTAACTCGGCGTCTCGTCAGGATTCAAATATCTTGCTTGTATTTTGATAGACAAATTGATTATAGCTTGAATTTTGGAAATATAGTAGGTGAAACAAATTGTAAAAATAGCTTGCTCAGTAGGCTAAACGTCAATGCAGCGTGAACCTCCTAAATGAGCATTCTGCAGGACTATCATCCTTCGTGAACCTCCTAAATGAGCATTCTGCAGGACTATCATCCTTCGTGAACCTCCTAGATGAGCATTCTGCAGGACTATCATCCTTCGTGAACCTCCTAGATGAGCATTCTGCATGACTATCATCCTTCGTGAACCTCCTAGATGAGCATTCTGCAGGACTATCATCCTTCGTGAACCTCCTAGATGAGCATTCTGCAGGACTATCATCCTTCGTGAACCTCCTAGATGAGCATTCTGCAGGACTATCATCCTTCGTGAACCTCCTAAATGAACATTCTGCAGGACTATCATCCTTCGTGAACCTTCTACATGTAGGTGAGCAATCTGCAGGACTATCACCCTCCAGCGTGAACTTCCTAGATGAGCATTCTGCAGGATCATCACCCTTCGTGAACCTCATAGACGAGCATTCTGCAGGACTATCACCCTCCAGTGTGAACTTCCTAGAAGGGCATTCTGCAGGGTCATCACCCTTCATGAACCTCATAGACGAGCATTCTGCAGGACTATCATCCTCCAGCGTGAACTTCCTAGATGATCATTCTGCAGACTATCACCCTTCGTGAACCTCCTAGATGAGCATTCTGCAGGACTATCACACCCAGCGTGAACCTCCTAGATGACCATTCTGCATGACTATCACCCTTTGTGAACCTCCTAGATGAGCATTCTGCAGGACTTTCATCCTTCATTAAGTCGACAACTATCTTAACCCTTCAACTCATGAAACTTTAGTAAGAATTGTAACTGAATGAATATTAATTAGCCGAGTTTTTAATGGTTTTAGGAACAAGAGATATTAAACTATATGGTTGCCCTTGAAGAAACGGTAGAATTATATCTATACCGTTTTATAAGCTAACAGAGCGGACCCTGGTCAGACGGCTCCTACATGAATATGACGAGACTTCTGGTCTATGTGTACACTGTTTACAATGACGTGAAGAGGCGGTCAATGGTGTGTTTAAACTGTGTGTTATTGTTTTGCGTGTTTGGAACAGCGAATACAACAATCATAAAGAGATTATCACATTATAAATCGTTACCTTCATTGTGATCCTTCTCTATCCGTGATGAAATAAATTATCATGTTTGAATAAATCGAGGCTTTTATGAAACTCACAAATAAATGTATCGCTAATCCGACAGTTTTGAAACTAATCAGATGTCAGTCTGTACTTTAACAAACACATATAGGGTCAATAATTAGTTCGTATAAGCCTTTAGTGACACCAGCGCCCCCACGCGGTAGGCGAGAAAACGTCCCTATACATGTATAAATGCTCTTCAGACAAACCACTATATAAATTATATCTCCCTTGTTCCGTTAATGTTTTGTTATTATTTCCCTGATTGCATACCACCTGTGGGGTATTAAAGGTGTCTGTCTGCTTGATCGGTTCGCACGTGTAAAGTCGCGAGTTTATTTCAACCATTGTAAAACTTTAATTCTATAATACATTATGTACTGTTTCGTGCTGAAAAGTTTATTTAACCCAGCTGTGTTTAACTGCCTGGTTAATATCTATTCAAGACTTCTTCGCCTCATGAATTTTCATGGACAGAATCAATAAAATGGAACATGGAAAAGAGGATTTCTTCACTAGTTTTAAATGGCATAATTTCAATAAGCAAACAGAGTAGACCCTGATCATATGGCCCCTTCAGGTAATATAATTCCTTAACCCTTTCCCTGGTCTATATTTATTCCAAATTTTAAAACCTACTGAATATTCATGGACATAATAGTTATATGGTAGGTTGGATATCGCAGCTATTTTAGAAAGTGTATAAACAGATGTTTCAAATTCCATCCACAAAGAGAGCAGACCCTAACCAGACGACTCCTTCCATGTGCTGTCTGATCTGGGTCTTCAATGTATGCAAATCCGTTAAAGGATGTTTATATGAAGGAAATGATTAAGATCTTATCGAATTAAAAGTAACAGAATGGCAGATTCAATATTCATATTAATTAAAGGGGTATAGTTTTGGCGTAGTTCGTACGTCCGTGTGTTTGTTCGTCCATGTGTCCGTGTGTAATATATCAGAAACGGTTTGTAGGTTTTCTATCCACACGTCCGTCTCTCTATCAGCCCAGATTGATAAATCGTGACCTATTTAGAGTTGTTTATGGAACTGTGTATAAATGTTTAGTATCACTAGGAAATGCGACCCTGCAATTATCACTTACATGACCTTGGAACATCAGAGTTGTGGACCTATGTTAGGCACAAGCATAACCTTTTTGTTCGTCTAGAGTCATATTTCAGAAATGGTTTGGAATACTCCAATGAAATATTGCGATATTGTTAAGTACCGTTGGCAGGTAGGGTCTCGCAAGAGCTTGTAGTGTTACCCAAAATGACACTGGAACACCAGAGTTATGACCCTTTGTTTGTAAAAAAACACAAATTGTAAGTCTTTCAGTCCACCAGCAGCAATACTTCAGAAACGGTTGGAAACTTTGTGTAAATGTTCGCTACCATAGGCCGATGTCAACCGTCTGTGTGTCCGTGTGTAAGTGATCGCTACCATAGGCTGACGTCAACCGTCCGTGTGTCCATGTGTAAGTGTTCGCTACCATAGGCTGACGTCAACCGTCCGTGTGTCCGTGTGTAAGTGTTCGCTACCATAGACTGACGTCAACCGTCCGTGTGTCCGTATGTAAGTGTTCGCTACCATAGACTGACGTCAACCGTCCGTGTGTCCGTGTGTAAGTGTTCGCTACCATAGGCTGACGTCAACCGTCCGTGTGTCCGTGTGTAAGTGTTCGCTACCATAGGCTGACGTCAACCGTCCGTGTGTCCGTGTGTAAGTGTTCGCTACCATAGGCTGACGTCAACCGTCCATGTGTCCGTGTGTAAGTGTTCGTTACCATAGGCTGGCATCAACCGTCCGTGTGTCCGTGTGTAAGTGTTCGCTACCATAGGCAGACGTCAACCGTCCGTGTGTCCGTGTGTCCGTGTGTAAGTGTTCGCTACCATAGGCCGATGTCAACCGTCTGTGTGTCCGTGTGTAAGTGTTCGCTACCATAGGCTGACGTCAACCGTCCGTGTGTCCGTGTGTAAGTGTTCGCTACCATAGGCCGATGTCAACCGTCTGTGTGTCCGTGTGTAAGTGTTCGCTACCATAGGCTGACGTCAACCGTCCGTGTGTCCGTGTGTAGGTGTTCGCTACCATAGGCCGATGTCAACCGTCTGTGTGTCCGTGTGTAAGTGTTCGCTACCATAGACTGACGTCAACCGCCCATGTGTCCATGTGTAAGTGTTCGCTACCATACTGCAATAGACTGACGTCAACCGTCCGTGGGTCGATGTGTCCATGTGTCAGTGCATCCTTGTGTCTTTCATTCATTACCATAGTCGTATTGTAATAATTCATTAACAATTGAGACCGACACTATTTCGGCGGGGTTGGGGATATCCATTTAACGAATTTGCTTGTTGAAATATTAGAAGTAAAATCCAACAAGTTATTTTCGATTCTAAATTATTAATTGCATGTAACATACCATAATGCATGTTTATCTTCTCTGTTATGCTTGGCCTGTGTGTAGGTAGATATATAGTTTATTATTGGCCCAACAGTACAGGATAGCAATACATACATATAAATGTAGTTTAAAACTGTCAACAGTAGATTAAATGGAATGAAACAATTCATTTCAAATCAAACAAAAATATACGAGTCTGAGCATACTGTTAGAGGAAAATGACAACATAAATTGAAGAGGAAATATAATAAAGAACATGTCAGCATTGACCGCATGTTTCTATTAACTGTATATAATAACAACCACAAACTTGAGTGAATCAGTGAGTTACATGTACGGTTATTGTACATGCATAAAAATGGTAGATCCCATGTCAAACTGAGAGATGATACACATTCAACAAATCACATAAACGTTAATTCGGTTCTACGTTTAAAACATTTATGGACATAGATAGCAAGTTTCTTAAACACGTTTTGATTTTCTGTTTTCATGAGATTTACAAACTTAGGTATGTTTGGGTGACGCCAAAAGTATGGTTTTACATGTATGTACAATTTTCTTAGATCGTTGTATATAGAAATTCGTCTTCCAGAACATTACATACACGACACTTCCTCTCATTTCTTGGAATTTTCTGAGGTTTGTGCCATCGGCCTGTTTCTACTTCTAATCTATGATTAGACAGACGAAGTCTAGTTAAATCTTGTCTAAATTTTTCAATCTTTACTGTATCTAAGTATAGTTTGAATCCAAAATCAGAGAACAATTTATAACTATCTGCACGAGAGGATGTATTAATTTCGACACTCCAGTTTTGAATGAATTGATCTGTCAGTCTTTGCTTACATAGCCTTATAAAGCATTCAATATTACCTGCACCATGATTAAACCATGCATATCTTAGTCAAAGCGATTCTAGTAGGACTTGTACTTTCGACGCCCAAGAAGCTTTATTAGGGTAGGTCTGCATATCTTCCAGCGTTAAAGTATAAATTCCTTTTATGCATTTCCTGTCAGGGTTTTGTAATAGTTTAATCCAATATCGAATTATTGCAATATGTCTATGTACTTTTAGATTAGTTCGCCGTATACGAAGCAATTTTGTGTCTGTCGTACTCCTAGAATTTGATCCAGTGTATGTTTAATACAGATGTTTGTGAATTTGCGTAGATATGATTGTAGCTTGTAAATTGCCTTTGCAGCTTGGCCACTAAGACGCGATTGAGTCTCTTTAAATGACCCACCGGTTAGGTAACTGAATATGTTCACAATTTCGATATTTTTATCATCAAAAGTAAACTTAAATTTTGAAGAGTTTGAGAATCCTTTATGGAATATCATAATCTTTGTTTGTTCGGTGTTTACCTTTAGCTTCCATCTCTCACAGTATTCGTGTAAAATGTCTAGGCCAGACTGTACTTGTAGATCACATTCAGACTCAACAAACAGGAGAACGTCATCGGCATATAACAATATAAAAAGTTTCAGCATTCAAATAACCAAACCCTTAAACCTTTTAAATATGAAAACCTCTAAATAATTAAGGTACATGTAAAATAGGAACGGTGAGATACATTCCCTCTGAGCTACACCCAAAGTACACATGATACCCTCACTAAAATAACTATGATATTTAACCTTAGATCTAAGATTCTTGTACATTGATTGAATTGCGTTAATTATCTTTCCCCTTATTCCGTATTTCAAAAGTTTGTACCAAAGCACGTCTCTGACTACGAAATCAAAAGCTTTTCTGAAAGCAACAAAAGTTACAAAAAGTTTTTTGTTATCATTTAAAAGGTGGGTTATCAAGCCATGGAGTACAAAAATATTGTCAACCGTACTCATGTTTTTCTGAAATCCGGCTTGAGCCTCGACGTAAACCCGGTAATTTTCTGCCCAGTTATTAAGTCTTGTGTTAAGAATTTTTGTAAAACGTATGTTGTTCTATTTTGCCCTATGGGTTGTAGGCTTGGAGGTTTTAATAAACTACATGTGTATTTATATTTGTACTGTATTGAGAGTGGTCACAAAATACAGCTTTGGTGGGGAAACGCCATTTTTCAAAAGTATGACTGAAATTATTTTATTTGAAGAGAACTACCAATTAGTGTCTTACTAAAAATGCATAACGGTCCAAATATCGTTTACAAACAGAGTAGACCCACGTCAGACAGTTCCTGTAGGAGCCGTTTGATCAGGGTCTGCTCTGTTTGCTTATGAAATGATATAGATCTGATTCTACAGTGTCTGTCATGGGCATGCCATTGTGTGTCTATATACTCCATTAAAAAGCTGCTCAGTGTAAATGTATTCAGTTATACTTACATGAATATTCATAAGATAAATGAGTATATAAACTACAGTGCTCCTTCCCTACAACGGCCCTCTCAATAACGATTCCCTCCTTACAACAACGCATGTCACTGTTTCCCAAACAACAGTGCTCCAGAAACAACTTTTTTCCATCGTATATTCTTTATTCCTCCATCAAACCCTATGTTGTGACCACTCTTTAGAATCGTCACTTTGTGACGATTCTAAAGAGTGGTCACAACATAAGGTTTGATTGAGGCATAACGGTTTTAGTTCTCGAAATACACCCTATCTGGGGATTTGCAAACAAGTTAATTACATGTATGTTTGATTTTCCCTCCCTATAACAACTCCCTCTGAACAACACATAGAATTTTCGTATCCCAAAGGGTGTCGTTGTAGAGAGGGAGCACTGTATACATATGAAGGAAGGCTTGCGAGTAGCAGTCTAAATGCCTTTAGAAGAAACTATTTGATGGTTTGATAATACATGTATAATAGTTCAAAATACTCGTAGACCTGACTTATTATCAACTATGTAATTAGAGCGCAGTTTCATGACACTTCAAGTCTGTTGTTTAAAACCATATAATTTATCAGAGCAACAGATAAAGGTGCGTACTCAAAGACTAAAGTCGTCATTTCTTCACCAAACCATAACATATGGGAGTTCTTTCATCTGGGTCTACACTGTTTGCAAATGCAATCATAGTTGTGAATGACGGGGTATGGATTAACACTAGTAACGTGTGCTTTTCAATCAAATTTGCTTGCCTGGCTGAGTACTTAGTATGCTCATTTTTATATCATCAAATTAAAGTGTTTTAAATATTTTGAGCACTGAATCTTTGGCAAAATGAGCCTCGATATATGCATGTGTGCACCCAGACATGCAAAATGAGCCTCGATATATGCATGTGTGCACCCAGACATGCAAAATGAGCCTCGATATATGCATGTGTGTACCCAGACATGTGTGTACCCAGACATGCACATATACGTTGTGCATATTTGCAAATAGTCTTTTTATTACTGTTCTGGTGTAAATATTCCTAGTCCTATGGTGTTATACTACTTGTGTTCATGTTCTTTCGATTTCCAAAATTCCTTAAACTTATTGTGATTTATGTATGACTTGTATACTGTACTTTTCACTTTGTATCAATGGTTATAACCCCCCCCCCCACACACACACACACAACGAAGTTTGGGGGGGGGGGGGGGGGGTATACTGGAATCAGGTTGTCCGTCTGTCTCACTCTCTCTGTCCGTCTGTTCGTCAGTGGGCACAATTTTGTCCGGCCTTCTTCTTCTACAGTTTTGCTTCAATTTTGTTGAAAGTTTATATACAGCTTTATGACCATATAAACCTGTGCACCGCACATTCCATTATGGTCAGACCACTAATTCAGGAGTTATCTCCCCTTTTTTACTTAAAATATGAGAAAAAATATTCTTATTCAGCCTTCTTCATATACAGTTTTGCATTAATTTTGTTGAAAGACCATATAAACCTGTGCACCGCATATTTCCATTATGGTCAGACCACCAATTCAGGAGTTATCTCCCCTTTTTCACTTAGAATATGAGAAAAAAAAATGATTTTGAAATTCCATACTTAAAGTTGAGACTTAAAATGAGCTCAAAATATTAAACATTCTTTTTTCAGATTTTAAACGTATTGTTAAATCTGTCCATGTTTCTGTATGTACATATATTCCGATTCATGTTCTTACAAGTAGCCAGGTGTGTGTGTGTGTGTGTCTGTGTCTGTGTGTGTGTGTGTGTGTGTGTGTGTGTGTGTGTGTGTGTGTGTGTGTGTGTGTGTGTGTGTGTGTGTGTGTGTGTATTTGGGGGGGGTATTTGTTAGCCTTTAGCTTACAGTTCTAGTTTTGTCATCCTTAAAAAGGGGGAAATAAAGACTTTATACGTGTCAATAATATCATTTGTTCATGAAAAAATATGAAATGTTTATTGAAAAATCTTTGATCTTATCAAAGTTAGTGTTTTAGAACAACAATAATATTAAAAAGAGTACATGATGTAGCTAAAATTGGTAAAATAAATTAAGTCTGTCAATAAGCAATTGCTTAACACTTTCCGTGTTCTGTGTTTATTTAAAACTTCAGTACCTACTGAATATTCATGGACAAACTATTTATGATGAAATATGGAAGATGGAGCATTGAAGTAAATAGCCATTTTAAAATGTAAAGTAACACATCTTTCAAATTACATTAGCAAACGGAGCAGATATTTATCAGACGGTTCCTATAGAAGTCGTCTGATCTGGGTGCACTCTGTTTGCAAATGCATGAAAACACGTGTATATGAAGGAAAGTGTTAAGAATGTTCGTGAAACGTTCTCGGAGAGAGACTAAGACGTCATTAGAATAAGACGTCCGATCACACAAGTTCCATTTCTTGTGGATTAAAATTGCGCAGAATTTTACACTGCACAGAGATGTAATAAAACCGACAACAAATTAATTTCGTTGTATTTTTTGGTCTTGCTATCGCTGAATCTCGTCTATATTGTGATTTACGATCAAGTTGAAAGGTACATCTGGCAATGATGCTTCCCTGGATACGTCAACTGTTTACTGTTTTGTTCGAATCCCCCTTTGAAGCTGTGGTGATAAACCTCTGGTGCAGCGTCAAGCAGATAAGGCACTTGTGAGATTATGTTCACGATTCTAGGCGTGAGTGGGTTTGTCTGTGTTTATAAGTACCAGAAATATCCTAATTATTGGAACACCCTTTTCCCACACGTCATCCGTTTGTAAAGCTGAGCAATGTAACCCTTTACTCCATAAATATTCGTGTTAGAAATAATGGCATCATGAATATAAATTAGATTATTTGTTACAATAGTACATGAATACAGGAATCTTTTGACCATGGCAGAAACTGTACAATCGTATCTATATTATATCAATAGCAAACAGACGAGGCTCTGATCAGACGCTTCCTATAGTTACAGTCTGATCTGGGTCTACTCTGTATGCGAATGTATAGAAAGCCATATTTAACCCCCCCTTTCCCTTATGTAAGCGCATTTTGACGTATCTGCAAACAGAGTAGACCCAGATCAGACGGCTCCTATAGTCTGCTCTGTTTGCTAGATGTAAAAAGGGGTATACATGTATATGGAATACAATATAACCCCTCTAAACCGGAATTCTAGTAGAGAAAGATTTAGACATGTTTAGACAGGTGGCTGCTTAATGCAGGGTGAAAGTCATGCAGAAAGCTCATAGAGGAGCTTTCTGTATGACTTTCACCCTGCATTAAGCTCCCGCCTGTTTCAAAGACTGATATCTATACTAAATTGAGCATCCGGTTTATAGGGGTTATACTGTAAAGGGTTAAACTGATATTCTAGCAAACCGGAATACACCCTGATCAAACAGCTCCTTTTAGGGCCGTTTGATCCGAGCTTGTGCTATGTGCCTAGGTTTGAAACTTTGACTGCCCGAATACTTTGGGTAATTACTGTGAAGCTTTTGTTGATATTATGCCGTTTGCACACTTCAGATGCACTTTAGTGATATGGTAAAACGACATGACGATGTGACTGACTATTTAAGTTACGAAACAAAACAGTGAATGCCAGAAACCAAACAGGAAACTAAGTAGTATCTAGTGTGTAACATCGGCCTTCATATACCGCTATAAACATTTGGGTAATCCTTTATAAAGTCATGAGTTCTTATCCCTTTACTCCGTAAATACGCCTTAGCAGACAGACGGCTACTATAGGCATCTGATCTAAATCTGCTCTGTTTGCTAACAATACAATATATAATGATTTTACAGTTTCTGCCATGGCAAGAAATTCACGATTCCATATGCAGTTATAAAACTTAATCTATTTAATATTTATGACGTCATGTTTTGTTACATGAATATTCATGGATTAAAGGGTTAAATGAATATCTAGTCATACTTATGTGTCTTTAAAATGGTTACTTTCAAGAGAGAGTTTACTACACCAATCTACAACAAAACATCTCTATCGAGATCGCCTAATGACAAGGTGAATATGTTTGATCCTTTATCCGCTATTATATGCACTTTTCACACCTTCACAAACAGAGTAGACCCAGATCAGACGGCTCCTATATAGATCAAGGTCTTCTCTGTTTGCTTATGGAATTATATATATATGAATTATATAGATCTGATCTGCAATTAATACCATGATACACATATCCTGTGGCTATATTCAATTTTAAAAAAAGCACCTAATAGAGATTCGTGACGTCACTATTTATCATTGGAACACGCATGAGGGAATGAGTTAAGAGTTGATGGAGTGCTAACCCATTTCCTCAAAAGCTATTTATAGATCCTACCGCTTTGACTACATCTACCGAAAAAGATCATTAACTAGAGGAAATGGTTTATTTAGATTTGTATAGTGTTGAAACCATTGTGATAAAAAGAGCAGGCCAGTTGCTCCTATGGAGCAAATGCTCTATTTATCACAATGGTTTCAGAAAGTAACTTTTAAAGAGACATCAAAAGGCGTCAATATGAGGAAATGGGTTAATACAAAATGCTTCCACTTGTCAAATTCCCAGAATTACAAGTATTCCAAACCGACATCATTAGCGTAAAGTTAGCCATTATTTCAATTTTAAAGTTTTTTATTTAAAAAGATTACTTGTACATAAGCATAAAGTACCTCTGGAGACGGGTTGTGAGTCACAAGTAACTTAATACATGCCCTTGCCCCAATTGAACTTTCTCGGATCAATATTGCCTCCCAAGTATCTATACCTTTGTTCGTAGCTGGGTTTTCCGTGAGAATATAGCTCTTGTGTATATTTGTCAATTACTTACAACTAATTCTAAAAATTAATTTAATATGTATGGACAATGTTCCATTTGCACTGTTGTTATTTATTCCTTATGCTGAATTTATAAATGGACTATTCCAAAATTCAAACAGGCCAAGTTAACAGTGAATATTTAAGAAGTTTTCTAAAGAAATGTGTAACATGACAAAAAGTGCCTACTCTGGTGAGAACCTCCTCTAGGAGCCCTCTCATCTGGGTCTACACTTTTTGCAAAGGACATTAGTCACTCGAGCCCCGCAGGACATTAGTCACTCGAGCCCCGCAGGACATTAGTCACTCGAGCCCCGCAGGACATTAGTCACTCGAGCCCCGCAGGACATTAGTCACTCGAGCCCCGCAGGACATTAGTCACTCGAGCCCCGCAGGACATTAGTCACTCGAGCCCCGCAGGACATTAGTCACTCGAGCCCCGCAGGACATTAGTCACTCGAGCCCCGCAGGACATTAGTCACTCGAGCCCCGCAGGACATTAGTCACTCGAGCCCCGCAGGACATTAGTCACTCGAGCCCCGCACAGTAAAGGTTAACGTTACAAAAATAAGCACAAAAGCATTCAACAATTAACAGTACATAGTTGTGTAAATACTGACCGCTGGTGGACACCTAATATGGACCGTAGATAAAATAAACACCAAACATTTGTTAGCTTCAAATTCTCAAGTGCAATTTAAATGTCTTTATTTGAACAGTTGTGTAATCAAAGAGGAAACAAAACTAAAGTTTTTCCCTGAATGGCCTTTCTGTATTACATTTTATTGCCATTTTTACTGTATTGCATTTTATTGCTATTTTTTTCTCCCACAGTTTGCGTCAATTTGACAAAGTTGAACACAGTATACAGTAAACCTTGGCCTAAGCGGTCACTCGTTTATTACAAATAAGAGTCTTAATACATGTGGTTGTTAAATGATGTCCAAAAGTAATGCAAAGAGCTCCTATAGGTGCTTTTTGTATCATTTTTGTACTGCATTAAGCTACCACCGGCCTTATATACCAAAAGTTAGACTTCTTTTTAATGACCGTTTAAGACAGGTGCTACTGTCCATTTGTTTGATATTCTTAGAACATAAACCATAAGTAGTTTTTTTGTCCTAGAGCAGCAAACCAAAACATATCTAATCGTCCTGCTATTTCCCTTTAACTTCCATATTATATGACCTAAACTCCTCCAAATAATTGGATAATGTTCATGTTTCGTATGAAGTGTTCCAGTCAAAGACACATGTGCTAGTGAATATATCAATTTTGACATTGATTAGTAGATCATACAGTGCAAACCCAGATGAGAGCACAGGGGTCTATATCGCTTCATGACAGTCTATATATGCTATACAATATACAAGGGTTCTAACTGACAGAACGGACACCCATGTACCTCAAATACAAAACAAGTCTGTAACTCTTACATTTTATTTGATAATTTCGTAATTCTTTCGGCTACTGAAAGTAAAGATATTTCACTACCGAGTAATTATACTCTTCTGACGGTATTAAATACATTATTATAATTCCAACAATGATTTTCTCAAAAGTTTACTTGGTTTCAAACGTTCATTCAACCCGGTCGCACCCTATCACAGCGATAACCTGACAATATGCAGTTCAAAAGATGCCGTGATTCAATAAAACGACTCGATTCTATCACCGATGTCCATCCTTTTAGTCCCCAGTATCAAAAGAATGATGTAAAACTAGCGACTTTTGTCAGTTAGTTTCAAATCGTCGGGGAAGGAGCCATTGTACGTGACGTCACAGATTTCCCAAGTTTTCCTTCGCTCATCAAATGAAATGGCTCAATTCATATTTGTTGTAAAATGGCACCATATGAAAAAGAAACATAACAACAGACGGAAAGACCGCTGTTGCCAGTTGCTTAGTTATTTAGAGGACAAAAAATGGAGATTGGCGATAGAATTGGGTTGTTTTATTGAACCACGCCATCTTTTGAAACTGAAAATCGTTAGGTTAGTGCTGTTATATAGTGAGACCGGGGTGAACGAATGTTCGTCAGTGACCCAGAAAACACGTGAAATGTTGAGAAAATCATTGTTGGATTGATAATTGTGCATTAGTTACCGTCAGAAGATTATATTTATTTGATAGTAAAATATATTGGCTTTCAAGAGCCGAAATAATTACGAAATTATCATTGAAATTACAAGAGTTACATTCATATTTCTACTTGTGGTACATGTACACGGATATCCGTTCTGCTAGTTGGTACCCTTGTTATTATACGTCATATAGTATATTACATATAGACCCCCATGAAGCGGTACATACCCCTGTGGACGAGAGGGCTCTTCTTGGATACCTCTGGTCTGTGTCGTCACTGTTTGTATATGTCTCATACATACATGTATATGTGATCCTGGTTCAGTTGACTGCTTAATGCTGATTCAGGAATCAATTAAATGCTGACTTTTGCTTTGGAAGTTTCTACATTACTGCCACCCTTTCTTTAGCTACAGTTTATCAGGTCTAACAGTTTCCTCCATAACTACACTTTTCTAACCTTTTTTAAACACAGAAAACCAAGATAAGGTATAGTGTTCAATTTTGTCCCGTGAGCTGTGCCATCAAGGACAAGTCCACCCGTCAAGGTAAAACGTGTCACAAACCATGCATTTCACGTTTTCATTCAGACACTTCGCTACTGTCTCGCACACGATGGCATATAGGTTTCTAGTTCTTTTTTTAAAAAATCAACTTAATGTTTCAATCCTGACTTACCTATAAATTAGAAAGGTTGCAACTTCTATAGATAGAAAAAGTGCAGTCACGGCTCAGCGCTCGAAATCGAACTATAGCAGCCTTCTGATCAGTGTCTGCTTATGTTATGATGCGAGAGGTGTGCTGCTGTAGTGTATGCAACGCCCAAACACAGCATGTACCCATGTACCGTTTTATCAATTCATGGTGTGATTAATTCTTACATGAAAATTCATGAAGTAAATAGTTAAGTAGTCATTTCGAGGGATATTACTGTAATATATCATTAAAGATCATTGGAGAACAACATCGAAATGAAAGGAAGAAAGAACGCCAGTTTTAACCACCCCACGGTGGCAATGAGTTTTAATGAATTAAAGTAACTTGAAGTTAACCTCTGACCACACTCGCATTTGTAAACAGCTTCGCTTCAGATGAGACGCCGAGTTACTCGGCATCTCAGTAGAATCCAAGCTGTTTGACAATGTATAAGTAGAAAAACAAGAGCAAATCAAATGTCAGTAAACATTTCAGCAGAATAATTATGGGTAGATATCAGTTTGTTCAAGTTGAGAAGGGTTAACATGTTTTCCCAGTGCCGGGTGTGTATAATTACAGTAAACTCCCTCTAAACGGGATTATAAGTAAAGAAGATTTTAGCTCTTGATAGGCAGGTTGCTGCTTAATGCAGGATGAAAGTCACGGAGAAAGCGCCTGTAGGAGCTGTCTGTATGACTTTCAACCTGCATTGAACTGTCACTTGCCTTGCTGTAGGAGCTGTCTGTATGACTTTCAACCTGCATTGAGCTGTCACTTGCCTTGCTGTAGGAGCTGTCTGTATGACTTTCAACCTGCATTGAGCTGTCACTTGCCTTGCTGTAGGAACTGTCTGTATCACTTTCAACCTGCATTGAGCTGTCACTTGCCTTACAGAGTGGTATTGATGCTAACTGAAACGGTTGATTCAACCCTTTCCCTCATATAAACGCATTTCACACATATGCCCAGATCAGGCTCTGTTCTGTTTTTCGTTTGACAAATGCATATATCTAATTCTATATTTTTGTTAACACATTCCCTCCTAACTACTCATTTCTAAAAATCTCCTTTTCTATAGTTAGTGCTCCTTTTCGGTAGATTAACTCAAAGAGGTTGAGTCTAAAAATAGTCTAGTAGGAATGAGTTAAAGCAAAAACAACTACCTTGAAAAGTTAACATTATTAAAATTAATCTAATAAAGATTCGTGTTGCCATTATTTATTATGAAGCGGTACATACCCCTGTGGACGAGAGGGCTCTTCTTGGATACCTCTGGTCTGTGTCGTCACTGTTTGTATATGTCGCATACATATATGTCAGCCTGATTCAGTTGACTGCTTAATGCTGGTTCAGGAATCAATTAAATGCTGACTGTTGCTTTGGAAGTTTCTACATTACTGCCACCCTTTCTTTAGCTACAGTTTATCAGGTCTAACAGTTTCCTCCATAACTACACTTTTCTAAGCTTTTTGAAACACAGAAAACCAAGATAAGGTATAGTGTTCAATTTTGTCCCGTGAGCTGTGACATCAAGGACAAGTCCACCCGTCAAGGTAAAACGCGTCACAAACCATGCATTTCACGTTTTCATTCAGACACTTCGCTACTGTCTCGCACACGATGGCATACAGGTTTCTAGTTCTTTTTTTTTAAATATCAACTTAATGTTTCAATCCTGACTTACCTATAAATTAGAAAGGTTGCAACTTCTATAGATAGAAAAAGTGCAGTCACGGCTCAGCGCTCGAAATCGAACTATAGCAGCCTTCTGATCAGTGTCTGCTTATGTTATGATGCGAGAGGTGTGCTGCTGTAGTGTATGCAACGCCCAAACACAGCATGTACCCATGTACCGTTTTATCAATTCATGGTGTGATTAATTCTTACATGAAAATTCATGAAGTAAAGAGTTAAGTTGTCATTTCGAGGGATATTACTGCAATATATCATTATTTAATCAGGACAAAAGATCATTGGAGAACAACATCGAAATAAAAGGAAGAAAGAACGCAAGTTTTAACCACCCCACGGTGGCAAGGAGTTTTAATAAATTAAAGTAACTTGAAGTTAACCTCTGACCACACTCGCATTTGTAAACAGCTTCGCTTCAGATGAGACGCTGATTTACTCGGCATCTCAGTAGAATCCAAGCTGTTTGACAATGTGTAAGTAGAAAAACAAGAGCAAATCAAATGTCAGTAAACATTTCAGCAGAATAATTATGGGTAGATATCAGTTTGTTCAAGTTGAGAAGGGTTAACATGTTTTCCCAGTGCCGGGTGTGTATAATTACAGTAAACTCCCTCTAAACGGGATTATAAGTAAAGAAGATTTTAGCTCTTGATAGGCAGGTTGCTGCTTAATGCAGGATGAAAGTCACGGAGAAAGCGCCTGTAGGAGCTGTCTGTATCACTTTCAACCTGCATTGAGCTGTCACTTGCCTTACAGAGTGGTATTGATGCTAATTGAAACGGTCGATTCAACACTTCCCCTCATATAAACGCCTTTACACACATTTGCCCAGATCAGGCTCTGTTCTGTTTTTCGTTTGACAAATGCATATATCTAATTCTATATTTTTGTTAACACATTCCCTCCTAGTGACGCCTTTTTGCGCCTCTGTAGAAATCACAGTTTGAAAACATTGTGATAAATAGAGCATTTGCTCCTATGGAGCAAATGCTCTTTTTATCACAATTGTTTAAAACTACACAATTCTAAAATTCTCCTTTTCTATAGTTAATGCTCCTTTTCGGTAGATTTACTCATAAAGGTTGAGTCTAAAATAGTCTAGTAGGGAATGAGTTAAAGCAAATACAAATACCTTGAAAAGTTAACATTATTAAAATTAATTTAATAAATATTCGTGTTGCCATTATTTATCATATGAATACTGACCAGAGAAAAGGTTATACTGTATATCTAAATATAATTCTGTGGTTTTAGAAAAGAACATTTCTTGAACGTTATCATTAGATTCATATGTAGAAAACTGGCACCGCCACCAGGCCAAATGATTTTAACCATTTACCTGATAGAAATGCCATTCACGTCTTTTTTAAACAGAGTAGATCCAGCGTATACGGTCCAGTAGGAGCCGTAGAGTGCCATAAATTGCGTAAATGCACTAGTGTATTTTTATGCAAATGAGCAGTTTGAATCAGGCTGTACTATGCTGTAAACATTGGCCGAAACAACCGTCATATATATATTCTGTTTCAGTTTTTATGACACTTTGTAAGGATTGTGTGATAAAAAGACTCTTACATTCGTGTTTATTACAAATTGTTTTCATGAAACTCCTTTACTATAATGAACATTACACTCGCTAAAGCTCATGTCATACATGTATTATTATAGTAGACTCGTCTCATAAAAAACAATTTGTAATGAACACTCCTGTAAGATCCTCTATATAGTTATTTTTTACATTTTCCGCCATGTCAAAAATATCATGTATTCATATACTATTGTTAAATATTCGGCTGAGAAATATTAATGACGTCATTATTTTTTGCATTATTATTCATGGTGTAAATGGTTGAGGAATTAAATCAGATTGGAAAACGTTGGTATAGGGTCGTCAATTGAACATCATTACAATGCGTATTTGAAATCCGGCCAGTGGTTACAGAGAAAAAAATACATTTTTAATGAATTACAATCGTTGCAATAAATGAGTTAGATAATCATCAAAGAATTATCTCTACAATGTAAACTATTGAAATCGGGCCATTGGTTCCAGACAAACAGCTCGTTAGAGTTTTACCATTGTTGAATGCCATAGCAAGCAGGCGGTTGCATGAAATGTAATTCTTTGAGTAGCTTCTATGGAGGATTACCCAAATAATACCAAGACCACATTTCAACTTCTCTCCGCTGCTTCAAGGGAGACTTCGTTTACAGCAAAACCTCTCTAAACCGGACATTCAATTTAGTATGAATATTGGTCTTGGAGACAGGTGGCAGCTTAATGCAGGATGAACGACATGTAGAAAACTCCTCTAGCTTTCGTTTACTTTAATTTATTACTCGGGGGGGGGGGGGGTTGAATATGGTCATACACTCTGTTCTTTATAAGACTACTCCTAGCATCCTGGTACCCGGCCTTCACTATCACGGTGGTACCCTCTCCCCATTTCTATTACGAGTAGTACCTGCCCACACTTATAGTTGTGGTACCCGACCGCCCTATTATCGCGGTACCCTATCGTCGTGGTAACCACCTACCCTTATTATCGTGGTGCCCGGCAATTCCGATTAGCATGGTGCCCGGTCACTCATATTCTCTATAATAGTGGTACTCTGCCATCCCTATCATGGTAGTACCCGGCCAAAAAGGTGATACCTGGTCATTCCTATAATGGGGGTAACCGGTCACCCTATTAGATAAAGACATACAAGCGGACGGACGGACAGATGAGCAGAATGGCAGTCCGATTGCGATATTCTCTCTCCCCTCCCCAGATTTACCTTGTTTGGTGGTATAGTAGGTAACACAGACTTGCTAAATTGTATGTATTTGGTATCGTCTATGCGGCGCAAGTATGCTTTTTCGCCGCATAGACGGGTCGAGTCAAGTCACCGCATAGACGAACCGGTCATGTCTATGCGGCGACACGTCTATGTGGCGTCACAGTGTCACTTTTTAACCATTGTCCATCTGAAGATATTCAATATAGTTTCTAATAGGACCTCAAGAATGTCGGGTAAAACTAAACCACCAATGATTTATTCCCAACTCTAGTTTTATCACCCCGGCAACTCAGTTGGTATCGTCTTCGCTTTCGAAGTGGGTTCGACTCCCAACCGGGGCATATCAATGTCTTTAAATAGAACCGGTTATATCCATGAAAACAAAACATGGACATTTATCCTTTCCTTTATATATATTCATCTGGGATGTCATCTTTTAGATCCACTTTTTCCAAAAGTTGAGTTATTGTCATGCCCTCTCGCCGGCGTCAGCGTCGGTGTCGGCGTCGGCGTCGGTTTGGCTAACCTTTTTGTTAAGGTCTCTCTCAGAAACCATCAAATTTATTTGGTTCGCATTTGGTATGCATGTTTACTATCATAAGGGGAACCAATTTCACAAGAGTATGTAACCCTAAAATTAATTTTGCCATGAGTACATGTATGCCCCTTTTCGACTTAGAAATTTCATTGTTGGTGAAGTTTTATGTTAAGGCCCATGTCTTAGAACCTGTCCAATATATTTGGTTCAAGTTTGGTATGCATGTTAACTATTATAAATGAGACCCATTTCAAAAGGGCAGGTAACCCTATAATACATTTTAATATACATTTAGTTATCTCCCCTTTCCGACTTTCACTAGCACTAAAGAAAGTGGAGCGCGCTGTCTGCGGACAGCTCTTGTTAAGCTTAACATTGAAAATGGTATACGAACACAGGATATTATTCCGCTTATTCCACTCTGATCTGGGTCTATACTGTTTGCAACGGCATGGAAAGGCGTCACTTTCAGCTTATGAGTTTACCCTTCTCTTCGCGTATCTGCAAACTGTGTAGACCTAAATCATACGGTCAAAAAATCCGTGTACATATTATGCCATTATAAAAAAAATAATACATATTAATTATGGCATTATTACATGAATATTCAACATGTAAATAGTTAAACAAAATAAATTAAAAAAAACAACGTTTATGTTATCTAACGGACAGGGACATGAGACACTTATGATGGCTGATGCCACACATAAACCATATAGAAATCCTTTCAAATACATCAAAGAGAAACTAGCCTAGATGTGCAAACATATCGTCATCAAAATAGATAAAAAAGCAACTATAGGACAAAAGTCGGTCGATTACAGATGATGACCCTCGTTATGTTTCTGACTCTTAACCCCTAAAGTGCGAGAATCGTTTATAAAAGAGATTTTCAAACAGTGCAGACCCAAATCAAAAGGTTCATGAGGGAGTCTCGTTTATTAGGGTCTGCACAGTTTGTCTTCATTTTCTTTCAGTGATAAATTTGATACGGCATATTGTTTAATTAATACATATGTAATTAGCACATGTGGAGCCAGTTTTAATTATTAAGCAAGTTAAATGTTATAACGAAATGGGTTAAACCTGATTAACTTGACACGTTGATTGAACACAGTTATATAGAGTCTTATCAGTATCCACACCATTCAATACTGCTCTCGTGTTTACAAAATGAAAGTGTGTAAAATTCTAGGTGTCCAGATGCAGCAGACGGTAATTCTAGCAGACGAAGATTCGTTCACACTGCTAAAGATGACAGTGTTTACTCAACTCCTGTCAGGGGCCGGACTGTGAATAACTAAAGTGTTATTTCTGTGATTTTCTCTTATATAGCGATATTCCGCAATTATCGGTGTGTTTGTACAGTCAAGTTAACGTTTGCACGCTAGCGGCGAACGTTTGATAACCTATGCAAACAGTTGGGACCAAGATGAGACGCCGATTAACTCGGCGTCTCATCGGGATACAAACTCGTTGATGCTCTAATTGGATTTATGCAGACAAATCAAGGAAATGTTAACTTTGAAAACTGCAGCAGACGACCATGTTTGAAGACAGCACTTACTTAGCAAGGAAAGAGTTAGAAATAGCCGTCTCGACAACGAGTCAAAAGAACCAACCTTGACCGACATAAGCAGCAATGCAAGCGACTCCCCGGGGGAATTGATTGTCATTCTTCTCTCGTTACAAAAGCAAAGATTTTTATAGAATACGGTAAATATTTCAGTCCTATTTGCGATGATACAATGTTTGCCTAGACACTTTCCTTTCACCAAAATGCTTTTCTTCTCCCGTCAAAATTAATCGACTTCAGTTGCATGTCAATAATAACCTCTGGGCAGACTGTAAAACACTGTACAAGTGTAGCATTTTGACTATTGATGTTATATTTGCTCTTCCATATGAAGTCATAAAAGTGAAGAGAAGTGCTTTGTCATCACACTCAAAATGGCTGCTTGTGAAACTGGGTATTATCCTAGACATTTTAGGAAAACGACTGCTTGACCTCCATACATTTGTGCGTTGAAATACAGTAAAACCCCTCTAAATGGAACCGTTAATAAAAGTAGAATATAACCCTTTCCTCCATAACTACGCCTTTCTACGCATTTTGCAAACAGAATATACCCAGATCAGACGGTTCCTATAGGAGCTGTCTGATCTGGGTCTGCTCTGTTTGCTCATGAAGTAATATGGATATGATTATACAGTTTCTGTCATAGCTATAGCTTATGAAGTCTTATGGACGAAACATGTCAGTTAGAAAGTAAAATGTTTTAAAAACATCTGAAGTTAGTTCTTCATTTTATCTATTATTTATGTTTAGATGTGCAAATATAAAAACTAATTCATAGTCATGGTGTCATTATTTCTGACATTGATATTCATGCAGTAAAGGATTACACCCGTTTAAGCAGATAGCTCCTCACTGCCGGGTGAACGGCTAAAAGTAATGTACAATCTTCCTTGTTGGCAGCCTTCTGCACAGTCATAAACGTTTCACTTAAATCATCGTTCTCTAATCTTTCCTGTGCTTTTATTTCCTGAAATAAATATTTGCAAACAAGTGGGCTATGATTGCCCTGGATTGCACACCTGGGTCAACAGTTTTTTATGATTTATTGTGAACAAAAGAACATATCTGAGCAAGTTGCTAAATTTATAGTTATTAGTCTCAAACGCGTTTGATATATGAGTTAACCTACTAATGCAAACAGGCCATCTCTTCAGGTCATGTTCGTATAGTCACCCAGCCAGCAGTAACACATCAGCATACTGGTATTGGAATATGTTTTTTATGAATTGTAATGACATTGGTTTTATGAATTGCAACAGCATTGCTTTATTAATTGTCACGGCATGAACAAAGTTAGTAATCTTTAATCACAGGATTATTTCTAAAATATTATTGCAACTCGGTGTTATTTAGCAGTTTTGATTTCCCCTACTACTGTTAGAACTGCCCATGCACACCTTTCACAAATCCAATGACTGTGTATGTTCAGAGTTCGCATTTCACCCTTGGGAAACAAGAGCACTGGTATTTACAAAACGTGAATACCCAGATCAGAGGGCTCCTAGAAAAGCCCCCAGATGAGGGTCTGCATTGTTTGTTATTTAAAATCATGTAGCAATTTTAAGATTTCCATAATGAATGGACTATCTAGTTAAATACTGACAGATGAGTCCAACTGGAATGTTTAGCATTCATAGAGCATTGAACTTGGTGTCAAATAGGTCTCCACAGGAGCTGTCTTGAAGTCGTTTGATTGAGCCGGTCGAGCATCGAACCATGTTCTTCTGAGACTCTTCTATTTGAAAAAAAAGAGAAAAATTACCATGGATAAAAGACGACGAAAACAGAAGACTGCAAGCTCTGTTTAAACAGAAAACATAAGAGATTTTAAATCATTGATCTTTCAGACACATTTTTGTTTATTCCGGGTTCAAAAAAGACAAAAAGCATTTCCATTGAATATAATCGTGTCACTTTTCAAACATGCCGTTGTTTTCCCAAACTCGTTTCAAAGGCTTGTTTTAATATCCGATCGCACTTGGCAAGCCTCTAAAATGCTTTGCTAGAATAACTTAAAAATAGAAATAGGTCGGATGCTTAACCCTTTACTCCATGTATAGGGTATCTACACCTTTGTAAACAGAGTATACACGTAGACCCCGATCAGACTGATCACATAGGAGCCGTCTGATCGGGGTCTGCTCTGTTTGCTTATGGAATGATATAGCTATGATTCTACAGCTTCTGCCTTGGCCGAAAATGCACGTGCCAATGCGCTGTTATAACAATGGATCTAATTAATATTCATAATGCCATTTTTCGCCCATGTATATTCGCGGAGTTACGTGATAAAGGGAGACACCGGTCGTGGAGTTACGTGATAAAGGGAGACACCGGGCGTGGAGTTACGTGATAAAGGGAGACACTGGGTGTGGAGTTACGTGATAAAGGGAGACACTGGGTGTGGAGTTACGTGATAAAGGGAGACACTGGGTGTGGAGTTACGTGATAAAGGAAGACACCGGGTGTGGGGTAACGCCTCAATTCAATTCATTCAATTCAATTATATTTGACTATTATAACACATTATAAGTGCTTACATATACAGCGAAAATTCTCTAAACCAGACGTTCAAATTAGTAACAGTTCCGTTTGTAAAACAGGTTGCAGCTTAATGCAGGATGAAACTCGTGGAGCTTTCTGTATGACTTTCACCCTGTATTAAGCAGCCACCTGTCCCCCCAAAAAAAAAAGTTTTTCTATACTAAAATTCCGGTTTAGAGGGGTTTTTACTAAAATCCAATTTTGATTTTTTTAAATTTTGTGTCTGTCAAAATATAAAGGGCGGGACAATCTTTCGGGATGGTGGCTCAACTGCGAGTTTCCCATCATATTTTCCCGCAGCTAATTCCATGGCGGAGATAAGATTAAAGAGTGAAATCGAATTTCTTACGGTAACAATACTGATATTTTAGGTGCTTGGTTAATGTTATTCGTAAAAGAGTGATTTTCATGGAAACAAAACAGCAATTCTGCTGATGGTTGAAATTTGACAATGACCCAAAACTCGTTTCAATTATAAGCCAAATTTGGCCTAGTGGTTGAGTGCTGAGCTGATAACCTAGGTATCCGGGATTCGAATCCCGGCTGGACCGGCTCGAAACTTCAGAGACGCCTTTCAATGTCTGCCACCCGCACGAGATTGCCTCCTCTCCACACAGGGGTTAAAATGGGTACCTGTGGGGTCACTGTGGGGTCACTGTGGGGCCGGTACTGCTGCTGCGTAACTGCGCCATGTGTTAGCAGTTTTCAACAATGTAGACGAATGGCTCAATGAACAGAAAGGGGGGAAGGGGGGGGGGTAAATATACAGCCGGTGAGAGTCATTCAGGCTGAAAGTAGACTATAACTAGGTACTTGACATTTTTACTTTACCCAGATCAGTCGTTGTGTTTCAAATTGGCAGCTTATCTGGTTATTGCTAATGAATTATTCATGGACTGATTTATTATGCATGTGTATTTACACAATAACAATTACACTTTTGGCTGTGACAGAAAGTTCAGATTAGATCTATATAATTCCATCAGCTAACAGAGCAGACCATGATCAGACGACCCCCTGATCAGACGACCCCTATACGGGAGCAGGATGATATAGTTCTATTCTGTTTTCAAATGTTCTTTTATTTTTTTTCTCTTTCCCTCATATAAACCCATTTCCACGCCTTTGCAAACAGAGTAGATCCAGACCAGACGACTCCTGTAGGAACCGTCTGATCAGGATCTGCTCTGTGTACTCATGAAATATAATAGATCTGATGCTGCTGTTTCTACCAATACCATCAAGTCCTGTGTACATATGCCATATAAAAAATAAGCTAATCAACAGTCATGTTGGTACAATTTCTTATAAGAATATTCATCAGAGAAAGGGTAAACAGGGAACCTATCAGGCAACAGGTTTAATGACAAATCAACTTTAGCATCTCAGCTATTTCCAAGAATAACAAGGAAACAGAAATACATTAAATTACATATTGAGAAAAGATTCAACTTACAGTACAATCTCGATTGTTCGAACCCTCAAATACGTATCATTGTCGATCTTTAAGACAGGTGGCAGCTTAATGCAGGGTGAAAGTCATGCAGAAAGCTCCTCTAGGGGGAGCTTTCTGCATGACGTTCATCTGGCATTAAGCAGCCACCTGTCTACAAAGACATGCATTCTGGACAGTATACTATATACTAAACTTTCTTTGTATCGAGGTTTTACTGTATTCTGAAATTAATAAACCATTCAAAATACATGGTGTTGTATTATGATAATTGTTGCTTACTGGACAGAGAAGTTTTGCTTTAATTAACAATTTATTTAGGGTTAAAATGCCAACATTATGAATACATTATCTGATAGAGACGGCAGTAGTGTGTGTGTGTGTGTGTGTGTGTGTGTGTGGGGGGGGGGGGGGTCAGTTCCCCTACTGACGGCATTTAACGCATTTGCATATCGAGTAGACCTAGCTCACAGAGATGCTGTAGCAGTCACGTGATGACAGTCTGCTCTGTTGTGTTTTTATGCGTTTATATCGATTTGAGTCCGAGTCTACATTGTTTGTTATGTCCAAGCATGTTTGTATTCACGTGTCCAAGTATTTTTGTAGTCATGTGTCCAAGTAGGTTTGTAGTCACGTGTCTAAGTAGGTTTGTAGTCACGTGTCCACGTATGTCTGTAGTCACGTGTCATTATGGAAATTCATCTAATTGATATTCATACAGTATTTTACATGAACATTCATCATATAAGGGATTAAACGTTGTATTTCTGTACCACTGCTAAAATATCCCCTTATTCTTGAATAATTGATTTCAAAGCATGTAAATTAGGATTAGCGCTTTTGAATGCACATATCCTGTTTGAAAAGAGCGCTATATAAATATGGTATAATAATAACTAGAGGAGTGTCCAACAGGATTGAAGAAGTGACAAAATGTAAAAGGCTTTATGGGGTGTCTCCATCTCGCTTTAAAAACGAAGAAAACCCCTGAAAATAAATTGGTTTGGTATTGTAAAAAACTAACAAACGCATACATATAAAATACAAAACAACATAAAAGACATCTGAAGTATATTGAGGCGATGAAATAAATGAAATTAGATCTCTATTTATGTATAATAATGTACTTTTATTAAAATCGTTTCGATAAATCAAAGCAATACATGGAGTAAAAAAGTGGCAATGTATAGTGTAGTTTGCTGGCTTATAACTTTACATGATAGCAGTGAAACTGTGGTAGCCGCTTGCATACAGTTTGAATCCTGATGAGACGCCGAGTAACTCAGTAAAAACCTTTTAAGAGAAGCGGAAGAAAATAAATAAATGTGCAGACTGTAACGCAGAGCATCAGATAAAGGTGCGTACTCAAGTACTAAAACAGATAAAGGTGTGTACTCAAGTACTAAAACAGATAAAGGTGTGTACTCAAGTACTAAAACAGATAAAGGTGCGTACTCAAGTACTAAAACAGATAAAGGTGTGTACTCAAGTACTAAAACAGATAAAGGTGCGTACTCAAGTACTAAAACAGATAAAGGTGCGTACTCAAGTACTAAAACAGATAAAGGTGCTAAAACAGATAAAGGTGCGTACTCAAGTACTAAAACAGATAAAGGTGCGTACTCAAGTACGCAGAGCAACAGATAAAGGTGCGTACTCAAATACTTAATTCGTCATTTCTCCACCAAACCCTATGTTGTGACAACTCTTTAGAATCGTCTCTTCGAGTGGTAACAACATTGGGTTTGGTGGAGAAATATAGAAGCTGTTCTTGAAAATGTTTTAATTTACGCATTTTAACTGAACTCTGCTGTAGCGTTGTTTAGCTAACACGGTGACTCATCAGCATCCAAACTGTTTGTTCTGTGAAAAAATGAAACAAATGAAAATTGTAGCAGACGACAAAGTTTGCAGACGACAATGTTTGGTAGCGAACGAGTTAAAGGTTAGCAATCGATGTAACCTTTTGAACGCTAGATAACGTTTCATCTGTCAGCATTGTCTTCTGCTTAAAAACTGAAAGTAGAACAACAACTTTCTTATATATCTCTTAGGTCTCCAGTGGCCAGCCTTTGCAACAAGTTTGGATCCAGATAAAACGTAACTCTGCATCTCACCAGGAACCAAACAGTCTATTATTATTATGATTGTGGTTTTCTCAAACCAAAAAATAAGAAAAATCAAATATGAAATAGAAGCAGACGACAACGTTTGCAGACGACAGTAATTGGCAATGTGAAATATGTTGGATTGGTCTAATATCGCTATTCGCACAGTGTTTTGTTAAGAATGTCTGTGTGAAGAGGGTATTTTAACTGCAGACCAGAGAGCGACTACTTAGGATAAAATAAGAGTTCTGGATAAGATGCACTAAGGTCGATCTAAATATCTTACCTATATTCCTGCTACTATAATCTCTCACCTATATTCCTGTTACACCTGCTGTCTATTTCATCTAGAGTAGCACACAATCTCTAGGATAAGATGCGTACAGATTTATCTAAATCTCTTATATATATTCCTGCTACTCTAATCTCTTATCTATATTCCTGCTACTATAATCTCTTATCTATATTTCTGCTACTATAATCTCTTACCTATATTCCTGCTACTATAATCTCTTATCTATATTCCTGCTACTATAATCTCTTATCTATATTCCTGCTACTATAATCTCTTATCTATATTCCTGCTACTATAATCTCTTATCTATATTCCTGCTACTACAATCTCTTATCTATATTCCTGCTACTCTGGCTGTCTATTTTTTCCCATCATCTAACGCAGAATAAAAGCTTTACATACGATGCGTACTAATTTATTTATGTATCTCTGATTATTCTTCTTCCTACTACCGTTGCTCTCTATTCTTCCCCAAGACTAGAGAATAATGAGAGCTCCTATGTTCCTAAACTACTTAAACAAGACCTCTAGATAAGGCAATACTTATCTATCTAATCTCTTATGAACATTCCAGCTAATCTTTCTGTCTTTCGAACCCCTCAGCTAGTTAAATAAGAGCTCTAGATAATATCTGTACATCAGAACCTGTTTTAGGCCAATATTCATTTATTCAACACGGGAGTCTCAAAAAGAAGACGGTTGCTTAATGTTGGGCAAAAGTAATGCAAAAAGCTCCTGTAGGAGCTTTCTGCATTACTTTTGACCTGCATTAAGCTACCACCTGCCTTTCATACCCATAAATAGACGTCTTTTTGGTGACAGGTTCTACTGTACTGATCTCTCTGAGTTTCTTATCTAGTGTCCTGCTACTCTTGCTGCATATCATGTCCCTTCTAAGAGCTCCGGATAAGATGTGACTGATTGGTCAAATTCTCTTATTTCTAAGCCAAATCCTATCATGATGCTTTATTATTATAAGCAGTGACACGTATTTCTAGATATGCGTACTGATACATTTCAAAAACATTATGTATTGTAAATTTTGGAAGGACCGAGCTTTTACCTCGAGTTATATTGAAGTTCGAGTTATCCGAGTCGAGATATCGAAGTTCAGGCAATGAGACGCGTACTTGGACTCAGAGCCTCCCGTCCACCGAACGTTTTTAAGCATGTATTTTTAATACGAAAGAAACCTTTTTATACACGTTTGAGGACCAGCACTCGTTGATGTCAAGTGTGAGAAAACTACCTGTGTCTGACAAGTATTGCAGTAAAACCATGCTTCCAATAGTTAAATGCAAGACATACAAGTAATCACACATCTAGAACATTGCTATTCACCATTTCCCTAAAATAAACGCCTTTTCATGCTTTCATGCATTTGCAAACATATTAGACCCAGATCAGATGACACCTGTAGAAGGATCTGCTCTGTTTGCCTTTTCCATGTTAAAGGTCCGATTCTACAGTTTTTGTCAAAGGAAATATTTCCCGTGAAAATTTTACATCGCAGACATTCAGCTCATACATATTCATGATGCCATTATTGAACGGCGAAATGGTAAATCCTTTACCCGATAGAGACTTATTTGAACTGCTTTATAAATAGAGTAGATCAAGATCAGACGGCTTATGCATGAGTCGGCTGTTCAGGGTCTGATGTGTTTGATCAGGGTCTGATTTGTTTTGACCAGTGTCTGTTCTGTTTGACCAGTGTATGTTCTGTTTAATCAGGGCCTGATGTGTTTCACCAGGGTCTGTTCTGTTTGATCAGGATCTGATCTGTTTGACCAGGGTCTGTTCTGTTTGACCAGGGTCTGATCTGTTTGACGAGGGTCTGTTCTGTTTGACGAGGGTCTGTTCTATTTGACCAGGGTCTGATGTGTTTGACCAGGGTCTGATGTGTTTGACCAGGGTCTGGTTCTGTTTGACCAGGGTATGTTCTGTTTGACCAGGGTCTGTTCTGTTTGACCAGGGTCTGTTCTGTTTGACTGTTCTGTTTGACCAAGGTCTGTTCTGTTTGACCAGGGTCTGTTCTGTTTGACCAGTGTATGATCTGTTTGACCAGGGTCTGATCTGTTTGACGAGGGTCTGTTCTGTTTGACCAGGGTATGATGTGTTTGACCAGGGTCTGTTCTGTTTGACCAGGATCTGATCTGTTTGACGAGGATCTGTTCTGTTTGACCAGGGTCTGATCTGTTTGACCAGGGACTGTTCAGTTTGACCAGGGCCTGATGTGTTTGAGCAGGATCTGATGTGTTTGAGCAGGGTCTGTTCTGTTTGACCAGGGTATGTTCTGTTTGACCAAGGTCTGTTCTGTTTGACCAGGGTCTGATGTGTTCGACCAGGGTCTGTTCTGTTTGACTAGGTCTTTTCTGCTTGAACAGGGTCTGATGTGTTTGACCAGGGTCTGTTCTGTTTGACCAGGGTCTGTTCTGTGTGACCACGGTCTGTTCTGTTTGACCAGTGTATGTTCTGTTTGATCAGGGCCTGATTTGTTTCACCAGGGTCTGTTCTGTTTGACCAGGATCTGATCTGTTTGACCAGGGTCTGTTCTGTTTGACCAGGGTCTGATCTGTTTGACCAGAGTCTGTTCTGTTTGACGAGGGTCTGTTCTATTTGACCAGGGTCTGATGTGTTTGACCAGGGTCTGATGTGTTTGACCAGGGTCTGATGTGTATAATGGTATATTATACACACATGCTTTGTTTACTACTGATAGAAACTATAATGGCAGTTCTATTATAGTTTCATAAACAAAAAGAGCAGACCTAGATCAAACGGATCCTACAGGGGCCGCGTCTGAACTGGGTGTATTCTAATTGCAAAGGCGTAATAAGCGTTTACATGAAGGAAACAGTTAGCATTGCCCTCATACATGTAGACATGCCTATCACTAGCATTGCCCTCATATATGTAGACATGCCTATCACTAGCATTGCCCTCATATATGTAGACATTCCTATCACTAGCATTGCCCTCATATATGTAGACATGCCTATCACTAGCATTGCCCTCATGTATGTAGACAAGCCTATCACTAGCATTGCCCTCATATATGTAGACATTCCTATCACTAGCATTGCCCTCATATATGTAGACATGTCTATCACTAGCATTGCCCTCATATATGTAGACATGTCTATCACTAGCATTGCCCTCATATATGTAGACATGCCTATCACTAGCATTGCCCTCATATATGTAGACATGCCTATCACTAGCATTGCCCTCATGTATGTAGACAAGCCTATCACTAGCATTGCCCTCATGTATGTAGACATGCCTATCACTAGCATTGCCCTCATGTATGTAGACAAGCCTATCACTAGCATTGCCCTCATATATGTAGACATGCCTATCACTAGCATTGCCCTCATATATGTAGACATGCCTATCAATCTTTACCATGACCAAACATTTCTATGATGTATTGTGTATATGAATCGCACAAAAGTTAGAATAGGTTAACTTGAAGATGTTTGTGCTTCAAATGCCGTATTGTATATATGAGCCAACTTTAACTTTATGATACATCAACTGGTGAATTATGTATATGAGTAATCCTTAAGGTATACAAACACATCATGTATTGTGTATATGAGTAAAATGTAAGGTGTACATGCATCAAGTAGTGCATTGTATATATATGAGTAGAATTTAAGGTGTGTATACAGCATGTGGTATATTGTGTAAGTATCAGGAACATTTAAGGTGTACATACATCGAGTGGTGTATTGTGTATATGAGTAAACTTTAAGGTGTACTTGCATCAAGTGCTGTATTGTATATATGAGTAAGGTGTACATACATCCAGTGGTAATTTGTATATATGAGTAAACTTTAAGGTGTACTTGCATCAAGTGCTGTATTGTATATATGAGCAAACTGTAAGGTGTATATACATCGATTAGTGCATTGTGCATATGAGTAAACTTTAAGGTTTACATGCATCAAGTGGTGTATTGAGTACATGAGGCTCAAATAATGTTAGAAAACAAATTTTTAAAGCAATCTTTAAAGGCCCCCGATTCCCAGGAGAGTCAACTTTAAGTTGTATGCGCTTCCAGTGGTGTATTGTATATATGATAAATAAATAAATAAATAAATAAATAAATAAATAAATAAATAAATAAATAAATAAATAAATAAATAAATAAAATAAAATAAAATAATAAAAAAATGAAAATAAAAATAAAATAAAATAAAAATAAATAAATGAATAGATAAATAAACAAATAAATAAATAAATAAATAAATAAATAAATAAATAAATAAATAAATAATATAAATAAATAAATAAATAAATAAATAAATAAATAAATAAATAAATATATAAATAAATAAATAAATAAATAAATAAATAAATAAAATAAAATAAATAAAATAATAAGAAAATGAAAATAAAAATAAAAATAAAATAAAAATAAATAAATAAATAAATAAATAAATAAATAAATAAATAAATAAATAAATAAATAAATAATATTTGAATTCTTTATTAAACATTTTTTCAAACATTCACGATAGCTGTCTTTCACTACGTTCACTACGCATAATGTCTTCATCTTCAGTCTCCTCTTCCATTACAACTGTGGACTGGTGAAAGGCTTTGTCCACGGGAGTGACACGTTGTCACACTTATGTTTTATCAACCTATTCATCGTATTCAAACATTTCATCTTCTCCGTAGAGGCGTTAACTACGCATAATGTCTTCATCTACAGTCTCCTCTTCCATTACAACTGTGGACTGGTGAAAGGCTATGTAAATAGCTTTAGGCAAATTGATCTCCGTCATACCAGTGGAGGCGATATGCTTTCTCGACAACCAGCCATAATTTCCCTATTGGTTATCCTAAACATGAATTCTGTGCTCGTTTCCACATTGCTGCAACATAATTATCTCTATTTGCTTGGGCAACCAAGGTTGCAGCACATGGTGGCAAATAACTTCGATTAATTCCCATGATTGAAGCCAGTTGGTCTTCTAAAGTCGTTGGAGCTTACGCCTTCTGAAATAATATATACCGTGCTTTGTTCACGCTAGTTTCGTTCCTTTGCCCAAACATACGACATACAAATACCTCTCACTGATTAATTGTTGCAAGGCTTACGCCATCCTGTCCAAGTGTTTTCATACATTCCTTAAAGATGCCGTTCTTCATCTCAAGTTCCAATGGTTTGACTTTTGAATGAAGTCACACCGTGTTATTGCATGCAGACCAGGTAGCACAAGCGACACACCTTCGGTTAGGTTATGCATTATACTGTTGATGCTGATCAAACGTCGGGTGTTGTTTGTATCTCGACCACACATCAACATTCCTGTCCTGGTTGGCCGTGTAGTGACACAGTATGACTAGTTCGTCAGTATCACAACTTCCGGTCACATACTCTGCTTTCTCCAACTCTGTTACAAGAGACATGAATACAAAGCATTGAAGGAACTGGATCGCAATGACATCTGCCAATCCTTCGGTCGTGTCTGGTCAGACGCTCTCTTTCGGTGTGTATGATTGATTGAGTAGTATAAATAAAACAAACCAGATGAGTATCATTTGACACGGAGACGATTTGCTGCATAAGCCTTTTGGCTAAGTGCCTAAATGCCATTGGAGGGGTTTTCTGCAGATGCAAAAGGAACACAGCATCAATGATGTGCTTATTTGTTTCATATGACAGTGTTCCAGAAAAATCTCGAGTTTATGCATCAATTTGGACTCAGTAGTGCTCATGCTGCCGTCAGTGTGGGGCAGTGACACTGGGACTGGTGTTAAGGTATACTGCAACACTTTTTCAAGGTCAATGTTTTCATGGGTACTTAACAAAAGTAAGCAACAAAAAAGTAAGCAACCAAACATATCTCTTTTTCCGGCAACCTCTTGCACATTCTTGCCAACTCGCATTCTACTCTTCACAAAATCACTGGAATTGTTTTTCTCTTATTTGGGTTGAATGATGTTTCAAATCTGGTGGGATTAAAAATTCTTGAAAATTCTTCTGAACATGCCTTCCCAGTCTCAATGAAATACAAAGGGTCTTTCCCGGTGTTATCTCTCACTTTAGTTCAAGATGTAAGGGAGTAGAGATCATCAAATGTTAAAAACCAACTGCAATGCGTACGCGCCTCCACTGGCATATATTGTATACAAAGATTATAATATGTTAGAAGAACCAACATTAAGATGCATTCCCCTCAAGTGGCGTATACTTTATGCGAGGCTCTGTTGCAACCTGAATTGTAATAACAACCGGAATTGTAATACAATTTATTACAAAACTGGTTATGATGCGAAAACGTTATTACAATTGGTGGTCAACCTGAATTGTAATAACAACCTGAAGTGTAATAAAATAATTTTGTGTCTGTATTTGTGTGTCTATGTGAGTATGAATGTGCGCACGTGCTAGTATGTTGATAGTATATGTATGCGTGTAGTTTGTATGGGAGGGGCGCAGGCGTGTGCGCGCATGTGTACATGTATGAAGTCATACATCAGATATTCTAGATGATAGTACAACGACTTAGAATTTTTTATTACAAAACTGGTTATGATGCGAAAACATTATTACAATTGGTGGTCAACCTGAATTGTAATAACAACCTGAAGTGTAATAAAATAATTTTGTGTCTGTATTTGTGTGTCTGTGTGTGTATGAATGTGCGCAAGTGCTAGTATGTGTATGCGTGTAGTGTTTAGTGGAGGGGTGCATGCATGTGCGCGCATGCTTACATGTATGAAGTAATACATGAGTTATTCTAGACGATAGTACAATGACTTAGAAAATTTTATTACAAAACTGGTTATGATGCGAAAACATTATTACAATTGGTGGTCAACCTGAATTGTAATAACAACCTGAAGTGTAATAAAATAATTTTGTGTCTGTATTTGTGTGTCTGTGTGTGTATGAATGTGCGCAATTGCTAGTATGTGCATGCGTGTAGTGTTAAGTGGAGGGGTGCATGCATGTGCGCGCATGCTTACATGTATGAAGTAATAAATGAGTTTTTTTAGACGATAGTACAATGACTTAGAATATTTTATTACAAAACTGGTTATGATGCGAAAACATTATTACAATTGGTGGTCAACCTGAATTGTAATAACAACCTGAAGTGTAATAAAATAATTTTGTGTCTGTAATTGTGTGTCTGTGTGTGTATGAATGTGCGCAAGTGCTAGTATGTGCATGCGTGTAGTGTTAAGTGGAGGGGTGCATGCATGTGCGCGCATGCTTACATGTATGAAGTAATAAATGAGTTTTTTAGACGATATTACAATGACTTAGAAAATTTTATTACAAAACTGGTTATGATGCGAAAACATTATTACAATTGGTGGTCAACCTGAATTGTAATAACAACCTGAAGTGTAATAAAATAATTTTGTGTCTGTATTTGTGTGTCTGTGTGTGTATGAATGTGCGGAAGTGCTGGTATGTGTATGCGTGTAGTGTTTAGTGGAGGGGTGCATGCATGTGCGCGCATGCTTACATGTATGAAGTAATACATTAGATATTCTAGATGATAGTACAACGACTTAGAAATTTTTATTACAAAACTGGTTATGATGCGAAAACATTATTACAATTGGTGGTCAACCTGAATTGTAATAACAACCTGAAGTGTAATAAAATATTTTTTGTCTGTATTTGTGTGTCTGTGTGTGTATGAATGATGCGAAAACATTATTACAATTGGTGGTCATGCTATCTATCAGTATTTTGGTGGTGGTGACGTCTTGTATGTTGCTTTGCCTGCTTGACTTCACTATAGGCTGGGTCCTAGTAGTGGTTACCGTAGCATCCCCGCTAGACTTTTTTTCATGGGTACCAAATTGTTCGTTGGGGTCCTCAGAACACATTTTGAGCATGCCCCAAAAAATAAGTTTGTCCCAGCTATGTTTTATTTAACGGTTTCCATGGTAACCCGAGGTAATATTCGAAACTACCTTGGTTCAGAAAATGCGTCTTAACTTTGCTTTTAGAAACAATAGAAGGACAAAACAAGTACAAAATTAAAGCAGAGACATATAGCTTGAATAGGATATTGATTTAATTAATATTCATAAATGAATTCTTATGAATATTAATGAAGAAGTAAAAAAAAATGCGGTTTTTTAGAAAAGAAAATGAGTTTGTTGTTTAGTCTGAGAGGCTTATAAATGCACAGGAATTATTGAATTCAGATTTAAATTGTTCGTTTGGGTTGTCAGAACACATTTTGAGTATTTCCCCAAATAATTTTGTCCCATCTATGTTTTATTAAACGGTTTCCATGGTAACCCGAGGTTAATTTCGAAACATCCTTGGTTCAGAAAATGAGTAATAACTTTGCTTTTAGAGGCAATAGAAGGACAAAACAAGTATCAAAGTAAAGTAGAGACTTATAGCTTGAATATGATATATGATTTTATTAATATTCATAAATGTATTGTAATGAATATTAATGAGGAAGTAAAAAAAATCCGCTTTTTTAGAAAAATGAGCTTGTTGTTTAGTCTTAGAGGCCTAATAATGCACACGTATTATTGAATTCAGGTTTAAATTGTTCGTTGGGGTCCTCAGAACACTTTTTGAGCATTCCCACAAAATAATTGTGACCCAGCTATGTTTTATTAAACGGTTTCCATGGTAACCCGAGGTAAATTTCGAAACTATCTTGATTAAGAAAATGCGTCATAACTTTGCTTTTAGAGGCAATAGAAGGACAAAACAAGAACCAAAGTAAAGCAGAGACATATAGCTTGAATACGATATGTAATTCTATTAATACTCATTATGCATTCTTATGAATATTAATGAGGAAGTAAAAGATGCGTTTTTAGTAAAACGAGTTTGTTGTTAATCTGAGAGGCCTAATAATATGCAAAGAGTTATTGAATGCAGGTTTAAATGTTTTAATATCATCATACAAAGAAAAAAACATCTTTGGTTCATGTAATATTTCTAAAAACATGTATATTTAAGCTAATTTGCATATAACGTGCGTAAATGATTAAGCAATTTAACATAAGCACTATATGCAGCATTGTTTCGAGTGTACTATCTTTTCTATTATTTATTTTACGTAAAATACCAGATATTGAACAAAGATTGACAAGAGCAGAGGGTCATTACTTTGGGTTCATGAATATTAATACATATTTATGAATATTAATGAGATGTAAAAATAAACACACTTGAATGAGCTGTTCTTTTTATCTGAAATTATTTTAGTTAACCAGTACAGGGCTTGATACTGACTGAATCAGAGATATTGATGTTCATGTATATAAATATGTAGATAATGAATATTATTTTCAAAATCATGGATATTAATGAGAATGTAACCTGTTGTAGGAAAGTAAGTTTTTCTATTATATTGCAATATACATGTATGTGAACAACACATTTTTTGTAAGAAAATACAGCGGAGGAATTGAGCCTCATGCATGTTTTATGAAGAATATTACTTTTATGAGTGTTTTGAAATACAATAGAAAATATATATAGCATCTCGGCTGCAATCATCAGCTTATGTTTACCCATATTAGCCTTGCGTGACTTCGAACTTACTCGCAATGTCTTATGCATTTGCTTGATTATTTACCACAGCATGCCAGAGCAACTCAAGGCTTCTTGCGGGCATTTCGCTGCAGGCTGGACAACTCATTAAGTGTGTCTGGCCTGCTGCGGATGCTCCGCTTCAGCTCCCTGTCCAGTTTCATCCGTCTGGACATGGGAGACGTGGGAGCTTGCTGCCCGACGGAAGAAGTATTCTTCTCTTTGGTCAGCGACTCCCTAGCAACAGATAAATCACTGTCTTCTAAAGCTCAGAAGAAGCCTGCTTTTTCTTTAAAATCTCTTTCGTCAACAGTCCCTGTGGTGCAGTCGATTCCCCAGTTGTTAGTTTTCTACTGGGCATTCTGTCTCTACACCGAATTACAGTGGTGAAAGTCAACAGGAAGCTTGTCTTCTGAGTACACTTCGTACTCCCCCAGCCCCCATCCCACCCCACCCCGTAGGAGGCGTCAAAAAACCTTCTTATTCTTCTAATGGGGACCGGCAGCCGCAACTCTCTCATCGCAGGCGCAGATCGAGGTCTTACCATTACTCTTCTATGCGAAGACATCGCTCTTCCTCCTCAGATTCGCCTGCTGGTCTATCTCGCTAGCCGACACTCATTCTGTGAACCAGCAAGCTTCACTTTACTGGCGACCTGACCAGCAAGGTCATTGGACTCCCCCTCAGTGATCCCCATTCCCCTCCCCCCAAGCCCGTTCTGGCTTACACCCCACTCAGAGCATGTTGTGAGTTCATCCCTTGAGGGAGAATAGCTCTCATGTGAACCCACAGTCCACACTTCTATGTCTGTGGCGGGTCCCACTCCTCCCGGGTGCTGCCATCCGTGGCGTTCACCCGGGCGGATTCTGAGGGAGAGCAGGAAGATACTTTGTCCATTATGGCTCCTAGGGATGATCCTATTTTTTAAGGGAATCAGAATATGAAGCCTCTCACTCAGATTTAGACGGGGCTTAGTCTTCTTCTTCTTTAGAATATTCTGAACATCAATATTTTTCTATTTCGAAGGTGTGTGAAGATTGTTTTAGAATCCTCCCACCCTCTGTCTGCCCTAGACCCCCGACTCCTATTCACAGGGGTCCTCTATCCTCTTCCGTGCTAGTGTCAGTCGAAAAAGTGGACCTCCATAACCTAATTAAATCTAGGGAGTCTCTCCTTCCAGGGACTTCTTTCCCGGCAACTGGGTGGATCATGTCCGCTAAACTCTTACGGACAAGGGCTCCCTGGCTCCTAATGAAAATCGACCTGGGATGTTTTATCAGATCCCCTCACTTGATTCCGACAGCCCAATTGCGGGCATTAGGCCTTCCTCTCCCGATTTCTCTCTCTCTCTCTCTCTCTCTCTCTCCATCTCTCTCTCTCTCTCATTCACTTCTTTAGTATCGGGAGTTGCATCCAACAGATAGAGTTCGCTTCAAACATTGACCTTATATCTGCGGCCTTCTCTGTGGAGCTTGAATCCGAAGTTACTAAGTGCCGTTCATACCATCTGGGCCGTTCGACCCAACTGGCCTTGGGTCAATGGCCCACATCGACAGCGAATATGCTCCGCGGTCGCCGTGACACCTTCCTCTAGTCTGCAGGACAAGTTGAAGGACGAGCTGTGGGCGTATCTCTTTGCCTCCGAACTACTTTTCGGTGGCAACGTTAAGGAGAAAGAGGTGACAGGGCTTCTACCAGGAACCCTCCCGCTTCGGGACTGTTTTTTTTTAAATCCTAAGGTTGAATGTAAGCCTCTTACGGGACCTCCCAAGAAAGGTAAGACAACCAGACCCTATTCTGCCTCTCAGCGGGGCCGGCCAAGAGCCGGTTAGGACCCTTCCCTTTTCCCCCTAACTCAGGACTGGCATCTCAGGGTTCCTTCCCTTCCCGCCCTAGGGGTTCTGGGCCTTCTAGGCCCAATCCCTAAGGACACGAGCTTTCTGCCCCTTTCCGATCCGACCCTTCATCAATGTGGCGCACTATCACTCAGGACCCTTTGACCCTCTCTATTGTAGAGGAGGGCTATCGTGTCCCTCTAGGTCGACAGCCTCCTCTCTCCAGAGAGAGGGGATTCTACTAAATAACTTTGAGTTTTTAGATTTTAATTAAATAACAGATAAGAACAGCTGATTTAAGTGTGTTTATTTTTACATCTCATTAATATTCATAAATATGGCATTTATGACATGAAGACATGAACAAATCAATTATATACACAAAGTAATGATCCTCTGCTCTCGTCTATTTTGGTACAATGTTTTGGTATTTTACGTACAATAAATCACAGAAAAGATATTATACTCAAAATAATACTAAATACAATGCTCAGAGAAAATTGCTTATTCCTTTACGAACATAATATGCAAAATAGCTGAGATATGTATGCTTTATAGAAATATTACCTGCAACAAAGATAGTTTATTTTCCTTGTATGATCATATGAAAACATTCAAACATGAATTCAATAACTCTTGTTTATTAATAGGCCTCTCAGACTAAACAATAAACTCCTTTTTTCTAAACAAAAACCGGATTGTTTTACTTCCTCATTAATATTCATAAGAATACATTTATGAAAATTAGTTGAATTACATATCATATTCAAGTTATATGTCTTTGCTTTATTTAGGTTCTTGTTTTGTCCTTTTTGCCTCTAAAAGCAAAGTTATGACGCATTTTTTTAACAACGGGTGTTTCGAAATTTACCTCGGGTTACCATGGAAACCGTTAAAAAACATAGCTGGGACACAATTGTTTATTTTTTTTTGCTTGGGGGGGGGGGGGGGGGGGGGGGGGAAGGGGGAATGCTCAAATTGTTTTTTGCGGTTTTGCGGACCCCAACGAACAATTTAAACCTGCATTCAATAGTTTTTATGAATCAATAGGCCTCTAAGACTAAACAACAAACTCCTTTTTCTAAAAAAGCGGATTTTTTATACTTCCTCATTAATATTCATAAGCAATCATATATGAATATTATTATAATTATATATCATAATCAAGTTATATGTCTCTGCTTTACTGTGGTTTTTGTTTTGTCCTTCTATTGCCTCTAAAAGCAAAGTTATTACGCATTTTCAGAACCAATGATGTTTCGAAATTTACCTCGGGTTACCATGGAAACCGTTCAAAAAACATATGGGACAAAATTACTTTGGGGGAATGCTCAAAATGTGTTCTGATGACCCAAACGAACAATTTAAACCTGAATTCAATAATTTCTGTGCATTAATAAGCCCATAAGACTAAACAACAAACTCCTTTTTTCTAAAAAAACACATTTTTTTACTTCCTCATTAATATTCATAAGAATGCATTATGAATATTAATAAAATCCAATATCACATTCAAGCTATATGTCTCTGCTTTACATTGGTACTTGTTTTGTCCTTCTATTGCCTGTAAAAGCAAAGTTATTACGCATTTTCTGAACCAAGGATGTTTCGAAATTTACCTCGGGTTACCATGGAAACCGTTAAATAAAACATAGATGGGACAAAATTATTTGGGAAAATACTCAAAATGTGTTCTGATGACCCAAACGAACAATTTAAACCTAAATGCAATAATTTCTGTGCATTAATAAGACCATCAGACTAAACAACAAACTCCTTTTTTCTAAAAAACCCGCATTTTTTTACTTCCTCATTAATATTCATAAGAATGCATTTATGAATATCAATTAAATCATATATCATATTCAAGCTATATGTCTCTGCTTTACTTGTACTTGTTTTGTCCTTCTATTGCTTCTAAAAGCAAAGTTATTACGCATTTTCTGAACCAAGGTAGTTTCGAAAATTACCTCGGGTTACCATGGAAACCGTTAAATAAAACATTACTGGGACAAACTTATTTTTTGGGGCATGCTCAAACTGTGTTCTGATGACCCCAACGAATAATTTGGTACCCATGAAAAAAAGTCTAGGGGGGGGGGGGGGTGCTACGGTAACCACTACTAGGACCCAGCCTACTGCTTTCCCATTTACTCGAACACGGATATAGTTCCGTCTGTGAACCCTTTGCTTATAATGTCCGAGATCATGTTGAATTTTCCTTCAGCTATTGTCTCGATACGCCGATGATTGTCATACTTTGCGCATAGGTGACGCTCAGCACAGCCTAAAGACCCAACCTCCAGGTCTATAGCAATCGGGACCTCTTCGACTGTTAATAGCAAACAAACCCCTCTGACGCCAAGTCCAGCAACGATGGATACTAGAGCAGCGTCAGCGCCATCTACGAGATTAACACCCCATTCATATTTTTGCAAACACACACACACACGCACGCACGCACCCACGAGATGAATACAGAAAACACCAACAAACACACAAGAACTGGAGACAAACATTTCACACATGAACACAATCACAAGCACAAAGAGGTACGTGCCAAGAAATGGTCCACGAAGAACATGGGTGAGGTAAAACAAAAGTTGCTGGATCGGACCACAAAGAAGCGCTCGCCGAACAAGCGAAACAACTGAATACGTCCTAAGTTTTACGCGCATTAGAGATTTAGTCCACCTCCTGCATACTACTAACAAGAAAAGTGACTCCCTACTATCGTTGATGTAATCCAAATTAGTCTGCCTATCGCGTCGTTTGTCATTGTGATATATCTCTCGAGGAAGCTCTCGAGGTTGGAAAATAATGTTCGACCTATGCATCAGGAGATGGTTGCCATAGCCCTGTAGCGGCAAAAAACAATTTATTACAATTGCTGTTGAACTGTAAAAATCGTTTTACATTACTTAGACAACCAGAATTGTCAGACACTTTGGATATGTTATGAGACCTATTGCCTATCAAATTTCTTCTTCAGTTTGCCAATACCATTGAAAAATCGTATTGTAACACAATCTGTATACTTTCATCTAGAATAATTTATGTATTAGTTTATACATATACACATACGCGCACAGGTACCCCCACACACATACAAACACCACGCACATGCACCCATAAAACATGTTATTACAATTCCAGTTGTTATTACAATTCAGGTTGACCACCAATTGTAATAATGTTTTCGCATCATAACCAGTTTTGTAATAACAATTTCTAAGTCGTTGTACTATCATCTAGAATATCTGATGTATTACTTCATACATGTACACATGCTCGCACACGCATGCGCCCCTCCCATACAAACTACACGCATACACATACTATCAACATACTAGAACGTGCGCACATTCATACTCACATAGACACACAAATACAGTCACAAAATTATTTTATTACACTTCAGGTTGTTATTACAATTCAGGTTGACCACCAATTGTAATAATGTTTTCGCATCATAACCAGTTTTGTAATAAAAAGTTCTAAGTCGTTGTACTATCATCTAGAATATCTGATGTATTACTTCATACATGTACACATGCGCGCACACGCATGCGCCCCTCCCATACAAACTACACGCATACACATACTATCAACATACTAGCACGTGCGCACATTCATACTCAAATAGACACACAAATACAGTCACAAAATTATTTTATTACACTTCAGGTTGTTATTACAATTCAGGTTGACCACCAATTGTAATAATGTTTTCGCATCATTACCAGTTTTGTAATGAAAATTTCTAGGTCGTTGTACTATCATCTAGAATATCTGAGGTATTACTTCATACATGTACACATGCGCGCACACGCATGCGCTCATCACCTACACACTACATGCATACACATACTAGCACTTTCGCACATTCATACACACACAGACACACAAATACAGACACAAAATTATTTTATTACACTTCAGGTTGTTATTACAATTCAGGTTGACCACCAATTGTAATAATGTTTTCGCATCATAACCAGTTTTGTAATAAATTTTTCTAAGTCGTTGTACTATCGTCTAGAATAACTCATGTATTACTTCATACATGTACACATGCGCGCACATGCATGCACCCCTCCACTAAACACTTCGTGTATACACATACTAGCAATTGCGCACATTCATACACACACAGACACACACATACAGACACACAATTATTTTATTACACTTCAGGTTGTTATTACAATTCAGGTTGACCACCAATTGTAATAATGTTTTCGCATCATAACCAGTTTTGTAATAAAATTTTCTAAGTCATTGTACTATCTTCTAGAATAACTCATGTATTACTTCATACATGTAAGCATGCGCGCACATGCATGCACCCCTCCACTAAACACTACACGCATACACATACTAGCACTTGCGCACATTCATACACACATAGACACACACATACAGACACAAACTTATTTTATTACACTTCAGGTTGTTATTACAATTCAGGTTGACCACCAATTGTAATAATGTTTTCGCATCATAACCAGTTTTGTAATAAAAAATTCTAAGTCGTTGTACTATCATCTAGAATATCTGATGTATTACTTCATACATGTACACATGCGCGCACACGCATGCGCCCCTCCCATACAAACTACACGCATACACATACTATCAACATACTAGCACGTGCGCACATTCATACTCACATACATGTAGACACACAAATACAGTCACAAAATTATTTTATTACACTTCAGGTTGTTATTACAATTCAGGTTGACCACCAATTGTAATAATGTTTTCGCATCATAACCAGTTTTGTAATAAAAATTTCTAAGTCCTTATACTATCATCTATAATAACTCATGAAGTAACATGTATTATTTCATACATGTACACATGCGCGCACACGCATGCACCCCTCCACTAAACACTACATGCATACTCATACTAGCACTTGTGCACATTCATACACACACAGACACACAAATACAGACCCAAAAATATTTTATTACACTTCAGGTTGTTATTACAATTCAGGTTGACCACCAATTGTAATAATGTTTTCGCATCATAACCAGTTTTGTAATAAAATTTTCTAAGTCGTTGTACTATCGTCTAGAATAACTCATGTATTACTTCATACATGTACACATGCGCGCACATGCATGTACCCCTCCACTTAGCACTACGTGTATACACATACTAGCACTTGCGCACATTCATACACACACAGACACACACACATACAGACACACAATTATTTTATTACACTTCAGGTTGTTATTACAATTCAGGTTGACCACCAATTGTAATAATGTTTTCGCATCATAACCAGTTTTGTAATAAAATTTTCTAAGTCATTGTACTATCTTCTAGAATAACTCATGTATTACTTCATACATGTACGCATGCGCGCACATGCATGCACCCCTCCACTAAACACTACACGCATACACATACTAGCACTTGCGCACATTCATACACAGACAGACACACAAATACAGACACAAAATTATTTTATTACACTTCAGGTTGTTATTACAATTCAGGTTGACCACCAATTGTAATAATGTTTTCGCATCATAACCAGTTTTGTAATAAAAAATTCTAAGTCGTTGTACTATCATCTAGAATATCTGATGTATTACTTCATACATGTACACATGCGCGCACACGCATGCACCCCTCCCATACAAACTACACGCATACACATACTATCAACATACTAGCACGTGCGCACATTCATACTCACATAGACACACAAATACAGTCACAAAATTATTTTATTACACTTCAGGTTGTTATTACAATTCAGGTTGACCACCAATTGTAATAATGTTTTCGCATCATAACCAGTTTTGTAATAAAATTTTCTAAGTCGTTGTACTATCGTCTAGAATAACTCATGTATTACTTCATACATGTACACATGCGCGCACACGCATGCGCCCCTCCCATACAAACTACACGCATACATATACTATCAACATACTAGCACGTGCGCACATTCATACTCACATAGACACACAAATACAGACATAAAATTATTTTATTACACTTCAGGTTGTTATTACAATTCAGGTTGACCACCAATTGTAATAACGTTTTCGCATCATAACCAGTTTTGTAATAAATTTTATTACAATTCCGGTTGTTATTACAATTCAGGTTGCAACAAGGCTCACAATAACAGTCGATTTTATAATGTAACTCGTATACGCCGAAAATGGCGTTTTGCATACGTGTATTAGAGAAGTACGAATTGTCACAGGACCTTTTTTACAACTACAAATGACATTGTCTACTTTGATCATTACGCGCAAGCGTTAGTTTAAGCTATGTGCTAAAATTAGTTCACTATTTGTGCAACTAAAATAATTAATTGAAAGAGTAAATATCTAAATTACCACTGTTGTCCAGTAATAACAAATACTTTACACAGCGTGTGACGTTATATTTATTTTGTAGATTGTCATCGAAAGTGCAGATAAAAAATCAATTTATTAACTGAAAATAGTTTCTTTAAAAAGAAAAGAAAGTTAACCCCAGCGGCAATTATTTTATCTACGTATAGTACTTGCTGTTTGCCTTTTTTGCATTGTCTCAATCGTAAATGAAACTTCATTGCATTGTCTATATTTTGCATATTGATGCCTTCAAGTTCTCTTGTGTATTTAATAATTTCTTGCATTTGGCACTGACCTTTTTTTTTTAAAGAGACCAACTTAATTTGAAGTGAACCTAACTATCGTTGCGAGATGCAATCGTAACAACTCGGCGGTTTCCGGAAGCCTGTGGAGTTCTTTCACGCAGCCATTTGACTTGTGTGGTTTGTTCCGGTGATTTTCCACATTATATGCGGTGTAAATTTAGGACCAGCATGTGAGTAGTTTCTCAAAATTATACTAAAATCACTATATCTGATTTTGCTACGTTTTGTTTACTCTTTTGGTGCCAACTTTAAAAGTGTCGTCTGCAATAATAATTTCATATTAAATATAATTCTAAACTAAATAATAAAGGTATATTAGTAAAACATTTGTTTTTAAAAGACCTGTATGATACAGAAAACAGTGAAGTTCCAGGTCAGATGCCGCCTTGAAAAAGCGGCATCTGACCTGGGACTGCACTGTTTTCATTGGTGCCAACAGGTGACATTGGCGCCGAAAGAGCTAAAACTAGCCAGTTAAATGGCGGTGTACGTATTGTTTCCCAGGTGACTGACGTGTATCCCCGAGGTGTTGCGAGTGTGAGGGATGCTGTGCTTACCCGAGACATTGCGATATTTGTATTAGATACTGTTATAATGGCGCACCTTGGTGTGACCGTGTTACAATGAAAAAGCTTACTAATATAGCGAAACGGTTATTTGGGTTATTGTCCGATCGGTCTTAATACAGAGTTTTCTTACCCATTATCCCGTGAATATGTATTAAGAACTCATTGAATAATTAGTATTAATTAGATTGTTTTTATAATGGCACATGGACCCATGGAATTTTAGCTATGACAAACAATGTTGAATCAGATCTTTATCATTAGCAAACAGGGCAGACCCTGATCTGACGACATATGTATAGGAGACGTCTGATATTGGTCTTCTCTGGCTGCTAAGGCGTAAATAGGCGTATTCATTGAGTAAAGGTTTAACTCATTCCCTCATAGGCTATTTTTTGTCCCAATATCTTTCAGTGAATCTACCGAAAGGGAGCATTTACTAAAGACAAGGAAACTTTTTGAATTGTGTAGTTTTGAATCCATTGTGATAAATAGAGCATTTGCTCATATATGAGCAAATGCTCTATTTATCACATTGATTTCAAACGGTGATTTTACAGAGGCGTCAAAAGGCGTCAATATGAGGGAATGGATTAAGCATCGCCCGAGCACCTCTAATACCCAGTTTAACATTATTATCAAAATACATTTACTGCAATACAAAGCATATATTTGTTAGATATGATCTTGAAAACTTTGGAAAACCACCCGCCCCTGTCAATACTGAACCCTCTCCTTCATATAAACGCATTTTCGTGTCTCTGCAAACAGAGCAGACCAAGATCTGACGGCTCCTGTAGGAGCAATCTGATCAGGATCTCCTCTGTTTGCACATGCATGGAAACATATTCGATATGGCTCTACAGGTCTTACCAATATCAAACAGCGTGCACGTACGCATGCCATTATTACAGTTCAATTAATATACCGGTATGTTCCTAATGTGATTATTTCTCACATGAATATCGTTATTCATATCCCTGTTCTATATTCATGTAAGAAATAATGCCATCATGAAATAGCTGACTTTTTATAATGTAACCATTTCAAGGGAAAGTCCTGCTTTGACAAAAACTGTAGATTCAAACTTATATTATGCGAAAAGCAAACAGATTGACCCTGATCAGACTGTTCCTGTAGGTGCCGTCTAATCTGGGTCTTTTGTATTAACAAGTGCGTGCAAAGGCGTTTATATGATGAAAAGGGTTTAAGCAAGAGACTGATTGGAAACAATCCTACTTCGATGTTCACGCTTAACCATAGCAGGTGTAAGTGTATTTAATGGATTACAGTGACTGACCGGTACTGGCAACCGACTGAAAGCTGACAAGCTATGTTTACAAAAAGCTCAGCCGCCGAATATGTTCTCTCCGAGCATGTTTATAAACAATCAATTAATTATTAAAGAAACTTCACCTCTCGAGCGTCGACACATTTCGGAAAGTATTTTACAATACACCTTGTTGTTTCTATGTCAGTTTCACCCAGGCAGATACATATATTGGGTTTAACAACAGTATTACTGCAGCGTATTGGATAGTAAAATCGTTCATTAACCCCAGTTAAATACCCGTATTGGCAATAGCAGGTATGTAATAAAACATTGACCAATACCGCGCGGCGCTGTGTTTGTACGGTAAACATATGACGGCATAGAGTTTGGGTTTATAAAGAGAATGCTTCTCTGTTACATGTCTTATGTATTGTGCTCAATAGCAACCAGTAGAAAGCTGACTTACTGCAAATAAATATATTAAACTAAAAACAAATTAAACAGCTGCAACATTAACCAGTGAAACTCGACGTAAACATTTTTTATTGAAAATAATCACTGAGAATTAGTTTTTGAATATTCTGATGATCTTCAGTGGCATTAAAAAGTAAATCGATCAAAAAGTGGGGAGGTGAATTGTTTACAGGGATATCTTAAAAACACACAGCAACAGCAACACAATTGAAATAGCGAATAAAACTTAGTTTTCATATCTATAACATTCTAACTGGTCACGATTGGATTATTTCTGATTTACTATCGTGCATGTCCTCTCTCGTGTGCTATTAAAGGAGGAAGGAATCTAATTACAGCGAATCTATCGGATAATTGGAGTTATAGCCTGTATTTGTGATTAGTTAAGACGATATCTCGTCTTTTTTGGACGTTAAAATCGTCACTGAATTATCAGCAGCTTGTACTGGACTGCATGTTTGCCATATGTTGTGATAGATACACGGAAACTTGCTTGTACGGAAACTTGTAAATTGGTGACGAATCTCATTGGCTGAACGCAAATTTCAATAGGTAAGTGAACATGATTGTACTACATTGGTTATATCGTATAACTAGTTTTCTTTAGTCACGAATGCACACTAACCCAGTACCACTTACACATTAACCCAGTACCACTTACACATTAACCCAGTACCACTTAAATACTCATGTAAGAAAACATACTTGTGTGAGTATTAATTACATGAATTTTTATAATGACATTGCGAACAAAATGTCTCTGTTAAAATCTGAAGAAACATATCTATATTATTTCATATCGAGGGCTTGGTGCAAAACTATTGTAACTCCTTCACTTTGTGAAGGAGTTACAATAGTTTTGCACCAAGCCGTCGATATACTAACAGGTTAGACCCTGACCAGACAGAAGCTGTCAGATCTTGGTCTGCTCTGTTTGTAAAAGCATTAAGTATATATGCCCTGGCCAATTTAACACTCATATGGCTAGCGGGGACCTGACTCGCATTTGCAAACAATCTGGATCCAGATGAGACGCCGAGTAGCTCGACGTCTCATCAGGATCCAATCTGTTAGACAATGTGTCAATAGTTTCTCAAAAGCTTCTTCGGATCGTAAGTAGTGAAAATTGCACCAGATCCATAATTTAGCAGACACTGTTTTTGTCACTGAAGAAAAAGGGTGAACAATAAGAAAAGTAGGAAATACTAAAAGCCTATATTGTAAACAAGAAGCTGGTGACAATTAACCCTTACACTGCTGCGTGAAAATAGTAACAGCTCAGTTTGGGATCTGCTGTAGTTGGGACTACAAGGTTTTATGAAACTATTGATCAAGTTTTCAAACAGCTTGGATCCTGATGAGACACCGAGTTACTCGGCATTTCATCTTGATCCAAACTGTTAGCAACTGCGGTACAGTTCGCGGATAACGGGTTAAAGGTTAAATATACGACACCTAGGTAACCATTAGCCTGCTGTCCGAGTCAATTGTCATCCGCTAAAAACTTTAACCATTCGCCTAATGAATATTCATGACAGAAAAATCAGACATGGATAGTGTCGTATCTACTTGTTATTGCTAGTATTATGTAAGATATGAAGTGTGGTCTTCATGCGAGTAACTGACAGAACGGTATGCAAGAGGAGTACTGATCATCAAACTCTCTTACTTCGGAGCCAACTTTTATCTTGCTTCCTCTAATTAGAATCGTCTTGTAGAGGTAACGGCAATATATGGTTCTCTTGAGATTTCTTTTAAAATAAAAAAGATTTTCTAACTTCTGTTATCTATAGCTCTTTTTTGCTTTATTGATGTACATCGGTATGTTTGGGAAATTATGCGTATTGAAACAGTGCATATCCTACTCTGACGGCAACAGGTCTCTGTATAATTATGATGCGTTCAATGCCCACCTATATGTTTTGAATATACAATTAACATTGTCTTAAAGAAACCATTTGAGAGAACTGCAAGTCTTCGTATTCAAGACAGGTGGTATCTTATACTTGACAAAAGTAATGCAGCATGCTCTCAGAGGAGCTTTCCTAATTACTTTTGCCCTGCATTCAGCACTCCCTGCATTTTGCTCATACATGAAGTATTATTCTTAATTCAGAGGCGGATAAACCCTTTACAAGATAGATACGACTATTAAAGCCTTTGCAGACAGTATAGACCCAGATCATAAGCTCTTACAGGAGCTGACTGTATTGCAAACAGTATAGACCCCAGGTCAGACAGCTCTTACAGAAGTTGACTGTCTGATTGCAAACAGTATAGACCCAAATCAGAAAGCTCTTACAGGAGCTGACTGTCTGATTGCAAACAGTATAGACCCAGATCAGACAGCTCTTACAGAAGCTTACTGTGTGATTAGTGTCTGATCTAGTCTCCAGTATCTGCCATGACCAAGTTGGCCTGTGTTCACATGCCATTATTAAGATTCATCTCATGAATATCCATGATGTCATTATTTCTCACTTGAATATTTATTGAACAAATAGTTTAAACAGGAAGGTATACATGTTACAAACAGGAAAATTTACTTGCTGAAATTTCAACACGATGAGTATAATGATACTTGTTTGTAAAGTGTTTTGATCCCGGTGATGCACCAAGTACGTGGAACGTTGTATCATACCAGGTTCCAAACCGGTTGCAACTCTATCACTGTTGTTTGGAAAAACATAATTGAAGATACCTGAACCTTTATAAATTAACATTTTGTAAAAGTTAACGTTAGTTTTACAAAGATTTGACAAAAATATAACCTGTCTTAAGCAGCCATTAATCTATTGAACATATTTGTCTTAAAAAGCAGGTGGTTACTTAATACAGGGCTGACCTGCATTAAGCTACCACCTGCCTTACATACCCATATTTACACCTCTTTATGATGTCCGCTTAAAGCAGGTTCTAGTAAACATTTAAGACAAGTGACTGTGTTAAGCAGTATCATCTGTATTCAGCGACTACTTAATAAGCGCGGGGGTTTATAAGAACACATCGTAGCTTAACGCAGTATCATCTGTATTCAGCGACTACTTAATAAGCGCGGGGGTTTATAAGAACACATCGTAGCTTAACGCAGTATCATCTGTATTCAGCGACTACTTAATAAGCGCGGGGGTTTATAAGAACACATGGTAGCTTAACGCAGTATCATCTGTATTCAGCGACTACTTAATAAGCGCGGGGGTTTATAAGAACACATGGTAGCTTAACGCAGTATCATCTGTATTCAGCGACTACTTAATAAGCGCGGGGGTTTATAAGAACACATCGTAGCTTAACGCAGTATCATCTGTATTCAGCGACTACTTAATAAGCGCGGGGGTTTATAAGAACACATGGTAGCTTAACGCAGTATCATCTGTATTCAGCGACTACTTAATAAGCGCGGGGGTTTATAAGAACACATGGTAGCTTAACGCAGTATCATCTGTATTCAGCGACTACTTAATAAGCGCGGGGGTTTATAAGAACACATCGTAGCTTAACGCAGTATCACCTGTATTCAGCGACTATTTAATAAGCGCGGGGGTTTATAAGAACACATGGTAGCTTAACGCAGTATCATCTGTATTCAGCGACTACTTAATAAGCGCGGGGGTTTATAAGAACACATCGTAGCTTAACGCAGTATCATCTGTATTCAGCGACTATTTAATAAGCGCGGGGGTTTATAAGAACACATGGTAGCTTAACGCAGTATCATCTGTATTCAGCGACTATTTAATAAGCGCGGGGGTTTATAAGAACACATGGTAGCTTAACGCAGTATCACCTGTGTTCAGCGACTACTTAATAAGCGCGGGGGTTTATAAGAACACATGGTAGTTTAACGCAGTATCATCTGTATTCAGCGACTACTTAATAAGCGCGGGGGTTTATAAGAACACATGGTAGCTTAACGCAGTATCACCTGTGTTCAGCGACTATTTAATAAGCGCGGGGGTTTATAAGAACACATGATTCAGCGACTACTTAATAAGCGTGGGGTTTATAAGAACACATGGTACAATGTAGCTTAACGCAGCACGAAAACTCATATGGGAACCACATGATTAAAAGATATAAGGGTTTATGTAGCAGAGCTTAATGCAGAACGAAAGTAATGTAGAAAACTAATTCGCATTAGGACCATGTGATAGCAATACATAAGTGTTTATCAGACCGGCTTAATGTAGAGCTAAAGTAATCACTGCCTTAAATCTGTCTCAAAAATCTAGAAAGTTTTACTGTGAAGACAACATGTGGACACTAGAATTTAACGTATGAAAAAATACGCTTATTCAAATGAATAATATAACTGGACGTCGCCAAAGCGATTACATAATTCATTAACACTGGGAGGTAATTGCTGAAGGCATGGCAAGCGTATTTCCCCCTGCATTAAGCTACCACTTGTGTTAAAATCCCGAATTAGACTTCTTTTCGGGGGTCGTATTACAGAGACTATATTGTATTTGTGTATTTAATTTCAGAAACTTCTTTCCTTGTTTTGCTATAACAAAAATACACACAGGACGCTCTTATAATAGATATGGTGTCTATTTTTATAACTGCATAGTCATACCAGGTAATATTATAGGTACGCAAACCTTCCCTGTAGCGACAACTCGAAATTTAACTGTCTCTTTTACCTGTTGTTTTGCCCAGAGCTCCTATTAACCATTTCCGTCATATAAACATCCTTCCGTGCCTTTGCAAACAGAGTAGACCCAAATCATGGGTCTGCTCTGTATGCTTATGAAATGATATATATTTGATCCTACAGTTTCCAGTCATAGCAAAATATTCCATTGGAAATGTTATACATGTATTATAAAAGATCAGCTAGTAACTATCAATAAAGCCATTACATGTATATCTAACATGAATATTCAACAGGGAAAGGGTTAAAGGACACAGATGAACAATGTAGACACTAACCCGAGTACATCTTGTCATAAGCGGACATTCATTAACCCTTTCCTCAATAATTATTCATGTAAGAAATAATGACGTTAGGAATATTTATGAGATTAATTTGTTATGATACAATGTAGTACATGGACACACACGAATTCTCAGCCATGACAGAAATTGTATAATCATAACTGTATTATATCATAAGCAAACAGAGCAAACACTGATCAGGCGGCTCCTGTAGGAGCCGTCTGATCTGGGTTTTCTCTGTTTGCAAAGGCGTAGACGGACGTATGTATGCAGTAAAGTGTTACATATATACCTGTTTGTAAACACTCGTATGTTTATTGACCCAGTTATCGATTTAACTTTTTCCCTCATAGAAACGCATTTTCATGCCTTTTCAAACAGATCAGACCCTAATCAAACGTCCCCTATAGGATCCGTCTTATAGGATCTGGTCCCTATAGGATCCGTCTTATAGGATCTGGCCCCTATAGGATCCGTCTTATAGGATCTGGCCCTATAGGATCCGTCTTATAGGATCTGGCCCTATAGGATCCGTCTTATAGGATCTGGCCCCTATAGGACCCGTCTTATAGGATCTGGCCCCTATAGGATCCGTCTTATAGGATCTGGCCTCTGTAGGATCCGTCTTATAGGATCTGGCCCCTATAGGATCCGTCTTATAGGATCTGGCCCCTATAGGATCCGTCTTAGAGGATCTGGCCCCTATAGGATCCGTCTTATAGGATCTTGCCCCTATAGGATGCGTCTTATAGGATCTGGCCCCTATAGGATCCGTCTTATAGGATCTGGTCCCTATAGGATCCGCCTTATAGGATCTGGCCCCTATAGGATCCGTCTGATCAAGATCTGGTCTCTTTGCTTACGGATTTATAATAGACCTGACTCTACAGTTTCTGTCAATACCCAACAATCCTGTGTACATCCGCCATTATAAAAAATCAGCTAATAAATATTCATGATGTCATTATTTGTTAAATACTATTCAACAGGGAAAGGGTTAAGGAGATTCTACTGTACAATTGTCCGCTTGATTTATTTTGAAAGCTCATTGCAGATTGATATGACATGTGTAATCTGAGAAACTGCTATCTCACTTTCTATCTGTTTATATATGTCAGTCTATAACAAATGAGACAATCCGCGGGGGAAAATAGTGTTCCTCAGTGAGCTGGCAATAAGTGTAGATCCAGACCTGGGTATGAGGTTATAAAAATCTGGGTCTGAGTCTGAGTTTACTCTCAAGTATCTCAAACTCAATTTCTGACCAATCATATGCTTGAGAATGATCTCATACACAAGCAAAATGTTTTATTACCTCGGGCGTTTGGTCCATATTCACTAATGGTTTGAGTATGAATTAGATACCCAGACACAGAAGCTGAAAAAGCTGAAAAGTAAAATATTGTTCACCATTTTGTTGAAATATTTGTGTACATTTGGAACATGTTGTTCACAATGATACATGCAGAGAATAGCTCAGACAAATATTCTACAAAATGGTGACCTTGAATTACAGAGCATTCGATAAATGTGCGTACTCAAATACTGAACTCGTCATTTCTCCACCAATCCCTATATTGTGACCACTCTTTAGAATCATCCCTTTGAGACGATTCTAAAGAGAGGTCACACCATTCGATTTGGTGGGTGGGGTGGGGGTGGGGGGAATTCTTTTTGAAAATAGTGGAGAGAAAAACTTTTATGAAAATGTTTTAATTTGCGCATCATATACAAACATATGTGTCTGAGTCTTAAAGTTAGATTCCTTGCTTCTGCATTCGGCTTTCCCCGGCTTTGATGGCAAAATATGGTGGGTTCGAGTAGACGACTAGATTTACAAGGATTTTTTAGGTTTATTTCCTATGTAGAGATCTATGAGCATATTAATAAATAGGCACATCTGAAAGTAAAAAAAATCACATAACCATAAGTATGCCTTTGTAGTTTTTAAGCCTTTGCCAAAAAAAAAGTAGACACAGATTAGACGGCTCCTCATGGAGCTGTCTGATCAAGGTCTGCTCTTTTTGCTTATGGAATAATATAGATATCATTCTACAGTTCCTACTATGGCCAAACACTGCCATGTCCATGTGCCATTATAAAGAATAATCTAACTTATATTCATGTTGTCATTATTTCTTACATGCATGAATATTTATGGAGTAAAGGGTGTGTCATCAAGGATTTGTTTGCAGATTGGGTCTTTGGAACACTGATTATAGTCTACACTGTTTGATTATGGAATTATTGTAGATCTGGTTCTACAGTTTCTGTCATGGCCAGATACGCATATCTTCATGGCCAGATACTCGTGTGTTCATGAACAAATATTCATGAGTTCATGACCAGATACTCATGTGTTCATGGCGAAATACTCGTGTGTTCATGACCAGATACTAATGTGTTCAAGGCCAGAAACTCATGTGTTCATGGCCAAATACTCATGTGTTCATGACCAGATACTAATGTGTTCAAGGCCAGATACTCATGTGTTCAAGGCCAAATACGCATGTGTTCATAGCAAGATACTCATGTGTTCATAGCCAGATATTCATGGGTTCATAGCCAGATATTCATGTGTTCATGGCCAAATACGCATGTGTTCATAGCCAGATACTCGTGTGTTCATAGCCAGATACTCATGTGTTCATGTGTTCATAGCCAGATACTCATGTGTTCATGGCCAGATACTCATGTGTTCATAGCTAGATACGCATGTGTTCATAGCCAGATACTCATGTGTTCATAGCCAGATACTCATGTGTTCATAGCCAGATAGTCATGTGTTCATGACCAAATACTCATGTGTTCATGACCAGATAATCATGTGTTCATGGCCAAATACTCATGTGATAATGGCCAGATACTCATGTGTTCATAGCCAGATACTCATGTGTTCATAGCCAGATAGTCATGTGTTCATGACCAAATACTCATGTGTTCATGACCAGATAATCATGTGTTCATGGCCAAATACTCATGTGATAATGGCCAGATACTCATGTGTTCATAGCCAGATACGCGTGCGTTCATAGCCAGATACTCATGTGTTCATAGCCAGATACTCATGTGTTCATAGCCAGATAGTCATGTGTTCATGACCAAATACTCATGTGTTCATGACCAGATAATCATGTGTTCATGGCCAAATACTCATGTGTTAATGGCCAGATACTCATGTGTTCATAGCCAGATACGCATATGTTCATAGCCATATACTCATGTGTTCATAACCAGATACTCATGTGTTCATAGCCAGATACGCATGTGTTCATGGCCAGATACGCATGTGTTCATGGCCAGATACGTATATGTTCATAGCCAGATACTCATGTGTTTATAGCCAGATACGCATGTGTTCATAGCCAGATACGCATGTGTTCATAGCCATATACTCATGTGTTCATAGCCAGATACGCATGTGTTCATAGCCAGATACTCATGTGTTCATAGCCAGATACTCATGTGTTCATGGCCAGATACTCATGTGTTCATAGCCAGATACGCATGTGTTCATAGCCAGATACTCATGTGTTCATGCAGTAGAACCGGTCGTAAGCAGCCATTCATTTATTGAACATATAACTCTTAAAAAGTAGGTGGTAGCTTAATGCAGGGCAAAAGTAATACAAGAAGCTGGTGCTTTTTGTATTACATTTTACCTGCGTTAAGCTACCACCTGCCTTACAGACCAATAATTAGACATCTTTTTGATGGCCGCTTCAGACAAGCAAATAAGTATTCTTTGGATATAGCATACGACTATCAGGTGTAAGGTATAATTTCCTCTTGTCACATACCAATAAAGTTATGTTCTGTTCTGTTCTGTATTCGTAATGGCATTTAATTCATACATGAATAGTCACGAGGTACAAGGTTAATGCCACAACATATGAATGAGTTAATTGCCGTCATACATTCTTTGCTCTGATAGCCTTGTAGCTCTTTATTCTCTCGTTTTACTGCTCCTATCTTGTATATCTCTGTTTCAATATCCGTAACAAGAATAAAACTTTCATTCAACCCTTTCCGAACCAAAATAAATGTCCTCTGTTATTATGTACAATCTGTTTTAAGTTGTAAAGTAGAGTGTTCTTAAATTTCTTTGCAAAGAAATTTAAATAGTATGGAACAGTTTTGATTTTGATGAAATGCCGAGTTACCCGGTAGCTCTTGCTCTTTGTATATACATGTATAATCACAAATTCGCCTCATGGCAGCGGAAACGATACAATTCCTCTATTAAGAAAACCCCATTCAGTGAAACCGTTTGGTAGACATCTTTCTTTCAAAGCTAAAACGATAATCTCAACTACAGTAAATTTGCTCTTAATCGGACATTAACTTCAGTATAAATATCGGTGGTTACAACAAAGCGAATTGGTGTAGAAACAATTCTTGAACTACTATTTCATTTGCCAATCTTATCTGTTGCATGGCATCTATTGATTTATAACCTTTAGCTTGTTCCGGGTGGATGGATGACTACCTACTATGCAAACAGTTTGGTGCCGTAAATCCAACTCACTCACTCACTCACTCACTCACTCGGGATAAGTGATTACCTATACAAACAGTTTGGATCCAGATAAGACGCCGAGTTACTCGGTGCAGTATCAGCGTCCAAACTGTTTGATACACTGACGTGTTGTTGAAAAGCAATCTTGCAATAAATCATCTGTGACAAGTGAAGTCGATGACATTTTCTACCAATAAAAGTTTGCTCAGCAAGCTAAAGATTCATAACAGTGCATATGAAAAAGGATAAAAAACACTTTTCAGGTTCACTACATCAAATGACATCGGATGGCTCTAACCAAACAGTGTAGACCCCACATGTAAACCTCTAGACGCACACATAAATTATGCCAACTCCGAAGGCGTTGTCTCCATTTTACCACTAGGTATTTGCGATAACACATTTTTATCCAGTTCATTCTGTCTCAGTGTTTGTCTGTCGGTGTATGTATACATCTGTCTGTTCGTCCGTCCGTCCATCCGTGTGTCTGTTCGTCCGTCTGTCCGTCGGTATCTGTGTCTGTCTATTTCTGTCAGCCTGTATGTCTGTGTGTGTGTCTCTCTCTGTTCCTCTCTGTTTCACTCTCTCCGTCTCTCTGTGTATATGAATGTATGTATGTATGTATGTATGTATGTATGTATGTGCGTCTATGTGTCTGTGTGTGTCTGTTTTTCTGTCTCTCGCTTTCTGTCTGTGTCCCTGTACGTTTATCTGGCTGTGAGTCTGTCTATATCTCTCAGTTTGCTTGATATACTATAGGTACGATTCTACTGTTTCTGCTATTGCCAAAAACTACCCGTGTCCATGTGCTGTTATAACAATTAATGTAATTAGTATTCATGATGTCGTCAAAGTGTTAAAATCCACATTGTTTGAGGTTAAACACATCGGTTAGTTACCAGGGGTCCCGGGTTCGACCTCCCACCCCACCCCACCCCATCGGTACCGAAGGGACGAGACTATAAACCAATATCTAAAAGAACCAGAAATAAACTCTATCAAGAATAAGAATAATAGTTCACCGCGTCCATATTTCTCTGTATCCTCTCACCTCTCTCTGTGGTGTCCAATTAAGCCCATAGTGAGCAGAAATGGGGCTAATCATGACAAATAAACATCAGTTAATTACTGATTAAATATCTAAAACAAGTTACGTATATATAGATGTAAAAATCCCGCGATTACAGGATCTAAACATATCCGTCTATTTTGGATACAGTAATCAAAGTATCGCGGTATTTAATTGGATTTCGCGGTGTGTGTATTAGGCTGGGTCCTAGTAGTGGTTACCGTAGCATCCCCCCCTAGACTTTTTTTCATGGGTACCAAATTGTTCGTTGGGGTCCTCAGAACACATTTTGAGCATGCCCCCAAAAATAAGTTTGTCCCAGCTATGTTTTATTTAACGGTTTCCATGGTAACCCGAGGTAATTTTCGAAACTACCTTGGTTCAGAAAATGCACCATAACTTTGTTTTTAGAAGCAATAGAAGGACAAAACAAGTACCAAAGTAAAGCAGAGACATATAGCTTGAATATGATATATGATTGTATTAATATTCATAAATGCATTCTTATGAATATTAATGAGGAAGTAAAAAATGTGATTTTTTTAGAAAAAAGGAGTTTGTTGTTTAGTCTGAGAGGCTTATTAATGCACAGAAATTATTGAATTTAGGCTTAAGTTGTTCGTTTGAGTCCTCAGAACACATTTTGAGTATTTCCCCATATAATTTTGTCCCATCTATGTTTTATTAAACGGTTTCCATGGTAACCCGAGGTAAATTCCGAAACATCCTTGATTCAGAAAATGCGTAATAACTTTGCTTTTAGAGGTAATAGAAGGACAAAACAAGTACTAAAGTAAAGCAGATACATATAGCTTGAATATGGTATATGATTTAATTAATATTCATAAATGCATTCTTATGAATATTCATGAGAATGTAAAAAAATGCGTTTTTTTAGAAAAAAGAGCTTGTTGTTTAGTCTGATAGGCTTATTAATGCACCTAAATTATTGAATTCAGATTTAAATTGTTTGTTTGGGTCATCAGAACACATTTTGAGCATTCCCCCAAAGTAATTTTGTCCCATCTATGTTTTATTGAACGGTTTCCATGGTAACGCGAGGAGATAAATTTCGAAACATCATTGGTTCAGAAAATGCATAATAACTTTGCTTTTAGAGGCAATAGAAGGACAAAACAAAAACCAAAGTAAAGCAGAGACATATATCTTGATTATGATATATAATTTTAATAATATTCATATATGATTGCTTATGAATATTAATGAGGAAGTATAAAAATCCGCTTTTTTAGAAAAATGAGTTTTTTGTTTAGTCTTAGAGGCATATTAATGCACAAAAATTATTGAATTCAGGTTTAAATTGTTCATTGGGGTCATCAGAACACTTTATGAGCATTCTCCCAAAATAATTGTGCCCCAGCTATGTTCTATTAAACGGTTTCCGTGGCAACCCGAGGTAAAGTTCGAAACTATCTTGATTAAGAAAATGCTTCATAACTTTGCTTTTAGAGACAATAGAAGGACAAAACAAGAACCAACGTAAAGTAGAGACATATAGCTTGAATACGATATGTAATTCTATTAATACATATAATGCATTCTTATAATGCATTCTTATGAATATTAATGGGGAAGTAAAAAATGCGTTTTTAGTTTGACGAGTTTGTTTTTAGTCTGAGAGGCCTAATAATATACAAATAGTTATTGAATTCAGATTTAAATGTTTTAATATCAACATACAAATAAAGAAAAACATCTTTGGTTCATGTAATATTTGTAAAACATGTATATTTAAGCTAATTTGCATATAACGTGCGTACATGAATAAGCAATTTAACATAAGCCCTATATTTTGCATTGTTTCGAGTGTACTATCTTTTCTATTATTTATTTTATGTAAAATACCAGAACAACAAACATTGACAAGAGCAGAGGGTCATTACTTCGGGTTCTTGAATATAAATGCATATTTATGAATATTAATGAGATGTAAAATAAACACACTTGAATGAGCTGTTCTTTTTATCTGAGATTATTTTAGTTAACCAGTATAGAGCTTGATACTGACTGAAACAGCGATATTGATGTCCATGTATATAAATATGTATATAATGAATATTATTTCAAAATCATGAATATTAATGAGAATGTAAACTGTTGTAGGAAAGTAAGTTTTTCTATTATATTGCAATATACATGTATGTGAACAACACATTTCTTGTAAGAAATTACAGCAGAGGAATTGAGCCTCATGCATGTTTTATGAAGAATATTACTGTTATGGGTGTTTTGCAATGCAATAGAAAATATATAGCATCTCGACTGTAATCATCAGCTTATGTTTACCCATATTAGCCTTGCGTGACTTCTAACTTACTCGCGATGTCTTATGCATATGCTTGATTATTTACCACAGCATGCCAGAGCAACGCAAGGCTTCTTGCGAGCATTTCGCGACAGGCTGGACAACTCATTAAGTGTGTCTGGCCTGCTGCGGATGCTCCGCGTCAGCTCCCTGTCCAGTTTCATCCCTCTGGACAGGGGAGACGTGGGAGCTTGCTCCCCGAAGGAAGAAGTATTCTTCTCTTTGGTCAGCGACTCCCTCGCAAAAGACACATCACTGTCCTCTAAAGCTCAGAAGAAGCCTGCTTCTTCTTTAAAATCACTTTCGTTAACAGCCCCTGTGGTGCAGTCGATTACCCAGTTGTTAGTTGCAGATCGGCACCCAACTGCTGGCCCGGGCGCGGGTTCCCCGTTTACCACTTGAATGGTACCCTTTGTTCTGGTTCCAGGTACTATTGTTGCCAGGTCTCCCGGTCCGCTTGTTGTGTGAAGAGTTTTGCCTAGTCCCGCTGAATCTAGGCCCAGTTATCCGTCACCGGTCCCTGGTGTCCTGGCGTTAGTGCTTCCGTTTCATGACATCACCAGCAGACCGGTCTACCGAGCCCCCGCCCAAAGATGTCACTGTGTATTCTTTGGCCCGGTGTCCTAAGTTTGCTCTCCAACGGTCCTCCGGTGGCCCGGTCTGGTCCTTTGGACCAGGATACCGAAGTGGACCGGTAAATCTACCAGTCCAATCTTTTCTACAGGGCATTCTGTCTCTACACCGCATTACAGTGTTGAAAGTCAACAGGAAGCTGCTCTGGATAAGTCTAGACGTTCTTGGTCGTTTAGACTCTGCAATTACTCTTCATCTTCTGAGTACACCTCGGACACCCCAGCCCCCATCCCACCCACCCCGTAGGAGGCGTAAAAACCTTCTTATTCTTCTAATGGGAACCGGCACTCGCACCGCTCTCATCGCAGATCGAGGTCTTACCATTACTCTTCTATGCAAAGACATCGCTCTGCCTCCTCAGATTCGCCGGCTGGTCGCTCTCGATAGCCGACACTCATTCTGGGAACCAGCAAGTTTCACCTAGAGGGAGAATAGCTCTCACGTGAACCCACAGTCCACACTTCTATGTCTGTGGCGGGTCCCACTCTTCCCGAATGCTGCCATCCATGGCGTTCACCAGGGCGGATTCTGAGGGAGAGCAGGAAGACACTTTGTCCATTATGGGTCCTAGGGATGGTCCTATTTTTTAAGGGAATCAGACTTTGTGGAAGCCTCTCACTCAGATTTAGACGGGACTTAGTCCTCTTTTTCTTTAGATGATTCTGAACATCAATATTTTCTATTGAGAATGCGTGTGAAGATTGTTTTAGAATCATCCCACCCTCTGTCTGCCCTAGACCCCCGAATCCTATTCACAGGGGTCCTCTATCCTCTTCCGTGCTAGTGTCAGTCGAAAAAGTGGACCTCCCTTACCTTATTAAGTCTAGGGAGTCTCTTTCTCCTTCCACGGGATTTCTTTCCCGTTTGCCTGACCTGGACGAATATTTTTGTGCCAGCCCGGCAACTGGGTGGATCATGTCCGCTAAACTCTTACGGACAAGGGTTCCCTGGGTATCTCTTAGGCCTCCGGTTTCAAATGAAAATCGACCTGGGATGTTTTATCAGAGCCCCTCACTTGATTCCGACAGCCCCAGGGGCGGGCATTAGCCCCCCCCCCCTCTCTCTCTCTCTGTCTCTCTCTGTCTCTCTCTTTCTCTCTCTCTCTCTCTCTCTCATTCACTTCTTTTGCACCGGCAGTTGCATCCAACAGATGGGATTCGCTTCAAACATTGACGTATTATCATTGACGTACGTATTATTATCGATATTTAAGACAGGTGACAGCTTAATGCATGGTGAAAGTCATGCAGAAAGCTCATAGTGCACTAGTGCAGCTTTCTGCATGACCTTCACCATGCATTAAGTAGTCACCTGCCTAAAAAGATCTTAATGCTTCTATAAAGAAAATTCGAATAATCGAGATTTTACCGTATACTCAAAATAATACTTAATACAATGCTCATAGAAAATTGCTTATTCATATACGTACATTATTTGCAAATAAGCTGAAATACGCATGCTTTATAGAAATATTACTTGAAACAAAGATCGTTTATTTTCCTTCACATGAAAACATTCAAACATGAATTCAATAACTCTTGTTTATTAATAGGCATCTCAGACTAAACAATAAACTCCTTTTTTCTACACAAAAATCGGATTGTTTTACTTCCTCATTAATATTCATAAGAATACATTCATGAAAATTATTTAAATTGCATATCATATTCAAGTAATATGTCTTTGCTTTATTCAGGTTCTTGTTTTGTCCTTCTTTCGCCTCTAAAAGCAAAGTTATGACGCATTTGTTTAACCATGGATGTTTCGAAATTTACCTCAGGTTACCATGGAAACCGTTAAAAACATAGCTTGGACACAATTATTTTGGGGAATGTTCAAGTGGTGTTCTGCGGACCCCAACGAACAATTTAAACCTGAATTCAATATTTTTTGTGCATTAATAGGCCTCTAAGACTAAACAAAAGACTCATTTTTCTAAAAAAGCGGATTTTTATACTTCCTCATTAATATTCATAAGCAATCATATATGAATATTATTAAAATTATATATCATAATCAAGATATATGTCTCTGCTTTACTTTGGTTTTTGTTTTGTCCTTCTATTGCCTCTAAAAGCAAAGTTATTATGCATTTTCTGAACCAATGATGTTTCGAAATTTACCTCCTCGCGTTACCATGGAAACCGTTCAATAAAACATAGATGGGACAAAATTACTTTGGGGGAATGCTCAAAATGTGTTCCGATAAACCAAACAAACAATTTAAACCTAAATTCAATAATTTAGGTGCATTAATAAGCCTATCAGACTAAACAACAAGTTCATTTTTCTAAAAAACGCAGTTTTTTACATTCTCATGAATATTCATAAGAATGCATTTATGAATATTAATAAAATCATATACCATATTCAAGCTATATGTCTCTGCTTTACTTTGGTACTTGTTTTGTCCTTCTATTACCTCTAAAAGCAAAGTTATTACGCATTTTCTGAACCAAGGATGTTTAGGAATTTACCTCGGGTTACCATGGAAACCGTTTTATAAAACATGGATGGGACAAAATTATTTGGGGAAATACTCAAAATGTGTTCTGAGGACTCCAACAAACAACTTAAGCCTAAATTCAATAATTTCTGTGCATTAATAAGCCTCTCAGACTAAACAACGAACTCCTTTTTTCTAAAAAAAACACATTTTTTACTTCCTCATTAATATTCATAAGAAAGCATTTATGAATATTAAAAAAATCATATATCATATTCAAGCTATATGTCTCTGCTTTACTTTGGTACTTGTTTTGTCCTTCTATTGCTTCTAAAAACAAAGTTATGGTGCATTTTCTGAACCAAGGTAGTTTCGAAAATTACCTCGGGTTACCATGGAAACCGTTAAATAAAACATAGCTGGGACAAACTTATTTTTGGGGGCATGCTCAAAATGTGTTCTAAGGACCCCAACGAACAATTTGGTACCCATGAAAAAAAGTCTAGGGGGGGATGCTACGGTAACCACTACTAGGACCCAGCCTATATCTTTATCATAAATTCAGAGGTCCAGAAAAATGCGTAGATTGAAACATGTTCAAGAATAACTCCCTTATTTCCCCACTAAACCATGTGTTGTGACCACTCATCAAACTCTGACCTCGGACAGATAACTTCTGATTTGTTCAATATTTGACACACGATCGGTCGAGTGAAAAACGTGTATATTGACGATAGGCCAAGTTATTAGGCGTCTCGTCAGAATTATAAACTGTTTGCCGACGAAGCCGCTCTTGGCAGAAACAATCTATGATTACATGTATCTCAGATAAACTCGGATTAAATCTAAAAAATAAGGGATGTTTACTGAAACACAGGAAGATTATTTTTTTCGTCAGATAATAAGGCTGGATGTATATATATATATAGTAACACATTTGCTGCTCATACTATCGTTTGTTTCATTGTTGTTTTTTGTCTAACCCTCTAACACCCTAGTCCACACAACCTCCACCTCACACTACCCCAACCCACCCCTCCTCACAACTCACCTCAGTAAAACTAAATGAAACTAAACAAAGTTTAAATGAAAATTGAAGCAGACGATAACTTTTGCACTCGACACTACATGGCAGGTAATGAGTTCACCATTCTCACGTCACAGGTCAGCGCGACCTGACTGCCGTTTGCAAAATGCTTGGATCCAGATGAGACGCCGAGTAACTCGGCATCTCATCAAGATCCAAGCTGTTTCACACTCGGTCAGTTGTTGTCAGATGCTTAAATGAATCAGAAGTTCGACAGAACAGATTTGTAGCAGAAATTATTTGTTGAGCATGATGAGAGTTAATTAACCCATTCCCTCCTAATGACGTCTTTGTAACTCATTCCCTCCTAATGACACCTTTGTGACCATTCCCTCCTAATGACACCTTTGTGACCATTCCCTCCTAATGACGTCTTTGTAACTCATTCCCTCCTAATGACGCCTTTGTGACCATTCCCTCCTAATGACGCCTTTGTGACCATTCCCTCCTAATGACGCCTTTGTGACCATTCCCTCCTAATGACACCTTTGTAACTCATTCCCTCCTAATGACACCTTTGTGACCATTCCCTCCTAATGACGCCTTCGTGACCATTCCCTCCTAATGACGCCTTTGTGACCATTCCCTCCTAATGACACCTTTGTAACTCATTCCCTCCTAATGACACCTTTGTGACCATTCCCTCCTAATGACGCCTGTGTGACCATTCCCTCCTAATGACGCCTGTGTGACCATTCCCTCCTCATGACGCCTTTGTAACTCATTCCCTCCTAATGACGCCTTTGTGACCATTCCCTCCCTCCTAATGACGCATTTGTGACCATTCCCTCCTAATGACGCCTTTGTGACCATTCCCTCCTAATGACGCCTTTGTGACCATTCCCGCCTAATGACGCCTTTGTAACTCTTTCCCTCCTAATGACGCCTTTGTGACCATCATCTCCTAAAGACGCCTTTGTGACCATTCCCTCCTAATGACGCCTTTGTAAGTCATTCCCTCCTAATGACGCCTTTATGACCATCATCTCCTAATGACGCCTTTGTGACCATTCCCTCCTAATGACGCTTTTGTGACCATCATCTCCTAATGACGCCTTTGTGACCATTCCCTCCTAATGACGCCTTTGTGACCATCATCTCCTAATGACGCCTGTGTGACCCATTCCCTCCTAATGACGCATTTGTGACCATTTCCTCCTAATGACGCCTGTGTGACCCATTCCCTCCTAATGACGCCTGTGTGACCATTCCCTCCTAATGACGCCTTTGTGACCATTCCCTCCTAATGACGCCTGTGTGACCCATTCCCTCCTAATGACGCCTGTTTGACCCATTCCCTCCTAATGACACCTGTGTGACTATTCCCTCATAATGACGCCTGTGTGACCATTCCCTCCTAATGACGCCTGTGTGACCCATTCCCTCCTAATGACGTCTTTTTAACTAATTCTCTCCTAATAACACCTTTGTGACCATTCTCTCCTAATGACGCCTGTGTGACCATTCCCTCCTAATGACGCCTGTGTGACACATTCCCTCCTAATGACGCCTTTGTGACCCATTCCCTCCTAATGACGCCCTTGTAACTCATTCTCTCCTAATGACGCCTTTGTAATAAACAGAGCATTTGCTCCATAGACCCTTAATTATACAGATTTTGCAATGGCCAACTATTGCTGTGCTCATATCTCATCATAAAACTTGTATGTATAAAACAGTATTCATAGAGTAAAGGGTTAACAAGGTCGCGCGACCAAACTGATCGTAAAGCCTCATTTAAAACACGCGCTATCTCCCGGATAGACCAAGTTCTCACACTATCTATCGGGCAACAATTTAGGATTGCCTCTGTCTCATACAGCAGAATTTATCGTAAATCTTAACATGCGGCGATCGCTATTGGAAATTGCCATCGTACATGTAGTATGTTAACTATTTACTACAAGTATATCATGTAGAGAATGATGACATGAATATTTATTAGATTTTTATAATGACATATGAACATAGGATATTTTAGCAATAGCAGAAATTGCAGATCTATATTATACCATGAGCAAAAAAGCAGACCCTAATCAGACAGCGCCTACAGGAACCGTTTGTACTGGGTCTCCTCTGTTTGTAAAGGCGTAAAAAGGCGTATTTATGGAATAAAGGCTTAAAACGCCAGTCGAACGGGTTCCAGGATCTATATGATAAATAAGTATTTTTAACAATAAGGGAGTTAATTAAATAATGAAAGCAAAAGCAGAGGACGCAGCTCAAAGGTTAATAGGTGAGAAAAAGCTTATACTTTTCACCATGTCAGTGTAATCGTTCTAGTCATTGATTTATTGCCCCTTCCTGATCAAATTGATCATCTGATTCGTTTCCTGGCACGAGCGCATTTTGCACCAGTCTAACCAGCTTTCGCATTGGAATAGTACAGCTTGTCTACAAGTGCCAACAGTTCTTGTCCGGATCAGACGTTGGATTTTTATTTTGTTTAATGTCGGATAGCCTTGTTTGTATAGAAATAAATACAGAGAGAGAAATAAATAAACGAAACTAGTGTTAGTTTTCACCATGCGAGCAGATGACAAGTAAAATGCAAAAGATAATTTGTGGTTGAAAAATGAGATAACAGGTGATACTGTGCGTGTTTGGTCCCAGGCGCCTGGGCTTATCATCCGGGTCACCCCTTAGCATGATGGGCTCATGAGTTTTCATATGTGAAATGATTACAGCATGATATTAATTACACTGATTTTAATAATGGTATATGAACTCAAGCTATTTAAGCGACCATTTAATAGAGATCTGAATATGGGTCTTTAAGAGAGTTGGTAATTTAATGCGGGTCAAAAGTGATGCACATACACATACTCCTATTGGGTCTTTCTGTATTACTTTCTCCGTGCATTAAGCAATGACCTACTTTTTAAGACTCATATTTCCAATAAATGAATTTATCACATAATCTGCCTTGTAAGAGTGCCGTAACAGAGTGCCGAATTTCGCGGAAATGCACTAGTGCATTTTTTTATGCAAATGAGCAATCGTTAGCCAATTGTAACGCTCATTGTGCACCTCCGTTGTATTACTACGCTGTTTGTAAGCAATGGCCGAACCAGCAATCAGGTATAGCCTGTTTTATTTTCTATGGCATTTTAAGGCTAATGTTTTCATGAAACACGTTTACCATAATGAATATGACACTCGCTAAAGCTCGTGTCATATTATTATAGTGAAATCGTTTCATAAAAAACAATGTGTAATTTACACTCATGTAAGATCCTCTATGGTTGCTTCAGATAGGTTCTATTGTAATTCCCTGAGCAAACAGAGCAGATTCTATAGGAGCTGTCTGATCTTGGGCTACTCTGTTTGCAAAGCGTCAAAAGCGCCTCCCTCGGGTAAAGAGAAGTAACAAAGTATTAACCGGTGTCCGATCTGGATCCAAATTCTTTGAAAATGTAATCACGGATTTTATTTTAACGATACAAACTTCGTAGAACACAAGGGATATAATTAATAGCTTGTTCAGACAGTATAGCTGCTCTCTAGCGAATTCCTGTCATAGTTTTTCACTCAATCTAAATGTCTCCATCATGTGTAATTAGTATCGTATTAATTACAATTAGTCAGTTGTTAACCGTTTGCCTGTTTACCACAACCTAACTGATATTTGCAGATAGATTGGATCCAGATGAGACGCCGAGTAACTCTGTGTCTCATCAGGATCCAAGCTGTTAGAAACCCGATCAATAGTTTCACAAAAACTAGAATGAACCGGAAGGAGGTCAAAAATATAACAGATCGGAGATTAAGCAGGCGCCATTTTTTATTACATGGAAAGGGTTAATCAATATCTCCTGGAGCTGGAGCGCAGTAACTGGGTTGCACTGACGCCCACGAGCGTCTTTTGATGACTGATGAGTTCTTCAGTACTCGTCCTCTGGTTTGACCCATTTCGCTACCAATAACAGATCTCCAATTACCTGTGCAAACAGTTCGGATCCTGATGAAACATCAAGTAACTTAACGTTACATCTGGATACAAACTGTCTTATACTGCTATTATGTTTCTTGAAAGAAAATGAACGGACAGTGAAACTTTTAGCAGATGACGAATTTTACCGATGGCATTAAGTGACAGCGATGTTTTGCAAAACAGAATTAAAAGTGAAATATTTCGCTCCATTATTTCACCGAGTTTGCATTGTGGATCATGTATTTAGCATGTGGTGCAACTGATTTCTTCTGCAAACAATTGCAGTGTGCTTTACTGTTAAGAATGGACTTTCCTTCATTTTTTTCTCTATAACATATGCGGTTAGTCAATATCTACATCCATGTCTCATCTGGGTGGAAACAGTCACATATTCGACCATTGCGTTACAGAGTCTACATTCCATCAATCATTCGACCCTTGCGTGAAAAAATCGGTCAATGCGATACTAATTCGATCACAGTATCACAGATTGGATTATTGCGTCACAAAGTCGACCATTGCATCACGACCATTCGATCATCACGATACGGACTCGACAAATGCGTCACATACTCGACCACTCTAATATAGAATCGACCATTGCGTCGCACATTCGATCATTGCGTCACATATTCGATCATTGCGATATGAATTTGCTCGCTGCGTCACATACCCTACCACTGCATTAAGTATTCGATCATTTCGTAACAAATTCAATCATTGATCAGTGCGATAGAAATACAACCATAACGGTACAGACTCGACCATTGCGTCACATTCGATACTTGCGTCACAGAATCGATCATTGTGTCACATATTTGATAACTGCGTCACACTCGCCCTTTATTTCGTTTATTCTACCATTGTGTCACACATTCTACCATTGTGTCACGCATTCTACCATTGCGTCATGCATTCTACCATTGCGTCACGCATTCTACCATTGCGTCACGCATTCGACCATTGTGTCACACATTCTACCATTGCGTCACGCATTCGACCATTGTATCACATAGACCACTGATTTGCTTTTCGGCGTCGTCGGTGGTGAAAAAAATAACCATCATTACTTTGCATTCGAGTTTGTGATTGGTGTCGTCTTGTTATCAGTTTAGGCATTAACCACTGACTTACTGAATAAAGTTCTCCTTTGCATGTTTGATTTGGAAAAACATATAAGCTATAAATATACCTTGCATCGACCTTAACTTCATAATTACGGATAACTCGATCTCTCTTAAAGATTTAACCCATGTGTTTCCAGTTTCCCTTATAAGGACACATGCAAACAGTGTAGACCCAGATCAGAGGGTTCCTGAAGGGGTCCTCTGATCAGAATCTGCACTGTTTGCTTGGTCCATTCATGTAAATGACTTATACCAGCAACCATTTGGTTGCTCTGCTCCTCACCATAACGAATGGACGGGTTCAAAAATAAGAGTTAGGCGTGTTTTCCTTAAACAATACGGGCATAAACTGTCGACAATATTTGCAGTCAGGTCCATTTCGGCATGAGGTTTTGGGTCACACATATTCATACAAAGTTCTGATAATGCACTTTCAAAATGTTTGTCAGATCGAGTTCAATTCTTTGGGTTTCTCATCAGAATTACTGATACTACAAATACATGTAAGAGGCCTACACAATGTTAGTTAGTAAAACTAAATACACGTAGGCAAGAAATACATAACAGACATTTGTTTTTCAACATTACCGATGTATTCTTGGATATTCCTAGGGCGAACAGTTCCTGTCTTGTCAAGCTGTATTTTAATACATGTATACATACGCGCAAGAAGTAGTAGTTGTTACCTATGCAGAACATATTTAATCCAAAAGAGACGCCGAGTAACTCGGCGTCTCATCAGGATCCGAACTGTTTGACACTCGATCAAAAGTTTCTCAAAACCTTGATCGTATCGGATTTAGTCAAAGTTGAACCAGATCGAATATTTAGCAGTCATTATTTTTTTACAGCGTGTTAAGGGTAAAGTCTGATTGTCTATAAATGAACAGTGAGGGGTGGCGACAACAGCTCTTAATATACCTTTATAAATGTCATTGGATATCTCGGACAGTAAAAACTCGATAGTTTGTATCTTAAGCAATGAAGAATTGATAACGTTTCAGACACTTGGCTGCTTAATGCAGGGCGAAAACAGACAGAAAGCGCATTTAGGAGGTTTCTACATGAATTTCACACTGCATTAAGCTGCCACTTAAAAGACCGATGATTATATTTGTTTTCGTTATATAACTATCAGGCTTTTTTACTGTAATTATCTATGAATCTATTTTGGTTTCCGGTTCCGGTGTGTAATAGTGTTTATTTCGCGCTGGAGATATTTATGTAATTTTTTGGATAATTGTGTGTTTATTTGGACTTTGAAAAGATGTGACGAGAATCGTAGTGTATATAATAACATTCCTGTGGTATGTGACGTTTGTTAGTGAGTGAGTTTTGTTGTTCTTGACATTTTATGTGACATCATTTGGATATTTGTGGGTGGGGTACCATTTCGTTTTTACTCACTCACAGGCCTACGGGTCATGTTTGGAAATTTTCTTCACGCTTGATCGAATACAATGATGTGAGCGGTTTTCGATTATCTTGGGACCGTTACGCTAATGGAGCATACCGACGTTAAACGCACTGGTGATGCCGCTACGCCCACGGGCAATACACGGGGTGATAATGAAGTCGACTGGTATGATCAACCTCTTACGGCGGCGCAACACAAAAAGGCCAGTAGATCACAGACGGAAACAAGTGTTTCTGTATTGGCACGTGAACTGATACGTGTTGATGAGGATAATGTGGAAGAATTATTCAGCAGCCTATCGGAAGAGAAATGTACGATTGTCAAACTTCAGTCTTGGTTCAATTCGTATACAAAGAGTGAATTTATTTCAAGGCTTATAGCTGACGTTTCGGCAGACGAGTCGCTGCTGGAGGAGACACGTGACCTACTCTTCGAAGAAACGCGCTCGCTCAGAGAATATCCGTATCCCTCTACGGCTGAAATGAAACGGCGTATCAGCAGACGTAATGGCGAAAGCGTTTCATATAAATTGGCAGCTGATATTTACAACCTTGTGAACGTGTTAGATGGGGGTCCATTCAGTGAAATAAAAGAACTGGTTAATGTTCCCAGGTCGTCCAGCTCTCGACCTGACATTAACTCGTCCATGTGTGGCACCCAAAAGAACGCTTCTGGTATAGATATTCTGTCTTCTACCGTAGCGCAGATTCAGGCAGACTTAGTTAGATTGAAGCAGGAGAATAAGCGCCTGACTGATACACTTTCCAGCGAAATTACTGCTATTAAGAAAAGTGTCAACTCGATGCAGAAGGAATCGCGTGAGAGTATTCAGAACTTACGCGAGTTGTTAACAGCGAATACCAAGGCCTTAGATAGACTTTCCGACGAGAAAAGTTCTGGGATATCTAAGTTGAGAAATGACATGAAGCTCGTCAAGGCGGAAATTGCTTCATATGGCGACGAACTCGGTCGTACAATGGAAAAGGTAGAAACTCAATCGAAGCTCGCTGATAGGAGACTGAATCGCGTTGAGGGCAAAGTGAAAAGTGTATCCGACAAAGGTAACGGGAAAGATTCAGTTTCACCAGTGCAGCCTACAGAGAGGAACCCGTCCTCTGACGGTAAGCTCGAGCACGAACAGGACAAGCTATACCGCACTGTGACCGAAGATGGCACCAGATTTGTCAGAGGAAAGAGTCAGATCCAACGTAATGCGACTTACAGCGAAGTAATACAGGGACGTCATCGGAAACGGACTGAAAGTGTCAGCATAAGTGATCCACCATTTGAGGTTGAGAGTACAGATACGCAAAGTGGACGCCAGATAGAGACTGAAAGTACGCGTACTTATCGTGCGAATCAGATTGAGACTGAAAGTACTTGTACTCAACGGGAGAATAGTGTGATTCATACAGAGTCTGAACGTGCAGATAGAGCTCACAGCATCCAGCAGAGTTCCATAGGTATTTGTACTCGCGGGACTGAAGAAAAGTTTATACCGACTATTGTGAATAATAGAAGGAATGCTACTGGGCAGACAGGTCTACACGGTTGTTCGGGCGATTCGTCTGAGTTTGAGGAGTTTATCAGACATGTGCGCAAAAAGACAAGACGCTTTTACGTAGGTAGGTTTACCCCAGGCATTACAGTGGAGTGTATAAAGCACTATATAGAAGGAAGCGGAGGGCCTATAGTTGACAAAATTGAGATATTTCGCCCCCGACATGGTATTGACGTGTTTCTGAGAGTCAGTGTTGAAATACATAACTGTTCTGTGTTAACCGAGCCCGAATTTTGGCCAGATAATATTAGATGTCGCCCTTGGTACTCTAAGAACGGGTATCTAGAGCACGTGCGCTCGAATAATAAGGACCAAGCACGTGAGAAATTCCAGTCTGGCAGACATCGCAATTCGTAACTTAAGATTATGGCTATAGTGACACTATTTTACTTGCCCAATTGCTTTGACAGTTATGAAAGTTCTATCCTGTGCTGGTTACGTTTTATATCTTATGACTTGTTTAAATAGTTGTACTTGGAATGCTAGTGGACTTATGTCCAGTGCTTTTTATCTCAGTAATCTGCTAGTAGCAAATGATATTCATATATGCGGGATATCTGAACATTGGCTGTATAGCCATGATTTACACTTTTTGAATTCCGTTCATAAAGATTTTAGTGGATTTGGCAAATCTGACGTTTCCCTTCTGTTACCTAGTAACAGACGTGTGGGTAAGGGTGGGGTAGCTTTAATTTGGCATAGAAGCTTAAATGATCGGGTAACGCCGCTTACTATTGATAGCGATAGGATCGCTGGCATTCAAGTGCAGTTATCTAAACACAGTTTTATGTATGTATTGCAGGTGTATTTCCCTTGTACTAACCATCCTATTGAAAGTTACAGGGATTCAATCAATTTACTGCATGATTGTGTTAATGCATACGCACACAAAGGCAGGGTGATAGTTATGGGAGATTTTAATGCTCGCCTACATGGTGGGTCATTTCTTAAACGTAATGATATTCGCAGTCGTGAACTCGTTTCGTTTATGGAAACAAATAATTTTGTAGCTATTGACACGTTACCGTTATGCACGGGTGCTCATTCTACCTTTGTATCGTATGACGGTAAACACGAGTCCCTTATTGATCATGTTCTCGTTCCATGTGAATCGAGTGATCTGATAGATAGCTGTTGCATTGTGGATGATAACTGCTTAAATGTTTCATCTCACAGACCAGTTCTATTCTCAATGAGTATTCCTACAATGAATTATGATGGAAATGTACCTTCTGTTAAACCTATTAAATGGAATAGAGTTAGCCAAACAGAGATAAATGGATATTGTAGTATGCTGTCTAACTTACTGTTGAATAAATTAGACATAGGTACATTAGATATTAGCCGTCAGAGTGTAGACCGGCTTTATGCTGATATTGTTGATTGTATTCATACAACGTCTAAGGCTTATCTCCCTTATAAGAGTTACCGCTCGTATCTTAAGCCTTATTGGGACCAATCTTTGAAAGATTTACATGCACTTATGCGATTAAGACGAAATGAGTGGGTGGCCGAAGGCAAACCGCACTGTCCAGCCTCGCAATCTTTTTCTACGTACAAGTCCGCTAAGCGTGAATTTCGGGCTTGTCATAGAAGAAGGGTTAGTGAGTATTTACGGGAGGTAAATGACGAGATTGACCGAGCAGCTGGGGTAGACTGTGGCTTATTTTGGCGCCTCTTCAATGCAAGAAAAAACGGTGGGATCCTTAAAGCAGGCGGTGAAATTAAGTTTAAAGGGTTAACATTGAGGGATTCTGAGGACATAACAGTCGCTTGGGGACAATATTTTTCAGAATTGTATTCAGATACTGAAAATAATTCTTATGACGAGGAGTTCTATGAGCGTATCACCCACGCTATGGATGATATTAAAGGTATGGATATTACTGTAAATGAAGATATTATTGATAGTGAAATTATGATCAGTTTTATACTGAAACTTAAGCGCGGCAAGATGTGTGGTTTTGACGGCATCTATAATGAGCATCTTCTTTATGGAGGTATTACATTGCAATCATACATTTCCACTTTATTCAATATGATGTATAAGTTGTCATATGTCCCAGCTGACCTTAAAAGGGGAGTTATTGTTACCCTTCATAAAGGGGGAGGTAAACCTAAAGACGATCCGAAGAACTATCGTGCAATCACGTTATCATCTTGCATACTGAAGTTATATGAGAGTGTTTTGCTTGAACAACTGAAGAATAACTTAAGCATGTCTGTTCATGGACTTCAGGGTGGATTTCAGAGTAATAGAGGCTGTATCATGACGTCATTTGTTTTGAGAGAGGCAATTTCACATAGTCATGAGAATGACAGCACTTTATATGCATGTTTCTTGGATGTAAAACAAGCCTTTGATCGAGTTTGGCACGATGGCTTGTTTTACAAACTTTACAGGTATGGGTTACCGTTACCGTTATTACAAAGTGTAATAGAGATGCACAGTAATATGTTTAGTTGTGTTTTACACAAGGGGTTTAGGTCTGACTGGTTCTCAATTAAACAGGGAACGAGACAAGGTGGAATATGGTCACCATTTCTGTATCTCTGTTTCATCAATGAATTAATTGAAAGGTTAGTAGGTTTAGACGTTGGTTTTTCTTTGAGTGAAGGTAATAGCTTTTGTGCCCCTACTGTGGCTGACGATATGCTTTTGCTCTCACTTTCAAAGAAATCTTTACAGGTTATGCTGAACGAGTGTTACCGCTATTCTTGTATTTGGAGATATCAGTATAACCCTAGTAAATGTGGAGTACTGGTTTTTGCTTGTAAGCAAAAAAGGCAGAGCTATAATAATGTGACCTCTTTCTACCTTGGGACTGATGTGTTACCGACAGTGCAGACCTACAAGCATCTAGGTGTTCTATTCGAGGGGAATAACAAATCTCATGCTCTTATTAAGGAATCTTGTAACAAGATAAGGGGTACATTCTTTAGTTTGACAAATTATGGTTTTAACGACGATGGCTTACAACCTACCAGTTGTAAGCGTATATACAGTGCTGTAGTTATTCCTAAAGCTTTATACGGATGTGAATGTTGGCCACCGTTAAGTAAAACTGAGTTACTGCTACTTGAGCGAGCCCATCGTTTATGCTTAAAATACATACAGGGTTTCAGTTCAAGGACCAGTACAGACTGCGCTTTAAGCATGATTGACTGCCTACCTATTGCCTTGGAAATAGAGCGGAAGAAACTTACCCTTTTAGGTCAGTTATGCAGGTTAGAAGCTGATTGTGCTGTAAAACAAATGTTTTTATTTAGATTAAGTTCATACTTTTTAAGCAAAGTTAAGCTTGGATTTATGCCGGATATAGACCAGATACTGATTAAATATGGTTTGAGACATTTCATAGTGCAATATTTAAATGAAGGATCTTTTCCTAGTAAGGATTGTTGGAATCGCACGATTAAAAGAGCGATAAGAAATTCCTATGTTTTAGACTGGAATACTCGCACATCTGTTGAGAGATTTGGTAGATTTAGATCTGTTCATTGTAACTATCAAATGTGTAGTTTATGGAAATTCTCTCAACTGTTTCCTAAAATGTTAATCTATGTCAAGTCAGTTGCTCAATTAGTAGCTTATTTGTCTAGATACGATGATGTCTGCTTTAAATGTACACAAGACTGCAATATGTGTAATTTAACAGATCATCTTATTTTAGATTGTCCAATGACATTAGCAGTAAGACAAAACATGTTAGATGGTATCGTTCGCCTGTTTGGGCATCAAGTTGGTAATTGTATTGTATCCCTTGACCGATCAGCGTATGTGAATACACTACTAGGTGTATATCATCCAGATGTTGAACTATCACTTCCGGTTGAAAGATGTTATAACGATTTGTTAAAATTCCTTTTCAGACATGTACATTATGTTTGCAAAGTTGGCAGTCTACAGAGTCAACGCTATGTCGACTTAGCAACTCTATAATTATCGTTGTACTTCATAATTATACATGCAAGTTTGTAATTACAAGTATGTTATTTTGTATACTCTCTGTATTTCTTTTCGATCAGAGAGATACACGACACATGCATGTAGTTTGAATGGAACTTATATATTATGTGGAATCTAGTTCTGAAATTGATATTCACCCGCCAATTTGTGTACATGTGTTTCGTATATGTATCTGATGTACTTGTCTAATGGTGTGTATGCATGTTTATGTATGTTTGTTTATATATAATTACCACAGACAAGTATTCCCATTTACTTATTTTATACTAAGTTAACGTGTTCTCTTGTACAGTCTCTACTTTTCGTTTCGTTTAGAGGCGTACTGGTAGGGTACATGCATTAGTTATATTATTTTTTTTTTGCATTTCCATCAAGAGTTGTGTGTGTACTATGTATGTGTATATGCAGTATGAATGTTGGGTTTGTTGTATTGTCTTTGTATCTTTTTTTTTTGTTCTGTTGTGTTGTTCACTATTTACATGTGATTTGTAATCTTCAAATATGGAGGAAATAAAGATATATATACTTCAGTGTAATAATGCCTGCATCAGCATTCAGGAAGTTCGAATCGCAACGGGGGCTCATCACTCCCATGTTGAAGTTTACTACATGGCACTGCTTGTATCTGTGCTAATATAAGGAGTTCGTATCTTGTATACTGCGCACGTGCAATATAACACACAGATGACGTAAGCAAGTATTATATAAATAGAAAAATTGCATGTTTGTTTGTTTCATAATGAATTTTACACAAGTGTTCATTTACTATTGATTTTTACCAAACGAGTTGACTGAAACAATATGACACGAGGCTTGCTGATTGTCATACATGTGTATATCGTAGTACCTCTCTCAAGCGGCCATGTAAAGCGATATGTCTTTAAGACGGGTGGTAACTTAACCCAATCCTTCATAGGGTTTTTCACACAATTGCAAACAGAGTAGACCCACAACTGTTTCACACATTTGCAAACAGAATGGACCCAGATCAGACGGATCCTGTAGGAGCAGTCTGCTCAGGGTCTGCTTTGTTTACTTATGAAAAATTATTAGATTTTATTCTACTGTTTCTGCCTGAGGCAAAATGTCCTGTGATCAAATGTCATTATAACATTAATTCATTTAATATTCATTATGTCATTATTTATTACATTAATATGAACGGGGAAATGGTCAATGAATGATGATACATGTATAAACCACTTCATTTCAAGCACTCAGCTTCTACATTATTTTTGTCCTGCCTTTTTAAAGTATCCTATATTTGTTCAGTAACTAGTCTGTTAACACGTATAATTTTCTACACGTGACCTCATTTGCACACAGGTAAGACCTAGATGAGACATAAACCCCTAGTCCCGCTGTAAAACACAATGTCTGCTCAAATAATAATACATGTATGTTGCAATGTTTATTACTTCCTATACGATAAGGCGTTTGAGAAATTATTTTAATTCTCTACCCCATATATACATGTTTGCATGTAAGAAATAAAGACAGCAATGAATACTAATTACAAAATGTATATTAATTGCTTTTATAAAACGTGCAAACAAGGATTTTTACCATGACAGAACCAGAGCTAATTATATTATAAGCAAACACATCAGGCCCTGATCAGATGGCTACTACAGGGACCGTCTGATCTGGGTCTACTCTGTTTGCAAAGGCGTAAATATGCGTTTTTATGTAAATTGTTAAATTTTATCACATATGACTCCATAGAAACTGACATTGATTTAAATTAGTGCTGTCACGAATATGTCCGCGGTGTTTAGGACGACCATCACACTTACGTGTATAGCTATTGTAATGTGCACTGTTTTATTGAACCAATTTAGTGGCCTCTGACATCCTTAGATTACGTACATGAAGGTCGCGATGTTTTGTTCTGACAATGGCCCGATACTCGTAAAAGACTCCATTAAGATTATTGACATCTGAATTGATTTCTGTGAAAAGGTGGTAATAAACTATATTATCCTACACCCTTCCCTCCCAGGGTGCCAGTATTGTTTCCGGGTGTGCCACTCTTGTACACTATCAAAGTACATTTCAGCAGACGAATGCTCTATGACGTATTGGCGTTTTCCGCACTTTGAAAAACAAACTGTCTGCTTAAATTTGTATCTGATGCATTTTGACTACTTCTGATTTGATCAAAATTTGAAGGAACTATTGATCTGGTGTCAAACAGCTTGGATCCTGATGAGACGCCGAGTTACTCGGCGTCTCATCTGGATCCAGGCTGTTTGCATGTGTTATTCAATGGTCAGATACTGGGTTAATGCTTAAAGTGCGTTAAAAAACTTAAAATACATTCAATCAAATCAGTCCTTTAATTCCAGTTTTACCAAAGCATTTAATTAAGATTGATAGTAGCTTAGAAATAAAACATGTGCATATATCATATGTCTAAGTTTATGTTTTAGAAGCACTGACTCATTGTCCAAGGATGACGTCAGACAAGTTTAAGCAAATAAAACGAGTTAATTATTTGAAAACAAATCTTTTCTCACTCAACGTTCATGTTTACCAGCTGAAAATGTTTTTTTTTATAATCTGAACATAAAGTTCAAAGTATTGATGCGCTGACACCTTTCAAAACTGACAGTATTGTTTCGTATTGTGTGACGCAAGACACACACACGTCACGTCTATTTTAAGCATCATAACATTTGGAAATAATAACACAGCTGAATATTTGCAATGGCGTTGTTGTATATTATATGAATATGACAGAAACCGTATATTCAGATCTACATAATTCAATAAGCAAAACATACTCTAATCAGACGGCTCATATAGGATTCGTCTGATCTGGGTCTACTCTCTTTTCAAAGGCGTTAAAAGGGGTCTCTCTCTATCAGATAAAGGATTGATTAAACTGGGTTTTTTTATATCTCAGAATGACGTCATTTCAGCCATAGTCAATATCTGTTTCAATAAATTCTTCTCAATAGTTAAAGAATACAGTAACCGTAATCAGCTGCCTTTACAATTATCCAGCCACCTTAATCCTTATCCAGCCACCTTAATCCTTATCCAGCCACCTTAATCCTTATCCAGCCACCTTAATCCTTATCCAGCCACCTTAATCCTTATCCAGCCACCTTAATCCTTATCCAGCCACCTTAATCCTTATCCAACTACCTTAATCCTTATCCAGCCACCTTAATCCTTATCCAGCCACCTTAATCCTTATCCAGCCACCTTAATCCTTATCCAGCCACCTTAATCCTTATCCAGCCACCTTAATCCTTATCCAGCCACCTTAATCCTTATCCAGCCACCTTAATCCTTATCCAGCCACCTTAATCCTTATCCAACTACCTTAATCCTTATCCAGCCACCTTAATCCTTATCCAGCCACCTTAATCCTTATCCAGCCACCTTAATCCTTATCCAGCCACCTTAATCCTTATCCAACTACCTTAATCATTATCCATCTACCTTAATCCTTATCCAACTACCTTAATCCTTATCCAACTACCTTAATCCTTATCCAACTACCTTAATCATTATCCATCTACCTTAACCCTTATCCATCTACATTAACCTTTATCCATCTACCTAAATCCTTATCCAGCTACCTTAATCCTTATCGAGCTAACTTAATCCTTATCCAGCTACCTTAACAATTTTCTATCAACCTTAACCCTTATCCATCTACCTTAATCCTTATCCATCAATCATAATCCTTGTCCCGCTACCTTAATCCTTATCCAGCTACCTGATTAATTATCCAGTTACCTTAACCCTTATCCATCTACCTTAACCCTTATCCATCTATCTTAACCCTTATCCGTCTACCTCAATTCTTATCATGCTACCTGAATCCTTACCCATCGACCTTAATCCTTATCCATCTATCGTAATCCTTATCCAGCTACCTTAATCCTTATCCAGCTACCTTAATCCTTATACCTTAATCCTTATCCCCCTATCCGTGGCCTGACAGCTTGGATCCAGATAAGATGCCGAGACGCAAGCTTTTTGACACATATCATCTCATCAGGACCGAAGCTGTTTGTCTCTTAAACAACAGTTCCTCAAATTTTGATCGAAACTGAAGTAGTGAAATATGCAATACATGTAGATCTATTTTTTGATCAGCGGATTTAAACTTAAATTTTGAAAGGACACCCGGAGTTAAACTTAAACGTTGAAAGGACACACGGAGTTAAAAGGACACACGGAGTTAAACTTAAATGTTGAAAAGGACACCCGGAGTTAAACTTAAACGTTGAAAGGACACCCGGAGTTGAACTTAAATGTTGAAAGGACACACTATAGATATACTATAGTTGCTATAAAACCTTAGCCTTTAGCCTGCTGAGCAAATTATTTTTACAGAAATTTTCACCTACTACATTTCCGAAATTCAAGCTATAATCAATTTTGTCTAGCAAAATGCAATCAGGGTGTCAAACAGTTTGGATCCTGATGAGACGCCGAGTTACTCGGCGTCTCATCTGGATCTAAACTGTTTTCATAGGTATTCACTCATCCGCCCAAAGCAGGCTAAAGGTTAAAATATTTAAAGATATTGTTAACTATATTCATCAAGACAGTATGCATATTAATAAGCCGTGTACATGTATTTCATAAAATGACAGTATATCCCATTACCTCATAGGCTATTTTTAGATGCAACCTCATTGAATAAATCTACCGAAAAGGAGCATTATCTAGAGAAAAGGAAAATTTAGAATTTTGTAAGTTGAAACCATTGTGATAAATAGAGCATTTGTTCCTATAGGAGCTACAAATGCTCTATTTATCACAATAGTTTCATAAAATGACTTTTACAGAGTCGTCAAAAGTCGTCAATATGAGGGAATGGGATATACAAGGACATGTCGGCCATGGATTAAACTGCAGAATGATAATGTTTATACTGGCTGAGCAAAAAAGACCACATTATTTATGTATGTGAGAAATAACGTATATATAAATATGTTATAACTTATTTTTTATAATCGTAGTGAAGACCAAACCTTTTGACCATGACAGTAACTAGAATAAAATGTCTACAATGCTATATAAGCAAATAGAGCAGACCCTGATTAGACGAATTCCCCAGGAGCCATCTCGTCTGGGTCTACTCTGTTTGCCAAGACGTTAAAAGGCGTGATTAAGATGTAAAGGGTTAATATAGAAGTCTGTACACACAGGTGGTTGATCAATGCAGGGCAAACATATTGAAGAAACCACTATACAACCGGTTTTAAAATCCAGAATTATAATTATAGCGAGACATTACGATATTAGTTTAATCTATCAAGCTTCTTTAACTGGTCGCGTAGATAAGGTTACACAGCACAATAAATGTACAGTACAACCTCTCTATAACGGCCACTAAATTGTGTTAATTAGTTGGTATTTATGGCAGGTGGTTGTTTAAAGCAATGTGAAAGTAAAACAGAACGCTCCTATAGGAGCGTTCTGTTTTTCTTTCACCTTGCTTTAAGCAGACACCTACCTTTAACACAATATACTTGAAATAATTTAGTGGTCGTTAAAGAGAGGTTTTACTGTATATCAGTTGCTGTTAGATAATAATACACGAACTACATTGTAACTAAAATAGAAATGAAAGCCGAGATATTGGCAAGTATTCTACAGTCAAGTCTCGCTAATACGGCCTTTCAAAGGAAGTAGAATTCTGGATTTTTAAAACAGGTGGTAGCTTAACCCTTTCCCTGCTGTATATTTATGTAAGAAATAATGACATCATGAATATTAATAAGATCATTATTGATAATGGCATATGAACACAGGACATTTTGGCTCGGGCAGAAGCTGTAGAATCATATCTATATTACACCATAATCAAACAGAGCAGACCCTGATAAGACGGCTCCTATAGGATTTTGTTTGCAAATGCGTGGAAACACGTTTGTATGAGGGAAAGGGTTAATACTGGACAAAAGTTAAACAGGAAACTAAAAAAGGAGCTTTTATATCAGTTGTGTCCTGTATTGAGCAATACAGGAGTCGTGCGATCTTGGTCTACTCTGTGTGATCTTGGTCTACTCTGTGTGATCTTGGTCTACTCTGTGTGATATTGGTCTACTCTGTGTGATCTTGGTCTACTCTGTTTGCAAATGTGTATGAAGGAAAATGTTAACATTAAATTTTAGAATATCCTGAAGGATCTGTCTGATCTGGGTCTACTTTGTTTGCAAAGGCGTAAAAAGACGTTTTTATGAGGGAAGAAGCGACACGGAATTTGCGGTCACTGGCTGGATGTATACAAATGGTGTAAGCTATAACTTGCTGTGTCCTGGTTGGCTGTTTGTCTGTGGGTGACATTCCCCCCAGTCCATGTGGCGGTGGCGAAAAACATTATTGTCTGTTTGAAGGACAGCTTAGCCTGACTTCTGTATCCCAGGGTCAGGTCAATTTACATTGAGCAGTGTAAAAGTGTGCTTGTTTAATACAAACCATGTTACTACTTGAAATTAAACTTAAAATTGGACTATGAATGTACCTCAATTGGAGGTTTATTGCATTGTGAATTGATTGTGTGACTTGATTGTACCTCAGTTGGAGGTTGATTGAATTGTGAATTGAGTGTACCTCAATTGGAGGTTGATTGAATTTTGAATTGTTTGTGTGACTTGATTGTACCTCAGTTGGAGGTTGATTGAATTGTGAATTGATTGTACCTCAGCTGGAGGTTTTTGGGGCCTGCCATTACCGTGTCTGTCGGCGGCCCCTAATATTATAATATTCAATAAGAAAAAGCCACAGCCATATATTCGCCACAAATATAAATAAATATAAATTACACTTTATATTGTTTTGTGTATTGCATCCGCAGTAATTCGTACATCTAGTATTCGTTGATATATCGAAACAAATACGGGCGTTTAAACGATCTCAACTGTAATCCAAGGAAATGAAAAGTTTGTTTTAAATAGCCCAAACACTTAAAGTGTCGGGTTCACTGACAAGGTATTGAATAGAAAAATAATTGATAGTGTGTTGTGCAAGCAGGGGTATCGGGTAAGCTCTGTGATCAAATATCGTCTTTTTTGCTGGGGGTATACATAATGCTTAGTAGATCTATGTCAAGTACAACAAAACCTCTCTATGCCGGCTACTTAGTACAAAACCTCTCTATGCCGGCTACTTAGTACAAAACCTCTCTATTCCGGCTACTTAGTACAAAACCTCTCTATGCCGGCTACTTAGTACAAAACCTCTCAGCCGGCTACTTAGTACAAAACCTATCTATTCCGGCTACTTAGTTCAAAACCTCTCTATGCCGGCTACTTAGTACAAAACCTCTCTATGCCGGCTACTTAGTACAACACTCTCTATGCCGGCTACTTAGTACAACACTCTCTATGCCGGCTACTTAGTACAACACCTCTCTATTCCGGCTACTTAGTACAACACCTCTCTATGCCGGCTACTTAGTACATGTCCATTTCTATGTTAACCCTTCTCTTGCTGAATTTTAAAACACATTTCTCCTTCTTTACCCATGCCCTGTTGTATAATTACATATATCTTCACTGTGTACAAGTATTGCGCTGTGCAATCACTGCTGTGGAGTGCACTGGTTGCACACTCAACTTGTAAACAGTGCAGACCCTGATGAGACAGCTCCTGCAGGAGCTGTCTCATCTGGGTCTTCACTATTTACAGGTAGGTATATTGACGTGAATAGCAAGCGAAGGGTTAATACCTTTACTCCATATATACGCCTTTCTACGCCTTTGCAAGCAGAGTAGACCCAGATCATAATCTCCTATAGGAGCCGCATGATCAGTGTCTGCTGGTTGATTATGATATAGATATGATTCTACAGTTTCTGTCATGGCCGAACAGTCACATGTCCAGGTGTTATAAAAGCAATTAATCTAATTAATATCCATGATGTCATTATTTCTTCCATGAAAATGTATTGAGTAAATTGGTAAGACTCGTGGTAGCTTAATGCAGTAGGAATGTTATGCACAAAGCTCCCTTAGGAGTTTTTTGCATTACGCTCATTGTGCACTGTTACAGACTGTGTATACTAATTAGCTCAAGTTTTATAATACATAGTACTAGTATATGAACAAGTAGGTGTTTGGCGATGCCACTAACGGTAGGACCAGGTCTATACTATTTCTTATATTTCTTATGTTTCTTAGCAAAGATTTCTCTCTCTCGCTCTCTCTCTCTCTCTCTCTCTCTCTCTCTCTCTCTCTCTCTCGTCACTTTTATCTTATGCTAACCATTTCCCTGTTAAGTTTTAGGTAAGGTATATTGTACCATGAGTATTTATTCACTGATTGTTTGTGTTAAGAGAAAGTCCATTAAACCGACTGAAGTAATGAGGAGAGCCCGTATGCTGAATACTAGTATATATGGTAGATATAGTCTACAGAACTCTTGAGAACACTTTGAGTTTGAGGTCCTCATATAATAGGATATGTACCAAGGATTTATTGGTATTGGTAGAAACTGTAGAGTCAGGTCTATTATAATTTCATAAACAAACAGAGCAGACCCTAATGAGACGACTCCTACAGGACCCGTCTGATCTGGGTCTACTCTATTTGCAAAGGCGTGAATAAACGTTTATATAACGGAAAGGTTCACGCTGCCCTTTATCTAAAGACCAACATATAGTGGTTTTATTTAACAATGTTTACAGATTTTGTGCTGACAAAGCTATTGAGGCGACATTATGAAAACCTAAAAAGAAACTGCAGAATCATGGCTAATTCCATTTAATAAAAGGCTGTCTTGCAATAAAACTGATCTTATTTCACATAACAGCCAAACGGTCCCCCGGATTGTGTTATCATGGAGGAAGCGATTTATTATATAGATATCAAACTGTACCTTACATACAGTATGGGTTTCGTTTAATTAGAAACGGGTACCAACAATAATGGCACGGACTAAAGGCTAGACCGAAGCACCGACCGGCCATGTTGAAAATTCGGGGCCACTTTATTTCACATTATTGAGATATAAGATAAAATATCTTGTTCAAAATTTAATATTTCGGCCTTTCTGTATTTTTCCAAAGAACAATTATCTTATTGACATGCATTTTTCATAATCAGCATATTAGAACATTGAGATAATATATTTTCATTCACTAAAAATACAAGGCCGATCAGATTAACCCTTCTCTTGCTATAAAAATGATGTCAGCTTAAATGTTCATTTCAACCAGTTTTAAACACGTACATGTATCCACTTAATTATTTTAGAGACTATTGATCAAATAGCACACAGCTTGGATCCTGATTCGACACTGAATTACTGGGCGTCTCATCTGGATCCAACCTGTTTGCAAATATTAGTCAAGAAGATATAAGCATGTAGAAAGTGGACTGAAGAAAGCCTTGACAATATGCCCATGATTTGTTCTTTGTGTCAGCGTAACAAAGGAACACCGTGTATGATTTTTGGTTTTAAAATTATATAACCCAGTTATTCGACTATCATGCATCATTATGGAGACGGGGATATATACTTTATATTATTATGCATTAATCATTAACCCGCTGTGAAAATGTACTGTCTGCTCAATTGTGGACCGATTCGGTCAATATTTTGAGAAACTATTGACCGAGTGTCAAACAGCTTGGATCCTGATAAAACGCCGAGTTACTCGGCGTTTCATCAGGATCCAAGCTATTTGCAAATGTTAGTCAGGTTGCGAATTGCGGGTAATGAGTTAACATTAATGGGTGAATGTCTAACAAGCATCTATTTTCAAGATTATTTCTTTCACATTGTGAAATCGTGAACAGAACTCTTTCACAACTAAGATGATATCATGTTCAACATTTTCATTCATAAATCAAGGACAGCGATCATAATAATGACTTATTGTGTTTCATTAAAATGCCATGCAGTAATTAACATTGAGGTGGTCAATGCGTTTTTGTCGGCTAATCCTCTATCTCTTGTGAATATTCATGTGAGAAATAAAAACACTATGACGTTTTATCAGTTGAATTCTTATAATGGTGTACAGTGGTAAATACGCTATTCCTACCCACTTAACGCGTTTCTTACGCGTTTCCTACCCGTTTCTTATCCATTTCTTACCGTTTCGTTTAACGGGTTTCTAACCGTATATTTACGCGTTTCTTAACGCGTTTCCTAATCGTTTAAGAGCCCGGATGAAAGGGAAGTAATCATGGTATTTTGGCTTTGGGAGAAACTGCAGAAGCAATCGGAATAATCAAAGCAGGTCATGATCAGATTGCTCCTACAAGAACCGACTGATCTGGGTCTACTCTGTTTGCAAAGGCGTCGAAAAGGCGTTTCTGTGGGGAAATGATTTTAAAACATCTACACAAACCTGGATTTAGCTATTGTCAGTTTAATTTCCGATAAGGTTGAATATCTTGACTCAGGTAATAAAAGGTTAAAGAAATGTCTGTATAAATCAAATTTTAAAATTCGCTTTTTAAGATATGGATTATATAATATCCGACAGAGATTGAATCTCTTGTCTCTTTGTCTGGGTCTGAGTTGAGAGTGTGCAAAGAAAAGCCCTGTTTTGTGAAATTGTATAAAGATCCAAGATTGTTGCCAATTATACCCGCCCGGCCCAATATCTACTTCTCCTTTGTTCTAAATAAGTCTCTTCTTCAATTGTGTCACTTATTTTGTGCTAAAAATGATTACAATGAACCATCATTATAACAATATTCGTTACAATGGCACCCTCATCATACCAGCAGTATGCAATGAAACAAACTTACTGTGAAGTCTTTAAAACAACAACTGAGCAAATATAATTATGTAATACTATTAAGACAAGCAATCGCTTAATGCAAATCATGACAAGGAGTGCAAAAAGCTCCCCAACGAAGCTTTTGGCACTTCTTGTGCTCTGCATTAAGCATACATCTGTTGGAACTAGTTTAAAACTGACCATATGGTTTCTTTCATATTTAAACTCATTATAATGACAACCTCGTTATACCAGCAAAAGCTCTGGAAACAGACATCGCCATTGTAATGAGGGTTTGAGGTACATTTCTTTCATTTATTTTCCAAATTGTCAAATGGTTTGATTACTTATGGGATGTCGTGTGACTCGGTGTCTCATCCGGGTCCTAACTGTGTGTAAATAGTATAGAGTTTAACTTCGATACCTCGGACTTCAAGATATCATACAAATTACTTCGTTATATCAGCGGTTTGAGTTATCCGACTTCTACATGTAATCTGGACTATTTCTCAAGTCCAAAGCTTAATGTAAGTCTAAAGTAATGTTGAAAGCCCCTTGTAGGAGCTTTCAGCATAACTTTAGACCTACATTAAGCTGTCACATGTGTTTATAGATACATATATGCTTAGTGATATATTTTAGAGCAATTGTGTATTGCAAATGTTTTAGTTCGAGTTATGCCGAAGTTCGAGTTATTCGAGTTTGAGATATCGAGGTTCAGTTGTGTAGTATTCTTTCTTACAGTACAACCACTCTAAACCGAACTTGAAGTAAAGAATGTAAATATGTTTTAGGCAGGTGACTATTTAATGCAGGGTGAAAGTTATGCAGAACTCTCAGGTGAGTTTTCTGCAAGCCTTTCATCCCTGCATTTCATCACCCGTCTTGTAGCCCTGCTTTGATACTATATACCTATATACACTAAACACCCGATTGCTCTAACACTAAAACAAGTGTCATTATTGGTCTTTCAAACAGATGGAAACTTAATGCATTGTGGAAATCATACAAAGAGCTCTTCCATGATTCAGCAGTCATCTGCCTATACAACGTCCAAGCCTTCATTATTCAAACTTTGAACTATATAGGTTTTAATGTAATTTGAAAACCTGTTTTGAGAAGTCTAACTGTAGGTAAAGCTAAAGCCAATGTTATTGATATTCGACACCTCTTTTGTAGGTGGAACACAATAAATGTCCTTCGTAAAAAATGAAACACACCTCTCCATTCACCCGCCTATAAATACTTGGCCGGTGTTATAACTTTCACTTGTAGTTTGTATATTAACCTGCCAATTATTGTTCAGCTAATATTGTTTTGGGTAGTGATTACTATAATATTATAAGTGAAAGTTTAATGCAAACCCTCTCATTCCCATAAACGTCTTTACATGTACACACGTTTGCAAACAGAGTAGACCCAGATAAGATAGCCCCTGTAGGAACCGTCTGATCAGGGAATGCTCTGTTTGTTTCTAAAATTATACTAGATCTGATTCTGCAGGTTTTGTCTGAGCTAGCGTGTCCTTTATTTGCTCTCATCTTAAAAATAAGTTAATGAATATTTATGAAGTGATGAACTTGTGCATAATTATTCATAAGGGAAAGTGTGAAAGCCGAAATTAAATTTTTATTCAACGTGAAATCAAAGGATTTACATGTCTACGTGGGCAATCAATTATTTGCTCTTTTATTTACATGTACTACATGTAAACATATTAACCTTTTCAGTTCGGAAAACGAGTCATTAATGTCATTTGCAAACAATGTAGACTCAGATGAAAGGCCTCCTAAAGGAGCCCTCTCATCAAGGTCTTCATTATTTGTTATGTTACACATTTCTTTAAAACATAGTCCTGATCAATTACGGTCTTTTTGAATAGTCTTTTTGAAAATAATTTAGCTTTGAAATAGTTATGCATAAATCCACTGGTATCCAGTAATTGTGTCATGGAGTTTGAAATATATTTGATTTAGACGATTCTTTACATACTTGTAGTGTTTTACTAACAGAGAAGACCAGGATCAGACAACTCTCGTTGGAGCCGTCTGATCAGGGTCTGCTCTGTTTACTTATGAACTTATATAGGTGTGATTTCCTGTGTTCATGCGTCGATAAAGAGTTCCGTCAAATTGATTTTCATCTGGCAAAATGTTAGATAAAATAATTCATAATGAAACAAATATAAAATAGGTATGAATTATTTTGTTTTTGTATGCTTGCGATTATAATAATAAACTGAAGACCACAGAATTATACGAAAAGAAGTATTGGTGGCGGACGACCTTTATCAGATCTTAAAGTACACCACATATTTAAACCATATTTTGTTGTGAAAACACAACCAATTAAAATTTGGAGCTGTTAAGTTTTTATTTCGTCCGATTTCATTAAGCTTTTAAGAAACTAATGACCGAGTGTCAGACAGCTTAGTTCCTTATAAGACCCTGTGTTACTCGGCGTCTCATCTGGATCCAAGCTGTTTGCAAACGCAAGTCATGTGGCGAATGGCAGGATAAAGGTTAACATTTCAAAACATATCATGTTTCATACGTGTCTCAGTGAGAAGTGATAGTTAAATTGCATTTGTGACAGGAAAACATAAAATGTACATGTTTTGGGAGTGTAATTTTTCAGTGGAATAACATCTTCAGAGAGGTAAAACTGAACGTTCATAGACATTGCAGGGCTACAGATATACGTGTGTACCAAAATAGTAAAATACAATGTAATCATTTCTCCACCAAATCCTAAAGTGTGTCTCTTCGTGACGATCCTAAAGACTGATCACAGTATAGGGTTTGGTGCAAAAATTAAGGAGTTATTCTTGAAAATGTTTAAACGTACGCATCTTATCTGGATCTCTGCGATGTATTTCCTAAACTATAACTACAGCACAACCTTTCTACAGTTACTATGCAAAATGGATCTTAATATTTATGTTGAAGAGCTGTAGCTTAATGCAGGACAATGATTAAGCAAAAGGTTCCTATAGGAACTTTCTGCATTACGTCCGTCTGCCCGTCTCTACGTCTATCTGTCTGTCTGCTGTGTCTGTCTTCTGTTTGTCTGCCTGGATCTATCTAAGTATGTCTGTCTGTCTGGCTGTTTGGCTGACTTACTGTTTGGCTGACTGCTTTCTTGCTGACTGTTTGGTCCTATATATCTTACTATGTCTGTCTGTCTGTCTCTGTCTGTCTTTCTTTCTCCCTGTCTGTATGTCTGTCTGTATATCCGTCCATCCGTCCGCCCGCCCGCCCCGCCCGCCCGCCCGCCCGCCCGTTTGTCTATCAAATCGTCTGTTTGACTGTCTGTCTGACTGTCGGTCTATCGGTCTATCTATTTCGGTCTCTGTCCCCATCTCGGTCGCTTGTTTCTGCTTCTCCGTATGTTTATGTCTCTCTGTATTTATGCCTCTCTCTCTCTCTATCTATCTATCTATCTCTTTCTCTCACTCACGGGTGTAATTTCAAACCCTAAGCATGCAAACATATTTGTGAAATTTAGCCTAGTACAGCAGATTAATGAGGCATTAAATTGCAGTCTGGGTCAAACCATTATATTCCTCCAAACAAATAAGCAAATATATAAATATACCTTATCCCTGCCTGTTTTCTATCACATCTTTTGCAGTAAATAATTGTTTCACCCAAATTACCCTTAGTATACGCATAGACAAAATTAGGCAATTGGTGTAGACCCAGATCAATCTGATGTGTCAGCAGTCTACACTATTAACCAGTCTAAGAGTTATTAAAAGTGTGTCAACCTGTCTTATTCAATTAGTTTTACAATCGTGTGTCCCAGTATTTAGGATAACTAGGATAGTGTTATGTAAGGGAACATTTATGTCTTCTCCATCAACGTTACAAATTGCACACGCTGTTGATTCAATCTAACCTGAAGACTTAATTAACCCGTAACATGCTAAAAATAATGCTGGGCAACAGATAAAGATGCGTACTCAACTACTAAAATCATCATTTCTCCACCAAACTGTGACCACTCTTTGCTGTCGAGACGATTTTGAAGAGTGGCTACAACATTGGGAAATGTAATGTAATGTTTGGCAAAGAAAACAGATTCTAGACATGGGGATGGACATCGCACAGAAAAGAAATAATGCCCGACTGTTTTGTAGTAAAATGCAGATAGTGGTTTCCCAACATTGAAAAGCTCGGCATATGGGTCAAAAATGGTAGTGATGCCTATATGCAACTGAAATACTAGAGACCTAAAAGTACAGCATTGTTTACATTGCTACTCATTGCATTGCTACTCTATATAAGTTTGAATGAATTATTACATTGACAAGGGCCCCAATGAAGTGTCGGACTAGAAGTATGGGCGCATGAAGTTTTGTTCATACAGCTTTGTAACTCTTCAGTACCCTTGCTGTCGCATCGAGAAAGTTTCCAAATTAGAAAAAGGGTGAACCAAACTCCAATTATCTCGACGTAATTGGTATGGCCTCGTGGAGTTCGAGATACAAAAATGTATTGTATCAACTGTATTTCATAAATGTCTTCATAAAACTGTGTAAGTCTCATGTGGATACACTTTGATTGCAAATCTTATGATAATATCACAGAATCGTTAATGGGGTCTGACAATCTGACATGCTATCGGCGAATTTGAAAGTGGTTCTTCCCCTCCTCGGGATTCAAACTGATTGACGCCGTGGGTGCAGTTTAGTAGAGAAAACAGTTATCTCTTGTATTTTGAAAAGTGATTCAACGTCTGTTTTAACACACAAAGTACATTGAATTTCGATATATCGAACTCGAACAAGTCGAACTGCGGATTACCTCGTTTTGGTATTTCCAAACTTTACAAGACCAAATTGTTCTAGACTGTATCACTACGCATTCATGTATCTAGAAACACACGTGAGAGCTTGATGTACGTTGAAAGTAGCTTTCAGCATTACTTTAGACCTGCATTAAGCTGTGAACTTGAGAACATTTTAGACTGGAAATCGAATGACGTGAACTTCTGTAATTTTGAAGTAATTTGTATGGTCCCATATTAGTCAGAGATGTTGAAACTCAGAGGTATTGCTTCAAAGGTTTTACGGGTTTCCTAAATCCAAGTTCGCGAATGTTTGTTAGTTTTTTATGAATTGGTTTTCATACAGTGTAATCCATCTAAAGTGGTCACTAAATGATTTTATATTGGCGTCTTTATACAACCTGGGATTGTGTAATCTAGGACGAAAGTAATGCAGAGAACAAACAGCTTTGATCCAGATGAGATGCCGAGTTACTCGGCGTCTCGTCTGGATTGAAGCAAGCTGTCTGTTACCCAATAAGCTTTTCGCAGACACAAGTTCGCAGAAAGGTATATTAGTAAATAGCAATGTGAAACGCTTTCTTCATTACTTTCTTCTTACATTACTCAATTCCATGTTTTTAAAGCGATAACTTTAGAGGAGTTCGACTGTATGACAAAAACGATATGAAACTGACACAGATTCACAGACAATAAATTAACGAATGACATTTAGAAACGTCGGTCCTGATTTAAGCTATCACCTGCCTTTCAGACTGCTCACTTAAGAATGTGCACTGTATGTGTTGTTGTATCCTATTAATGGTTTGGTCTAACATTTAACTGATTCAGCAAATTGTTGATGTTAAATCATAAATCTGGTACATGTACAACCTGATATAGAGGATGGTAGTTGTTCCCTTACTCTATTACAATATTGTAACACAGAAAACCAAACAAATCCAAATGTAAGCAGACATTATTTGTTCACAATGGGTAACGGCTAAGCCCCCATCCCTCATATTAACGCATTTTGACACCTTTGTAAAAGTCAGTTTTCAAACCATTGTAATAAATGGAGCAACTTCTCTATTTACCACACTGGTTTCAAAACTGCACAGTGTTATATATTTTCCTTTTTTCTAGTAAAAACTCCTTTTCAATACATTAATTCTAAGATGATGGGTCTAAAATAGTCTATGATGAAACGGGTTCACCACCTGGACTTGAAGTGTCAGTTTTGTCTTTCGGTACTCGCAAACTATATACATGTACATGTAACTGCGAAAGAACCCAGATAACTTGTCTCATACTGAAAACATAATGTCTGCTCAATTCTGATCTGTTGATATTTTTATTGACTTCCGATTCATTTAGTTTTATTTAGAAAGTATTGATTGTTCCAGATGTTTTGGAACCAGACGAGACGCCGACTGGCTCGGCGTCTGGCTCGGCGTCTCATCAGGTTCTAAGATATTTTACACTACATTTAAATTGACAATCTCTGCTTGTAACGTGTTTTAAAAAAAATACATAAACTATTTGTTTAAATGCTGAAAAGAAGTACATGTATATCGCAAGAAAACTAGTCGAATAAACACCGAAGAAGACACAGCTTTCATAATTATGTTTAGTATCGAAGACCAGATATTAATCGGCTCGTGTTTTAGTTTCGTAAATTTTTCAACCAAGGCCGATATTTTGTTGTAGAACAACAATTATAAGTATAATTGAAAACGGTTTATTTTGTACCATGGGGTCATTTTTCGACATATTAAGATCTTCACAATAATGTTTGAACATAACAAATACCGACTTTTATGATTATTATTGAAAATATTCGCTCGTTGTAGAGACTTCCTCTTTAAATCTTTAAAATAAATTGAAATAACTTACAGCAAATGACACTGCATGCAGACGAAATTATTTGGCGCCGAAACAGTTAAGTTAGAAGATTATACTGCAGAGAATTGCTTTGGGACGTTTTCTTCAGTATACATAATCAACAAAAAATGAGATAAAGTGGACGAGCACATTAGCTGAATAAACAAACTAGATGTACAATCAATCTGAATGAAAACAGATGGTTGCTTAACCCATTTGCTAATGAATATTCATGTAAGAAGTAATGACATCATGAATATTCATAAGATGAATGTTCATTATGGCATATATATACACACGTGACGTTTTATCCAGAACATGAATACTATTAGTTACACGGACATTTGGCAGGGTGTATGGGCTGGTATGACCCGGTTAGATCCCGTATTTCCTGAGTCATTTTGAATTCTGTATTTTCCGTGGAAGCCGCCGAATTCGGTTCTGTACACCCCGGCAGTTTTTGGCAAACTGACCAATCAAATTCCAAGGATTTACTCTGACTGGTAATAAAGTACATGTATAAGATCAAGTAATACATGTAGTTCATCAGCAAACAGAGCAGATCCTGATTAGACAGCGCATGCAGGGCCGTCTGATCTGGTTCTACTCTGTTTTAAAAGAGCTCAAAAGGGGTCTATATCAGAAAAAGGGTAAATGCAGAGCAAAGGTCGGACACATTACTCATTACCTGTGTCCTGTATTATCTTACCTTATGTCTTTCCTCCATAAATGCGCCTTTCTACTCCTCTGTAAAAGTCACTTTTTGAAACCATTGTGAAAAATAGAGTATTTGCTCCTATGGAGCAAATGCTCTATTTATCACAATGGTTTAATAACTACACAATTCTAAAATTTTCCTTTTACCTTGTAAATGCTCCTTTTCGATAGATTTGTTCAAAGAGGTTGGGTCTAAAAATAGCCTATGAGGTAATGGGTTAAATACCGAGATTAAGACTTCTTTTAAGTCTTTCCCTGTTAAAAATTCATGTAAAACAATAATGCCATGAACAGTTATAATTCTGTATAATGGTGTACGTGTACAGGGAGTGGTAGAACTTGTAGAGTCAGATCAGTTGTAAGTCCACAATCAAATGGACCAGACTCTGATCAGACATCTGATCTATGTCTACTCTATTTGCAAATGCGCGAAAAAGCAATGGTAAATGTTAGCTAAAATCAGGCCAAGAATTTCTCAAACTCAGAAGTAAGTAAAACATGTTTTTGGCAGACATTTTTTTCAGCACGATGAAAATTGTTAATTTAGATGCTACACTGAAAAAACATATTTGAGCCCGCTCAACAATTTTGAGTGTTTGCTGAAGTACATTTCTTGCTTTAACCCTCTTCTATATGAACCGTCTGATCAGGGTCTGCAGTACATTTCTTGCTTTAACCCTCTTCTATATGAGCCGTCTGATCAGGGTCTGCAGTACATTTCTTGCTTTAACCCTCTTCTATATGAGCCGTCTGATCAGGGTCTGAAGTACATTTCTTGCTTTAACCCTCTTCTATATGAACCGTCTGATCAGGGTCTGAAGTACATTTCTTACTTTAACTCTCTTCTATATGAACCGTCTGATCAGGGTCTGAAGTACATTTCTTGCTTTAACCCTCTTCTATATGAACCGTCTGATCAGGGTCTGCAGTACATTTCTTACTTTAACCCTCTTCTATATGAACCGTCTGATCAGGGTCTGAAGTACATTTCTTACTTTAACCCTCTTCTATATGAACCGTCTGATCAGGGTCTGCAGTACATTTCTTACTTTAACCCTCTTCTATATGAGCCGTCTGATCAGGGTCTGAAGTACATTTCTTACTTTAACCCTCTTCTATATGAACCGTCTGATCAGGGTCTGCAGTACATTTCTTACTTTAACCCTCTTCTATATGAGCCGTCTGATCAGGGTCTGAAGTACATTTCTTACTTTAACCCTCTTCTATATGAACCGTCTGATCAGGGTCTGAAGTACATTTCTTGCTTTAACCCTCTTCTATATGGACCGTCTGATCAGGGTCTGCAGTACATTTCTTACTTTAACCCTCTTCTATATGAACCGTCTGATCAGGGTCTGAAGTACATTTCTTACTTTAACCCTCTTCTATATGAACCGTCTGATCAGGGTCTGAAGTACATTTCTTACTTTAACCCTCTTCTATATGAACCGTCTGATCAGGGTCTGCAGTACATTTCTTACTTTAACCCTCTTCTATATGAACCGTCTGATCAGGGTCTGAAGTACATTTCTTACTTTAACCCTCTTCTATATGAACCGTCTGATCAGGGTCTGAAGTACATTTCTTACTTTAACCCTCTTCTATATGAACCGTCTGATCAGGGTCTGAAGTACATTTCTTACTTTAACCCTCTTCTATATGAACCGTCTGATCAGGGTCTGCAGTACATTTCTTACTTTAACCCTCTTCTATATGAACCGTCTGATCAGGGTCTGCAGTACATTTCTTGCTTTAACCCTCTTCTATATGAACCGTCTGATCAGGGTCTGAAGTACATTTCTTGCTTTAACCCTCTTCTATATGAACCGTCTGATCAGGGTCTGAAGTACATTTCTTGCTTTAACCCTCTTCTATATGAACCGTCTGATCAGGGTCTGAAGTACATTTCTTACTTTAACCCTCTTCTATATGAACCGTCTGATCAGGGTCTGCAGTACATTTCTTGCTTTAACCCTCTTCTATATGAACCGTCTGATCAGGGTCTGAAGTACATTTCTTACTTTAACCCTCTTCTATATGAACCGTCTGATCAGGGTCTGAAGTACATTTCTTGCTTTAACCCTCTTCTATATGAACCGTCTGACCAGGGTCTGAAGTACATTTCTTACTTTAACCCTCTTCTATATGAACCGTCTGATCAGGGTCTGAAGTACATTTCTTGCTTTAACCCTCTTCTATATGAACCGTCTGATCAGGGTCTGCAGTACATTTCTTACTTTAACCCTCTTCTATATGAACCGCCTGATCAGGGTCTGAAGTACATTTCTTACTTTAACCCTCTTCTATATGAACCGTCTGATCAGGGTCTGCAGTACATTTCTTACTTTAACCATCTTCTATATGAACCGTCTGATCAGGGTCTGAAGTACATTTCTTGCTTTAACCCTCTTCTATATGAACACGGTCTGCTCTGCTTCCTAGTGAATTTTGAAAGATATATTTCTTTACTTTCTAAGATTGCTACAATGCTCTACCTTCTATATTTCGTTGTAACTATTTTTTCAATGAATATTCAGTAGGTAATGACATTTGGAATAAACGTAGAACAGGGAACATGTTAAACACTCTTTTCAGTGAATGGTGTGACTTGTCGTATTTAAACATTAATGATAGATGGATATGGATCAAAAACAAAGATTTTTTGTTTAAAGGAAAAACAACCCCAGTCAGTTAATGAGCCTAAACGTATATATCTATTCTTGAATATGGGACAACATTAGTGGGGAGGGGGGATTAAACACGGCGTCGGATCGAAACTTGGACGCCGTTACCTCTTTCTCAACGGACGTCGCCGGAAAGCGAATCACTGGGCTTGCTGCCGTGTACGAGTCTGTGATGACCCCTGCAAATAGGTTAGATCCAGATGAAACGCCGAGTAACTCGGCTTCTCACCAGTGTCCAAATTGTTTGACATTAGGCTTAGAATTTTCAAAGAAATTGAAGGAAAATCCACTCTGAAACTTACATCAGACGACAATACTTGCAGACAAAAGGTATTTGGCGCCAAAAGAAATTGAAATGCGTTGTGTTAACACTTTACTCTGGTGCCAATGTGATGTGCACGTATTTATTATTAACGTCTTTTGACACATCTGTAAAAGTCACCTTTTGAAACCATTGTGGCAATTATAGTAGTTGCTCCTATAGGAACAAATTCTCTATTTATCACAATGGTTTCAAAACTACACAATTCGAAATGTTCCCGGGAAGGACGGGGCGGGGGGGGGGGGGGGACCCTATAACCACGGTGCAAGTTATAGTTGGAGTCAGATAGGCACCTGCTTACTTTTGCAAGAATAGTCTATGTAGTGAAGGGCTAACACAACGCTTTTCAATTTCTTTTGGCGCCAAATACTTTTTGTCTGCAAATATAGTCGTCTGCTGTAAGTACTACTTCCAATGTTGTGTACACGTATTTATGCACGTGCTGAGCATGTGTTGAAGATTCAGTAGAAGCGACTATGAAGAAGTTGTCTAATGCTGGACACTTAAACTTAATACAGGACAAAAGCAATGCAGAAATATCATAACTTTCTGCATTTGTTTGCCTTGCTTTAAGCAGTCACGTTTTAGGACTCTACCTATGGCTATAATTAAAGTTTTACTGTAATTATTGATGACTTCACACCTTACATGTATCTGCAGAAAAATACACGATATCAGAGTTTATACGGAAGAAATAGAAAATTCACAGCTGCGTCCTTGTCGCCTCTGCTTATGAAAAAGTATAATTAAATTTAATCATTCTGCGACCATCTATTTGTCTTCAATAAATTGGACTTTCGTTGACAAAAATTGTCGTCAGTTTCTATTCTCAGTGTATATCTTATTTTATTTGTTTTAAAACAAAGTATTTAAGGACTATTTAACCCTTTCCTTCATATAAACGCCTTTTCACGCATCTGCAAACAGAGGAGACAAAGATCAGACTGATCCTTTAGGAGACGTCTGATCTAGGTCTGCTGTGTTTGCTAAAGGAATATGATAGATCTGTTTCTTTAGTTCCTGAAATGGCTACAATTTTCCACCTTCCACATTTCCTGTAATTATTTTATCCATGAATATTCAGTAGGTATTGAAGCTTGGACTAAATATATAACAGGAAAATGGTTAAACAGTCTAGATCCAGAGAAGAGTCATTAGCCCTTCGCTGCCAATGCCGGAACTGTGATTGCCTATGCAAACAGTTTGGATCCAGATGAGACGCCGAGTAAATCGGCGTCTCATCAGGATCCAAACTGTTTGTTACCGTTACTATGTTTTTGAAACAAAAATGAAGAAAATCAAAAGAATGAAAAATTGTAGTAGACGACAAAGTTAGCAGACGACAGAGTTTGGCAGCGAAAGGGTTAGAGTTATCTGGATCCAAACTGTATGGGAAGATTGTCGCACTTATGATCATTGTATGGAAACTAATGTCAAATGTGTCGCATTAACAACAGTCAAATGTGTTATATTGACACTACACAATGCTGTCACCATTTTTTACGGCTGGCAAATTAGTGATTTAAACTGTGACAAAAGGAGAGAAGTTTGACAATAAAAATTGAAATATCCGATTTAGGTGACATACATGTACAACATTTGGCGACAACACAAGGAAACACAAAACACCCGTACCCATCTAATCTGGAGCTATCTCGCATTGTCGAACAGCTTGGATCCAGAAGAAACTCGCCAGCTAAATCAGGATATAAGCTGTTGGACACTCGGTTAACGGTTTCTCATGAGCTTGATTGACTAGGATGCACGTGAAAATTGCGACATATCGGATATGAAGCAATCATCATTTTTATAACAGAATCAGGATTAACCGGTGTAATTCACACTGTTCCGTATATAGTGTTAGCTATAATGGCACATCTTTGAGGGTGAAAAAAGTATGAAGGCGCCACATGCTACACACATTTGTAATGTAGCTATATACATGTACAGTAAACAATTTGAAACCGGGCGGTCAGTGTAGTATAAATATCGGTCTTGGAGACAGGTGGCAGCTTAATTAATGCAGGGTGAAAGTCATACAGAAAGCTCATCTAGGAGGCTCTTGTGACTGAACCTATCTCCGGATATATAATTCCGCTTACATTGTAAGTACATAGAGCATTAACCCATATCCTACTAATAGTGAACTGACAGGCATTTTGCAAACTGTTTGGATCAAGATTAGTTTAGACGCCCAGTAGCATTTGGTCAGGACCCTGGCTGTTTACAGATGTCGGGCATGTGCGCCGAGTATAAAATGGTTAATTAATTATTTGCAGTATCTGACGCATGTGTATTGTTTTTAAGATAATCCAAAATAAATGCTTTAGAATCATTACTATAAAATGTGTTTTAAGTTTTACACATGTTTAAAAAGCAACAACACCCGCCTATATAGAAGTCTAAATCTAAAAAAAACACCTCAAAACAACGATGCTTAATAAATCATGTACATTTATTAATCACTTTAGATATTACCACAGGGAATTCTTTTGTGAATTTTAATGTTATATACATATTAATGTTTGACGCTTTAAACTTTGCCTCGTTCATAAATTCAACAGCGGAAATATCTTGCGGAAATATGTAGAAAAGGAACTTATTTCACGCCAGATTTTCCCGCCCTTGAATTTATTGCCCCGAGACAAAAATTAAAGGGTCAAGTATCGATATGTAGATATTTATAAAGTCAAGCAACTATGGTCAGAACTGTTCGATTATAATATTTTCTGAAACACTTGTGTCATGACACTTGGTCAATTGTTTCTTTACCATTTATGCAAATCGTAAGAAACTTGACACGTTCGTTCAAGGTGACCAGCGCTACAGTCGAACTGACCAGCGTTGACCCCCGCATGCTGTGCTGGTGCACCTTTTCACACGGATGATAAATATAAGACAGGTAAAGGATAAGAACTGTATTTAATTTCTGGTTTTAGTAGCAATTGTAACTGACGTTAACCGAGTAATAAATCGTAAAATTATGTCATTTATTGTCAAACAAAAACTGCAAATTCATTCTCGTCAATGTTTTAACGTTTTGTCAGTATTGAAAGTATTTGAGAGTTGTATTTTACAGCACCTGTGACCAGCTAGCATGAGTTCATATTTGCAATTAGACATGCAGTAGTCTTTACCTCACTCTAGGCTGGCATTGACAACCAGTATCCATGCTTATAAAGCTTTTAGTTGATTCTGAGTTTCGTTCTCAAGCTTTTGATTGGTCAGATTTGAGTTCTCAAGCTTTTGATTGGTCAGATTTGAGCCAAAGGCTCAAATCTGACCAATCAAAAACTTGAGAACGAACTCAGACTCAACTAAACGTTTTATAAGCATGGAACCAGCTCTAACCCTTTGCTCCATGAATACGCATGTTAGAAATGATGACACCAAGAATATTAACTAGATTAAATTTTAAAAAAAAGCATATTAATACACGAGGAGTTTGCAAAAGCAAAAAACTGTATAATCAGATCTACATTATTCCATAAGCAAACATGGTAGACCCTGATCAAACAACCCTGATCTTCGTCTACTCTGTTTGCAAAGGCGTAGAACGGCGTACTGTTAATCCAGAAGAGACGCCAAGTAACTCGGCATCGCATAGGGGATCTAAGGAGCTTTCTGCATATCTTTCGTCCTGCATTAAGCAACCAGCTGTTTATAAAGGCAGACATGTTTATTCATCATCATTAGAGGGGTTCTACGGCACCCTCATTCATCGATACTCGTTTAACCCTTTCCTTCATATAAACGTCTTTTCACGTATCGGCAAACAGAGCAGAATCAGATCAGACGGCTCCTATAGAAGCCGTCTGATCAGTATCTGGTCTGTTTGCTTATGTCAATAATAATATATTGATAGATCCGTTTCTTTAGTTTCTAAAATGGCTACGACGTTCTATTTTCCATCATTATAACTATTTTGTCGATGAATATTCAGTAGTTGTTGAAATTTAGAATAAACATAGCAGAGATAAAGGGTTAACCCTTTACCTCATGAATATTCATATAAGAAAATATGAAACTGTGAATATAACAGAAACATACACATACGTATGTAAATGTATCTGATATTTTTTATTACATATGAAAACAAGAAATGTTGGCCATGGCCGAAATGTAGAATCAGATCTTATCATTCAATAAGCAATAAGAGTAGACCCTGTAGGGGCCGTCTGATCTGGGTCTACTCTGTAAAGAAACTGCGTATTTATGGATTAAATAACCACCACAGTAACACCCCTCCTAAACCGGACTTTCAAATAAGTATCATTACAGATAGTGACTTAATGCAGGGTGAAAACCATGCAGAAAGCTCCTAAAGAAATTTTCTACATGACTTTCACTCTGCATTAAGTAGCCACCTGCCTAAAATACCTTAATTCTTTTCTGTTAAAATTCAAATTAAAGGGGGTTTACTGGATCAGTCTTCTTGATAAAAGATGGTCTTATCGCACTGCAAATAGTGTAGACACAGAATAACTGCCGGATAAGGAATATGGCATCTGGCCAGTGTATCGTCTGTGTCTGGCCAGTGTCATGTCATTGTCTGGTCGGTATCTGGTCATCGTTTGGTCAGCGTCGTTTGGTCAGTGCCTGGTCAGTGTCTGGTCAGCGTCGTCTGGTCCGTGTCTGATCACTGTTTTCATTGTTTGTTACTCTTCAATTTGTATACAGTAGTTTCTGTCTTAAGCAGCCATTCATTTTTTGAATATACATGTAGTAGTAACAGCAGGCGATTGCTTAATGCAGGACAAATGTAATGTATAAAGAGCTTTCTGCATTACGTTTGACCTGCATTAGACCACGACAGTCCTTGCATACCGATTATTTGACCTAATTTTGATGGTCGCTTAAGACAGGTTCTACTGTAATAAGAAATATATTTTCCATTCAGTTTAACTCGGTTAGATACATGTATCTTAGCGTAGAATGGCATCAGATCTGGATCTACACTTATTGAAATACAATAACACATCGATTTATACAGAGTGTCTCAAATGCATAAATTTATTTTTTGAAATGAAAATAACCTGTCACGTGAGATGTTGACGACAATTATAAATAGAGCACACTAACTGGTACATGTATAATTATAGTAATTATCTGTATTATTTGTCTAGTATGTAGAACTTGTTTTCAATAGACTAACCTTGTAGCTAACGATATTATAATTGCAAAATATCTAATGTATACCTTCTAATGGATACCACAGGTAGCCGTATCCAGCTGACTTTGTGACGTATGGATATTTGACAAATCACACTGGGACCGACTTACTTAATACTTCATTCATTGAGTATTCATGTATAAGAAATGATGAAATCATGAATAATAATACGATTTATTATTTTAATAGCGCGTAGACACAGGACATTAGAAAGGCGTATTTATGGAGTAAAGAGTTAAAGATCGGACGACTGGCAATTCATCGTAAAATCGTACAATTCTAGCATATGATGATCGTAACTGGAAATCGCGAGAATGAAATAAGTCCATTAAAATTCTACTGTTTCCGCCATGGTGAAACAAATACTTGTGTATCATGAGTACTAATTATTGAAAAAATCAGCTAATTAATATCCATCCACACAGCCATTAGTTCTTACATTCACTGTGATAAGTGTCCCCTCCTGAAATTCTAATAAAACCGTATCGACACCAAAACACGAACTGCGGAAAAGCTTGACCACTGATTAGAGACCGGGACATCCGCCGTCTCATGACATCTCATATTCGCCTGTAACAATCAAAAGGGTAATTGTCTTTGAAAAATCACTACTTGTTGGAAATAAATAATGTCGGAAAACTACTATTTACTTTTTCACTCTTTTTGTTAAATTTAACTACACTGAAAATATAATCCTTTTATGGAAGTTTACTATTTTTTAGTGTTTTTTTTTTATTATATATTTGTTGGTATTTTAATTTCACGACTTGTTTTTCACCATGACCATGGCCCATTTTTTGCTACTGGTATTACTTTAATCACTTCGAATTAGTGAGTTTATAAACCAGGACGTATAGTAACTCCTCGTAAAACAAAACACATATATTTGAAGTCTCGTTATCGGACTATAAGACGGATGAAAGCTTAATGCAGGGTGAAAGTCGTGCAGAAAGCTCCTTTTGGAGCTTTCTGCATGACGTTCAGCCTGCATTAAACAACCCATTGCCTAAAACGTTCTCAATTCTTCTTTACTAAAGTTCGTATCAGTAATGTTGTACTTTTGCTGTACTAGAAAAAAGTCCTTGAGGTTGCACTAAATTGCTAATTATCCATTGGAAAACTGAATTCAATGTAGCACTTATATCCATTGACGTGCGAGCAGTCTTTAAACTGTTACATGTTGTTTATATAATTCTATAAGTTATCTACGTCACGACATACGATGCACGATCTACATCACTATATGCGATATATAGAGGATCTTACATGAGTGTTCATTACAAATTGTTTTTATGAAATGAGTTTGCTATAATGATATGACACGAGCTTTAGCTAGTGTCATATTCATTTTAGTAAACGTGATTCATGAAAACAATTTGTAATGAACGCGAATGTAAGATTCTTTTTATCACATAACACTTAGAATGCCAGATAGATTGAAAAATACTATCTCTAACGGTTGTTTCGACCAATTTTAGAGCGTAGTACATCTGGATTCAAACTGCTCATTTGCATAAAATGCACTTTTGCATTTCCGCGATTTACGACACTCTGTTTCAGCACTCCCACACGACAGATTATGTGATAAAACATCTACATCAAGATAAATTACATACGATCAACATCACGACATAAAATACACGATCTGCATCACGATGTACGTCCTGTATATGGTATACGATCTATATCACCAAATACGATCTACATCACGATATGCGATACACGATGCACATCACGATATGCGATATACGTTCTGCATCACGATTTACGATATCCAATCTATATATAGATCTACTATTATCCATTAATCAATGAATATTGATGCAAGAAATATTTGTTTTCATGAATATTGAGCCTAATATTTATAATGATTTGTTTTGCCATGCCTGAAACTGCAGAATCAGATATTTATAGTCAATATGCAAACGGAGGAGATCCTAATCTGGGTCTAGTCTGTTTGCAAAAATGTTATGGAGTAAAATGTTAGCAATATACTGTTAAGTGAACACGGTGTTTACATCATGAACGTTCATATAAGACATCATGAATATGTTAATTAGGATAATTTTATGTTTTATAATGTCATATGAAAACATAATAATAATAATAATAATAATAATAATAAAGACTTTATTTAACGAGAGTACTCATTTGGTTATGACCAATCTTCCACGAGGCCCTCAACAGAGAGAAAACATATATACAATTTGTAATAAAGTAGCAATACTATCATAATAATTCTGCATAAGCACCAACCTTGCACTGGTGATAGACAGATCTGAGTTAACCCATAAAGGGCTAAGCACGACAATTTTTTTTTTTTTTTTTTTTTTTTGGGGGGGGATTGTTTTTTTACCACATACAGTGTAGACCCAGATGAGTGAGTTCCTGTAGGAGCCCTCTCATCAAGATCTGCATTGCTTGCAATGGGAAATTGAAATTCAAAAATCGTTGGCTCTGGTGCAAAAAGGCCTGCATGTGGAATTCATAGGTAAATGCGACCCCATTTCACCGAGTTGACGATTTAGATCGTGATATTTTAGCTCACAAAGAATCTGTAAACTCAGATATATTATAATTTCATAAGCAAACACAGCATACCCTAATCAGACGGTTCCTGTAGGAGTCGTCTGGTCGAGGTCTACTCTGTTTGTATATGCATGAAAGAGCATTTGTATGAAGGAAAAGGTTAAGATACATGGCTGTACATGTACACGCAACTAGGACGTTCACTTGTTATTGTCGTGAACACTGTCTATAGAGTAAATGGCTAGTATTTAACCGTATTCTTTTGTCAAATATACTAGTAATTTAACCCTTATCTATGTAAAATAGTGACATTATGAATATTAATTAGTATAAGTGTTATATAATAGCACGAGATTGTCTGGCTATGGCAGAAACTGTAGAAACACGTTTATTTTACATCAAAAGCAAACAGAACAAACCTTGATCAGACGGCGCCTGCAGCAATTGTTTGCAAATGAATAGAAAGGCGGATATATGTAGTAAAGGGTTAAAATGATTAGAATACCGAAATCATGGTATATAAGTGTAAGAAAAATGACTGCGATGATTGGATAATCACACACACTTGTACATTTACGACTTGTTTATTATCTGTGAAGGGCAAGTTCGTTTGTACTAAGGCGAGTGTTCATTGCAATTACAAATGAGCGTCCTAGTTACTTGTACAAGTGACACCACAGTGGGTTAAAAAGTGATTTTAACAGAAGAGTCAAACGACGTCAATATAAGGGAAACGGGCTATTTCGCTGTCAAATATTGAAGTGGTCTGCTAAACAATTCTAGTTTGTTTAATGTTTTGTGGTCTGCTAAAATTTTAGTTTGTTTAATGTTTTCCCCTTTTCTTTTAAAAACACGTTAACACAGTAACAAACAGTTTGGATCCTGATGAGATATCAAGTTATCAAGTCTCATCTGGATCCAAACTGTTTGCACCTGGTACTCACAGATGCGACATTGGCAGCTGCAGCGTTCAGTACATCAGTACATGTAACTACTATGCGACATTGGCAGCTGCAGCGTTCAGTACATCAGTACATGTAACTACTATGCGACATTGGCAGCTGCAGCGTTCAGTACATCAGTACATGTAACTACTCAAAAATAACCATTCCCTAAAGACAACCCGCAATTCCACGCATTTGCAAACAGAGAAGAACCAGAACAGATGGTTCCTTTAGGAACCGTTTGATCAGGGTCTGCTCTGTTTGCTTACTCTGTTTGCTTAAAGAAGTATATAAATCTAATTCTACACTCTTTGCCATAGTCAAACACTCCTTTGTTAATAATGCTTTAATATAGTTGGCTCATTAGTATTCGTTACATCATTATTTCTTTCATGAATATTAATCAGGGAATGGGTTAATAGCAAAGAGCGTTGACCCTGTTTGCTGATGTCACCCAGACCATGTTTAGCATGAGAAGGGTTACTTTAATCTGTTTTGTCGATTTGTGCATATCCTTTATATAGCATTAGTCATAAGCCATACATATAATCATAATATATCGGTAATTGCACAAAGTCATAGTTGATTTCAATTGAAACATTCGATATTTTTCTTATTTGTCATACTTCTTAATCTTGTCGTTCTAACCAAACATGTTTTCTCAAATTCTCAAATGCTGTATTTTTTGCTTATTTCCGATTGTTCAAACTTTTGAGAACCTGCAAACCGAGTTTCAAATGCATTGGAATCTGATGAGACGCCGAGTTAACGCCGAGTTACTCGGCATCTCATCTGGATCCAAGCCGTTTGTAAATGACACTCGGGTCGCGTTTAACAGGAGAAGCGTCAAGTGTGAAAATAATATTGACGCTAACGGCCTATCCTTTGAAGAATGAAACATGGCTCAATTCAACTGGTATCAGAATGCCTTGTTTGGATCTATGGGAATGTGTAACATTCTATTAACTTTCACGTATGAAAGGTGTTCAACGATCTTGTACAAGTCAAATATTTGTCCAATCGTTTCTGCTCAAGTGGCTGCTGAAGTATGTTTTCCAGATAAGAACCCGACACTCCCGCCCCATGTCGATATGCTTAACCCTTTGATTCACAAGGAGGACTTTTCATGCGTTTGCAAACAAAGTATACCCAGATCAGATGGCTCCTTTGGGAATCGTCTCATCTGGGTCTACTTTGTTTACGTAAAGAGTAACATAAATTTGAATCTGCACTTTGTGACATGCTCAAATATGCATAATTATGTTGATAAAGCTTTATAAAACATGAAATAATAAGTATAAATGATATCATTATTTCTTGAACAAATATTCAGGAGGCAAAGGGCTAAACTAAGAAAACTGCTTTAGTTCTTCTGTCTAGATATACGTACTTCTGTCTAGATATACGTACTTCTGTTACGTACTTCTGTCTAGATATACGTACTTCTGTCTAGATATACGTACATTTGTACTTCTGTCAATATTTTATGCACAGTAAAACTCGATATTACGAAACTTTAGTAATGAAAATCATATGCCTTTGTAAACAGGAGGCTGCTTAAGGCAGGGTGAAAGTCTTGCAGAAAGCTCCCTGCATTAAGCTGCCACCTGTGTTAAATAGCAATGGTTGGTACATATTTGAGCGTTCGTAGTATTGAGGTTTTACTGTTTATAAAATATGTGTTGTAAAGAATAGTGTCAGTCCATAGCCTGTTATAAGCGACCGAGTCGTTTTTGCAAACAGCTTGGACCCATATTAGACACCGAGTAACTCTGCGTCGCATCAGGATCAACGCTGTTTGACACCTGTTTGACACCTGGTCAAAAGTTTATATCCCAAATAAATCTGCTTCTCGTTAGGATACAAGCTGTTTGGCACTTGCCCATTGATTTAGACGCCGAGTAGCTTTACGTCTCATCAAGATCCAAGCTGTTTGACAGCCGGTCAGTAGTTTCTCAAAAAGCTTGGCTGAATTGAAATAGTCACAATTACACCAGATATAAATTTGAGCAGACGATATTCCCCCAGCAGGTTAACCCTGTACTCCATAACTACGCTTTTGTACGCTTTGCAATCAGAGTAGACAAAGGTCAGACGGCCCCCGAAGGAGCTGTATGATCAGGGTTTGTTGTATTTGCTTACGCTACATGTATGATATAGATATGATTCTACAATTTCTGTCATGGCCAAAATATTCTGTGTCCGTGTGCTGTTACATGTATAACAACAAGATTTACTTAACCCTTCGCTTGCTGAATTTTAAGATACATGTCTCCTTCTTTACACATGCCCTGTTGTATAATTACATATATTTTCACTGTGTACAAGTATTTCGCTGTGCAATCACGGCTGTGGGGTGCACTGGGTGCACAACCAACTTGTAAATAGTGCAGACCCTGAAGAGACAGCTCCTGCAGGAGCTGTCTCATCTGGGTCTTCACTATTTACAGGTAGGTATATTGACGTGAATAGCAAGCGAAGGATTAATATTCATGATGTCATTATTGCTTACATGAATATTCATGGTATTAATAGTTAAGGTATATACATGTAGTTATTTCATGGTGACAATCAAAACTATATGGGTGTAGGTACAGGAAGCGCACAGTAATACCCCTCAAAACTGGAATTCTAGTTGAGAAGAATTTAGATATTTTTAGTCAGGTGGCTGCTTAATACAGTCTGAAAGTCATGCAGAAAGTTCATAGAGGAGTTTTCTGTATGATTGATATTAATGCTACTATCTATGTACAAGACCGATATCTGTACTAAATTGAATGTCAGGATTTGAGAGGTTTTACTGTATTTTGAAGCTCTTATTTTTTCTCAACCAACCGCTATCCTGTTGCAACTCATTGGAAAGCATCATGTCCGCTCATACATGTAGTTGTGTTTGTGATAATTAACGTCCGTGTTTGCTCACTATGGGCTAATTGTACGCCCAAGAGAGAGGGGAGAGGATACAGAGAAACTCGGGCTCGATGCCCTACTCCTATTATCGACTGAGTTGTTCTGGTTCTTTTAGATGCCCAGTGTAAAGCACTGATACATCGGACCTCGGTTTATAGTCTCGTCCGAAGGACTCCGCTCATAGTTTTGCAATCTTGACTACATGTACTTCCAAATCATTCAATCTTTACAATCTTTATTCCGTGAATATTCGTGTAAGAAACAATGGCACCATGGATTAGATGATTTTAAAAGTACCAGCTGATCACAGATTTGTTTTGAAAATGGCAGAAACGGTAGAATCGCATCTATATTAATAAGCAAACAGAGCAGATCCTGATCCGATTTTGTCTAGTGAAGCTGTCTGATCATGGTCTTCTCTGCAAATACGTTAAAAGGATTATTTATGGGGTAAATTGTTAAGGAATTATTAGTTTAGTGTCAAACAGCTTGTATCCTGAAGAGATGCCGAGTTACTCGGCTATTGATCTTGATCCAAGATGTTGGCAAATGCGAGCTTGGTCGCTATAATAGCGGAACAAGGGTTCAAACAGTGGGCCCACGCTATAATAGCGGAACAAGGGTTCAAACAGTGGGCCCGCGCTATAATAGCGGAACAAGGGTTCAAACAGTGGGCCCACGCTATAATAGCGGAGCAAGGGTTCAAACAGTGGGCCCACGCTATAATAGCGGAACAAGGGTTCAAACAGTGGGCCCACGCTATAATAGCGGAACAAGGGTTCAAACAGTGGGCCCACGCTATATAATAGCGGAACAAGGGTTCAAACAGTCTGCCCATAGCTGGAAGAAACGGGCGTTAATCAACAGGAGCAGTCGAAGAGTCTGTATATGTGTATCAACCACAGGTTAGAACGGTCATTCCACTGACTGTCAAAATATTTCACAGTGACTTAAAACCCATACAATCACAATAATAGATTCATTCCGTCGAACACTTCAAAGACCGATTTCAAACTTCGGTATATATATTTGCATAATTGAGCAAATATTTGTATAATAAATCTGTGTGATTGGTATAGTAGGCATTTTTGAAAATACTGCTTGTTGAATGTACTGTGGTGTTTGAATCATAGAGAGCAAAGAATAGAAACCATTTAAATTACTATTTAACACTTCACGTGCTCAGAAACAACGATGTCCGATAAAAACTTGATCTCATGCGGTTTATTTATTTCAGGTTCATTTAAACTCTTGCGGAACTGTTAACCGAGTGTCAAACAGCTTGGATCCTGATGAGACGCTGATTTAATCATCGTCTCGTCAGGATCCAAGCTGTTTACATAGGTCATTTAGATGGCTCTTAGCCCGATAAGGGTTAATATTTACAGACTATTTTTTCTCTTCGTTTACTCGATATTCTTTTATGCATTTCGTACTTATGTTTCCCTTTGTGTGTGGTTTTCAAATCCCACAACCAAGTGACCGTTGAACAAGGCTGCCAGCCCTTATGCCGTTGTATTTGGAGCATGTGCAATTTTGACATCATCCGGGTGGATACTAGTTTTGGGAAACTATTGATCACACGTCATGATACAAGCTTTTGAGAAAAATATGACCCAAGTGTCAAATAGTTTGGATCCTTATGAGACACCGTGTTACCTGTAACACTTGGTTTTGCGGTGCAACTCAGGTCGCGCAGAGTGGGATAAGGGACATTAATTTGAAAATCTATTACCAAATACGATCAATTCTGATTCAAGAGTGACCAGGCCATCTGAGAGGATACTTGTTACTAAAAAGTGATAAACGTGATTTATATATTGGATAAGTTTGCATACAAGGTAAGTTATACTGAGTTATACCAAAACAAACCCTTAACACTTTACTGCGTGAATGTTCACGTAAAACATCATGGATATCCAATAGATTAATTATTATAATAACAAAATGACAAAGGATTTTTTTGCCATGACAGAAACTGTAGAATCATGTCTATGTTATAGCATAAGCTAACAGGCGAACATTTTAGTGCACTGTGCTTTATCATAAGTTAACAGGCGTACATTTTCGTGCACTGTGCTTTATCATAAGCTAACAGGCGAACAGTTTCGTGCACTGTGCTTTATCATAAGCTAACAGGCGAACAGTTTCGTGCACTGTGCTTTATCATAAGCTAACAGGCGAACAGTTTCGTGCACTGTGCTTTATCATAAGCTAACAGGCGAACATTTTAGTGCACTGTGCTTTATCATAAGCTAACAGGCGAACATTTTAGTGCACTGTGCTTTATCATAAGCTAACAGGCGAACATGTTCGTGCACTGTGCTTTATCATAAGCTAACAGGCGAACATTTTAGTGCACTGTGCTTTATCATAAGCTAACAGGCGAACATTTTCGTGCACTGTGCTTTATCATAAGCTAACAGGGGAACATTTTAGTGCACTGTGCTTTATCATAAGCTAACAGGCGAACATTTTCGTGCACTGTGCTTTATCATAAGCTAACAGGCGAACATTTTAGTGCACTGTGCTTTATCATAAGCTAACAGGCGAACATTTTAGTGCACTGTGCTTTATCATAAGCTAACAGGCGAACATTTTCGTGCACTGTGCTTTATCATAAGCTAACAGGCGAACATTTTAGTGCACTGTGCTTTATCATAAGCTAACAGGCGAACATTTTAGTGCACTGTGCTTTATCATAAGCTAACAGGCGAACATTTTAGTGCACTGTGCTTTATCATAAGCCAACAGGCGAACATTTTCGTGCACTGTGCTTTATCATAAGCTAACAGGCGAACATTTTAGTGCACTGTGCTTTATCATAAGCTAACAGGCGAACATTTTCGTGCACTGTGCTTTATCATAAGCTAACAGGCGAACATTTTCGTGCACTGTGCAGTATCATAAGCTAACAGGCGAACATTTTCGTGCACTGTGCTTTATCATAAGCTAACAGGCGAACATTTTAGTGCACTGTGCTTTATCATAAGCTAACAGGCGAACATTTTCGTGCACTGTGCTTTATCATAAGTTAACAGGCGAACATTTTCGTGCACTGTGCTTTATCATAAGCTAACAGGCGAACATTTTAGTGCACTGTGCAGTATCATAAGCTAACAGGCGAACATTTTCGTGCACTGTGCAGTATCATAAGTTAACAGGCGAACATTTTCGTGCACTATGCAGTATCATAAGTTAACAGGCGAACATTTTCGTGCACTGTGCAGTATCATAAGCTAACAGGCGAACAGTTTCGTGCACTATGCAGTATCATAAGCTAACAGGCGAACAGTTTCGTGCACTATGCAGTATCATAAGCTAACAGGCGAACAGTTTCGTGCACTGTGCAGTATCATAAGCTAACAGGCGAACAGTTTCGTGCACTGTGTAGTATCATAAGCTAACAGGCGAACAGTTTCGTGCACTATGCAGTATCATAAGCTAACAGGCGAACAGTTTCGTGCACTGTGCAGTATCATAAGCTAACAGGCGTACATTTTCGTGCACTATGCAGTATCATAAGCTAACAGGCGAACAGTTTCGTGCACTGTGCAGTATCATAAGCTAACAGGCGTACATTTTCGTGCACTGTGCAGTATCATAAGCTAACAGGCGAACATTTTCGTGCACTGTGCAGTATCATAAGCTAACAGGCGTACATTTTCGTGCACTGTGCAGTATCCTAAGCTAACAGGCGAACAGTTTCGTGCACTGTGCAGTATCATAAGCTAACAGGGGAACAGTTTCGTGCACTGTGCAGTAGCATAAGCTAACAGGCGAACATTTTCGTGCACTATGCAGTATCATAAGCTAACAGGCGTACATTTTCGTGCACTGTGCAGTATCATAAGCTAACAGGCGAACATTTTCTTGCACTATGCAGTATCATAAGCTAACAGGCGTACATTTTCGTGCACTGTGCAGTATCATAAGCTAACAGGCGAACATTTTCGTGCACTATGCAGTATCATAAGCTAACAGGCGAACATTTTCGTGCACTGTGCAGTATCCTAAGCTAACAGGCGTACATTTTCGTGCACTGTGCAGTAGCATAAGCTAACAGGCGAACATTTTCGTGCACTATGCAGTATCATAAGCTAACAGGCGAACATTTTCGTGCACTGTGCAGTATCATAAGCTAACAGGCGTACATTTTCGTGCACTATGCAGTATCATAAGCTAACAGGCGTACATTTTCGTGCACTGTGCAGTATCATAAGCTAACAGGCGAACATTTTCGTGCACTGTGCAGTATCCTAAGCTAACAGGCGTACATTTTCGTGCACTGTGCAGTAGCATAAGCTAACAGGGGAACATTTTCGTGCACTATTCAGTATCATAAGCTAACAGGCGAACATTTTCGTGCACTGTGCAGTATCATAAGCTAACAGGCGTACATTTTCGTGCACTATGCAGTATCATAAGCTAACAGGCGTACATTTTCGTGCACTGTGCAGTATCATAAGCTAACAGGCGTACATTTTCGTGCACTATGCAGTATCATAAGCTAACAGGCGTACATTTTCGTGCACTGTGCAGTATCATCACTGTTAATGAGATGCATAGTGATCTACTCAAATCTCTTTTTTTCTCAGTAAAACACATTGCTAATTTGCTACGTTAGAATCGTCCCTGTTGAGAAATATGAAAATAATATTTCGATGAGGAGTTCTAAATACGTTTCTTAACCTAAGTCCTTCTCCACGCCAGAAATAAACTCAAAAAGTCATTTTCGTAGATGTAATAAGCTTTTGATGAAGACACGTTTACGATCTTGCTTAACGGTATGCTAATCACTACTATAGTAATACGAATTGGATTTATTTAAAAAGCACCTGTTCTGTAATTGTTTTTATTCTGGTGCCATATTTCTGTATACAATGGAACCGCAATAATCCAAACATACAGATAAGTATCGTGAACCCTTTACTCCATAAATACGTTTTTCACTTCTTTGCAAACAGGGTAAACTAGATCAGGTGGCTCCTATATAATCGGGATCTGTTCTGTTTGCTTATGGAATAGTATAGATCTGAATCGACAGTTTATGCTTCGGTAAAATTTGCATGTGTAAAGGGTTAAGACAGCAGCCAGCTTAATGCAGTCTCCACTTGGAGCTTTCAGTATGACTTCCACCCTGCATTAAGTAGTCACCTGCCTGACACGATCTCAGTGCTTTTGTTACTAACAGACATATTTTTTCAGTATCATTTTGTTTACTTAAATGAACGATATTTTTATTTAATCAGATCAACTATTTCACTACAACTTATTGTCGTTCGTTTGCAAAAGATGGCAATTTGCTTCAAGTTTCATATTTGAATTTTCTTCCGTGTTTTCCTTTAGATACATATGCACAGTATCAAACATTTTGGATCCTGATGAAGGATTTAATTTACTCAACGCCCCATCTGGATCAAAACTATAATCTGAGACGCGTCCATGTACATGTAATTCTACAGTTGATTAACCCTTTCCCTTATGTAAGCGCATTTTGACGCATCTGCAAACAGAGAAGACCCAGATCAGACGGCTCCTATAGGAGCCGTCTGATCAGAGTCTGCTCTGTTTGCTTATGATGTAATAGATCTAACACCGGCTTTTTAGAGCCGTCTGTTTTGGAGCCATACTGGTGTTGCCTGTTGCATTCAAATTGTCATTGACCCCTTACCTAGCTGTGAAGAAAATGATTTGGTGCAATTAAACCGCAGTTTTCGAAAATGCTGTGACGTTGGCCAATCAGAGTTGGTTATTCAGTTTTTCCTTTTTACGTGAAAACTTCACGATTATTGCCACCAAAATGAAACAGCGGTTTAAATCGGTTAGAATGCCAATGACAAGCCTTCATAAAATAATCTGGCTTCGCTGACGCTCCGCGCAATCTATTTCATGAATACTTGTCATAATGCAGTCTAACCTATGTTTTGACTACATCCGAAATGAACAATCTTTTGAGAAATTAGACCTAGTGTCAAAAAGCTTGAATAGCGCCGGACACAACTTGCTCGATGTCTCATCCGGATACAAGCTGTTTATAAATGACATTCAGGTTGTTCATACCGGATAATGGTCGATTCTAGTATAACTGTTCACTGATAGTAATCAAATGTCTCATTGCTGTTCTAAGTATCTATCAAACCTCCTGGATTACAGTAAAACCTCTCAATAACGGCCACTAAATTGTGTTTAATTAGTTGGTATTTAGGGCAGGTGGCTGTTTAAATCAAGGTGAAAGTAAAACAGAACGCTCCTTTAAGAGCGTTCTGTTTTACTTTCACCTTGCTTTAAGCAGCCACCTGCATTTAACACAACATACTTGATGTAATTTAGTGGCCGTTATAGAGAGGTTTTACTGTATTTAACTCTTTAATAAGCATAGTCGAGTCTTTGTTCAATTGTCACATTTTCAAACAGTTTGGATCTAGATGAGACGTCGAGTAATTCATTCGGCGTCTCATCAGGGTCCAAACTGGTTGATGATGTGATTATTTGTTCTAAAACAAACAGGAAGAAAAAACAAACCCAAAAATTTATGCAGAAAACAAAACTTCGCAGACGACAATGCGTGGCTGTAATATAATTAATACACTTAGACATTACAAATTAGTCTGCATTAAAATGATTATTATTGCATGCATTAATCTGGTTTAATATTTTCTGTGACATAAAGAGGATTGTCATTAACCCTTTACTTGTTAGAGAGACTTTTATACGTTTTCACAAATAAAGTAAACCCAGATCAGATGGCTTATGTAAGAGTCGTTTAATCAGGGTCTGCTCTGTTTGCTTATACACTATAATATCCTAGATTCGATTTTATTGTGGTTGTCATAGCAATGTATCCAGTTGTTGTAATACAGTAGAATCTGTCTTAAGCGGTCATGAAAAGAGGTCTAATTATGAATATGTAAGGCAGTTGGTTGCTTAATGCGGGTCAAAATTAATACAGAAAAAATCGTAGAGGAGCTTTCTGCACTACTTTTGCCCTACATTAAGCAACCGCCTACTTTTAAATTCCAGTGTTCAATAAATGTATGGTCACTGAGGATAAGTTCTTCTGTATGAAAATATAAGGAGAATGGAAAATGCATGGAATATTGCATGAATATTCATTAGGTAAGGTGGGCTTAATTCCTTACCTAATAAATATTCATGGCATATTCCATCCATTCTCCATACTCCTTATATTGTGTAAATGCACTATAGCTGCTTCGTAATAAATCGTGGTTGTTGAGTTCAATACTTTACTCATTGAATATTCATGTCATAAGTATTGAATATAAAAATTGTAAAACAGCTCTAACCCCCCCATTTGGGCCCAAACAACAACAACAAAAAACAACAACCAAGGGCGGATATATAAACTTGGTGAAAAACTTGCTCACTGACCATGTAATTAACTATAAGCTTCCTGCCAGATTACCCCACTCTTGAATTTATGACCGAGACAAAAATTATAGAGCAAAACTTTAAATTGCTAGTTTCTACTTGCAACATATTTTACAAATGCCTAGAAATTACATAAATCATTTATTCATACGCTGAAAAGACTAAACGCTGAATAAAAATAACGTGCATGTATTTGATTTAGAAGACTCCGACGTTATTCGCCGATGTAGTAGTATTTATTCAGGTTGTCCTTTAGTTTCGTATTTCTATTCGAAGTAGAGTCGGTAATATTTTTTTGTACAAAATATATCGGTTTTTCGGTTTGTTCAAACTGACATTCCTCATCAGAAAAAGTGTACCGTACCAGTACAATGTTTTATCATTTTATTGAGAATATGCATTTACACTGTATTCACTAACACAGTTTGATATGTACATGTATATCATTAGAAAAATTTTCATTCCATAAACCCCTTTATGTGGTACTTGTAAGAGATTTAGCGACAATTTGTTGTTTGAACATAAGATGGTGGCGATTTATTTACATGTGCAAACTCACACTGATCAGCTGAACTGAATTTCCATTCATGGCGATTTTGTAAAACCCACCAGATCTATTATAATTTCATAACCAAACAGAACGGGCTCGTTTAGGAGCCGCCTGACCTGTGTTTACCCTGTTTGCAAATGCGTGAAAAAGCGTGTACATGACGGAAAAGGTTAATGCCAGAAGAAAACCATGTAGAAATAACTCGGCCAGGAGCTTTCTGTATTGTTTTGGTCTTGCATTAAACAACCATCTGCTTCTAAAGACACACATTCTTATTATTGACTGGTCGCTGCAGGGCGTTTCTACTGTAGAGAAAAATACCAGATGGCAACTTAACTCATTCCCTCCTAGGCTATTTTAGATCCAGTCTCTTTGAATTAATCTACCGAATAGGAACATTAACTATACAGAAGGAGAACGTTTAGAATTGTGTAGTTTTGAAACCATTTTGATAATAATAGCATTTGCTCCTATAGAGCAAATGCTCTATTTATCACAATGATATCAAAAACTTGCTTTTTCAGAAGCGTCAAAGGGTGCCAGTAGGAGGGAATGTTTAAATGCAGTTTAGAATATACATGTATGCAGAAAGCTCCCGAAGGCGTACACTTTAATCATTTTGTAACGAATATGATTAAGGCATGTGGTAGCTCAATGTAGGGCGATAGCTCATGGTGCATTACTTTCTGTCAGCATTATCATTTAATACCCTATGTTAACCCTTTCCTTCATATAAACGCGTTTTCACGCATTTGCAAACAGATGAGACCCGTATCAGGCGGCTCCTATAGGAACCGTCTGGTCAGGGTCTGCTCTGTTTGCTAATGGAACTTGATAGAACTGTTGCGTTACTTTCTAAACTGGCTACAATGTTCCACCTTCCAAATTTCATTATAACTATATTGTCCATGACTATTCAATAAGTATTAAAATTTTGAATAAACTTAGAACAAGGAAAGGAATAATATAATAAATGACCGATTAAGAAATGTTTTACAGTCGTTAGACATTTATGTTATTCACACCGGCAACAGCGACATAATATCGACCTAAACACTTTTATCGCTGGATCGACAGAGTGGAATAGTCCAAAAGTGTTTATTGGAGGAGTACATACAGTCTCAAAGGGTAAATTTGCAAGAGGATTTTGAATGGCAAAACATTGAAGACCCTGATCAGAGGCGTCTGATCTGATTCTACACTGTTTGCAAATGACAGTCAGTTATTTTCCCACATGCAAAGAGTTAAAGAAAATTACTTTCTACAATTACAGATATAAATATTTCTTATTTTGACAGAATATGTTTTTGAATAGGAAGTTTCAACGCCATCCTTAGATGGCATCAACACCGAAATGGGCAATGACCTAACAAACATAATTATACAGTACAACCTGTCTTAAGTCTTTCCCTGTTCGAGGTTTATTCCAAGTTTCAATACCTTCTGAATATTTATGGGAAAATAGTTATAATAGAATGTGAAAGGTGCAACACTGTAGTCAGTTTAGAAAGTAAAGATACAGATCTATCAAATGCCATAAGAAACCAGAGTAGATCTTGATCAGACGGCTCCTATAGGAGCCATCTGATCTGGATCTACACTGTTTTCAGACGGGTGTAGAGGAGTTCATATGGAGGAAAGGGTTAAACGACCATCAAAAAGAGGTCTAATTATGGGTCTATAAGACAGTTGGTAGCTTACAGACAGCTCCTGTAGGAGTTTTCTGCATTATGTTTGCCCTGTATTAAGCAACCATTAATAAATGGCCGCTTAGGAGAGGTTCTACTATCGCTTGTAAGTTAATACTTCATCCTAACCTTGCTAAGCGCGACCCGGTCTACACTGCATCCTAACCTTGTTAAGCGCGACCCGGTCTACACTGCATCCTAACCTTGCTAAGCGCGACCCGGTCTACACTGCATCCTAACCTTGTTAAGCGCGACCCGGTCTACACTGCAAACTAACCTTGCTAAGCGCGACCCGGTCTACACTACATCCTAACCTTGCTAAGCGCGACCCGGTCTACACTGCATCCTAACCTTGCTAAGCGCGACCCGGTCTACACTGCAAACTAACCTTGCTAAGCGCGACCGGTCTACACTTCATCCTAACCTTGCTAAGTGCGACCCGGTCTACAGTTCATCCTAACCTTGCTAAGCGCGACCCGGTCTACACTGCATTCTAACCTTGCTAAGCGCGACCCGGTCTACACTTCATCCTAACCTTGCTAAGTGCGACCCGGTCTACAGTTCATCCTAACCTTGCTAAGCGCGACTCGGTCTACACTTCATCCTAACCTTGCTAAGCGCGACCCGGTCTACACTGCATCCTAACCTTGCTAAGCGCGACCCGGTCTACACTGCAAACTAACCTTGCTAAGCGCGACCCGGTCTACACTGCATCCTAACCTTGTTAAGCGCGACTCGGTCTACACTGCATCCTAACCTTGCTAAGCGCGACCCGGTCTACACTGCATCCTAACCTTGCTAAGCGCGACCCGGTCTACACTGCAAACTAAACTTGCTAAGCGCGACCCGGTCTACACTGCAAACTAAATGGAGACAGAATAAATATCGACATACTCGGACATGTTCAGTAGATTTACAAAGCTTAGATGTATTGGATATTGGTAAAAACTGCAAAAGATCCGAGTTGTAACGGTCATTGGTTCCCAAAACGTATCAACGAATCTGATGCAAGCAAAGCAACCGTTCGAAGTTTAACACTTTACTTCACAAGGACGCCTTCTGATCCCTTTGCAAACAGAGTAGACCTAGATCAGATGGTTTCTTTAATATTTGCCCTAGCAATGCATTCCAACACAGCTGAACTTCGATATCTCGAACTTCAAGGGACTATATATAAATTATTCGAGATAACGGAAGTTCGAGTTATCCAATTACTAATCTGGACCATTTCTCAAGTTCACAGCTTAGTGCAGGTCTACAGTAATGCTGAAATCTTCTGTAGGAGCTTTCAGCATTACTGTAGACCAGCATTCAGCTGTGTTTCTAGATAAGCGTAGCGATACATTTTAGAGCAATTCTGTATTGTAAGATTTTGGAAGAACCGAACTTTAAAAATTCTGAAAGGGGGTGATCCCCGAGAGCAAAAATTGCAACACAAAAAGAGAAAATTGCAGACTCGGTTTTATTGAGTCTGTTCATGAACAGTAATTGAAAGTGCAACACTGCTCACGCCCCCTAGCACGAGTTTAAGTTCGAGTTATCTCGAAGTCGAGTTATCCGAGTTCGAGATATCGAAGTTGAACTGTATTTTAAATAACGATATGAAATAATTATTTAATTGATTTTCTGCTATGACTATTCATGGAGGGGATGTTTGGGCAGAATTCTTTTTTTTTTTGCAACAGGACAATGGTTCATACTTTATCGAACTGTAACAAACATAACGTCTGCTCGTTGTTTGAATTTGAATCAATTGTGACTACTTCCGAGTCGATCAAATTTTGAGAATCTTTTGATCAAGTGTCTAACAGTTTGGATCCTGATGAGACGTCGATTTACTCGGCGCCTCATCTGGATCTAAGCTGTTTGCAAAAGTGAGTAAAGTCGTAATAAACAGGATAAATGTTATCTACGCAATGTAACGAGGTACATGTACATGTAAGACTTAATGAACATGAGAACTAACGCAGACAGTTTACACCGACTACACGCAATCAACTAACTTCCTCTCGGTCAATGCTTTTACAGAAAAACCTGTCTTTAGCGGCTATCAAAAAATGATGTTTAATTATAGGTCTGTAAGGCAGGTGGTACATGTAGCTTAATGCAGGTCAAAAGTAATGCAGAAAGCAGCGTTAAGCATCTATCTGCTGTTTAGGACTCCTATGTTCAATAAATGAATGTCCGTTTAGGACAGGCTCTCTTATACTTAGAAGAGCAAAGCTTTCGCAACCAGAAAATTTCTCTGAATTCAGCCCCCATCCACAAATTATTTTCAAACGTAAATCACAAACTGGCCCGCCGCATGCTAAAGTTGTCCCTATTTCATTTCAGGAAATTGTCTATACCAGATATCGTATAATTATCTTGATTCTAATTTATAATGTGCACTGATATTTGTAGTCTTAATATAAAATCTTAACCGGGAAATCCAAAAGGAAGTGTTTCTGTATTCATTACAAGTACACTTGCGTTTCTCTAATACGAACCTCTCAAAAGAGAGTTGTTGTTGTTGTTGTTGTTTGTATCGCTGTTTTATATCCTTTTAGCAGTATTTCAGTAATATCGGCACGTCCAGCTCCCGGTGAAGGAAAACCCAAACCTTTCTTCCGTGCACGGAACAAATTGCAGTATTTCGTGCACATATCACCGGGGTAGTTTAATGTACGACACACGTTATGCAGGAGCTCCTATAGGAGCTTTCTGCATCACGTTTGTCCTACATAAACTAATCATCTGATTTTAATGACTGCTCTGTTGATAAATTATGCGGTCGTGAAATGCCCATGATTGTGATACAAACTAAACCGTTTCGTCGATTCTTGTACAACAGAATATCATCGACCTTTGTCGAACAGTTACGAAACTAAACCGCAACCCGAATAAATACTAACACATTGACGAATAACATCGGGTCTGCGATATAAAAAAAAACATGCAAAATTTCCTTCCTCAGCATTTATTCGATTGGTTTTCTTGCGATACACTTCTTTTCAGCATACACACAAATGTATTTTATGTAATGTATCTATAGGTATTTTAAGACGCGCTGCGAGTAGAGACTGCCACTTTTATCTGCTGAGCAAATTATTTTTACAGAATTGTTCACCTACTACATTTCCAAAATTCAAACTATGATCAATTTGTCTATCAAAATGCAATCAAGGTGTCAAACAGTTTGGAGCCTGATGAGACGCCGAGTTACTCGGCGTCTCATCTGGATCAAAACTGTTTGCATAGGTATTCACTCATCCGCCATAGCAGGCTAAAGGTTAAAATGTAAAACACCAATACATCGGTCATCTGAATCAGATTTTATACAATAAAACGTACAACCAATATCATGAGACATGCCCTAATTTGCTCTTAGCCCTTACAACGTCGTACAAAAATAATGCCTGCTCAAATTTATATCTGTTACAACTTTTACTACTTTCTATTTGATCCAGTTTTCAAGGAACAATTGACCAAGTGTCAAACTGCTCGGATCCTGATGAGATGCCGAGTTACCCGGCGTCTCATCAGGATCCAAGCTGTTTTCGAATGCGATTTTGGTCGCTGTTATTGCGATAAAGGTGCAGGACAGCTTTATAGCAAATAAAACGTTTTGTCTGGATGGTTATAGTATTGATTCCATGTTTATGTTCTTATTTATTCCCTTGCCTATCACAATAGTGTCAACTTAAACTTCGATATGTAACAGTTTGATCTACTTTATGGTTCGTTTATTCTTTTGAGACAGCATTGACCGAGTGTCAAACAGCTTAGATCTGATGAGACGCCGAGTTACTCGGCATCTCATCTGGATCCAAACTGTTTTCAAAATCCAGCTTGGTCGAGATTACTATACAAAGGGTTATATTACATGCGGGCTACGGTTACGTTCGAAAACAGTTTGGATCCTTACGGGCTGATTAGATAATAGATGTGTCATATGGATCTAAGCTGTTAGGTACTCTGTTTTTGTATTTGAAGAGAAAATTGGGGACAGCCTGCTACGAAATCCGAAAATCAAGAATGTTTATGTGGAAGAAAATTTGCTCAGCATGTTATAGGCTAGGGAAGGAATTAAGTCATAAACTGCAGTTCTTGTTCGAGTTAAGGACTACGAGTGACAATAACTATATATTATAGAAATGAAAAGACGTTTTGTGACTGTCTGGAAGACGTAAATAAGATATATTTTTAAATGAAAATGTGCTGAATGTGCATTACTTATTCTGCAGACTTTAACCATTTACTTGGTAGAAGTGGATTGGACGCGTTTGCAAACAGAGTAGATCCAGATCAGACGGCTTCTAAAGGAGTCATCTGATCATGTTCTGCTCTGTTTGCTGATGGAGTTGTATAGAATCAAGATCTAATTACAGTTTCTGCAGAGCTAAACTTTCCTTTGATCACATGCCATCATAATCATTCAGCTCATACATATTCATACAGTTATTAATTCCTACATGATATAGATCTGATCTAGATCTGCAGGAGCTCTCTGTTCTGGGTCTGCTTTGTTTGTAAAGACATGGAAAAGTGTTTCTATGAGGGTAATTGTTAAATTACGTTCTATGATTATGTTCGTGTAACATCTTCGATGTCTGATTTATTTAAACCACGAAGCTCATCTGTTTTCTACATCGCATTTTTTCACGCAAACCGGTCAGAAATGTCAAATTTCCTGATAGCTTAATACAAGACAAAAGTTATGAAGAAAGCTCCTATAGAAGCTTTCAACATTACTTCTATCCTGCATTAAGCAACCGCCCTATTTGTCCTGCTCCTGATTGTATAGACTCAATGTTGATACATTATGTGGTCTCATTATCGAGAATTTACTGTACAACACTAAACAGCAGGTACAAGGTCTTAGAAAAATGGGACCTATCTAACCCAACCCCATCGAACAAACACATAACAATTAAATGTGACAAATATGATTACAATCTTCACATGTTTGTGAAAAATGTAATATGGGAAAAAAATGAGGTCATACAACGCCATAAAAATACAGACACAAAGCAACAGATAAACGTACTCAAATACTAGAATCGTTATTACTCCATAAAACTAAGACCACTCATGTTAAGACCATTCTTTAGAATCGTCTTTTCGAGACGAATCTAAAGCGTGATCACAACATAGGATTTGGTAGAGAAATAAAGAAGTTAGTTTTGAAAGTGTTTTAATTTACGCATCTTATATGAAGCTCTAACTGACACATTCGCCCTCTTCATTCGATTGTCAGTGTATGGACAATGTTCAGATTATCTATGAATGGCCCATGTTACATTTAATTATTTCGCCGTCAAATAAAAAAATCATCTGTAAAGTTATCAAATGGAAATTATTTTCTTCAATTTCTTTTAAAACAAACGTTATTAGATTGTCAAACAGAATTACTCGGCCAATCATAAGGAACCGTCTGATCTGGGTCTACTCTGTTTACAAAGGCATGGAAAGCGTATGTATGGAGTAAAGGGTTAACCCGATCCCCGTTGTATATTCATGTCAGATATATCGACATCATGAATATTTATGATAATGGCATACAGTAAAACCTCTCTATAACGGCCACTAAATTACATCAAGTATTTTGTGTTAAAGGCAGGTGGCTGCTTAAAGCAAGGTGAAAGTAAAACAAAACGCTCCTATAGGAGCGTTCTGTTTTACTTTCATCTTGCTTTAAGCAGTCAACTACCCTAAATACCAACTAATTTAACACAATTTAGTGGCCGTTATAGGGAAGTTTTACTGATATACACAATATTGTTTGGTACTAATACAAACTACAGAGTCAGATCTATCATAATATTTCATAAGCAAGCAGAGCAGACCCTGATCAGCAGATATAAATTATCATCGTGGTTTTCTAGGAGTATTTGAAACACCAACATACCCTCATCAGTCTAAGTATTCCAAACAGACAGACGCATGCAGATAGTGCGGACCCAGATCACACTTCTGCTGGAGGAACTGTTTTATCTTGTTCTTCGTTATATTTTCAGTCTAATATAGACCTACCAACGTGACTTGTACAACTTTACAAACCCATAGAGAGGGGCAATTTGGATTCTGAAAAAAGTAGAACCTTTCTTAAGCTTACATTTATTTATTTAACATGGCAGTTTAAAAAAGCATTTGGTTGCTTGATGCAGTGCTAAAGTAATACGGAAAGCTCCACTAGGAGCTTTTTTTCATTTACGTTTGACCTGCATTAAGTTACCACATGCCTTACAGACCGATGGCGCAGGGATTCTGCTGCATTGCGGGTAATTTGAGTACGCATGAATGACATTGATTGCGCCCATGTGCCACGGAAGACACCATTGATTGTACGTTTGGTTCGACAAGGGCCCATCAATATCCATACAGCTATGCATACAGCACAATTGCGTTATGTACTCTGACGATAAAGCAAATATTGAGTCGTTTCTCGAACTAAAACGTCTTTTGTATTTCTGTTCAGACTTGGTAATATTTATAGTCGAAATGTTTATGTTTTGTGTGTCAGACCAACCAGGTAAACACTTCACAGAGAAGTGACACTTGAGCCATCTTACTAGTATAACCCAATTCTTTAACACTTTCCATTTTCTATGTTTATTCTAAATTCCAATACCTACCAATATTAATTTACAAAATAGTTATAATGGAAAATGGAAGGTGGAACATGGTAACCAATTTAGAAAGCAAAGATACATATATATCAAATTCCATTAGCAAACAGAGTAGACCCTGATCAGACGGCTCCCATAGGAGCCGTCTGGTCTGGGTCTGCTCTGTTTGCAAATGCGTGAAAAGCGGTTATATAAAGGAAAGTGTTAATGTGGCATGTCCGCTGATTTGAAGATGTATACGATCATGACGTGGTGCAATATTCATCGGCGGAATAATAAAATATGTTACATGGAAACTCCATTACAAGTTTTACATTACTATGATTCGTTTGTTCAATTTATATATAAAGAAACAAATGAGCGATAATCACCCAGCTTGGATTTTGATGGGACACACGGACATTTTGAAGACAAGCTATGGTACATGAGCACATGCAGTGTTGGCAATGGCAAGAAGCTGTAGATTCATGTCTATATTATTAAATAAGCAAAAAAAGCAGATCCTGATCTACAGGAGCCATCTGATCTGGGTATACTCTGTTTGCAAAGGCGTAGAAAGGTGTGTTTCAAGAGTATTCAAGACTTGATATTGTACAAGATGCATCATTCTATCACCACGCAAGTCGCCGGAAAGCGACTCACCTGGGTTGATACAATATGTGGCGACATTTAGAAACAATTTGTATGCAGGAGAAACGCCGAGTAACTCGGCATCTCATCAGAATCTAAACTGTTTGGCACGTCACGTGCGTCTAAGAAATGAGATAGAAATAAGGGTTACTCTGAAACTTGGAGCAGACGGCATTGTTTGCAGACAAAAACTATTTAGCGCCACAAATTTCAGAACAACTTTCCGTAACCAAAACAGACTAGTCATTTTGTGTCTAACGCCGACCAGACAGATATGAATATCTTTACTTTATATATTTATCATCTCCAAGTACATTTTGTTTTTATTACTCAGTACATTATTCTATTCCGTGAAGCAAGTGGAACTGGGAAGCTCAATTCTGTATTAACTATTTCCCTGTTTCGTATTTATTCCAAAGTTCAATACGTACTGAATATTCATGGACAAAATAGTTAATTAAATGTAATATGGAATGTAAAGAAACAGATCTAGCAAATTGCATAAGCAAACAGAGAAGACCCTGATCAGACGTATCCTATAGCAACCGTCTTATCGGGGTCAACTCTGTTGCAGATGCTTGAAAAGGCGCTGAATTGAAGGAAAGGGTTAAGTTAATATACTTAAAGCAATATTCGCAGAGGACCACAATGGAATTAACCCTTTCGCTGCCAATGCCGGATCTGTGATTACCTATGCAAACAGTTTGGATCCAGATGAGACGCCGAGTAACTCATAAACATGTAATGTTCTGTATACATCTGTGCTGAAATCATTTTTGTTCCACATCTGTGTCTGTCAATATCGCTTATATGTGACAGTATGTGATGCACTGACATAAGACACCAGCGAATAGCGCTTTAATGATGTCATTTGGTTTAAAATTAGATACAACAATTGGCAGGAAAAAACAAAACAAAATCAATAGCAGTTTGTTTGACCCATGCCATAAAACCTCATAAGCCTGTGCAACTGCCAATTACCAGGGTTTTGCCTCTTCACAATATTACCATAAGTGGTTTAAGTGAAGATTGCGAAACATAGGTACATGTAGGACCGGTCTTAAGCGACCATCAAAAGAGGTGTAATTATGGATCTGTAGACAGACGGTAGCTGATGAAGGAGCTTTCTGCATAACTCTCACCCATGCAGTATTAAGCTACCGCGCGGCTATATTTATGCCTCTTTTAGGTGGTGGCTTTAGACAGGATTTCTCTGCATACTCCACCCTCTATCAGTTAGAGACACCTGACAGAGTAGACAGAGATCAGACAGTTGCTGCACCTGACAGAGTAGACAGAGATAAGACCTGACAGAGTAGACAGAGATCAGACAGTTGCTGCACCTAACAGAGTAGACAGAGATCAGACAGTTGCTGCACCTGACAGAGTAGACAGAGATCAGACATTTGCTGCACCTGACAGAGTAGACAGAGATCAGACAGTTGCTGCACCTGACAGAGTAGACAGGGATCAGACTGTTGCTGCACCTGACAGAGTAGACAGAGATCAGACAGTTGCTGCATGTGCAGACTGACCAGGGCATGTTTTTTTGCTTATTGAATGATATGTTATATCTTATTTGAATGGATCTACCATAACCAATAAATTCATGTGCTCATACGATGGCATAAACACTCAACTATCGTTGAACTTCGATATCTCGAACAGCAAGGGACCATACATTACTTCGAGATAACAGAAGTTCGAGTCATCCCATTAATAAACTGGACAATTGTTCACGCTTACTGCTTATAGGAGCTTTTAGCATTACTTTACACCTGCATTTACATGTAGCTGTCACCTGTGTTACCAAATATGCATAGGGATACATTTTAGAACTATTCTGTATTGTACAATGTAGGTTTTGGACGGACCGAACATTAACTCGAGTTATCCCGAAGTTTGAGTTAACCGAGGCGATATATGGCAGTTTAACTGTACTTTGATATTCAATATGTCATTATGTTCTAACATAAACATTCATCAGGAGAAGAATGAATATTCTTTTAACCCTTTCACCGTTTAGTATTCATGACAGAAATAATGACATCATGAGTATTGCTTAGTCGGAACTATTTTAAAGCATTATTAACAAAGAAATCTTTGACTGTGGCAGAAATGTAGAATCAGATATTTTAATTCCATAAGCAAACAGAACAGTCTCTGATCAGATGGCTCCTACATGTACATGAGCCGTCTTGTTTGGGTCTTCTCTGTTTGCAAGTGTGTGAACATGCATTTATATGGGGGAACGATTTAGAAAAGAAACCATCATAATTGTACTGTAAATTCTTGCTAACACGATCACTCAAAAGAAGTATAATTTCTGATTTTTGACACAGGTGGCAGCTGAATGCAGGGCAAAAGTTATGCTGAAAGCTTCCAGAGCTCCCAGAGCTCCTATAGGAGTCGATACAGTCTCCCGTGTTAATAAGTTTGTCGGTCGCATTAGCGAAGCCCTGTTGTTCCTTGAAGGTCTCGCCGTATCAAGCTACCTGTGTTTTTGATTTATTAACAATTTCCTTTATATAAATACCGTTTCAAGCATTTGCAAACGGAGAAGATCCAGACCAGACGGCTCCTAGAGGAACCACCTAATCAGGATCTGCTTTGTTTGCTAATGGTATTTGATCGATCTGTTCCTTTTGCTTCTAAATGGCTACAATGATTCACTTTCCATACGTTATCATACTTTATCCAGGATATTCAGTAGGTATTGAAATTTGAAATCAACTAAATATAGAACAGGGAAAGGGTGAAATCACACCATTTGTGTATAATATTATCTATCCCTTATCCTGACACAAATTGTTTGTTTGCTAAATGTATCACCTTATTTACCTTTTTGGGGTGGGTGTGAGTGTGGGGGGATTGGAGTGGGCGTTATTTTCCAAATGTTAAATAAACTTGATTCTACTTAGACTCAGACATACTCGGAATCTCATTTGGATCCAAACTGTTCGTTGATATGAGTGATCAGAGCGAGGGCACTTTCGTTTGCTATAATTATACCTAAGCAGTCAGTAAAGATAAATACTAACCCATTAAGGTAAGCAATTAACCAAATATTTTCATAAAGCATTAAGCCTTAACCCATTCCCTCATACTGACGACTTTTGACGACTCTGTAAAAGTCACTTTGTGAAACCATTGTAATAAATAGAGCATTAATGTTGCTCCTATAGGAGCAAATGCTCTATTTATCACAATGATTTCAAACTGTAAAATTCTAACATTTTCCTTTTGTCTAGTAAATGTTCCTTTTGGGTAGATTTATTCAAAGAGGTTGTATCTAAAATAGCCGATGATGTAATGGGTTAAACACTCAATGAAAATCATGCCTATGCTTTACGTATACTTAGCAAGTAGGAGTGACCTGTCGTTTTTATTTATAGATTTGTTTTTTTCCAAACTATTCCATTCTATACAAAAAGGTTTTCTTAAATTGACGAGCGTATTTCTCGTGAAGCTCGTGCAGTTGGTTAGACTCGAAGTCCGATTGCCTATACATTGTAGTGATTAAATTAAATAGTATAAGTTGAAATAGTCGGTAAATGCTTAGTTCACCTAATACAATAGTGGTATTATCCCAATCTACGGGTCATCTATAAATAAAAACGACATGTCAGATCTAACGGTTTATATGTTGCTTTTATGCTGAAATACATACATGTACATAAAAATAATCACATACATGTACACTCGATGTAACACAGTGTTGACCTATATCAAACAGTTACTATAGATAACATCTGATTATGACATTTTCCATTTCCGTTTGCTTATGACATCCTATAATCGGACTCTACAATTTCTGGCCAAACTATTCCTTTATTCACAATGCCATTACATTAGAACCCGTATTAAGCGGCCATTCATTTATTTAACATAGTAGTCTTAAAATGGTGCAGATGGTTGCTTAATACATGGTAAAAGTAATGCAGAAAGCTCCTAGAAAAACTTTCTGAATTATTTCTGACCTGCATTAAGCTACACACATGTACCACCTGCCATACAAAAACATAACATAATTAAACTGCTTTTCGATTGCCGATTAAAACAGGTTTTACTGTATAATAATTGATGTTCATGCATTCAGTATATTATTTCTTACATGACCATACATAAGGTGAGGAGTTAAAGTGCTTACAGACTGTCCAACCGTTTGAATCCTGGCCGGACGCCATTCTAGCTTCTAACTGTATTTCTGAAAATACTATGGAACATGTGTATATCGACCATACAGTTAACAAATATGTGGTCCTATATAGAGAGATTAGAGCAGGTGGTTGCTAAAAGCAGGGCGATAGTGATTCAGGAAGCTCCATGGCGCTTAAATTCCAGAATTAGACCTATTTTGGGTGTTCGATTGCACTGTTGTTATTGTATACATCTATGGATGAACTGGTCAATGGATTACTAAAGGAAACCCCCGTAGTACCTTGACACTTCAGTCCATTAATTACTAAAGGAAAACCCCGTATTACCTTGACACTTCAGTCCATGAATTACTAAAGGAAAACCCCGTAGTACATAAACCTTGACACTTCAATCCATGAATTACTAAAGGAAAACCCCGTAGTACCTTGACACTTCAGTTCATGAATCATTAAAGGAAACCCCCGTAGTATTTTGACACTTCAGGTAATAAAGCCTACGCATTTGAGTATTTGCTAAGCGTATATACCAGTCTGTTGAACTGAGTCTATTTGATGTATTCTATGGAAATCCATTAAACATTTCGATTGTGACTGCCTCTACATTAAGTTGCTATTTATAGAAACTCTTGACACAGGTGGCAATTTTTTTGCAATGAATGCAAATTTCAAGATTGTCGCTAAAACGTCAACCCTTACCTCATAGTGAAAACAGTTGTCAGTTCAAATTTTAATTCAGTGTAATTCGATTTAATCAAGCTTTTAAAAACTATTGGCCGTATGTCAAGCAGCTGGGGTCCTGGTGAGACACTAGACAAGGGAGAATGAACCGGAGGAGAGTAGAAGAGTGGATTATGATAAAACAGAGGAGAATGAACTGGAGTAGAGTAGAAAGGTGGAGTAGGATAAAACAGAGGATAATGAACTGGAGTAGAGTAGAAGAGTAGAGTAGGATAGAGCAGAGTAGAATGAACTGGAGTAGAGTAGAAGAGTAGAGTAGGATAAAGCAGAGTAGAATGAACTGGAGTAGAGTAGAAGAGTAGAGTAGGATAAAGCAGAGTAGAATGAACTGGAGTAGAATACAGTAGAACATGTCTTAAGCGGCCTAAGGTCTAATTATTGGTCCCTAAGTCAGGTGGTAGTTTAATTTATGTAAAAGCTCCTAGAGGAGCTTTTTTGCATTACTTTTGCCCTACATTAAGCAACTGTCTGTTTTTTAAGACTTCTGTTTTCAATAAATGAATAACTGCTTATGACAGGTTCTTCTGTAGAAGAGTTGTGTAGGATATAACAGAGAAGAATAGACGGGTGTAGGGTAGAAGAGTGATGTAGGATAAAGCGGGGAAGAACATACTGAAGAAGGGTAGAAGAGTAATGTAGGATATAGCGGGAGAGAATAGACTGAAGTAGGGTAGAAGAGTGATGTAGGATAAAGCGGGAGAGAATAGACCGAAGTAGGGTAGAAGAGTGATGTAGGATAAAGCGGGGAATAATATACTGAAGAAGGGTAGAAGAGTAATGTAGGATATAGCGGGAGAGAATAGACTGAAGTAGGGTAGAAGAGTGATGTAGGATAAAGCGGGGAATAATATACTGAAGTAGGGTAGAAGAGTGATGTAGGATAAAGTGGGGGAGAATAGACTGAAGTAATGTAGAAGAGCTGTGTAGGATATAGCGGGAGAGAATAGACTGAAGTAGGGTAGAACAGTGATGTAGGATATAGCGGGAGAGAATAGACTGAAGTAGGGTAGAAGAGTGATGTAGGATAAAGCGGGAGAGAATAGACCGAAGTATGGTAGAAGAGTGATGTAGGATAAAGCGGGGAATAATATACTGAAGAAGGGTAGAAGAGTAATGTAGGATATAGCGGGAGAGAATAGACTGAAGTAGGGTAGAAGAGTGATGTAGAATAAAGCGGGGAATAATATACTGAAGTAGGGTAGAAGAGTGATGTAGGATAAAGTGGGGGAGAATAGACTGAAGTAATGTAGAAGAGCTGTGTAGGATATAGCGGGAGAGAATAGACTGAAGTAGGGTAGAACAGTGATGTATGATATCGCGGGAGAGAATAGACTGAAGTAGGGTAGAAGAGTGATGTAGGATATAGCGGGAGAGAATAGACTGAAGTAGGGTAGAAGAGTGATGTAGGATATAGCGGGAGAGAATAGACTGAAGTAGAGTAGAAGAGTGGTGTATGATATAGCGGGGGAGAATAGACTGAAGTAGGGTAGAAGAGTGATGTATGATATAGCGGGGGAGAATAAACTGAAGTAGGGTAGAATAGTAATGTAGGATATAGCGGGAGAGAATAGACTGAAGTAGGGTAGAATAGTAACGTAGGATAAAGCGGGGGAAAAATACTGTAGTAAGGTAGAAGAGTGATGTAGGATAAAACGGGAGATAATAGATTCAAGTAGGATAGAAGAGTAATGTAGGATATAGCGGGGGAGAATAGACTGAAGTCGGGTAAACGGGCGATGTAGGATAAAGCGGGGAGAATAGACTGAAGTAGGATAGAAGAGTAATGTAGGATATAGCGGGGGAGAATAGTCTGAATTTCGGGTAAACGGGTGATGTAGGATAAAGCGGGGAGAATAGACTGAAGTAGGATAGAAGAGTATAATGTAGGATATAGCGGGAGAGAATAGACTGAAGTAGGATAGAAGAGTATAATGTAGGATATAGCGGGAGAGAATAGACTGAAGTAGGATAGAAGAATAATGTAGGATATAGCGGGGGAGAATAGACTGAAGTAAGGTAGAAGAGCTGTGTAGGATAAAGCGGGGGAGAATAGACTGAAGTAAGGTAGAAGAGCGATGTAGGATCAAGCGGAGGAGCATGGACTGAAGTAAGGTAGAAAAGTGATGTATGATAAAGCGGGGGAGAATAGACTGAAGTAGGATGAAAGAATTATCTAGGATATAGCGGGGGGGGGGGACTAAGTTGAATAGAAGAGTAGTGTAGGATAAAGCAGAGGAGAATAAACTGAAACAGAGTAGAGGAATTATATAGGATAAAAAATAGACTGCAATATAGTAGAGAAATTGTGTAAGATAAAGCAGAGGAGAATAGACTGAAATAGAGGAGTAGTATATAATCAAACTAAGGAGAATATACTGAAGTAGCAAAGAAGAGTTGTGTAAGATAAAGCATTGTACATTAGGCACCTGTTTGTGGTCCCGAAGGTCGACCATTCTCACTGTATACTCGTCCTTGTGTTAGGTACGTGTAAACAGTTTACATTATTGCTCATACAGTACAAACCGTTAATCTTTAGCCATTTGGACAGAAGTTTTCAACCACTCCATTTTAAAGATTCAAGCTGTGATCAGTTTGCCCACGAAACTGTCAAACAGTTTGGATCCTGATGAGACGCCGAGTTACTCGGCGTCTCATCTGGATTCAAACTGTTTGCATAGGTAATCACTCATCCGTCTACAGCAGCCTACACATTAAAGCGACCATTAAAGGTGGTCCTATTCTTCGTCTTAAAGACAGGTGGCAGCTTTACGCAGGACGAGCGGTATGCAGAAAGATCATGCGGGAGTTTTCCTGTATTAAGTAACCACCTGTTTTTAAAGGTAACTGTGTTTATTCACGAAGTGGTGGCTTTAGAGCGGTATTAATGGACATGTTACCTAGCTGTGGTTAACTAGAAAAAACACTACTACATGTACAGTTGAACTTCGATACATCGAACTCCAAGGGACCACACAAACTAGTTCGAGATAACAGAAGTTCGATTTATCTGATTTCTGATCTCGATAATTTCTGGATAATAATCTGGATAACTAGTTCACGTCCTAATGCAGGTCTAAAGTAATGCTGACAGCTCCTATATGAGCTTTCAGTATTACTTTAGACCTGCATTAAGCTGTTACACGTTTATCTAGATATGCGTGGGTAAAATATTTTAGAGCAATTCTATATTGTAAGTTTTGGAAGGACTGAACGTTTAGTTCGAGTTATCCGAGTTCGAGAAATCGAAGTTCAACTGTATTACAGCGACATGCATTGTGCAATTGAAATAAGCATACTCGTACAGCTGCAGTACAATTATGCAATTATTGCATTTCGTAGAAGATTTCAGATGTCAAAATTAAACAGATATTTGACGTTAATTTCCATTTGCATCATGAACGTAGTTTAAACATTACCCATAATTGTGTTCTACAGACTGCATGAAAACCGCCCGTTCTGATGTTTCCTGATTTTTATGTTTTAACTGCATTCCCGTTTACGCTCTTTGAAAGAGGTTCTTAAAGTTCGGTGCACTTGTTCAATTCTAACGCCGTTTGAAAGTGTTTTTGTTTCAAACTTCATTTATATTACAAAGTGCTTTGTTATCACCCATGACTATTCCAAAAAGGGATGATGTCCCTACAATTTTGTTTCATTTGCTTTTCTCTTTTATTCCTTTACTCTATGCCAATAAACCCGATTAGTATCACAGACCAAAGGTATTAAACCTTAATGAATTTATGTACATTTTACCCTGAGAACGTATCTCAATTAATTTAGTTTGCAGTACGAAGTTTCTTAACCCTTTACTACATAAATACGCACTTCTAAGCAATCCGTCTGATCAGGGTCTGACGTGTTTGCTTACAATATAGTATAGATATGATTCTATAGTCACTGCCATTTACGGAAACAATATTATTACGGAATTAGTAATGTTGTAGCATAATATCCCTTACGGTAAAGTGATGTTGTAGCATAATATTCCTTACGGTAAAGTGATATTGTAGCATAATATTTCTCACGATAATACATGGAGTAATTTTCTAGCATAATATTCCCTACGGTAATAGTAATGTGGTAGCATAATATTCCTTACGGTAAAGGAATGCTGTAGCATAATATTTCTCACCGTAATACATAGAGTGATGTTGTAGCATAATATTTCTCATGGTAATGCAAGGAGTAATGTTGTAGCATAATATTCCTTACGGTAAAGTGATGTTGTAGCATAATATTCCTTACGGTAAAGTGATATTGTAGCATAATATTTCTCACGATAATACATGGAGTAATTTTCTAGCATAATATTCCCTACGGTAATAGTAATGTGGTAGCATAATATTCCTTACGGTAAAGGAATGCTGTAGCATAATATTTCTCACCGTAATACATAGAGTGATGTTGTAGCATAATATTTCTCATGGTAATGCAAGGAGTAATGTTGTAGCATAATATTCCTTACGGTAAATTAATGTTGTAGCATAATATTCCTTACGGTAAATTAATGTTGTAGCATAATGTTCTACGGCAATAGTTACAGTAAAACCTCTCTATAACGGCCACTTAATTGTGTTAATTAGTTTGTATTTAGGGCAGGTGGCTGCTTAAAGTAAGGTGAAAGTAAAACAAAACGCTCCTATAGGAGCGTTCCGTTTTACTTTCACCTTGCTTTAAGCAGCCACCTGGCTTTGACACAAAATACTTGATGTAATTTAGTGGCCGTTATAGAGAGGTTTCACTGTATGTATGTTTTAGCATAATGTGGCTTACGGTAATAATAAGGTTTAGCATTATGATTCTTATGTTTTACGGCAATCGTTGTGTTTTAAAGAGCCATGCAGATAAAAGTGTGTGCCCAAATACTAAAATAGTCATTTCGCCACCAAACCCTATACTACGATCACTCTTCAGAATCGTCTCTCCGAAACGATTCTTATGAGTGATCACAGTATAGGGTTTGGTGGAGAAATAAAAGAGCTATGGCCGAACATGTCAAAATTTACCCATCTTATCTGGACCTCTGTTTCAGCATAATGTTTCTTATGGTAATAATAATGCTTAGCATAATACGTCTTATGGTAACACTAATGTTTCAGCATAATATTTTAGCATAATCGTTTAGCATAATGCTCCCATAGGAACTTTCTGCATGACTTCAACCCCGCATTAACATGCCACCTGTTTTAAAGACCACCATTTACCCTAATTACCACGTGCATTGTAGAGAAATCTTACTGGACCGACTGTAGAAGCTTTAGCAGGTGCAAATATCATGATTAATTCATTCTTTATGAAAAATACATTGCATTGTGGTGCCATAAATTTACGCCACTGACTCAGCAATTCGGAGAGATAGTATTACAAATGATAAACCATTTTAACATTAATGGCCAATTCGTGACGACATTTGCAAACCGTTTGGATCTAGATGAGACGCCGAATAATTCGGTTTTTCAACTGGATCCAAAATGTTTGACTTCAGTTCACTACGTTGCAGAATGGATGGCAACTCGTCCTTTTAGAATGTAGCAGGCTTTTCTACAGACGAAGTTACTCAGTGTTGTAATGACGAAACAGGTATCTTACAATGTATATACTTCAGAGGTCCACGTAGTATGCGTAAAGTAAAGCAATTTTAGAGAATAACTTCTTTATTTATCCACCCAACCCTATGTTGTAACCAATCTTTAGAATCGTCTGGAAGAGACGATTCTAAAGAGTGGTCATAACATAGGGTTGCACGGAGAAAGGACGAGTTTAGTATTTCAGTACACACCTTAACTGTTCATCTGCATTGTGTCTGTTTCTTACAATTTCTTCTCCTGGGTGATAAATCATAGCTTTCCATCATAAATAATAAGACAGGTTTACAGGTCGGAGAGAAACTAATGTGATGACCGAGTGAAAAGCGCAGTATCTGAGAACCTTTGTTACTATTAGACTGATTTACAGCACCCCCAGAACAGATAACTAGAGAAGACAGAATAACAAAGAGCTCAGATTTCCGCGATAATTGATAAACATTATCTCAGTTATTTAAACATAGGGCTTATAAAAGACTGGTGATATGTTCGGTATGCCAAAGAATATGAACTTTATGGATTTCTAAGAATAGAAAAATACTTACTCCTCGTCAATTTTGAATATTGTCGGCTTAAATTCTGATTTTGAGCTGTTTTTACTTAAGTCCAATTCGATCAAGTAATCTGGAGATTGCCGAAAGAATGTCAAACAGAGTGGATGCAAATGAGACGCCGAGTTACTCGGCGTCTCATCTGGATCCAAGCTGTTTGCATATGCAAATCAGTTTGCACTTAGCATGAGAAAGGTTGGTGTTTATATAGTGCTACATGTAAATTGCTACACTCAAATGGGGTTCAAACAGAACCCACTATTTGTCATAACCCTTTCCATCATTAATATTTATACAGGAAGTCGTGATATTATGGATATTAGTTTCATGATTTTTATTATGGCATATGGATAAATGTACATGGATTTTGAGCCCTGGCAGAAACTGTAGAATCAGATCAATATTATTTTATAAGCAAACAGGTTAGATCCTGGACAGACGTATCATACAAAGTTGTCTGATCTGGGTCTACTCTGTTTGCCAATGTGTTAAAAGCTAGTATAAATGGAGCAAAGGGTTAAAGACTGAATAAACTTCTAGAAAATGGTTGATTACAGATTAAGAAAACAGTCAAATAATTTACAGATGTCGCTCAATATATAAAAATTATGAATATTCGTGTAAGAAATAATGCCATTTAAATAGTATTGAGCTAAAATTAATACTGGTCTATAAAACATAGACGTTTTGGGCAAGGCAGCATGCCAATGATATCTATAAGAAAACAACATAGACCCTGAGCACACAACCGCTACATAAGCTGTCAGGGCATGGTCTATCTTAGACGCCTTTCCAAACCGAGTAGACCCAGATGAGACAAATCATGCGAAGCCGTCTGGGCAGTGTCTGCTCTGTTTGCCTATTGATTTATACAGATCTGATTCTATAGTACTTGTTATACACTGTCCGTCATGACCAAATAATCCCGTGTTCATATGCCAATACAGAAATCCTTAATTAATATTCATGATGTCGTTCTTTTTAACAAGGTTTTCCACGGAAAATCCGGTTATTGAAATGGTGATGTACGTCGGGCGGGCGGGCGGGCGGGCGTGCGGCGGCTGCCAATCTTGTAAGCGCAACTCCTCAGAAACTATTCAACAGCTTTTCATAAAACCTTGCATGTATCAAGGACACAATATGTAGATGTGCAGATTGTCGGGAGTTTACCCTTATACTGTCTTTCTCAGAGGTATGACCCTTTAAAACCTAGAAATCACTAGGTCTATTGACCTAGTCTTGTAAGCGCAACTCCTCTGAAACTGTTTAATAGATTTTCATAAAACCTTGCATGTAGCAAGGACACAATCTGTAGATGTGCATATTGTCGGGAGTTTTTCCTTCTGCAATCTTTCGCAGAGTTATGTTTCTTTGAACTTAGAAAGCACTAAGTCTTTTGGCTCTATCCTTGTAAGCGCAACTCCTCTTAAACTGTTCAACAGGATTTCATAAAGCCTTGTATGTAGTAAAAACACAATATGTAGATGTGCATATTGTCGGAGAATTTTCCTTCTGCAATGTTTCTGGGAGTTATGCCCCGTTGAACTTAGAACTCACTAGTTAATAGTGAAGGAAACTCCGGTTTGATATCGTGTCGACATTTCTTGTTTGAACATGTATTTATTCATATACGTAGATGATCGCTTGGCAGATGCGCTATTGTAGGCAGCGTACATAAGTAGAATGCGCATGCTTGTTTGTTCGAAGTGCAGGTGTTCAATTGCAGAATGCAAAACCACTCTATTGGTTTAACCATCCACCCTTACATGTAGTACACAAATAATTACCTAACTCGCATTTGCAAATAGCTTGGATCCAGACGAGACACCGAGTAACTGGATGTCTCAACAGGAACCAAGCTGTTTGACACTGGGTCATCAATTTCTCAAAAACTGGATCAAATAAAAAATAATGACTGCACTAAATGTTTAGCATTTTCTTCAGCCTGATAATAGTTAAGCATGATGAGCACAATTTTTGTCAATATACAATATCTTCTACTTCAAATTTTCAAGTAGTATTACCCCTCCCCCTTTCTTTTGAAATATATATTTACGCACTCAGAGTGTCAACTAATTTGGGTCCTGATGAGGCGCCGTGTTAGTCGGCGTCTTATCTGGATTCAAACTGTTTGCCAAGGTAATTATGTATCCTACCGTAGCAAGCTAAATATTAAATGTGTTTTTCGGTATAAAATCAATTTCCTTCTTTGAAAATAGCACATTTCAATTGAAAACGAGTGTTATTGCGTCTGCACTTCTAATACTGAAAACTATCAATCTGTATTGACAGAATTGGCTTAATCTGCAAATTGTAGAGTAACACGTGCTTAATCAAAACATTGATTTGGCACTAAGAATGAACGATTTGTTGCAACTGTTAGAAATGCAAGATGCAGCAGGTTTCCGTTACGTCGGATATTGCACGCGTGCAGTCGGTGCATTATGTGTGAGGTTCTTCTGAATTCTATTCTAATAAAAAAGGTGACTGCCCCATTTCTGACGCAGAAAGTCGTTTCCTTACTTTCGCTTCCCTCAAGCATTTGAGAAACTTTAGAGTACGTGTTAACCATTTCCTTCATATAAACGCATGTTCATGCATTTGCAAGTAGAGAAGACCCAGACCAGACGGTTCCTAGATGAGCCATCTGATCAGGGTTCGTTCTGTTTGCTAATGGAGATTGCTTTAGATATGTTCCTTTATTTTCTGAAATAGCTACAATGTTCCACTTTCCATATTTCATTATCACTGTTTTGTCCATGACACTATAGTAGGCATTGCAATTCGGAATAAGCATAGAACATGGAAACTGGTTAAACAGATGGGACCCTGATGAAACACTGGATACCTCGATGTCTCATCAGGACCCAAGTGGTTTGCGAATGTCAGTCAGGTCCCGCGTGATAGAACGAGAGTTAATTTGTACAAAGTCAAGGTTGTATTGCATGCTCAAATCTGTCTAAAAGATAGAGATAGTTTAAGTTACATCACACCGTATGATATTAGCTTCCGACAATTTGTGAAAACATAACCATTATATGCAACAATATATTATCCATTGTTTAACGTTTCTAGTATAACATTTTCTTGCTATATAACTGGTAACTCTGAACGTGTCTAGTAAAACATTGTATTGCTATATAACTGGTAACTCTGAACGTTTCTAGTTAATAAAGGCGGTAACTATGACATGTTCTAGCTATACATCTGGTAATGCGATACCAATAGCCACTGTGGTACCTAGAAAAGTGTCTACCTATATAACAGGTAACTCTAAACGTTGCTAGTTGATAATGACTTTTTTTCTAGCTATACAACTGATAACTCGAAACTTTTCTAATTATACAGCTGGTGACTCGAAACCTTCGTAGATAAGATGAGTGGTTAACTGGAACACTTTCTAATTATCGGTATATAACTGGTAACTCGAAACTTTACTAGTTGAGATAACTGGTAAATCGAACACTTTCTAGTTACAGGACTGTTACATATAGCTCAAAACCTGTTTAGTTGAGATTATTGTTAACCAGAAAACTTTCTGTTCACGATATTTCAGTACTGTATAGAGCTACAGATAAAGCTACTTACATATGTACCCAAATACTTAAATCCTCATTTCTCCACCAAACCCTATGTTGTGACCACAGTAAGGGGTTTGGTGGAGAACTAAAGGAGATATTCTTTTAATTGCTTAGATTAACGCCAGTTATCTGTATCTCTGTATACACCCAGGGATTAAACTGTTAACCGCTATCAAGTAAACTATCCAGTTAATCGTTTACGAAAGGCTTTTACGTTTCACTTGCCAGATATTTGCATGGCATATCCTCCATTACATGTATAAACGCGATATTTAATTGTTTAACCGTTTACCTCGTATACAACCAGATTAGATGACTGTTGTATGCGTTGTCTGTTCAGACCTGCTGTTTGTTTATGAAAATACTAGTATAAATGTGATTCTATATTTTCTGCCACAGCCATAAGTTCCTGAATACATATGCCGCTGTCAACATGCAGCTAATTAGTATTCAAAGTATCTCCTTTTTATTGAATAATCATCAGGTGAAAGTGTTTTTGGTGACACACAACTGACATTGCCACCATATAAATGTTTACAAAGGCTGGTAAAAGAGTTCATTAATCTCTTCTCATACAAGTTCATTCTCCGTTTCTCATAGAAGTTCATTCTCCGTTTACTAAAGACCCCGGCTAATTAGCACTGGGATCAACAGAGAACTTATGTAACTAAAGATCAGCTAAAATTCATCGTCATCTGCAAATCTTTAAACGAAATCCTTCCATTGTCTTCAAAAGGTGATACCATAATGCCAAACAGTTAAGATCCTGAGTTACTCGACGTGACATCTAGATTCAATTTAATCACCAACTCGGTGCCAGCGTGCATACGGTTAAATGTAGTGCTGGTGTACCACGTGTTGCTTTAAATGCAGAAACCATAGTGGAAATTTATTGATGTGCACTTTGTACCAGGAAACCCGTTGATTTCTCTAAGAGCTAAATTGAGATTACGTCATGTCAAAATGTCCGACTAATTATTGTTTTAATGCATGTACATGTAACAAACTGGGACACATGTGTTGTACAGTATAACATGTACTAAGCGGCCATTCATTCATTGAACACAGGAGTCTTAAAAAGCAGGTAATTGCTTAATGCAGGGCAAAAGTAATGCAGAAAGCTCATATAGGAGTTGTAAGCATTAAGCTACCACCTGCCTTACAGACCCACTATAATCAGATCTCTTTTTGATGGCCGTTTAAGACAGGTTATACTGTAGTGTTCGTTGGGACATTGTCACCTTATATGTAAATGTGTTGATGGTCATATTTATGGTTGAATATCACCATGCTTGTGCCTGTTTATGCTCATGTTTATGTTTGTTTACGACCATGTTTGTGTTTATTTATGATCATATTGATCCAAACAGTTTGCCAAAGCTGAACACAGAGTCGCCACTGGCAGTGAAAGAGCTTAATGCAACAGGTTATTTTCATGACCATATGCAAACATAAACATGATCCTAAACAATCATAAACTCTTTCGATTAGGCGAACACGCTTGATACAAAGTTCACCTTGCCTGCATGAGCCATCTGATCTGGGTCTATTCTGTTTGCACATGCGTTCACTTGCGTCACTATTACATGTAGGTGAATATTACATTAGTTTTCACAATGGCATATTAACATATGAAAGTTTTGTCATAGCAGAAATTATGGAATCCGATCTATATTATATTAAAAATAATCAGAGCACACCCTGCTAAACAGTATTATTATAAAGAGTCATTACAGTATCAATAGCAATATTTATTTCTTTTTGAAGATTTTTCTAAAAAAGTTCAGAAGTCTGTTTCCTTTCTTTTTTCCTTTTCCCTCTTCACTTTTACAGATTTCTTGCACACTGTTAATTTCTGGTGTGCTATCTTTATGTACATGTATGGTATCTATGTCGTTAGGCAAATTGTTAGCAGAATTCAGAAATTCACAATCCCAAACACCGGCTCTGAAAAACACATCTTCATCTTCTTCATTTCCTTCTCGGGTTTTATTTGGATATGGGTTTTGCCGGTGCGGTTTTTCCACGCAAAACATATTTGCAATTTTTGCTAAATATTCTGGCGACTTTACTTCTTGCTTTTTATTATCGGGAATTTCAACTGGATATACTTTGGCATATTTAATTTTTAGAAATTTCCTGTTCCTTTTACGTTTGTTCGACCTGTTCTTCTTTGATATTGGAAAACTCTTATTAGATTTATGACATACTCCATTCACATATGTATCTTCTGTGACGTCATTGGAAGTTAATTCCATACTGCGGGGTTTCTCGGACGATTCTACATTTTGTAAGGTCGTGTCATTTCTGCAGTCTTCCATCAAAGTATCGACCTCGTGATCTTCAATGTCGAGTAGCTGCCAATCTTTTGAATCCAAGTTTCCATTGTTCTGTCTTCCAATCACGTCTTTATGTTTCATCTCGCTTCTGTCTTCCGGACTTAAGCTAATTTTTGGGAGGTTTGATATAGCATCTTCTTTAAAACAACTTATGTCTTTTTTTACCAGCAGTTTGTTTCCAAAGACAACTCCCCCAGGATTTCTTATCATCCGTCTGGATGATGTCATTTTTTCTCTCAGCCACTTTTCCAATTTGTATGACATAGTATGCATTCGTGGTGTTGAATGTGTGGGACTGTTAAAAGATCCAGGTGTATGCTGGTATGATAAAGTGTCCCTGCCAACAGTACCAAAGTGCACACGACTGGTTCCTAACACGGCTGGTTCCTAACACGACTGTTTCCAAACACGGCTGGTTCCTAACACGGCTGAACACGGCTGGTTCCTAACAGGGCTGGTTCCTAACACGGCTGGTTCCTAACACGGCTGGTTCCTAACACGGCTGGTTCCTAACACGGCTGGTTCCTAACACGGCTGGTTCCTAACACGACTGGTTCCTAACAGGGTTCCTAACACGGCTGGTTCCTAACACGACTGGTTCCTAACACGGCTGGTTCCTAACACGACTGGTTCCTAACAGGGATGGTTCCTAACACGGCTGGTTCCTAACACGGCTGGTTCCTAACACGACTGGTTACTAACACGACTGGTTCCTAACACGGCTGCATAAACGGCTGCAGAAACACCCGGACTAAGTGCAGGAGAAGATTTCTTTTGTAACTTGGACAGAAGTGGGGGAATGTCAGAAGCGCTTGTCGCTAGTTTGTCTCTTTCGCTTGTAGCCCTGAAAGAAAGATGTGAAATCGGTTATTAAACCCAGCTATCTTCAAAACAATCTACTATTACCAAAGAAAACTAGAAATATCACTGAAGGTGATTGATACCCCCTCCCACCACCTTGTCAAAAGATCCAATGACTTCAATACAAAAGGCAATAGCTGAATAATCCTTTCATCCACACTTGTGGAAATGTTTTTTTAGTCCATCTAAGTAAGGACTAACATCAAAATTATGTAACACACATCTACACATGATTATAGATGCATATGCACAATTTGAGGTTCACTGGAGAAGAAATGTAGAAGTAGTACTTGAGAATGTATGCTCTGGACCAAAATATTCATGAAAAGTAACAAAGGGGAATGCATCCCTGAAAAAAATAATTAAGAGTTACAGTCTTTGTTGACCGCACATCCTCTCATTAGCCTCTATCTTTATATAAAGTTTCACAGTTGTAACTGCAATACTTGAGAAGTTATGTTCCAGATAAAAAAATCTGAAAAGTTACAAAGGGGAATAATCCCCTAAAATGATTTTAGAGTTTCAACCCTTTGCTGACTGCATATCTCCCCATCGCCCTCTATCCATACATACAGTTTCACAGTTGCGTCTACAATACTTGAGAAGTTATAAATGCTCCGGACAAACAATTGCTTCTGAAAAGTAACTAAGGGGAACAACTCCCTCAAAAATGATTTGAGAGTTACAAGCGTTGTTGACTGCACATCCTCCCATCGCCCTCATAATGTGTACCAAGTTTGAAGACTATGTCATTAACAGGTTTCAAGAAAACGGCATGTCCCAAAACTATGTCCCAATTAAGAGACAAAATATGAAGTTAAAAGGGGCATACATGTACGTCTGTCGAATTTTGTGCAAGAGTTATAAAACATAGAGAAGACTGTTCACATATAACACTTATAATTTGTAATAAGTGTGAAGGTGGTATAAAAATTGTCCCGGAAAACGCGAGTGGCGGACGGACGGACGGACTATGTAATTCCTATATCGCCCCCACCACAGGTAGTGGGGTATAAAAAGAAATATAAATATCCGCATTGCATAGTAAAGCAAATGATAACATAGATCATAATGGTCTCATCATAAAAACTAGTGTAGTACGCGGAATATAGCAACTGAACTACTATTACAATTACATCTACAGTAACCACTACCACTACTGTCACTACTGTCACTACTATCACTACTTCCACTACTACAACTACAACTACTACTACTACTGTCACTACTGCCACTACTACTACCACTACTGTCAATACTACAACTACTACCACTGCTACTACTACTACTACCACTACTGCCACTACTTCAACTACTACCACTACTACTTCTACTACTACCACTACTGTCACTACTACTACTACTACCACTACTTCAACTACTACTACTACTACTACTACCACCACTGCAACTACCACTACTTCAACTACTACCACTACTACTACTACTACCACTACTGCCACTACCGCTACTTCAACTACTACCACTACTGCCACTACATGTACCACTACTTCAACTACTACCACTACAACTACTTCAACTACTGCCACTTCCACTACTTCAACTCCCACCACTAAAACTACTTCAACTACTGACACTACCACTACTGCCACTACTACCACTACTGCCACTTCTACCACTACCACTAATACTACTACTGCTACTACTACTACTACCACTACTACCACTACCACTGCTACCACTGCCTCTGCTACTAAAACTACTTACAACTACTTACCACTACTGACTGTTTACTTCTAACTGATATTACTACTACTATACTACTACTATACTACTACTAACTACTACCTACAACAACTTACTGCTACTTACTACTAAATGCACTCCTATACTACTACTTTAACTTACTTCTACTTACTACTACTTACTTCTACTTACTACTACTTACTACTACTTACTACTACCTACTACTGCTACTGCCACTGTTACTGTTACTGCTGCTGCTGCTGGCATTGGTCATGTTGACTACCATTTCATCATGTTGACTACAACTTTACCATGTTGACTACGTTTTTACTATTTAAAACTTAAACACAATAAATGTTTCACAGCTTCATCAGCTAATTGAACCCTTATCGGAACATAGTAGTGTGTTCTCTATTTGTATATACATGTACAATGATAACATTATTCCGAAGATAATATTCTAAAGAAGGAATTAAGTTAATTTAGAAATACTGAAATATCTCTTATCTACTAATTCGAACACTACATGATTATCTTTGATAAAGGCTCGTAGTCGTCGACATATTAGATATATAAGATCATTTATTAGCTGAACTTTTATCATGTAAAATTGTCGAGGGAATGTTTTGATTTGACAACAACAGTAGAATCAGACATATATTGTGCCAAACGTAAACGGAGCAGACCCTGATCTGACGGTTGTTGTAGGAGCCGTCTGACCTGGGTCTACTTTGTTTTCAACTGTGTTTATATAAAGGAATTAATGATTAACTCGTCTCTTGCTAATCACGGCATTTCTCGCATTTGCAAACATCTCGCCATAGAAGAATTCAAACTTGACAAATAGTTAAAATCAATTGGATAACAAATAACTATAATTGAAGTGAAAAGTTCAGCTGACATCATTTTGACAGGATATAAAGCGATACATTTGCTCACTACTCGCAACGTATTTTTAAAAAGCCCTAACAATTACATGACTCGATATATGTGTTTATATGCTGAAAAGAACTAGATCTAGATCTTCATCGCAATAAAACTAATCAGATAAACGCCGAAGAATATAAAACGTTGATGTTTTTGTTTTAATTGAAAGCCCCGATTCTATTCGGCAAGGTTTATTTTATATCACAATGGCATTTCCCCATACGCATTTAAATTGACTTTCTTCATAATGTTGACTGAACATTACACATATATCTAGAAATACTGAACATTACACATAGATCTAGAAATACTGAACATTACACATAGATCTAGAAGTACTGAACATTACACATAGATCTAGAAATACCAAGTTTTATGGTGCTATTGAAAATGTGTTTTTATTGTAGGGACTTTCGCTTTAAAATGGCTACGCACTCTTTGGACATCTATGTAGTAACAAATGTTTACCGTATTTCGGCTGCGTCAAGGCTGCTGATGTTTTTATCCATCGCTAGTTTTCAACAGACAGTCATACATTGTAGTAAGCTAGTCGTGTTAAAAAGGACCAACGGTTGTTATGCGACGATTGTCGTCACGAAATACGACGTCATCACGTGACTAGTTACGTTATGCCGGTTTTGTGACGTCACATCATTCAGTAATAATATATTTTCTCGGTGAATCTCTTTCTCTCTCTATCTCTCTCACCTCTCTGTTTCTCTTTCTCTCCCTCTCTCTGTCTCTCTCTCTGTCTGTCTGTCTGTATGTCTGTCTGTCTGTCTGTCTGTCTGTCTGCCTGTCCCTCTCTGTCTCTCTGTCTCTCTGTCTCTGTCTCTCTCTCTCTCTCTCTGTCTCTCTCTCTCTCTCTGCGAATAGTTAATTGGGATAATTATAGCATTTTCTTGAATCTTTCACTCTCGTGAGGGAATATTTGCTCTCAGTTTGGATCATGATGTGTCGCCGAGCTACTCGGGCTACTCGGTGCTACCCTGCGTTGCTCGGCGTTACTCGGCGTCTCTTCTAGGTCCAAACTGTTTGTAACGTTTATCGAGGATTTGCTCGTAATTGCAGTCACCATGGCTTTACAACAAAATAATCCAAATTACCAAATTATCGATGATCCAGAAATGTGACCAGCTGACCGATGAAGTGGTCAATATGCCATATGGTTTATGAGATGGCAGGAATTTGTAGATGGATCAGCTCGCATGCTCAGAATCAGTAATGGCATGTTTTATGAGTGTTTGGACGGTGGCCTGTAGAGTTTTCAAGCTTCTCTTTCATAAAATGGCGTCTCCTTAACACTTACACTGTTGTAAAAATACTGGCTGCGCAAAATTTTGATCTGATGCAATTTTGACTATTTGCAATTCGGACAAGCCTTTGCGAAACTTTTGACCAAATGTCAATTAGCTTGGATCCCGACGAGACTCATGGTCTCATCTGTTAGCTTGGATCCCGACGAGACTCATGGTCTCATCTGTTAGCTTGGATCCCGACGAGGCACCGACTTACTCAGGGTCTCGTCTGTTTACAAATACATGTACGATTGTGAGCGCGGCTAGCGACATGATGATTAACCCTTTACCCGATAATACGCCATTCTATGCCTTTGCAAACAGAGTAGACCCAGATCAGACGGTTCCTATAGGGTCCGTCTGAACAGGGTCTGCTCTGTTTGTTTATAGAATAATATAGATTTTATTCTAAGACTTGTTTCTCTTTTGTCAAAAGTTCCATGAGTTAATGTCATTTAGAAAAAGAATCTAATTAATATTTATTAGGTTATCATTTATTTCATGAATATTCATGCTGTAAATGGTTTATATTCTCCAATGCCTGTCAAAATGAAAGTGCTAGTTGTGGTGATCTGCCATTAAGCATCAATTTGACATCGTAACTCTTACACCGCTATCAGTGACTGAAATCTCATTTGCAAACAGCTTCGACCCAGGTAAGACACGCCGTCAAAGTAAGCGTCTCATCAGGATCCAAACTGTTTGACACTCGGTCAATAGTTTCTCAAAAGGTTGACTGAACCAAAAGTAATCAAAATTGCACTATATATCCACATTTGAGCAGACGTTATATTCACTGCTTAATAAGAGTTAGAACATTGGATTTTATGTTTCTTCGTTGGCAAATGCAAACGAGATGGATTTCGTGCTCATTTTGAGATATTTTACAAGGACGAGCCATGGTGTTTTGTAGACATTATTATAATATGTCATTGCCTTGTGTTGGGAAGTTATTCCACAGGTAGCGGCGTCATCCACATGTAGTGGTATGGAACGGATTTGGTGTTGTACAGTAAACCCTCTCTAAAACGGACGTTCAATTTTGTATATATACATCGGTTTTGGAGAAAGGTTGCCGATGGAGAAACCCCGACGATAAACGCAGGATACAAGTCGTGCATAAAGCTATTCATCCTGCATTAAGCCGCCAGCTGCCTAAACGTATCTAAATTCTTCTCTACTAAAATTCCGCTTTAGAAGGGGTTTTATTGTAAACCTGTGTGGAAAATCAACTGGACAATCCTGAACTGAAACCAAACCGTACACGGCAATTTTGAAACAAAATCCGTCCCTTTACGTAATACAGTAAAACGTTGCTATAGAGACCACTAAATTAAGAAACGAAATTGTTCATTAAAAGCAGGTGATCTTTAATTAATGCAGTATGAAGCAATGCATTAAGGATTTTGTTTTAGGTGTCATCCAGTATTGAAGAAATTCACTGAGGCTCATTTATTTTTTACTAGCTTTGCTTATTTAACTGACCAGGATGGGAATAAATCTCATTAACTATATATGAAAGCTACATATTTGCGATCTAATCTCTTATCATAACTTATGTATGTCTCCGAGGCAATTCTAATGAGCAACAGAAAGATAGGGTTTGACGTAAAAATATACAATATATTTCATATAGATTCCTTATTACGACTCTGATCTACATTTCTGCAGATGCTGTTCCACAGGTAGTGGTATCCAAATGATATTGTTATACATATCAGTCCACAAATGACAAATCATGCATGTAATCATGACAGCAATCCATATATGGCGAGTCTAGCCAATTTCTTGCTGGATATTCATGTTATTATGATATTATGAATATTTATGATATTATGAATATTTATGATATTATGAATATTTATTAAATGATTTTTATTATGGCATATGTACACAGAAATATTGGTATTGGCAGACAGTGTAGAATCAGATCTATGATAATTTGATCTACAAACCGAGCAGACCTTCACTAGTGTGATATAGTGGTAGTGTAACAACTACTCTGACTCTATGATTGATGCTTTATAGATTCCAGCACTAAGCTGACAGCGGTGTCATGCACTTCTCAAGCCAGTCTGGTTTAGCTAGATTTTAGACCTATTTAAATACAAGTTAGAAAACCCGGGAAGTTCATCGACTACTACATAATCGACCTCTGGTTATCACTAATCGATATGTGCATAATCGACCTCTAGTTAGTACAAATCGATATGTACATACTCGACCTCTAGTTAGTACAAATCGATATGTACATAATCGACCTCTAGTTAGCACTAATCGATATGAACGTAGATGGTTATTTCCTTAAACTTAATCGTACACATTTAATCAGCCGCTAATTCTCATATTTACAAACTTAAAACAACTATATAACAATCAGACGGCTCCTATACGAGCGTCTGAACAGGATCTTCTCTGTTTGCAAAGGCGTGAAAAAAGTTCATATGAGGGAAAGTGCTAATCAGATTTTTCAATATCTTGCCACGATATGTACTTTTAATGTAAAAGCAAAAAAAGTGGAATAGGTTAACCTTGTTATTCAATATAACCATACATATTTATAGAGTTAAACTTCTCTAAAACCGGAATTCTAGTAGAGAAGAATGAATATATATTTTAGGCAGATGGCTGCTAAATGCAGGGTGAAAGTCCTTTTGAGGAGCTTTCTGCACGACTTTCACCTTACATTAAGCTGCCACCTGTCTGTAAAGAACTTTATCTAATTAAACCTCCGATGAAGAGTGGTTTTATTGTTAATGTTCAGACAGAATCTAATCCAAGACATGAGTGCTATGTCATTTGCAAATAATGCAGAATAAGATCAGAGGACGTTGAACTGTTTGTTATTCAACATGTTTGATACTGATGAACTCCATACAGTTAAACCTGTCTTAAGTTACCATCACATAGGTCTAATCATTGTTCTGTAGGGCATGTGGTAGCTTAAGGCAAGTCAAAACAAAAGCAGACAGAGCTTTCTGCATTACTTATGCCCCGTATTAAGCAACTACCTGCTGTTTCAGATTCTTAAGTCCATTCAATATAATGTCGCTTAAGACAGGTTCTACTGTGGATATATAAAACACTGAGAGTCCATACACATTGAATATTCAGCGGTTCAGAGGGTTAAGTGTTTTACAGCGCATTAGTCCCCTACCGAAAACGCCGAAGTAGACTATAGGTTTGCACTCTGTCCGTTCGTCCGTCAGTCACACTTCAGTTTTCCTGACGTCCTTTCTAAACCCCTTCAATATTGAAGTGGTATTTGGTATGTGGCTTTATTATAATGCGTTACAGATCAGGTTTAAATTTTGTTGCACTACGTTGATTTTTTTTTACGGATCAGGAGGTCGCAGGTTAAATTTCCGCTCTACGACATACCAACTTCGATCACAAATGAAAGTAATGTACCAGTAAAACCTCAATACAGTAAATCATCTGCGAACCGGAAGTTAAATTTGGTATAAATATAGGTATTGTAGACAGATGGCAGCTTAATGCAGGGTGGACGTCATGCTGAAAGCTAGGAGCTTTCCGAATGACTTTCACCCTGCATTAAGCAGCAAACTGCCTAAAAGTATCTAAATTCTTTTCTTCTAGAATTCCGGTTTTGAGGTTTTACTGTCGCTCGAAATTTGAGCAATGAAACATTCAGGACTTTTAAACAGGTGGCTGCTTAATACAATGTGAAAGTCGTGCAGAAAGCTCATAGAGGAACACAGTGCATTGATCTACTACCTGTCTAAAATACCCTCAACTATATTTGTTTAAATGTTTGAACTATCGCATCTGCAAACAGAGTAGATCCTGATCAGACGGCTCCTATAGGAGCCGTTTGGTCAGGGTCTGTTCTGTTTGCTTAAGGTATTTGATAATTATGTTTCTTTAGATTGTAAAACGGCTTCAGTGTACACGGAACAGGTAAAGGGTTAAGGCGCCCATTACGAAATCTGGCTGACTGGCCGATGCAGTTAATTACGTGACTATGTTATATCATGCTATGTGTCTGCGGAAATAAAGTATGTTTAAATAAACTAATAGTCTACGACATGCTGTCATGTGTCTGCGATATTCTACCACAGTGTTGGAGCAATATATCTTAGTCAAGTACACACGCACGCACGCACGCACGCACACACATCCGCACACACGAGGTTTCAGTGGTTAGCAAAGAAAACAGAATCTGTATGATGCCATGGCCTTAGTTATACAATGTTTGCAAAACTGGAAAGGTTTGGTATTGCTCAGAGAGAATATCGCTGACAGATAACATCGCTGCTTTTGTAACAAATTAAAGTTTTTGTAGAACGATTCTTCGTGCAATGTAGTTCTAATGACTTCCGCTTCTACACAAAGAAACAATAATTACTTTCAAACCATCATTTAGGTTTATTTAGCCAAACTGTATCCTCGTTCTAGTGCCATTTGTGCATGGAACCATTGCAAGATGATTGCTTCCCTGCAAATTTTCATCTCTGGATTCCCCGATTATTCAACCATTTACTCCTTAAATATACGGCTTTCTACGCCTTTCCAAATAAAGCAAGACGATTGCTTCGCTGCAAAGTTTGTTTTATCTCCGGATTCCCCGAATATTTAATCCTTTACTCCATAAACATGTTTTTTAAGCATTTACAAATAAAGCAGACCTAGATCAGACGCCTCCTGTAGGAGCCGCCTAATTAGGGTCTACTCTATTTGCTTGTGTACCAATATACACGATACATTTGTACAAGAAACTTTATTTATGGTCGGGTGTTACAGAATAACATTTAACATTAGCTAGAAGCTGTAATTATATATGATTCTGTTATGGCCATAAATGCCTGCATGTAGATGCCATTGTACAAAATAATCTAATTCATATTTTTATATCGTTATATATTGCAAAAATATTTTCATAGAGTAAAGGGCTAATATTGGCAGTACATAGTGTATCAAACAGTTGTTCGGATCACTCGGTATTGCATCGGCACCCAAACTATTTGCAAATGTGTTCAAATATTCTACGATACTTTTGTCTGCATAAATATTGGTCTGCTTTAATTCTCAAAGTAAAAGAGTATCTGTCATTTTTTTACCAAAACAAAATCAATGTGTAAGATAGAAAAAAGTCTTAGTTCGTGGCAGAGTTACTTGGTGTTTCATCGGGTCTCAAACTATTTTGTGCCATGCATTGTGCAGAGTGACAATCCAACACGCTGAACAACGAGTCAATTCTGCTTAACACTTTACTCTATAAATACGCATTTCTACGCCTTTACAAACAGAGCAGAGCCAGATCAGACGACTCCTAGAGCACCTGCTCTGTTTAGTTACGATCTTATGTAAATACACTGTAGATCTGATTCTACTATTTCTGCTATGGCCAGAAATTACTGTGTACATTATAGCAAATTAATCAGATCAATATTCATTACGCCATTATTTCTTATATGAATGTTCATGGAGGAAAAGGTTATATTCTAAATTATAAACGAAGCCACGCATATTATTCCCCGTCTGCAATTCTCTGTATCTGTAACCCTTAAATCTATAGATATTTATTTTTGCAAAGAGAGAAGACTCAAATAAGACGGTTCCTACCAGATCCGTCTTTGTCTACTCTACGTTAAAAGGATGTCACCATCTCGGTCGAAACTGTTAGGGAAGACATCTTACAAATAACATCTTCAAACTTGCGAAGTTTGATTTTAAACTATTGATGTTGACGGTAATACCAGTGTATCGATGTTGGCGATATCATCAGTGTATCGATGTTGGGGATATTACCAGTGTATCGATGCTGACGATATTACCAGTGTATCGATGCTGATGATATTACCAGTGTATCGATGTTAACGATATTACCAGTGTATCGATGTTGGCGATATCATCAGTGTGTCGATGTTGACGATATTACCAGTGTATCGATGTTGGCGATATTCTTCTGAGTTATAGACAAAATTCGTAAAGGTTTTAGTCGGCGGTGTCATAATAACATTTTGTTCAAGAACAAGAAATTAGCAGTGGTGATATCAAGTGCTATAGTTGTTAATTAGCATTGGTGATATAAAGTGTTATGGTTGTTAATTAGCAGCGGTGATATAAAGTATTATAATTGTCTAATTAGCAGCGGTGATATAAAGTATTATAATTGTCTAATTAGCAGCGGTGATATAAAGTGATACACATGTACCATTGTTTATTAGCAGTGGTGATATAAAGCTTTGTAATTGTTAATAAGCAGTGGTAGTGATATATAAAGTGTTATAATAATTAATTAGCAGTGATGATATAAAGCGTTATCATTGTTAATTAGCAGTGATGATATAAAGTGTTATAATTAATCATTAAGCAGGGGTACATGTAATATAAAGTGTTGTAATTGTTGATTAGCAGGGGTGATATAATGTGTTATAATGGTTAATTAGTAGAGGTGATATAAAGCATTATCATTGTTGATTTAAAAGTCATTTTACGATCTAAACTGTTCAGGAAATATTCATAAAATGGTCCAAAACTGTTTCATATCATTGGATATGATATACGATTTATATACACGTTATTTATAGAGTGTGATATATTCTATTCTGTTTTAGCATTCGAATGGAATCAAGCATTCTAATCACGTTATTATACTGTTTGTATCTCTAAGACTTATAAAAGGAAGTGTCAGGTGTCAACAATTGATATATCGTCAACATGTATTTCTTTCTTAATACGTTTCGCTAAGTTCGTGAGTTTTGTTACCTTATATAACATGTTAAACTTTCCATTGTGGAACATGATAAAATGAGAGATCTTAATGATCATTTTATTTTCGGTCCAGTCCTCAGTTGTTACAAAGGAACTTACATAACTCTGTGATTTCTGAAATAAATATTTAACCCTTTCCTTTATATAAGTTTGTTCACACGTTTACAAACAGAGTATACCCAGATCAAACCGCGATTCATCTGTCGAAAACTATTAACCAAGTGTCAAATAGCGTGAGTCCTGATGAGACCTGATGAGACGGTGCACCGTTCAGTGTCCCGCGGGGATCCAAGCTGTTTGCCTGTGCGAGTCAGGTCGTGAATAGCGGGAAAGTGTTTACTGTTTACTTGATGGCTATTAATTTTAAAGATCACAAAGTCTGGTACAACAGCCATCAGACGGTGTATTATGTGTAATGCGATGGCATAATTATGATCTACTCACATAACGTTACAGATGATTAAAAGGTAGATTTGATTTATTGGTCTGGCTGGTTCGGTCACGAGATGATGTTTTGTGAACACGTTGGTCGTTGATCATTCTCTGAAATAAAGATATCTTCAAAATAGTAGATAACGTTTCGGACTCGTTTATGTACAGTTAAACCATTCCCTAATTATAGGGCTTTTGTTTTAGACCCAACCGCTTTGAAAACGTTTAGTCAAAAGCAGCAATTACTAGAAAAATGAATTTTTTAGAGTTGTGTAGTTTTTTAAACAATTGTGATATAAAGAGCATTTGCTCCTATGGAGCAAATGCTGTATTTATCACAATCATTTCAAATTTAACTTTTACAGATGCGTCAAAAGGCACCGGGGTTAGGGAATGGAATTAAAATATTATCACTCCCTAACCCCATTGTGAAAAAATTAATATCTACTGAGATTTTGTTCTCAAAAATCTACATTCGCTTCGTCCAAGCTTTCGAAAAAAAACCCCACAAATTACCGAGTGTCAAACAGCTTGGATTCCGATGTGATGCCGAGTTACTCGGCTTCTCATCTGGATCAAAGCTGTTTGCAAATGCCTGTGAAGTGTTTGGTAGTGGGATAAGGTTTAACCCTTTACTCCATAAATGCACTTTTTACGCATTTGCAAACAGAGAAGACCCAGATCAGACGGCTCCTATAGGAGCCCTCTGATGAGGGTCTACTCTGTTTGCTTATGATATACGATAGGTATGATTCTACACCATGGCAGACAATCCGTGTGTGCATGTGCTATTATAACAAACTAATCATTAATAATTCATTAATAATTAACTAATTAATATTCACAACGTCATCAATCTTACATGAATATTCATGAAGAATTATCCGCTATTCACAGTACACACACTTTGAAACAGGAACTAAATTATTTGACACTCTGCACGCATTCTTTCAGAATTGATGGAAGAATTATTTCTTTAAGAATTGTAGCAGAAAACAAAATTTGGTAGAATCTATCTACTTGACGTGCGTAAAATTAAAATCTACCGAGTCTCGCAGTTGGACACGATGCCGGGTAACGCATCTTACAAAACAGAACACCCTTTTCCTCATTTTCGTTTTACTATTCGTGTCAGAAATTATTGCATCTCAAATCTTAAAGATAATTTTGTTTTTCATATTAGCATATGAACAGAGAACAGTTTGGTCATGGCAAAAGCTGAATATTAAGATTTAGATTTCTATGGAGGTTTCTTTGCTCTGGCAACATTTAGGTAGTCTGATATCTTTGACTCAAAATTTTGGATTACCTGCAGATTTCGGCGAAATCGCAGCGCTGTCTGTTGATCTGGTTTGACTGGGTTACTGGTCACGAGACCTGGGTGGGTCACTTGATCTTTAGGCAGTCATCATGTGTGTATTACGGTCTCTTCGTACCACGTGACCCACACATACAACGTGACCAGTAATCAGTTGCTTGTAAAGAACATCCTGAGTAAAAGTATCAACCTTTAATATCTGTATTATTTAATAAGCAAACAGAGCAGACTCTGGTGAAACGGCTCCTATAAGATGCAATGTGTTAAAGGCGTATTCATGAAGAAAAGGGTTAACTTGGAAAATACGGTTTCCACCTCGCGTGGCATTCTGTTTCTCTTGTTGACAATATTACTGTCTCGCTCACTGGCGTGTTTAATTTATTTTATTACAATGAACCGCATTTTACTGGGCTATAGATGCGTGTTTAACCCACTGGTGCCAAGTGTGCCTATACTAAACATGACACGGAGAATCAGTGTAGGCCCAGATTAGAGGGCTCCCGAAGGAGCCCTCTGATCTGGACTTTCACCGTTTGCTAAACCCATCGATTTTATACAAGCAAAGCTGTGGCCATCACTGTGTTAAAAATGGATGAGTTTCAAAATAGAATGTGGTGGGTTTTCCTGGAATAATATGGGAATAAGTGGTTTAAACGACAGTTTTGGTTATGTAGTCTGTAAACTTTGCGGACTATCACGGAACATCGCCATTTGTTCAATTGACGTCATGTCATCCGCTGTCATATAGTCACGAGTGAAATATCCAATATCATGGCCGACTGGTATTTTACTGTCCCCTAGTCACGTGTCAAATATTTGTTTAACCAACCTCGTGACCGACTGGCATTTTACTGTGACTTAGTTACATGTAGCAATGGTGTTTGTTTTTGAAATACACAACTATCGCATAGCAAGCAATAGAACTTTAACTATTTGCCTCATGAATATTCATGTAAAACATGTTGACATGAGGAATATTAACTACATGATTTTGTAGAATGGCATATGAACACAGTGGTGTTTGGTTATGGTAGAAACTAATTGATCATATCTATGTTATACATGTATACCAAAAGCAAACAGATCAATCCTCATCGGGGGGGGGGGGGGGGGGGCTTACATGAGCTGTTTGATCGGAGTTTAGGTAATTCAAGGAGGTAACTCTAGGAGGTAACTCTAGGAGGTAACGGGTTTGAACTTGAGAAGTAAATACATTGCATGCCCGTATAAAAATGAAATCAATGCTTTTTCATTTAAACAATGACAGACCACTCTCCTTCGAAACGTCTGCATTAGCTCTTTCATGGTCAAACTCGCGGACTTGGACTAGAGAGGGTTCCATGCAATGGGCGAATCTGTGATTGCAAACAGTTTTGATCTAATAAGACGCCGAGTAAATCAGCGTCCTATCAGGATCCAGACTATTCAACATACTACTTACGTTTTAGAGAAGAAGATGAAACAAAGTTCAGACTGAAATTTAAAGCAGACAACTTTGTTTATTTGGCGCCAAAATAGCTTAAAGGTTAGAAATAGCATAATCAGTGCGGCACCAGCATGTAGCTGCGCAGTAAACTCTGCTAGGAGGCGGATGTCATACAAGTATCGATATTTTGCGGGACTTGACTCTGACAGGAGTAGAAAAGAACCGGTTCAGTTGGAATGACAGACTGACAGAGTGAAGGGGACTTTAAAATTAGATTTGAATTTACATGAAATATACACTTTGGGTGTTATATATGTTTGGAGAGAAGCTTAATTTAAAAGAAGCATAACTATCTTAAGTTTTTGGCACAAGCGGGTTTGGTTTTCAGTTTCTGTAGTCTGCGTCCAGGGAGAGTGCTTTTGAATTTACGAGATGTTGAGGTAAATTCCACATACTAACTCTAGCCTGGAATTGATGTATATTGCCTAGAAGCTATGCAATTTGCTTTTTATTTAGTGTATGGACTTAAAGGCATGCTTGTTTGTATGAGAATATTTAAAACACCGAGACACAGTGTAAGACAACGTACAAGTACGTTTCACAATTGCAGCATAAACCCAATGCAAACAAGAAAACACTATTGAAATTGTGTTTGCATTTGATAATTGAAGAAGCTTCGTTTCTTGTTTCAGGAAAGGTATACAAGGTAGAGATTTCAACTCGTCAGTTTGGAATGGTCTAAGAGCTGTGGATAACCATACAGACATGGTAAGTGAAATACTATACATGTATACATTAAAACATCTCATCACCGCAATTTCAAATAATGTCCTTAGAACCTGTCTTAAGCGTCCATCAAATACAGGTCTTAGTATGGGTCTGTAAGGCAGGTGGTAGCCTAGTGCAGGCCAAAAGTAATGCAGAAATCTGCTTTTGGAGCTTTCTACATTACGGTTGCCTGTATTAAGCACCCGCTGTTAAGGAGTCGCTTACATATAGAGGATCTGTTGCGAGTTGTCTTTTAAGATCACATGTTCCTAAACGAGCCTTAGAAATTGTTACATGTATTAAGCGAGCCTTGGCGAGCTTAATAACATTTTCTTGGTGAGTTTAGGAACATGTGATCTTAAAAGACAACGAGCATCAGATTCTTTTTCTCACATATCAAAAAAGGTGTATTTTCGCCGTTTAAATGACATGTAAACATAGGTTTCCATGGCTTGACGTCACATATGACGTCATACGTTCTAAAGTAATCTTACACGTGTTACAGATAAGGAAATCTTAACCTGTTGTTCTAACTCGGAGATAAGGGAAGGTATGTGGGAAAAATATATCTCATTTCCTTTTACTTAGCATCCGATTTGGGGTTTTAATTATATCTATGTTTCGATTATTGTTGCGGCACATAACTATATCTATGATGCAATTATTGTTTCGGCATACGCCTGCATTCAGTTAAGCTGATAATTATCGCGACAATTGGCAGAGCTTTCATGAATACTAGATACTTTTCGCAAACATTTACCGGCTAGCTAACAGGACAAAATTTGATAAAGTCTTCCCTTCTCAGTAACATAAATGGATTTCATTTGCAAATCTGCAGTTTGGGTCAAGCTGCAACGCGGATTATCCAATAATCATTGATAGTTTAGATCCTATCAGTATACGTGTTTCCGTATTCTCAGTATATATCAATATATTCCGACATGTGTCATGGAGTTCCGCATTCTCAGTTTATATCAACATATTCCGACATGTGTCATGGAGTTCCGCATTCTCAGTATATATCAACATAGTCCGACATGTGTCATGGAGTTCAGCATTCTCAGTATATATCAACATATTCCGACATGTGTCATGGAGTTCCGCATTCTCAGTATATATCAATATAGTCCGACATACATGTATGTCATGGAGTTCCATTATTTCGTCGTACATATAAATGTTCTATAGTAAAACCTGACCACAGCAACCAACGAAGATAATTCCTTGAAGTAGTTTTTGACACAGGTAGTAGCTTAATGCAGGACGAACGTTATACAGAAAGCTCATCTAGGAGCTTTCTGCATTAATTTCGTCTTGCATTAAGCAATCATCTGCTCTTATAGACAACTTATGATCATTTCAAATATTGCAGCCAAAATCAGACTCAACTTTATAATGTACAAAAAAAGTCTTCTGCACCTGACGTTAGACTCAGTATGAAAGCTCGTCTTTGAGACAGGTGACATCTTAATGCAGGTTGAAAGTCAGGCAGAAAACTGCCATAGGAGCTTTCTGCATGACGTACACCCTGCATTTAAGCATCCACCTGCCTAACAAGACCTAGATGTAACTTGTCCTATGATAAAATTCGGTTTAGAGGGATAGTACTGCATTATTATACACGACAGAGCATCATATTTACTAACACGTCGAGTCTAAATTATGGGCTAGATAAAATCTCAAATTTAAATAGTGTGGTAATTTAAACATTTTGTTTTAAAATGTCTACAATAATAGTCTACAACTATATATTGCCTACACTAGCTATGTCTTCATAAGCTTTACGTGATAACTATCTTGTTAAGTTATGGGACATATTCAAACTCAACTCATCTCTCACATTTAAACCTTTAATTAATGCAGAAAGCTTCCAAAAGGAGTAAATAGCGACCTGCCTAACAAGATCCGAATTCGTCTTTACTAGAAGTCCAGATTAAAGGGGTTTTACTGAACTCGTTATTATACTGAAAGAGACGATATAAATGAGTTGTCATGATTTACAAGAGTGGGTATGATGGAGATTGATGAGTCTGAAATGTTCCACTTATCGGGACCTCCATCCGTGTGGAGAATGAAATCAGATCAAACACGCACGGCGTTCGGCAGCAATGTCACTGGGTTTTTTAACCATTAGCTCCAATGAAACGCTTTTGTAAGCAGAGTAGACCCAGAACAGACGACTCCAAACGAGCTGCATTAAGCTACTGTCTGTGTATTAGTTCTGGGGCTCCATCTGGTAAGGAGAATTGTTTTTAGACACAGGGCGCATGGAGTGCGGTAGCAAGATAAATATGTTTCTTATCACATTTTCCATATAGGCCTATACGCATTTTAACGCCCTTTTAAGCAGAGAAGACCCATATCAGACGGCTCCTACATGAGCTGCATTAAGCTACCACCTGTCTTATAGAACCTGATTGGGCTCGTTTTCAATTCTCGCCTAAGATAAGTTTTATCGTGTAATACTACACTATTTGAGAGACGGCTGTTTTATATTCAACACTACAGCTCTCCGGAGTACTGATGTGGTGATTGACTGTCTAAGTGCTAACGCGCTACCACAAAACCGCTCTAAACCGGATGTATTTCTGAATATTGAAGAAGGTCATATCTTTGTTGAACCGTATATGTCACGAATCGAATATGTAACACGAGTGAAAATTTCGACCGAATATGTCGAACGTGTGATATATTCGGTCGAAAATGACACCTGCTTCAAACGAATATAGTACATAAAATGTTTATATGCACGAATAAAACGAATATGTTACATCAACAAAGTAGACACAAAAAGCAAAAATGGCAACGAGCTCATTACATTTGTTAATTCATTATCTGCCGGGTCTTTTTTCAAGAAAAAAAACCCGTATATTTCTAAACAATCACGTTTTATTGAAATCTTATTTATGCCACAAAGTTTGTTTTGCTCATCATCAACATCATCATTATCATCATCATCATCATCATCATCGTCATCATCATCATCATCATCATCATCATCATCATCATCATCGTCATCATCATCATCATAACGATCATTATAACGATCATCATCATCATCATCACCACCATTTTATTAATTCAAAACCAGTGATGTAGTTTGTAAATGCCAAGGTCGGTGAAAACTTCAGAGAAATCATCCGGTTAATGGATTTTGCCGAGAATCTATATTAGTCGAGATATTCAACTGAATCCCGTCAGTGTTCATTTTCTCCGTGTGAAGGCTGGTACATGTAGAAACAGCCATCTCATATTAACCATTAAACAGATAATTAAAAGATCAAAAATGGGCAAATGACTGGCTTCGTTTGCGTATGAGTGGCATTAAATGGCTTGATGTTATCGACATTACGTATTCGCGGCAGTGAAATTAAAATGGTAAATTAATGTAGTCAAATGAAATTCAAAATATGTTTAAAACAATTATGTCATCGTTATTATATCGAAATAACATGCATGATAATATCGTTTAAATCTTTGAAATCACTGTTCAGAGTTATATCATTTTCCTGTTTATTTGCGTATAAATGCCATTAACTGGTATGTTATCGACATTACATATTTGCGGCAGTGATGTTAAAATGACAAATAAATGTAGTCATATGTACCTGTACAACTATGCTTAAAATAATATCATGTACATGTATGACATCGTTATTACATGTATATAGAAATTACATGTATGACAATGCTGTTTAATTCGTTGTTACACTAACGAACGTTCGTGTTTTAGTCTGTCGCTCTGGTGTCGAAAGAAGAGCAGAACAAGGTGATAACGGAGAGATATTTGGATTGCCACAGACAACTGACAGAGGAGGTCAACGATAGTAAGTATACCAATGTCAAAACTATCAGGATGCAATATAGATATCATAATATACCCCATAGACAACTGACGGAGGAGCTAAACAATAGAAAGTACACAAATGTCACAGCTATCAGGGTACAATCACAGGCACTCGATGTCAAATAGTCTTTCTGTCGATTTAAATCAATGAATAGGAACTCTATAAAGTCAAATATCTCAATTAACTATGAAAAACCACCCTCTAAATAAACGTGAATTTTCCTGTGTCAAGGGAAAAAGCTGCGTCTTCCGCTATCTTAGAACAAACGGACCTAGCCCTGGTCCCGGCTCGCGCGATAAGTTTTGGAACACATCTAGTATAGCGGACCCCAATTTTTTACCGCAAAATATAATACAATTATGTTACTTGCGGTAAACATACAATGACGTAACTAATGACGTCATAATATTTGCAAATGGCAGGATGTTGCTGTTCTGTCGGGGGCTATCGCCCCCGAACCCCCTGCTTTATTAACTTTTTTCCATACAGAAAATCAAAGCAACTTAAAGAAATGATATGATGAAACATTTCCCTGCTTGAAATTCGTTTCTTCAAATAATTATAACCGCCAGTTATTGTACAAGAGTCGCGGCAGTGACCCTAGGTAAACAAAGAGCAATGAAACAAAATGGCGTCGCGTTTAGCAACATTATTGGCTCAAAAAGGCTCGCGCTGTGCTTTGTTATGATTCGTGATTTCCGGGGTCCGTTATACTAGATTCTTCCCTAAGTTTTTACGCATAGGAAGGGAACTAGCAAAATTCACGATATCGCGGCGCCTTTTTCTAGTTTTCTGCCTGTGCGTAAACTTATCGCGCGAGCCGAGACCAGCGCTACTTCCGTTGGTTCTAAGATGGCGGAGGTCTACCTTTCTCTCTTTTATATGCCTTGACAAAGGAAAAATCACGCTTATTTAAATAGTGGGGTTTTTCATATTTTATTGAGAGATTTGACTTTATATAGTTCCCATTCATTCATTTAAAACGAACAAAAAGACTAGTTGACATCGAGTGTCTGTGGATACATAATACACTCCTCAGCTACAGTAAGTACACGAATGTCACAGCTATCAGGATGCAATATGGGTTTCATTATATATCTCTGGAAAGATTCAAGCTGTTTGACACATCGTCAAAAGGTTTTCTTGAGTTTGAACGAATCAGAAGTAAACCAAATAGCAAAAGATCGGATGTCTGCAGGTAACAAATGGCGAAATTATAGTCACATGTTAAACCGCAAGATTTGAGGTCCGATATTTCCAAAACTTTCCGTACATGCGCACAAAACCCACCCACATTTGCCTTAAATAAGTATGAACGTGCATGCTACGCACGCATGAATACAAACACGGCGTAATAGCTCTTTTAAATATTATTGAAGCTTAAAACATCCGAGCTACTCTGCGTTTCATCTGTATCTAAAATGTTTGCAAATGCGACTCAATGGTTTACTCTTTCGCTGCCAAACGTTGTCGTCTGCAAACTTTGTCGTCTGCTACAATTGTGCCCCTCTCATTTTTGTTGCAAAAACCATTGTCACAGTAACAAACAGTTTGTATCCAGATGAGACGCCGAATTATTCAGCGTCTCATCTGGATCCACACTGTTTGCATAGGTAATCACAGATGCGACATTGGCAGGGAAAAGTTAAGCATATTATCAATATATTCTGAAAATGGGTGATCCTTCGAAAGCAAGAGTACAAATGTAGAAAGAGAAAATTGCAGACTCGGTTTTATTGAGTCTGTTCATGGGTAGTATTTAAAAGCGTAACACTACTCAAGTCCCCTAGCACCGGCTTAAGCAATTTTAAAAAATAATATCACCAAAACTAATGATACAAAAGGACTAGAAAATAAAACAACACTGAGACTGAAATACGGTTTGACCTTTTACGGGGTCATGTATACTGTTTGGTAGCATCGTTCATTATTTTGAAAAATCCAAATTCAAAGAAAATATGCAGTAAAACCTCTTCAGTCCTTTATTATAATTATGGGGTAAATGGTTAAAATGACCTCTAAATGAAACAGCATGGTTATCTTTAAAATCAGATCGATGCTTAATGCAGGAAGAAAGTAAAGCAGGAAATTCCTAAGGGAGCTATCTGTATAACCTTGGTCCTGCATTAAGCTACCAACTAGAAGCATTAAGCTACCAACTAGCAGCATTAATGGTGTTTTTTTCCTTTTGAGCTGACTAGATGTCAGTCCATTTATTTTCTATTTTTTATAATATCAAAAACAATACAAACAATACAAATAATACAATTTGATATCACGGGCTATAAGACAGCATTAATAGCGTATTTTAGCGGTTGCTTAAGCGAGGGTTCATTGTATTCGAAAATGAGTTTTTTTTTTGTAGAGAATGTTATTTTAAGCTTCGATAAAACCCGTTGATTATTTGAAACGACAATGAAGAAGCTTGACTTGTACAGAAGACTTTTCCAGCAAGGTCTCTTTTAACAACAAAGTGCTTTTCACCTTTAATAGTCCATTGCGCAACGTGCCCATTCAGTGTAAAAGGATGTGATTAGCGAGAAGGGTTTAACCCATTACCTCATAGACTATTTTTAATACAACCTCTTTGAATAAATCTATCGAAAAGGTAGAGAAAAGTAAAATTTTAGAAGTAGTTTGAAACAATTGTGATAAATAGAGCATTTGCTCCTATAGGAGAAAATGCTCTATTTATCACAATGGTTTCACAAAGTGACTTTTCCAGAGTCGCCAAAAGTCGTCAATATGAGGGAATGGGTTAAATATGAGGGAATGGGTTATATGGCAAACAATGCAGACTTAGATCAGCATGACTGTGTAGTGTGACCAACACTAACTAGCAGTTTTTCCAATATTTATTCTCACTATCGTAAATATTTGTAGCAATACAGTATAACCCCTCTAACCCGGACGTTCAGTCTAGTATAATATCGGTCTCTCAGGCAGGTGGCAGCTTAACGCAGGGTGCAAATCTTGAAGAAAGCTCCTCAACGCGACTTTCACCATGCATTAAGCATCCACCTGCCTACACGTATATAAATTCTTCTCTACTAGAATTCCGGTTTGGCGAGATTTTACTGAACCTTCACTATTGAACTATTTCACTTTGAAAATGCAGCATTCAAAGGGTTAATGGCACGTGGTGAACACTTTTAAAATGGTTTGATGATGTCGTAAAATTAATGGATGAAATTCCTGTTCGTATCGATGTCAAACGGCAAACCGTAAAAGTCTCTAATAAAATAAATGCATGTTTTCAATAACATCGAAAACTTGGTATTTATTATGTTCAATCATTATTTTAATATTGGCAATTTTAACTTGTATGGAAACATGTCCATGTGAAAAAGATAAGAAAAACAACAGAAACAAAGAAAAGAAACGGTTTACATCGATACTTATAAAAAGGTGTTCAAAAACAAACTATTATCGACCAATGTCGAACAGTTACAAACTAAAACACAACCCGAATAAATACTAATAAATTGATGAATAACATCGGGGTTTCGATATGAAACACGTGAAAGTTTTGTCTTCTTTGGCCCTCATTCGAATTAGTTTCTTAAGATATTCTTTTTTTCATCAAATAAACAAATGGGTCATGTAATTTTAGGCAAGTAGAGACGCTCACTTTAAAGAGGCCAACATTGATATGTATATCAATACAACACATTACATGTCATATTAGAATATCCTATAGGAAACATAGGCTTTTCAAAATGTTTTGTGAATGTGCATTATTAAGTAATTGTGCAGCATCAATCTATGACGCCTGCCTTTAAAACACACTGTGTCTATAAATCGCGCGTATTATAAGTTTGTAAAATGAAAGTATTTGTTTAACGAAAATTGGTAGGTTGTGAAAATTGTTTAAAACTGAGAACTATTGATGTTAAGGTATAGATGTAACTTCATTCTCAGTGTTGTTATATTTTCTGATCCTTCGGGATCATTAGTTTTGATGTTATTAGTTTTGAAAATTGAATACTGCTTAAGCCGGTGCTAGGGGGCGTGAGTAGTGTTGCACCTTTAATTACTACTTATGAACAGCCTCAATAAAACCGAGTCTGCAATTTTCTCTTTTTGCATTTCTACTTTTGCTTTCGAGGGATCACCCATTTTCAGAATATATTATTATAGTCGTCATAGGTTTAGGCAACATTAAAATATGTTTAAATTTCGTATCAATCGTTACTACCCGGTGGTGTAGTAGGCTAAACAGTATGAATCTGTCTTAAGCGACCATTCATTTATTGATCATAGGAGTCTTAAAAAGCAGGTGGTTACTTAATGCAGGGCAAATGTAATTCTGAAAAGTGCTACAGGAGATTGCCTATAGGATATTTCTGCATTACATTTGACTTGCATTGGGCTACTACCTGCCTTACAGACACATAATTAGACCTCTTTTTGATGGTCGTTTAAGGGGGCCGCCGTGACCGAGTGGTTATGATCTTCGACTGACAATCGCTTAGCCCCTCAGCGCTGTGGGTTCGAATCCCGATCTGGGCATTGGATTTGTCATGTCAGGAAGTCTTCCAGATGACTGTGGTTCTACCTGGATGTTCTTCTGCGCACGAAACAGTGCACTTTGTTCCGTGCACAGAAGAACCTCTGGGGTCTTCCTCCACCTGTAATTAGCCGGACGTCATGATATGACTGAAATACCGTTAAAACGACCTAAACCCCGATAAAAACCAAAACAATCTATCACAATAGTTTCAGAACTGCAATTCTAAATAGCCACGGCGCGTACATTACATTTGGATTCAGCTACGCTCCCGACATGCGTACAGACACAGTACATGTATTACTATCAGTTGTTTGGAGGTTAAGATCATTTACCAATCAATCAGCTAACCAATATGACGCTAATAAGACCAGCCTCTGTTACACCAGAACTAACTAAATGTTATCATCTGTAGGGCATTTTAGTTCTTTGCACTCTAGTGGTAAAACTATGAGTAGCTACGCAAACATATTTGCTCCAGATGAGACGACACATAATGTGTGACACTTTAACAACAGTTTTGCAAATAAATCAGAGACATTTTATTTTAAGGATTAAAGCAGACGAACAATTACTTATCGTGCAAAGTGTTAATTCTTTACAATACATGTATCTGGCAGTGTTAGGTGTGCAGAACAATAGATTAAGGGGTGTATTAACACATTACCTCATAGGCTATTATTAGATACAACCTCTTTGAATAAATCTACCGAAAAGGAGCATTAACTAGAGAAAATATCTTTTTTAGAATTTCGTAGTTTGAAACCACTGTGATAAATAGAGCATTTGCTCCTATAGGAGCAAATGCTCTATTTATCACAATGGTTTCACGAAGTGACTTTTACAGAGTCGTCAAAAGTCGTCAATATGAGGGAATGGGTTAAACTACACACATTTTCATTTCTCCACCAAATCCTATGTTGTGATCACTCTATAGAATCGTCTCAAAGAGTGGTCACAATAAAGGGTTTGGTGGAGAGAAAAATGAGTAAGTCTAAAAGTATTTGTTTTGTATATTACATGTTCATATGATCTGTGTTTGTATATTTAGCATTTGGATGTCCTCGGGTTTGGGACACAATTCTGTGCTGGCCACCGACAGCCAATGGCACAACAGCTAGCCAGGCTTGTCCAGACTATGTGAATGGGTTCAACACTCAAGGTAAGTAAGGTTGAACTATGTACACAATACAGTCAAACCTCTAAAGCGACCAATCAAAGGCAGTCTAAGTTTACAGTTGAGACGCTTAGCCCTTGATTTCATATAAACAAGTGCCAGATCAGACCGCTTCTATATGACCCGTCTGTTGCGTTTGTTTTTGACATGATACAAATAGCATTCTACAGTTTTTGTCAAAGCAAACATTATTAACATACAGCTAATTTTTATCAATTTTTGATATATGTCTTATATGAATATTGAACAGGGAAAGGGTTAACCATTTACTCCATGAATGTTCATGCAAAACACAAATACCTAATGCATATTAATTTGCTTTTTTGTTTCACCATGGCAAATATACACAGGAAGTATTGCCATATCAAATATTGCCATATATTTCCTAAACAAACAGTGCCGTCCATAACAAAACTTATGCAGAACACTCTCAAAAAAGAGCTTTCTGCATTACCTCTGACCTGCATTAAGCTATCACATGCCAATAAGTAAAACTTCATTGCTGGTCGCCTAAGACAGGTTCTACTCTACTACTAATACTATGTGTTGTAGTAGTAGTAGTCGTAGTAGTAATAGTAGTAGAAGTACTGGTAGTGGTAGTAGTAGTAGTAGTAGTAGTAATAATAACAGTAGTAGTAGAAGTCGTAGTAGTAGTAGTAGTAGTAGTCGTATCAGTAGTAGTAGCAGAAGAATGACTGGTAGTGGTAGTAGTAGCAGTAGTAGTATAAGTAGTAGTAGTAATAGTAGTCGTAGTAGAAGCAGTAGTAGTAGAAGTAGTAGTAGTAGTAGTCGTAGCAGTAGTAGTAGTAGAAGAATGACAGGTAGTGGTAGTAGTAGCAGCAGCAGTAGTAGTAGTAGTCGTAGTAGTAGTAGTAGTAGTAGTCGTAGTTATGGTAGTAGAAGTAGTAGTAGTAGTCGTAGTCGTAGTAGTAGTAGTCGTAGTAGTAGTAGTAGTAGTAGTAGTAGTAGTAGAAGGAATGGTAGGGGCAATAGTAGTAGCAGTCGTAGTAGTAGTAGTCGTAGTAGTAATAGTAGTAGAAGTAAAGGTAGTGGTAGTAGTAGTAGCAGTAGTAGTAGTCGTAGTAGTAATAATAGTAGAAATACTGGTAGTAGTAGTAGTAGTAGCAGTAGTAGTAGTTGTAGTAGTAGTAGTAGTAGTAGTAATAGTAGTAGTAGTAGTAGTAGTAGTAGTAGTAGTAGTAGTAGTAGTAGTAGTAGTAGTAGTAGTAGTAGTAGTAGTTGTAAAGGTAGTAGTAGAAGTACTGGTAGTGGTAGTAGTAGTAGCAGTAGTAATAGTAGTTGTAGTAGTAATATTATTATTAGTAGTAGTAGTAGTGGTAGTAGTAATAGTAGAAGTAATGGTAGTGGTACTAGTAGTAGCAGTAGTAGTAGTAGTCGTAGTAGTAGTAGTCGTAGTAATAGTAATAGAAGTAATGGTAGTGGTAGTAGAAGAAGCAGTAGTAGTCGTAGTAGTAGTAGTCGTAGCAGCAGTAGTAGTAGAAGTAGTAGTAGTCGTTGAGATGTGTGGCGGGTGGCGGTGGTCTAGTGGTAACGCACTTGACTTCAGTCCGGAGGTCCGGGGTTCAAATCCTCGTCCCTCCCGAAAATTTTAGAGACGCTTTTCCGTGTCTCGTACCCGCACATCCTCTCCACCCAGGGGTTAAAATGGGTACATGTGAGGGTTGCCGGTACTGCGGCTGCATGATTGCGCTATATGTTAGCAGTGCTCAATATTGTAGGCCAATGACTCAATGACCAGGGGAGTAAATGTACAGTCTGCTGAGCGGTCATTCGGACTGAAAGTAGACTATAACTAGGTACTTTTTATGTGGGTAATTAGATCATTCGGCCTAAAGGCCTCGTGATCTAATGACTCCACATATCAACTCCTGTGATCTAATGCGCGATAATGCACAGCTACATATTTGTTATTTCTTAGGTAGAAGTAGTAGTAGTAATGACAATAGTAGAAGTTGTTATAACTCAAAACCTCTGTTTGCCACTGATCTTTGAAAAATAAACTCGAACAACTACAGAATTGAAACATACAATGTTTTGCAGACTAAATGTGGTTTGGAACGGTTTAAAAGTTTAGTGGGGGGGGGGGGGGTTGTAAAAGAAAACAAATGATGTCTGGTTAACGACGTAGACAGAGATGACATTAAAATGTTTTGTCACAAAGCATTAGTTTACTATATTGAAAACAATGTTAAGTTTGCATGGAACTTATGTGCACGATGCAGACATAATGTAATTAAGGTGGTTTTGCTAGGAAACGCTTGTCTCTAACTTTCAGCAGAATGTTGCCATACAAATTATCGACTGCATTTGTCTTAGAATTGATTAGGTTCCCCTATCTTGGCAAATCGAACGAGGCACGCCCAATGATTTATGGTGAAATAACTCACAGTTACGTGTGTTCATTGTTTATGTACCGAAGTGATCATTTCATGTTAGAACCGTTATTACATGTATCATTTGCTGAAAGTGGGTTCCTTTAGAACCTCTCTTATGTGGGTCTACACTTGTTGAGCGTGTACGTTTAACGAGATACTAGGCCTAAATTGTTTAAATAAGAACGTGTCGCTGTTACGACCACTCATGCAGAAGTATATTTCAGGAGTTTAAAACAGGTTGTAACTTAATACAGTACAAAAACTATACAGAGAGCTGCCGTGGGAGCTCAAGTAGGAGCTTTCTGTATTACATTTCCACTGCATTAAGCAACCACCTTCATTTTCAGACTCTTTTAATAATGAATTATGTGTTTGTATTACCACTATTTACTGTATCTAAATATGTGACAGAAATAGAGTTGATAGGGAAATCGCCGTATATATTGAATAGCTTTAATAGTTTAGTATACAATGTGATAGGTTTAGCAATTGTTTCCTGACTTAAGGCTCTATATAAGAAGAAGGCTGGTAAACTACTTTTTAAAATTTATTTCTTACTTTTCTTTCGTTCACTGCATTGTTTTGTATTCTACTTCAGAGGTAGCCACAAGAATTTGCACGGCGGAGGGAGAGTGGTGGGTGAGCCCTCTCACCAACACATCATGGACAAATTACACCCGCTGTACACCCAGTACCTTACCAAATCAGCAGTATGAAATATCAGAAATATTTCTGGTAGGTATGACGTACTTGTGTTATACATTTGTATAACTTCCCCATGCTAAGTGTATCATCTATGACAAGTCTTTTAAATCAGATTTTGATGTAGAATGTTCCATTTCTTTAGATGTCAGTCATATTCGATTCTGTTGAGACATCGAGTTGCACGGTATCTGATCTGGATTAAAAGTGTTTGAGAATGTAATTAGGAATTCAGTAATAGTGTGTGTATATTAATTCAAATGATTGGAAAATCATTTTACCGTTTTAAACAAACGTTGCAAATGCTTTCAGATTTTTATGAATGCATTTAAAACAGTGCTTCCTTCTGAGTCTTCGAAGACTATCAGTTGCAACAAGATTCCAAGCGTAAGTCAGGACCAACTGCCACATCAGTGATATAGACGTAAGCCGACACCAGTCGTCGCAACAAGTTGTGTAAGCGTAAGCCAGGACCAACTGCCACAACGGTGATATAGACGTAAGCCGACACCAGTCGTCGCAACAAGATTGCAAGCGTAAGTCAGGACCAACTGCCACAACAGTGATATAGGCGTAGGCCGATACCAGTTGCCGCACAAGAGTTGAAAACGTAAGTCAGGACCAACTACCAAAACAGTGATATAGGCGAGGACCGACTGACACCAGTCGTCGCAACAATGTGTGTAAGCGTAAGCCAGAACCAACAGCCACAACGGTGATGTAGGCGTGGACCGACACCAGTCGTCGCAACAAGATTTGAAAGCGCAGGCATAGACAAAGCGTCACAACAAGATTGCAAGCGTAGGCCTGGTCCAATGACCACAACACAAACATAAGCATAGGCTGACAACCAGTCGTCGCAACAAGGTCTAGACAAGGCATTGCAAGAAGATTGCAAGCGTAAACCTGAGCCAACTGCCACAACAGTTGTATGGACTTAGGCCTACAATCAGCCGTCACAAGAAGGTTGTAAGTGCTTGTCTAGACAAGGCATTGCATCAAGATTGCAAATGTAAGCCTGGACCAACTGCCACAACAGTGATATAAGCACAGGCCTACAATCAGCCGTCGCCAGAAGGTTGTAAGTGCAGGTCTGGACGTCATGTCATTTCAACAAGATTGCAAGCGTAGGTCTGGACCAACTATTACAAGATACAAGACATATGCCTAGATTAGCCATCGTAACAAGGACCATGCATCTGATAAATGTCAATACTATACAAAACCTATTATAATCTACATTGATGAATTATACATTCTGAGAAAAGTATGGACCTAAATTAGAATATGTGTTTCTAATACAATAGTGTTGTTGTTCGTCCTTCGATCTCGAAGAAGACCATCCTCATCTCCCTGTGAAAGTGGGCGTCCGTTTCCTAGATGATGATGAAACTGTCACAAATTTTCTAAATTTCTTTTCAGAAACATGTTGACAGAATTCGTCTCATGTACAACATCGGCTATGGAATCTCACTGGTGTCTTTGCTGCTTGCTGTCTCAATTATGCTTTACTTCAAGTAAGAAAGTTTCACTTAAACATTTTCACGAACAACTCCTTTAATCCTTTCCCTCATATAAACGTGTTTTCACGCATCTGCAATAGGAGCCGTCTGATCAGGGTCTTCTCTGATTGCTATTAGAATTTGATAGATCTGTTCCTTTAGTTTCTAAAATCACTACAATGGCCCACCTTCCATATTTCATTAAAATATTTGTCTATGAATATTCAGTAAATATTGAAATTTGTAACAAACATAGAACAAGGAAATGGTTTATTCTGAACAAGATCCTATGTTGATGCAACTCTTCAGAATTGTTTCGAAGCGACGATTCTAAAGAATGGTCATAACTTAGTGGTTTGGTGAAGAAATGACGAATACGCACAATTATTTATTATTCGATTACGCACATTTATTTGTTGCTCCTGCAACCACTCAAACGCAGTTTAATCCTGGATTTTTAAAACAGGTGGTAGCACAATACAGGACAGACGTTATGCAGAAAGCTCGTATATGAGCTTTCAGTATTACTGTTTCCCTGTATTAAGCAACCATCAGATTTTACAGGCCCCTATGTTAATGATTTATGTAGTCGCATTAGCGTGACTTTATTTAAGAAATGAATGACGTGCTTCCGGTGTTCATGGGGTTATGCAACGCATAGCTTTACGAGCAAAGTTAGTGAAGCCCGAAGGGCTTCACGTGAATCTTTGCTCGTAAAGCTATGCGTTGCATAACTCATGAACACCGGGAGCACGTCATTCATTTCTTATATTTATATTCCATTGTATTTCTTATATCTAAGAAATGAATGACGTGCTTCCGGTGTTCATGAGGTTATGCAACTTTCTTTTTAGAATAAGGTTATATAAGGACGTTGCAGGGCGAATGTAAATATTTGGTATTGTAACCCTTCCGCTGGCATGCATTGTCGGTCTGCACACGTAATTACCTACTTCTATTAACACCTGTAAAACATCAAACAGTTTACGTCCTCATGAAACGCTGATTTACTCGACGTCTCATCTGGATCAAAACTGTTTGCCAACCATTTTCTAACCATTTCTCAGCTGGCCGAATAACTCTTTGCGCGCTAGTGGCGGATCTGTGATTGCCTATGTAAACAGTGTGGACCCAGATGAGGCGCCCAGTAATGTGACGTCATATCATGATTCAAACTGTTTGATCATAGGTTGTTAAAAAAGTGATGGTTAAAACCTATTTAGAAATTTGGAAACAGAAAAAAAAGTTTTGCAGACGATGCTATTTTGTATGCACGGAGGTTGTCTAAATAACAATACAACTAGAACCTGCATTACGCATCTATTCATTTATTGAACATAGGATTCTAAAGAAAGCAGGTGGTTGCTTAATGCAGCACAAAAGTAATGCAGAACGTTCCTTTAGGAGCTTTCTGCGTTACTTTTGTCATGCATTAAGCTTCCAACTACCACACAGAACCATAATTAGACATGTTTATGGCCGCTTAAGACATCTTCTCTTGTACATCTGATTCTACAGTTTCTGTGTCGCGAAACGTTCGTTTTCATTTGTCACTCTACTAATGCACCTGATTCATATTCCTGGTGTTACTATTTCTATCATGAATATACAGGGAGTGAAGCGTGAACACCCATTTTATTGTCCGGCATTTATCTTAGGAGATCATCTTAGTCTATACTGTTTGTATCCAATATAGACTTTCCTGCAGTTCAGATTCAACGAGCATTATCAGAAAATACAGTCAAATTGCTTTCCTTCATATAAAAACGCCTTTTCGGGCATTTGCAAACAGAGCAGACCCAGCTCAGACGATTCCTATAGGAGCCGACTTACTAGGGTCTGTTCTGTTTGCTCACGGCATATATAGATATGATTCTACAGTTTTGCCTGATCCAAAACATCCTGTATACATTTGCCATCATAAACAATTCAGCAAATAAATATTCATGATCTCCTTATTTCTGACATGATTATTGAACAGAGACAGAGTTACTCCTATAATGCATCATAATAACATCATGAATATCAAAGTACCTGGCTTATATGATATCATAGGAACACAATACGTTTTGTCGGTGGTTAAAACTGTAGAATAATTTCTATATTATTTCATAAGGAACAGTGCAGAACCTGATCAGACGCCTCCTTCAGGAATTATCTGATGTGAGTCTACTCTGTTTGCAATGAAGTACAAAGAACGTCTCTACGAGATAAATGGCTAAATTGCCTCTCAAAACATGTTGTTGTTTGTCTTCAGCCCTCTATTTTCACATTGAATTTTAGTTTTCAAAATGGATTGAAGTTATTCCTGAAAATGTTTTGATTTACTTATTCAGCATTATAATTGTCGTAAGACAGATGTGTTCGGACTATGTAATTGAGTCATTTGAAATAATAGACACATTCCGCGCTGAAATGAATCTTATTGTTGAATCTTATGTCACCATTTACCAATTTAGCTTTCGCTGCAGTTTTTCTTTGATAATGAATGATACTTGATAAAGCAAAGCAAGGGAACATTTGCTTATTAGTGTCTTTATATGCCAGGAATTAATACCAAATATATCACGAAACTTAATAATTAACTAGAAAGTTTCAATTTATCTTAACCAGTTAGTTCTTCATTTACCAGTTATTCATATCAGCTATGTTATTCAGGAAAACGAATATATCAGTACTTGATGGCAGAACAACTGATATCAGTATTTGATGGCAGAACAACTGATATCAGTATTTGATGGCAGAACAACTGATATCAGTACTTGATGGCAGAACAACTGATATCAGTATTTGATGGCAGAGTTGATAACAGTATTTGATGGCAGAGCTGATATCAGTATTTGATCGAAGAACTGATATCAGTATTTGATGGCAGAACTGATAACATTATTTAATGGCAGAGCTGATATTAGTATTTGATGGTAGAACTGATATCAGTATTTAATGGCAGAGCTGGTATCAATATTTGATGGCAGAGCTGGTATCAGTATTTGATGACAGAACTGATATCAGTATTTGATGGCAGAGCTGGTTTCAGTATTTGATGGCAGAGCTGGTATCAGTATTTGATGGCAGAACTGATATCAGTATTTGATGGCAGAGCTGGTATCAGTATTTGATGGCATAACTGATATCAGTATTTGATGGCAGAACTGATATCAGTATTTGATGGCAGAGCTGATCAATACCAATGCCTTTGTTCAAGATCAGATAATTATCATTTTTTTCTCGAAAGTATCTGATTAACCTTTTCGGCGCCCAATTTCTAATTGTCGTCTGCAAACCACTTTTGTTAAATCATTTGGTAAAAAGGGGAAATGGGATAAATAAATGCGAATGTCAAAGGAATAAAGCAAATATATACCCGTAGAAATAGAGTTTTAGACAAAAAGTGAAGTCCCTGATATGGGACTGCACTGTTTGTCTTGGTGCATTTATGCGACTTCGGCGGTGAAAGGGTTAAATAGTGGCATTAATATTATTATTAACAGTATTACCATATAATACCATAGGCGCTAACCAATTATCGTCTTTTTCTGTTTCAGACGTCTCCATTGTCCACGTAACACAGTCCACATTAACCTGTTCATGTCATTCATCCTCAGAGCTATCATTTCATTCGTCAAAGAAAATGCTCTTGTTAACGGTGTGGGCTTTTCTAACGATGTCAACCTGTTGGACGATGGACGGATCCTGTTCAGGGAAGACAGATCTGTACGTGTTTTAATTGTGTAGCTTTGGCAGTTTCTCATATGCATTTATACACTAAACGCGTTCTGAATGGCATTTGTAAATAGCTTGAATAGCTGACTGATCTGGGTCTGCTCTGCTTGCAAAGGCTTGAACACATTTATATGAGGAAAAGAGTTAAACCACTGGCCAGCACGTTATTACTGTTCTCATTATCAACAATCAACATTGACATGTTTTGTTTTACTCTTTAAATCACCGTAATATCAATAACTGTTCTCATTTACCCTTCGCTTGCTGAATTTTAAAATACATTTCTCCTTCTTTACCCATGTCCTGTTGTATAATTACATATATCTTCACTGTGTACACGTATTTTACTGTGCAATCACTGCTTCGGAGTGCACTGGCTGCACAATCAATTTGTAAATAGTGCAGACCCTGATGAGACAGCTCCTGCAGGAGCTGTCTCATCTGGGTCTTCAATATTTACAGGTAGGTATATTGACGTGAATAGCAAGCGAAGTGTTAATTACGATTCAGCATTGACATGTCATGTGTTCTACTACTGAAAGTGTCGGTAAGTGTGTATATCAACCATATCTCTGGTCTATTTTTATTCCAAATTTCAATACCTACTGAATATTCATGTCCAAAATAGTGAAATATGTTAGTTGGAACATTGTCGCCTTTATAGAAACAAAAGAAAAACATCTTTCAAATTCTATAAGGAAACAGATTGATCAGCCCCTGACCACTCATATATGAGTCTACTCTGTTTGCATATGTTTGAAAACACGTTTATATGAAGGAAAGGGTTGATTAGCAATCAACATAGATATGCCATGTGATTCTGCTTGAAGTACTGAAAATGCAGAATACTGTTTTATGGCATGTTATGAACAGTAACCATTGATATGCGCTGTTTTCCTTACATCATTGGCAGTACATATTGCAGTTCTCATTATTTAACAATTAACACTTAAAATCCCTGTTCTCCTTACATCACCGGCAGTACAGACTACTGTTATCATTTAACAATTAATACTGACATATCCTGTTCGCATTACGTCACTGACAGTACAGATCACTGTTAATATTGCTACCAAATTACACTGACATGCCCTGTTCTATTTGCATACCGGCAATACAGACTCCAGTTATTATTATCTAACAATTAACACAAACAGTCTTCTTCTTCTTACAATACTGACATTGCAGAGTACAGTTTTCACAGTAACACAATTAACAATATCATGCTTTGTTCTCCTTACAACACTGGCCGTGCTGAGTTTTGTTCTCATTATCTAACGATTAACACGGACATGTCCTGTTCTATTTACATCATTGGCAGTACAAGATACTATTCCCATTATCTAACAAATAAATAACACCGACATGCCCTGTTCTATTTACATCACTGGCAGTACATGATACTATTCTCATTATATAACAATTAATTAACACGGACATGCCCTGTTCTATTTACATCATTGGCAGTACAGAATACTATTCCCATTATCTAACAATTAATTAACACGGACATGCCCTGTTCTATTTACATCATTGGCAGTACAGAATACTATTCTCATTATCTAACAATTAAATAACACCGACATGCCCTGTTCTATTTACATCACTGGCAGTACAGGATACTATTCTCATTATTTAACAATTAACACAGACTTACCCTGTTCTCCTTACAGCACTGGCAGTGCAGATTACTGTTCTCATTATGTAATAATTAACACATACATGCCCTGTTCTCCTTACAGCACTGGCAGTGCAGATTACTGTTCTCATTATGTAATAATTAACACATACATGCCCTGTTCTCCTTACAGCACTGGCAGTGCAGATTACTGTTCTCATTATGTAATAATTAACACATACATGCCCTGTTCTCCTTACAGCACTGGCAGTGCAGATTACTGTTCTCATTATTTAACTATATCCTGGGGGCCAACTACATGTGGATTTTCGCTGAGGGCATCTACCTGCACATGCTGATCACCTTTGCTACATTTTCTGAGAAATCCGGAGTCAAGAGACTGATAGTATTCGGATGGGGTAAGTTTTCTAAAACCTATGAATTCAACTTAATATGTAGATATTAACTTTATACTTGATGGTTTCGCTTTCTGAACCGTTTGAAACAGAGACGACCAAACTCTGACAGTCCCAGTTATTTTCGTATACAAGTCGCATTCTCCTCTGTGTGCCCTGGGAGTAGGATGAGATAAGTCTTATTTAAAGTCAGTAAGACAATAAACATATAAATATAAGCTCTTAGAAACATTCGCACATGTAAAATACCATGCATACAATAAAACTGATTTTGAATATATTTATTCTTTAAAAAAACAACAGGAATTACTACATTCCAAGAATTTTACATTCTGTACATACTGAAAAAATCACTTAGATACATTTTAATTCATTATTCTAAACATTTGAAACATACGTAAATAATATTTTAATAATCGGATTCTTGCATGACTATTACCAAGCAAGTACAATGTTAGTAAAGTTATCGCTCAAAACAATTTGGTCATAGAGACAGTTATCATCTCATGCAGGATGTAGGTAATGCATAAATAGCCTCATGCAGGGCGTAGGTAATGCATACATAGCCTCGTGCAGGGCATTGGCAATCCATAAATAGCCTCATGCAGGGCGTAGGTAATGTATACATAGCCTCGTGCAGGGCGTTGGCAATCCATAAATAGCCTCATGCAGGGCGTTGGTAATGCATGTATAGCCTAATGCAAGGCGTAGTTAATGCATAAATAGCCTCATGCAGGGCGTTTGCAATGCATCTATAGCCTCATGCAAGGCGTAGGTAACGCATATATAGTCTCATGCAGTGTGTACATGTAGGTATTGCGAGAATGTATTCATGCAGGGTGTAGGTAATACAGAGTTAGCCTCTTGCAGAAATAGTCTCATGCTAGGCATAGTTAATGCAAGAATGCCCATCCTGAAGGGCGTCGAGAATGCCAGAATTCCCCTTATGCAGAGCTTAGGTGAAGTAGAAATAGCATCATGCAGAATCAGCCTAGAGCAGAAATAACTTAATTCTGAGAGCATGCTACGTTACTTTTATTCTGCATGAGAAATTCGACATAAAGCATCGCAGCACCATTAGTTAGCCGATTAAACTTGCTGTAACACAATTCTGCTAAACCCTTCATCTGATAGATACGCCGCTTGATGCATTCCAAAACAGAGTAGATCCAGATCAGATGGCTGATCAGGACTGCTCTGTTTGCTTATTGAGTGATATAGATCACAATCTATAGCTTCTGGCATGGCCAAACGCCTTGTATTCAAATACTATGATAGAACTCATCTAATACCTATCCATGATGTCATTATCAGTTACCTAATAGCCTACAGATACAGGATTAAACTTTGATTCGTTGTATAAGTACTCACCTCTGATGCGTTGTTTTGAAATACTGTTGATCGCGTGATTGGACCTTGATGGGTTGTCGATTTTACGAAAACCTCTGATCAGGGAATGCAATCGTTTGATTCAGAAATTATTTTCCAATGGCCATATCTCCACATAAGTATTTAAGGAAAACCCTTAATCTGAAAAATAGATTTGATTAAAATTATTATTTGGACGAATGCACTATACAGGTTGAAACCAGTTCAAGGAAACGTACGGTGGGATAGGAAGCAGATGGTATTGATTTTCAGACGAATGTTATCTAATGATGAAAAATACGACAGGAAGAGTTCAAAGAAACGTTTTACTGGTAACAAATCTCCCTGATTAGCAAGGCCGGGATTCTTACGACAGGAACTCTGAATATAAAACCTGTTGTAAATCTGCAGAACAAAATTGAAGCGCCGTATCAACCCTTACACAGCTGCGTACAAATAATGTCTGCTCAAAGTGGGATAGTTTGCTACGATAACTACTTCCGATTCGATCATGGTTTTGAAAATAATTATTGACCAAGTATCAAACAGTTTGGATCCAGATGAGACACCTAGTTACTCGAGTTACTCGGCATCTCATCTGGATCCAAGTTGTTTGCAAATGCGTATCAGGTCGCGATTAATAGTAAAGCTCTTGAACACAGATAACTTTGGCCAGAAAAAATTGTCCTTTACTCTCATCTTAAAACTATTTCTTTTGACCCTTTTTCCAAAATTTATGTAAGGGTATCAAACGGCTTGGGTTGTGACGAGACGCCGAGTGACTCAATATTCGATCAGGTTCCAGTCTGTTCGCGACGGTTATAACATATCCGCCTATAGCGTTGAAAGAGTTGAATTGGCAAGTAATTTACAGCTTGCCTGATACTGCGCATGTGCAACTGCACCGTAGTTATCAATCCAAAGAGTTCTCCCCTCTGGGAATGTTGTATTCCAAGGACACCATGAGAATATGCCTTTGTAAACACTCTGGTCTATTTATAGATATTTATTGGCCATTGTTTCATGAGATTGTGTATTTATGGGGCAATTATTGCACCTCGGCCTGTGACATATGGTGACACTGTTTACTCTTGCATGGCCATCACGCTGCAGGATAGAACTCAAAGGCAAGATATACACCGCATAGTCCGCTCCATGTCCGAAATAATGACAGTATGAATAGTATTAAGTCTTTACTCCACAAAACGCCTTGCAAACCGAGTAGACCCATATCAGACGGCTCTTGTAGGAACCGTCTGATCAGGGTCTGCTCTGTTTGCTAATGGTATAATAAATATGAGAAATGTCAGAAATAATGACTATATGAATGTTAACCCATTACTCCATAAATACGCCTTTCTACACCTTTGGAAACTGAGTAGACCTAGATCAGACAGTTCCTGTAGGAGCCGTCTTAGCAGGGTCGGCTCTGTTTGGTAATGGTATAATACATGTAACTATTCTATAGTTTATGTCGTGATAAAAATGATTTCGTTCATAGTGACATTATAAAAAATAATTTAATTACAACAGAGATTTCACTTGACTGAATATAAATATGGATTAAAGGGTGACTTACTTGACTTTTTTACAATGGCATTGTGAAAAAGGAACGTTTTACCATGGCAGAAATATTAGAATCCAAACTGCACATTTGTAACACTAACGTTTGAATTTTTTATCCCAATTTGAAGAAAGGAACGATACCGCCAGATCTGGATCTACTCTGTTTGCATATGTTCCAAAAGGCGTCTCTATGGAGTAAAGGGATAAATACATTCACCGCTTACATGTACAAAAGTTACCTGAGTAAAGGGATAAATACATTCACCGCTTACATGTACAAAAGTTACCTGTATGTCACTAACCGTAACCTTGCTCGTAAAACCCTGCTCTGCGACCACCGAAAAGAGGTATAATTCTGAGTGCTAGATGCAGGTAGTAGCTTAATGCAGGACAACGGAAATGCAGAAAGCTCCTATAGAGGAGCTTTCTGCGTTACTTTTGCCCTGCGTTAAGCAAACACCAGTCCTGCTTATAAAGACACTCATGTTTATTCATTAAGTGGTCGTATTAGAAGGATTCTACTGTATTTGCAAGTACATGTAGCATGGATCCAGATGAGACGCCGACTAACAGGGTCTAAACTGTTTGCCATGTTTCCAATAGTTTGTTTGAAATTCGAATTATAAGTAGTCCAAGTTGAACCTGACCCAAATTTGAACAGAGATCTTGTCCCAGTGGGACAGGCATTTAAATGGTTACATGATATTGTCCAAAAAGTAATAGAATTCAATGTCCCTTACTATTTGACAGTCTGTCATTCATCGGGAGGAGATCACAAAAATCTTTTAATGCTTAGCATTTGGCAATACATTCAACAAAAACTTTCAAAAGTGATCAAAAACTGTTCCATTCCTATGCTAAAATTGAAATAAAAAATGCAAAAAGATACGCATTGTTATTAATACATGATTAGCATAACATTTTGTTTCTGCTCAGCGCAACCTGACTGCCATTTGCAACTGCTCTCAGATCATTAGTCTAAAGTACTGCATCAATTACAAACAGATGTTGTGAGAACAGAAATCCATGTATTAAACCTCTACTCCAAATATACGCCTTTCTATGCCTTTGAAAACAGAGTGGATCCAGATCAGATGGCTCCTGTATGAGATCAGAGTCTGCTCTAATTGCTTATGATACTATATAGATGGGGTTCTACGGTTTCTGCCATGGCCAAACATTGCAATGCCAAGATGCTATTATAACAATTTATCTTATTAATATTCATGACGTCATTATTTCTTACAAGAATGGTCATAGAGTAAAGGGTTAAAATATAACATTGATTGGTTTCGATCAACGTCATGCCATATATATTTATATGCTATGAGATCTAATAAATTAAGCAATATAACACGCTATAAATAAAAGACCGCACGTGCTTGACACTAAAGTGTGTCACTTACCAATTTGACATGACACGACCTCGATGTTGACCCAGTAAACAATGAGGTGGCACATTTGATTTAATTAAGGCTTAATTAAACTGAACAAACGAAATATTGTTTAACTTGGTTTAATAAAGAAAGTTGGCCCGGGGTATTCGTACCTAACTAGCTACTTGGTGTAGGGAACGGTTTCATGAAATCCTTTTATCATGCTAAGGGCGACCTGACCCTCATTTGCAAACAGTTTGGATCCAGCCTAGACGCCGAGTAATTCGGCATTTCATCAGGATCCAAGCTGTTCGATAGTTTCCAAATCGAATGTATATTGTACACACAGTGCAACTAATCATACTTTTGGCAGATATTGTTTTTTAATGCCAAGACATATTGCAATATCGTTGCTACTACTTTCAATTAAGCACTTTGGCAAATATTATCGATAGAATGTCATTAAAGGTTGACAGTAGAGCTTTTAGAAACCGAAACAAATAAAATAATTCAGGTCTGTTTGGGCAGGTGACTGCTTAATGAAGCGTGAAAGTTATGCAGAAAACTCGTTGTGGGGGCTTTCTGCATTACTTTCAACTCCATTAGGCTTTCACCTGTTTGAAGGACAGGTTCAATGCTAATCTTAACGTCCGGTTTACTTGCCATCCTTGCCGAGGTGGTTGTACTCCGGACTAAATATATGATATTCATTTATTTTAATGAACTGGAGTATAATTTGGAGAATTTTACAATAGTTTATGTCTCAATCAAACATATGGTATTTCATAATTGAAGGGATGTTATTGTTTTGTTAGTTTTTGTTGTTGTTTACCTGTATGAAGTACAGTGAAACCCCGCTAATGCGACCACTTAATAAACAGCCACTGATATCGTCTAAAGCAGGTGGTTGCTTAATGCAGAACGAAAGTTATGCAGAAAGCTCCTATAGGAGCTTTCTGCATAACTTTCGTTCTGCATTAAGCTACCACCTGCCTCTGCCACCCAGAATTACGCCCCTTTTTGGTGGTCGCATTAGCGGGGTTTTACTGTATATAATTCACAAACCAACCCTGTTAAATGAGGTCAGCTTAAACACCTACCTGTTGACTTGCTTACTTTTCAAGATTTTGAGAGACTATTGATCGAGTTTCAAACAGATGACATTCTGATCAGATGCCGAGTTACTCGGCGTCTCATCTGGGTAGAAATCTGCTGCAAATGCAAGCCATGTTGAACTTAACAGAATAAGGTTTAACTCTTTCCCTGTTGTACATGTATGTTCATGTAACTAACAATGATATAGTGAATATCAATAAGATTATGTTTAATTTCGGCATATAAACACAGTACAGTTTGTTGCAGGAATGGACCCTGTCTACACTGTTTGCAAAGGTGCGAAAAAGGCTTTTATATGAGGATAAAGGTTAACTATGACATCAGCGTAGGAAATTTGATAAAATGAATAATACACAATGTATTATACATGTACATGGTTTACTGTATTGTACAGGGACATAAGTTAAATAATACACAATGTATTATACGTGCTTTACAGTATTCTACAGGGACATACGTTAAATAATACACAGTGTTTTATATATGCTTCATTGTATTTTACAGGGGCGCCTGTCTTATTTGTAGTACCTTGGGTTATAGTCCGGGCAACATTGGAAAATATATTGTAAGTACAGGTACTCTTACCCCAGAAGTCCAGATAAGATGCGTATATTTCAAAATTTCCCCAAAACATAGCTCCTTTATTTCTCTACCAAACCATTCGAGACGGTGCTAAACAATAGTCACAATGTAGAGTTTGGTGGAGAACTGGCGATATTAGTATTTGGGTACGCTTCTTACCGTTATTTGTAGCTCTGTAGCCTGTTGCTCCATGACCATCAAGGACATATTGACATCATAGGTAATACTTATACATAAATACATGATAATCTTTGATCTATTCAAATATTTCTGTATTATATTAATTCCCTTAATGGAATATTATCTTCATAACAATTATCAACACGGGGATAGTTTTATCATGGCAGAAATGAGTACAATCAGAGCTCTAATATTCAATAAGCAAACAGAGCAATCCCTGATCACAATCTTACAAGGGTATTCTGATCTTGGTCACCTGTTTGCAAATGCGTGAAAAGGCGTTTTTGTCAGGTGAAAGGTTAATGCACTACTCATAATATTTAACCCTTTGCTCATAGATATACTCAGATATATACCCATCTGTGTCTACTCCGTATGCTAACGGACTAGAATCAAACGGTTCCTATAGGAGCCATCTGATCTGGTCTGTGTTTTTATGGAATAGTACAGATCGGATACATGTGCTACATGTATTATAAAGCAATAGTTACTCGTCGTCACGTTAGGATCCAAGCTGATTAACATTCGGTAATTAGTTTTGCAAAAGCTTGTTCGAATCTGAAGTTGTTTGATTTTCTTGCATCGGGGTATCAAAGTGAACAAAAGCAGTTCAGAAACTCCAACACGAACTTTCTAAATTGCTTTATCCTGCATTAAGCAACCGCCTGCATGTTTATTTAGCGAGTGGTCGCTTACATTTGTAACAACAGCGGTTAGCGAGTGGCCACTTACAAATGTAACAAAACTGTTTAGTGAGTAGCTGCTTACAACTGTAACAACAGCTGTTTAGTGAGTAACCGCTTACAAATGTAACACAAACTGTTTATCGAGTGGCCGCTCACAACTGTAACAAGAGCTTTTTAATGAGTAGCCGCTTACAACTGTAACAGCAAATGATTAGTGAGTTATCCCTTGCAACTGCAACAAAAACTGTATTGAGTGACCCTTACAATTGTAGCAACAACTATTTATTGAGTAGCCGCGTACACGTGTAACAGCAATTGATTAGTGAGTGATCCCTTACAATTGTAACAAAAACTTTATTGAGCGATCCCTTACAACTGTACATGTAACAACAACTGTTTATTGAGTGATCCCTTACAACTGTAACTATAACTGTTTATTTAGTGACCCCTTATAACTGTAACAAAAGCTGTTTATTGAGCGGTCACTTACAACTGTAACAAAACCTGTTTATTGAGTGGTCCCTAACAACTGTAAGTTTTCTCTTTTTACAGATGTTGGAATACCCACCCTACACCTGAGTATTTCTGGCTGATTCGAGGACCAATTGTTGCAGCATTAGGGGTATGTCTTATCCTTTTTGCTCTTAAACACCTTACACCTGACCCTTTATAAACACCTTACACCTGACCCTTTATAAACACCTTACACCTGGCCCTTTATAAACACCTTACACCTGACCCTTTATAAACACTTTACACCTGACCCTTTCTGAACACTTTACACCTGACCCTTTATAAACACTGTATGATTGGAGGATCGATTGTTTCAACATTAGGCTCTACTTTTAAAATATTTAACCATTTACTCTATAAATATGTCTTTCTACGCATTTGCGAATAGAGTAGACCCAGATCGGATGGATTCTTTAGGAGCCATCTGAACAGGATCTGCTCTGATCGCTAATGAAACAAGGGCATGTTGTATTGCTATGCAAGACATGAGTCCCCCACCGGACTGAAAAAAAAATCCCTCCACTCTCCCCACCCCACCCACCCATGGTGTGGTTGACCATGGTATATACATGACCACCTGATTAGTACCTACTTTCATACATTGAATCAGTAAATAAAAAGTTATTGTCCCGACAAGAAAATATGAAAAATATTCGTGCTAGAGTTATTGCCCTTGTGCATGACACTACACCTCATCATGCTTGTTCCATATGAGAAGTTTCAAATCAATTGAACCAGTACATAAAGAGTTATTAACTGGACAATAAATATGAAAAGGGGAATAACTCAATAAATATAGATGCTAGAGTTATGGCCCTTGTGCATGACAGTACCCCTCATCTTGCTTGTTATATATGTGAAGTTTCAAATCAATTGAACCAGTAGATAAAGTTATTGTCCGGACAAAAAATATGAAAAAGGGGAATAACTCCAAAAATATTGATGCTAGAGTTATGGCCCTTGTGCATGACACTACTCCTCACCATGCTTCTTCAATGTGTGAAGTTATAATGAATTTGGCCTAAATTTGTAGGAGATGTGGTCCGGACAAGAAGCGTGACGGACGGATGGACGGACGGACGGACTGACGGACGGACAGACGGACAGACGGAATCGAGCAAACCTATAGTCCCCCAACCGGTAACCGGTGGGGGACTAATAATATAGATATTATTCTACAGCTTTTGACGGGAAGGGTTGAGCAACCACATGCTCTGATCAGGCGGCTCCTACAGGATTCGTCTGATCTGGGCCTTCTTTGTATGCTAAATGATGGAAAGGGGTTCATGTCAGGGAAAGGGTTAAACAACAACAACAATAAAAAACAAATAAACAAAGTATCAGCTCGAAACTATGCCGAATGAGGGTGACGACTTATAATATGTTCTGCCGCAAGAATTGAGGCGGCACATAACGTGATTTACTAAATAAGGTCAACATTTTGGTAATGTGTACGTGTTTGTTAGATAAAAGTATGGACACAAGTTCTGTCTTGTAAATTAATTCTTACGCTAATCTGCGACTATCTAAGCAAACAGTTTGGACCCAGATGGGACGTCGAGTGAATCAGCATTTCATCAAGATAACAAAAATGAAGAAAAATAAAAAGATGGGGAAATTGTAGCAGACAACAAAGTTTGCAGACGTCCAAATTCGGCTACGAAACGAGTTAAAGCTTTGAAAATGACGATCAATTAGAGTGCTCAAAGTAAACTGTTCTGTGATGGCACCAAATGTTCCTAAATACAGACAATAATTATCGTAATTGGTTTAAAATGAACCATTTGCCTTCTAAAAAAAATTGCTGCTAACGTTCCAAAGTGAAGCATTTTTCTTTATTGCTGGTTGGTTCAAGGTTTTGAGAAAATCCTGATGGAATGTCATACTGATTGGATACAGATCAGACTGCGATTTGCTCGGTGATACATTTAGAGCCAAGCTGTTTACCAGTGCATGCCAAGTCATACATTACATGTACAAGATAACGAGTAATGCTCAAAGGTCCAGAAAAGATTAGTAATTAAAATATTTTCAAGGCTAGCTCCTTTATTTCTCCACAAAATTCTATGCTGTGACCACACGATTCTATCGTGTGGTAAAACATATAGTTTGGATGAGAAATAAAGGAGTTCTCCTTGTAAATATTTTAAATTAGTGCTTGATTACGCGCATTCACTTGTTGCACTGATGCTATTTCAAATCATTTGCTGAGAAAATCATTTTTGTCTTAATTTAACTATTCTCAATCTTAAAATAAATACTTTCTGCTCAATCTGTAATCGTCACTGAATCCAGCCTTTGAGAAATACTGACTGAGTTTCACCTAAATTGGGTCCTGGTGAGGTGACAAGTTACTCGGCGTCCATATGTCATACAAATGAATGTACTTAATATTCATGACGTCATTATTTCTTACATTATTATTCATAAAGCAGAGGTTAGGCGGGGTTTATAGTGCTTACGATAATCATTCCAATCCTTACAATGCTGGAAACGAATTACTGATGTCCTTTGCAAACTGTGTAGACCCAAATGAGAGGGCTCCTAAAGAGGAGTCCTCTCATCAGCGTCTGTACTGTTTGTCATGTGACACGTTTTTTTTAAAACATCTCTTCAGATTGACCTGTTTGAATGTTGCAATAGCCAGTTTGAAAATTCAACATTATAACGATTAAAGTACAAAATAATGTTTAAAAAATATTTTTTCTTTCTCTGCAGATAAACTTCATCATATTTCTGAACATCATCCGAGTTTTGTTCACGAAGCTGAATGCTTTCAATACCCCTGATGCCAAAAGGTATAGATATAGGTATGTAGTTCTAGCGGTAGTCATCTACTAGAGCCTGCCAGTCTTGCACTCTACTAAATCATCCGTATGTGAGGTTCGAACACAGGTTTGGAGTGACTTTCTCTTGTCAGAATTTTGTTTAAACCCTTTACTTAGTTGATATTCATGCAAACCACCGCCGATTGTAACTACAACAAAACCAATATAAATCGAAATTTTAATAAAGAACATTTTAGGGCCCATTTTATGTACAGGTGTCTGTTTAAAGCAAGATGAAAGCCGTGCAGAAAGCTCCCCTAGGGGAGCTTTCTGCATGACTTTCAGCCTGTATTAAGCTGCCACCTCTCTGATAGACAAGTACTGATACTAATTGTAACGTCCGTTTTAGTGGAAGTTTGCTTTACAAAGAAATTTGCTTCTCGTATTCAGTTAGGGGAAGTACGAGTATCATTGCAAGTGGTAGATATATTAAACATGTAAGCATACAGAGTAGACCCTAATCAGGCAGCACATACAAGCGCTGTCTGATCTGGGTCTAGTCTGTTTGCAAAGATGTGAAAGGCGGTTTTATCAGGTATTGGGTTAACATAGCAATGCCACAGTAAGGTTAATTTACAGTTTCTAAAAAGGTGTGTTTCACTACTATAAACAGATAGATAGATCAACAGTATGCAATAATCTGCTGAATAATTAAAACTGGCTCCTGCTTTTCCGAATATTAATTCAACAACAATTTATATCAAAATTTATCATTGGCAAACATATATGACAAACAGTGCAGATCCTGATCAAAAGGTACACCCAAGAGCCCTGTGATCTGGGTCATTACTGTTTGCAATGGCCTTTACTCTCGTTCACGCACAATAAGGGCCAAATACAATACATCCTAAAACGTTTAGTTGCGAACTCCAATATTTTATGCCTCGCAAACAAAATAGATCCAGATGAGACAGCTGCAGTAGGGCTGTCTGATGACGGTCAGCTCTGTTTGTTCATATCCTATAGATATCTACTGACTGCCATGAATTAATATACATTATACAAAATGGGCGGATACTTATATGCATATTCAGTATGTAAAGGGTTAACCCTTTCCCTGTTCCATATTCATGTAAAATGTACTGACATCATGAATATCTATTAGCTGATTTTTTTTATAATGACATACGTATACTGAACGTTTTGTTATTGGTAGAAACCCACACATCAGATCTATTATAATTTCGTAAGCAAGCAGTGCAGACCCAAACCCTATAGGAGCCGTCTGATCTGGATCTACTCTGTTCGTAAATGCACGAACAGCAGTTTACATGAGGGCAATAGTGAAGCATCACAGCAAACGTTAGAAAATATTAACCCTTCGCTTGCTGAATTTTAAAATACATTTCTCCTTCTTTACCCATGCCCTGTTGTATAATTACATATATCTTCACTGTGTACAAGTATTTCGCTGTGCAATCATTGCTGTGGAGTGCACTGGCTGCACAATCAACTTGTAAATAGTGCAGACCCTGATGCGACAGCTCCTGCAGGAGCTGTCCCATCTGGGTCATCACTATTTACATGTAGGTATATTGACGTGAATAGCAAGCGAAGGGTTAAATATGCAGTGTTAAAGGTAACCTGTCGATAGAAAATGGCCCTTTTAAAAATAACTCGTAACTGAAAATATCTCACAACTACTGAAATAATACTGGTTTTGTCCTTTTAAGATTTACATCACAGCTTATATAAAACCGCATTTAAGAATCAATAGTAACGGGATACATAGCTACTCGTGAGTTTTTTTCTAGATCAAAATATTATTGAGATATCGTAAACACATACAGAATCAATCGGAACACCGCGGGGAACCACTCGGAACATCGCCGAGTATTTACGATTGGTACGGACTTGGACGAATAAAATCGGCAATATCGATACTTTAACACCAGACTCGCGATTTTAAATCGATAATTCACAAGCCGTTTCTACACCTTTCTATCTTGCGTTACACAAACTACACTTGTATTCCATATTTATAGTCATCTGAAACGTGTCATTTCAGGACACACTGCTTTTAATTATTTTATACAATAAATAAAAACGGTATCTAAAGTCAGTTTTTTAAAAAAAATTTAAAAAAAAATCTCCTTCTCTTAAAATCAGATTCTCTAACACCGAACCACAGAACCTCAGATATTCAGTTATCTAACTACTCTTGTGTTGTAGCGATATCGTAAGCTTTATGGTATAAACTACAAAGTACTTACATGCATGAATAGTACATGTAACCAATCGATGTTTTCCTAATTACCATAGTAAATATTCGGGCACAGAATCGTATCTCTACACTGTACACTCTACAGTTCAATTCGACACCATTCCTACAGCTGCTTTATTTAGACTGACATAGTACCAGATAGCATAGAGGCTGGTCAAACTGCTCCTTCATGAGCACTTTGATCTGGCTCTTCACTATTTACCAATGTTTGCTTGTCCGAATACTGAGAGCAATAAGTTATTATAGACTTCAAATGTTGTCATAAAGTTTGTGATATTGTTGAATAGATATATAACCAGACTTAATGTGTATAAATTATGGTGCAATCTGTATGCGCTTGAATATGTTGTAATGCTTATGATGTAGTTAGATATCGGTAAAATCTAATGTGTTGTAACAAGATGACGTATCATTCTTGCGTTGAATATGTTGTAAAATTTGTAATTTTGGTGAGTTTAGGTCAAACTTAATGTGTAGAAACAAATGGTAAACGTGCGCTCGAATATTTTGTGAAATTTGTAATTTTAGGAATTTATTTCAAACTTGATGTGTAGTTACAAATGGTGAGCATATGCAAATATTATGATATTGTTGAGTTTGAGTCAAGTTTAATGTGTGGTCACACGATTGTGTAACATGTAACATGTATGTGCTGAGATATTTTGTTAAATTAAATTTAAAGCAACAAAATGGTGAATCACATGTCCGTTGGACATAATTGTTGCAGTGTTTATGGTATTGATGAGTATAGGCCAAACTTAATATGTAGTAACAAGATGGCATGTACCCTGGACTGTTGTTATTATGCTTATGTCGTTGTTGAGTCAAGCGCACATATAATTTAGCTGTACCAACTTATTATGTAACAAGATTGCGTATCATGTGTGCATTTGATATGTTGTAACGCTTGTAGTAACAAGATGGTAAATCATTCGTGCGTTAAATAGGTTATAAAGTTGAGTTTGAGTCACACTTACTTTCTAGTGACAAATGGTGAATCATACTTGAATATGTTGTAAAGTTTATGATGTTGTTGGGTATAGGTCAAACTTAATATGTAGTAACAAGATGGTATGTGCGCTGGACTGTTGTTATTATGCTTGTGTCGTTGTTGAGTCAAACTTAATGTATTGTAACTAGATGGCGTAGCATTCGTGCATGACATATGTTGTAAAGTATATGACGTTGTTGAGTATAGGTCAAACTTAAAATGTACAATGTAGTAGCAAGGTGGTAGAGCTAAATCATATGTGCGCTTGGCTATTTTGTAAAGTTTATGATGTTGTTGAGTATAGGTCAAACTTAATGTGTAGTAAGTAGACGGTGTGTCATAATACACTGGAATATTTGGTAAAAATTACGATGTTGTTGAATTTAGATTTATGTATATCTAATCCTTTCAAACATATAATTTCCTTTTAACACATTTGCAAACAGGATAGACCCAGATCAAATGGCTCGTGTTGGAACTGTATGATCAGTGTCTGCTCTGTCTGCTTTTTGAATGATATGGATCTGATTCTAGAGTAGAAAATGCTATGTTCATGTACCTTTATTAAAATTTCGCTAATTAATATTCATGATGCCATTAATCTCTACATGAATATTGAACAGGATGAAGGTTAATGCATTTTTTAACATGATGAAATATGCATGAGCTTGTATACATGAACATGAGTGTTGTTACGTTTATCAAGTGTTGAGTAAAGATCAAAATTGAAAGTAAGCAGTCTATATATAACACGGTGTTGTAGCTAGTCGGGTGTTTGGTCGGAACCCCGTCCGTGTTGTCGATGTCAGCGTTGTCGATGTCAGCGTTGTCGATGTCAGCGTTGTCGACGTCAGCGTTGTCGATGTCAGCGTTGTCGACGTCGTTGTTGTCGATGTCGTCCGAAAGCTTTAATGTTAGCTATGAATTCCGAAGGGAGGTGACTTCTTTAATTTTCAAGCAATTCTTATCAAACTTTACACACTTGTTTATCGTTACAAGGATTATAAAGGAACAGACTAGCTTTGTCAACCCGCCTGCGGTGCTCTTGTTCAGAATCCTAAAAATATGAAATACTAATGTTTTGACCACTGTATGAAGAGGTTTCTCCGAAATTTATATCTAAAACGCGTTTGTGAATCAGTAATGACGGTTTACATTCCCATTCGTAATTTCTTATTCTTGAACAAACAAACAAACTATCATTACGATATTGCGAACGGGTACGGAACCAATCGGGATACTAAACAGAACACCGCTTAGTAAGTACGATTGGTACGGAACCAATCGGGATACTAAACAGAACACCGCTTAGTAAGTACGATTGGTACGGAACCAATCGGGATACTAAACAGAACACCGCTTAGTAAGTACGATTGGTACGGAACCAATCGGGATACTAAACAGAACACCGCTTAGTAAGTACGATTGGTACGGAACCAAAAACACACATGAACCTTGACTAAAACTCGGGCGATTATCATCAGCGACAGCAACAGTTGTCCATGGAAAAGACTATAGGATCAGATCCATATAATTACAAAAGCAAACAGATCAGACTGATCCGATTACAGGAGCCGTCAGATCAGGTTCTACACTATTTGTATGTGCGTGAAAAGACAAAAACAAAAAAGTTTTAAACCGCTACAACTTTGCGGCTTGTGGTGAGCTATGATGGTGATATATTAATATCTTTGAATTCAAATCATTATCTTGACGTTGTGATATGATTGAAATACTGTTAAAGCGAGGTAAAACCCGATCAAAACCAAAGCAAGCCAATCAAAACATTGGAATTGTCTGCAAGGTCGAAAAATGCGTACATATTGAGTAAAGGATCATTAAAACTTCACCTACCATTGATCAGGATGGTTGATCGCAAAGATGTCCAATTGTGGGTCAATAAAACAGATGGTAGCTTAATATAGGTCAAAAGTAATACAGAAAGTCCCTATAGTAGCTTTCTGTATTTTATCCAGTCACCAGGCTTCTCTAGTGACATAATAAAGGGGGTGCAAATAAACTTAGGTTTATTAGGTTACTTCCGGTAGTGGAAGGTTTATTAGGTTAGTAGATAGGCGTAATGATTCTATAACCATGGAACTATTTTAGTTTTCTGTAAATATTCATAAACATGTTGATGGAATAGATCTAACAGATCTATTTGGTCACCAGAAGAATTATTCAAATGAGAAAAAAAAATAAAAAAAAATGGCTACAGCTGGATTCGAACCCGCGCCTGATCCTACAAAAACTAATTCTAATCTCTCTAGAGACGTCGCCCTTACCGATTACGCCACTGAGGCCACATACAAAATGACGTTGATTTATCACTTTTATTAATTTAATCCACCGCTGGCAAAACCCGTTTTTGATAAAATCAAACCTGGAAGCAAAGATTGACAGATAAATAGTAAATGTTTTCTTTTCACTCTCATGATTATTTGATTGATAAACTCTTACAGGGGCGGTGATAGTCATAAACCTAAATATAGCCTGTTCAGTTCCATCGATTTCTGAGTGACGTTAGGTAGAATCTAAAAATAGAAACCGAGACTACGTAACTCGAATTTGACCAAAGAATATAGATCATGTCTGTTTGAAATAACTTATCGACCCTCGATTCAAATCATCTTATTTTTCAAATTCAACCACGTTTCCCTTCTAGTAATACAAGCATCGAAACTATATTCCTCTGCGGTAGCTCATTAGATCTATTTACGTCTAAATGGAAGTGAAAAGGGAGGGATCCGTTGATCGAAAAACTGCATTTTCAATGTAAATTATTTCAAGAGTGTTATGAGTCTATAAAAAAGACATTTAACTATATTGACTGGATAAATCGAATAATAGGTTAGTGCCGTAGATGGGACGCCTTTATCCGACTCGGAGAGAAAACAGTTAAGGCTCGGCAAGCCTCGCCTCAACGTTTTCTCCCCTCGTCGGATAAAGCGTCCCATCTACGGCACTAACCTATTATTCTCTATACCTTTGACCTGCATTTAGCAACCACCTATCTTTTAATCCTCTCGTGATCAATAAATGAGTGTCCGCTTAAGACATGTTGTACTGTAATGTACAAACTATGATGTTGTTTAACTGTTTGAATGTGGACACGCATGCACTATCATCAGTAACGTTTGAGGATGACCGCAGTCAACGCCTTGCAGCTGCACTTGTAAGGAGACATGAAAAAAGTATGCCCCTTACCCTGCGGTAGGAGTTCCATGCCCTACTTGTAACCGCATATTTGCCTCAAACTTTGGACTCCGAAGCCACATGCGTACCCACAGATGAACGCACAACCAATCGTCATCCTTGGATTCGATTGGCAACCAACAAGACCCAGATCAGAGGGCTCCTAGATCCCTGATCAGGGACTGCAGTATTTGGCATTCAAAAGCCTCTAGCAAGGCTTTTATACTGAGTGACCTCTATAGCTTTTTACTGATAGGCTACTCCATTATGAAAAGGTCCGAGCTGAAAGCGTTAAAAGAATATACTCACTAATCTAGTCCCTAATCTAGTATATGTCATTTAATCCTTTTCGTCCCATATTATTTAAAGTAAACCCGTCCATGTCTTCTTTTGGAACCCATCCATTGTTCACGCGGAGGGGACAAAGCAAACAAAACATTTGCTTTTATAAACCATTGATATTAATAGTTTCAGCAAACTGTGCAGACTCTGATCAGATGAACACTTCATAAGTCCTCTGATCTGGGTCTACACGCTTTGTCTATGTGATTTTAAGGGCACCAAACACAAATGGGTTAATTTATATTTGTGTAGTAAAGTTTTCCTAAAGCAACGCTTGAAAAAAATATAACTTTATCTCATAAATATTTTGTTAGATATAATAACTGTGAATATCAATTATCTGAAAGTATGTAATGGCATTGTGAACAAGGGGACTTTTAACATGACCGAGACTGTGTCATGTCATAAGCAAACAGAGCAGACCCTGATCAGAAAGCTCTTACATGATCCGTGTGAAATAGGTCTTATCTGTTAGAAAACACTCAATATAAGAAAAGGGCTAAACAACCACTTCCTAATTAACCATTCCCCTCACTTAAACGCCTTTTTATGCATTTGCACATAGAGTAGACACTGATAAGACGGATCATGCTCTGTTTGCTTAAGAAATTATAATAGACCTGACTGTACAGTTTGTACCAATATCAATAAATCATGTGCCATAACTATAATTGAATTAAATAGATATTCGTGATTTCATTATTATTACATGAATATTCAACAGGGAAAGGGTTAAGCCTTAATGTGTAATCAATAAGTGGCCACATGATTCACTGTAAGTGATGTCTTATTAGATCATACAACTTTGTTTTCTGAATACAATACAAAAAATGAAGCCATCTTAAGTTGTACAGATGTAATGCTTCGGAAATTTGATTTCAAAACTCTGTTAAAACACACGCATGTTTAGGAATCATGTTTATTTCTAAACTTAGAATAACCTCATATGTGTACTAGAGATCGCTTATGATTGGATATACCGAATACGTTTATATATTTGTTGGATGGCGTTAAAGTTTTACTTAGGATTATTGCTTATCAAAGATACTACTTTTGCAGTAATCTATACTTTTGTGAACTTATGGTAACATTATATTTATACTTAGGAATATTGTTTAAAGTTAAACAATACTTTTGCAATAAACAATACTTTTGTAAACTTAAGATAACATTATATTCCTGCTTAAGGACATTGTTTGTTTCAAGTGCTCAATACTTTTGCAAATAGATTAATCATTATAATGACGTGTGGATACCGGAGTGTTTGACCATGGCATAAACTGTAATATTATATCCGTATACATGTATCTATATGCTTACAGACCAGACCCAGATCAGGTGACTTCTACAGGAGCTTTCTGAGATCTGAATCTATCCTGTTTGCAAAGGCGTTAAAAAGGCATTAAAAAGGCATTTCTGTCAGATAGAAATAATTTTAAATTCATTCTCGTTGAATAGTCATGTAAGAAATAACCAGGAAAAATAAATATATCACTATGTACAATGGTACATTAACACAGGAATGTCTTGCAATGACAGAAACTGTGTAATTATAGCATATACATGTAGGCAAATAAAGCAGACCCTGATCAGGCGGCTGCTACAAGAACTTCTGAACTGGTTCTACTCTGTTTGCAAATGTGTTCAAATGCGTATGTATGAGATAAAAAAGTAAAGTATCTAGTTATGGTATACTGTCAGTCCGAATGACCGCTCAGCCGACTGTAAATGTACTCCCCTGGTCATTGAGTCATTGGCCTACAATATTGAGCACTGCTAACATATGGCACAATCATGCAGCCGCAGTACCGGCGAGTGACCCTCACAGGTACATGTACCCATTTTAACCCCTGGGTGGAGAGGGGATAAATGGATAAATGTCTCACGAAGCTTAATACATAAAATTAAGAACTTCAGATTTTTAAAAACAACAACAACAACCAAATTTTATAACTAAAATGTTTCTTGCCTACCTAGAACCTATATAGTGTTGTGGTGCCATAACGCCTAAACCACTGACTCACCCGTGCCTATATAGTGTTGTGGTGCCATAACGCTTAAACCACTGACTCACCCGTGCCTATATAGTGTTGTGGTGCCATAACGCCTAAACCACTGACTCACCCGTGCCTATATAGTGTTGTGGTGCCATAACGCTTAAACCACTGACTCACCCGTGCCTATATAGTGTTGTGGTGCCATAACGCTTAAACCACTGACTCACCCGTGCCTATATAGTGTTGTGGTGCCATAACGCTTAAACCACTGACTCATCCGTGCCTATATAGTGTTGTGGTGCCATAACGCTTAAACCACTGACTCATCCGTGCCTATATAGTGTTGTGGTGCCATAACGCTTAAACCACTGACACATCCGTGCCTGTATAGTGTTGTGGTGCCATAACGCTTAAACCACTGACTCACCCGTGCCTATATAGTGTTGTGGTGCTATAGCGGTTAAACCACTGACTCAACCGTGCCTATATAGTGTTGTGGTGCCATAACGCTTAAACCACTGACTCATCCGTGCCTGTATAGTGTTGTGGTGCCATAACGCTTAAACCACTGACTCACCCGTGCCTATATAGTGTTGTGGTGCTATAGCGGTTAAACCACTGACTCATCCGTGCCTATATAGTGTTGTGGTGCCATAACGCCTAAACCACTGACTCATCCGTGCCTATATAGTGTTGTGGTGCCATAACGCTTAAACCACTGACTCATCCGTGCCTATATAGTGTTGTGGTGCTATAGCGGTTAAACCACTGACTCATCCGTGCCTATATAGTGTTGTGGTGCCATAACGCCTAAACCACTGACTCACCCGTGCCTATATAGTGTTGTGGTGCCATAACGCCTAAACCACTGACACACCCGTGCCTATATAGTGTTGTGGTGCCATAACGCTTAAACCACTGACACATCCGTGCCTATATAGTGTTGTGGTGCTATAGCGGTTAAACCACTGACTCATCCGTGCCTATATAGTGTTGTGGTGCCATAACGCCTAAACCACTGACTCACCCGTGCCTGTATAGTGTTGTGGTGCTATAGCGGTTAAACCACTGACTCATCCGTGCCTATATAGTGTTGTGGTGCCATAACGCCTAAACCACTGACTCACCCGTGCCTGTATAGTGTTGTGGTGCTATAGCGGTTAAACCACTGACTCATCCGTGCCTATATAGTGTTGTGGTGCCATAACGCCTAAACCACTGACTCACCCGTGCCTGTATAGTGTTGTGGTGCCATAACGCCTAAACCACTGACTCACCCGTGCCTGTATAGTGTTGTGGTGCTATAGCGGTTAAACCACTGACTCACCCGTGCCTATAAAGTGTTGTGGTGCCATAACGCCTAAACCACTGACTCACCCGTGCCTGTATAGTGTTGTGGTGCTATAGCGGTTAAACCACTGACTCACCCGTGCCTATATAGTGTTGTGGTGCTATAGCGGTTAAACCACTGACTCACCCGTGCCTATATAGTGTTGTGGTGCCATAACGCCTAAACCACTGACACATCCGTGCCTATATAGTGTTGTGGTGCCATAACGCTTAAACCACTGACTCACCCGTGCCTGTATAGTGTTGTGGTGCTATAGCGGTTAAACCACTGACTCACTTATGCCTATATATAAGTTAGTTTTTTGTCAATACGATCGTGCCATATCTATATTCTGGTGTTGCGTTAATGTTGTAATACGTTCCAGTTAATCAGCGAATCTTCAAGAACTATGTTTGTCTTGAATACACAATGGCAAACGTCTGTAACTCGGTCACTGAATGACACACTCATGAAGGCCTTGTAAAATCAGCCGGTGCTGCAGAACGGAATTTAGCCATTTAGATGCGTAACACGCATGCACCATCATTTGCATACAGTGTAGACCCAGATAAGAGGGCTTCTATAGGGGCCCTCTGATCAGGGTCTGCACTGTTTGTCATTCAAAATCCTCTAGCAAGTGTAAGCGTTTCATATTGTGTGAATTCTATAGTTTATTTCTGATGGGCAGTTCCTCTCTTAAATAGTAGCATTGAAATGGGTAGTGCTGAAAGCTGCTATTATTTAAAATGTTTTATTGCGTCTACGATACATGCCAGAGATTGGGTTACAAGTTTTTATAACATTAAAGAAAGTCCTCTCCCAGGAGTTCCCAGATATTAAGCAATAAACATGAGTTACGAATGAACATGATATTTACAATGTTTCTAGACTATTTCAAACATAAAAACAATAAAACAAAGACATGCACACAGGAAAACATTCCATAAACTGACACCCTCTCCTTGAGAATGACATAACTTATATGTAGCTATAACTTCTTAGAAAGCTGCTACGGGTATTTTTGTACATAAATTTAAGTCCTGCTTCAAGATACCTGCTGACAATACACTAGTTTTCGCCTTTCAGGTTGCCATTTAAGATAGATCTTAATATATGGTTGAAGTCTCTCAGCGAATTCGCCATTTCCGTGTACTTATTTCACTGTATAGAGTCATGGATAAAGTGTGTGCGTGCATGTGTGCGAGTGAGAGAGAGAGAGAGAGGAGAGAGAGAGGAGAGAGAGAAAAAGTGTTTGTGTGTGTGTATGTGTGTGTGCGCATGCTCGCGCACTTTGGAGCGTGCATTTGCGTGTGTGTGTACAAGTATTGGTGGGATGGGTTAGATTCAAATACTTAATTCGCCATGTCAGCACCAGATTATCAACTCTTTAATACAGTCCCTCCGTAAGCTTTTGTGTAGAAATAATGTAACTGGTTTTTTTTAACAAAAACATGCCTAACCCTTTTTCGTGCTAAAAACATGTTTGCCAAAAATATGATCTGTTACAGTTTAACCTTCTTCTGATTCGTACAAACCTTTCACCGCCAATGTCGCATAAATGCAAACGGCAAATGGTGCAGTCCCAGATAACATGCAACCTTTTCAAGGCGGCGTCTGATCAGGGACTTTACTTTTTGTCTCAGTCTGTAGTTCTGTATCTGTGCTTTATTCCTTTGAATCTCACATTTATTTATCTCATTTCCTTATTGTACCGACATATTTAACAAAAGATAGATTGCAATCGACAATTAGAAATGTGGCACCGAAAGGGAAGAGAAACTGTTGACCGAATGTTAGACAGTCTGGATCCTGTTGAGACGCCGAGTTACTCGGCACGGAGTTACTCGGCGTCTCATCTGGACCCAAACTGGTTGCATATGCAAGTCAGACCGCGCTTAGTACGATAAGGGTTAATATTGTTCTATTGTCCATGCTTCTAACACTATATTCTATATATCTCTTCTTCAGAAAACTCGCCAAGTCCACACTGGTGTTGATTCCGCTGTTCGGTGTTCACTACATCGTGTTTATTGGACTGCCAAACAACGTCGACGAATCAATAGAACTCGTGAAACTTTACTATGAAATGTTTTTCAACTCTTTCCAGGTAAGCGTTAGGCACAGATGAAACTACAATCAACGAAAAAAAATGTTGCGATTCAAAATAAACAAAACCAAATGGTAAAGTCCGAGAATGGGTAAAGCTGGTTTCGATGTTTGTATTTAGAATAAACTTTAGCAGCTATACCATACCTGTCAGTGAAATGACTCAATGGTAGTGAAGACGGTGCGGCTGTCCATGGGTAGCAGTAATACTTGTATCCGTGCCTACCCACCTACGTGAATATCATCTCCTCATTATCGTGCATTTCACATTCTATTATAACTATAAGAAGCATTTACAATTTGCATTGACAATTCATTTATGAAGTGGTTTGTTTAAGAGACTATATTTACCCGTTTAATCAGTTACTCCCCGAATATGTATGTGAGAAGTAATGAAATCATGAATGTTAATGATATATCTTTTATAATGGCACATGGACACAGGGCGTTTTAGCCATGGTAGAATCAAATCAATATTGTTCCATAAGCAAACAGTCTGAGAGCGAACCCTGATAGGAGCCGTCTGATATGGGTTTACTCTATTTGCAAAGACGTAGAAATGCGTATTTATGGAGTAAAGGGTTAATAATTTTGTAAAAAGTAATGACACCAGGATTAAACATTAGCTGGCGTTTTGTTGTGGCATGTGCACGCAGGATATTTCGGTAGTGGTAGAAAATGTAGACTCTCACCTATATTATTTGGTAAGCTAACAGAGAAGACCATGATCCGACGGTCGTCTCATGTGTGTCTACTCAGATTACAAAGTTGTGAAAATACTTGTGTATGTAGGAAAGCGTTAACAATGATATCATCTTGTAGAGATCCAACCCTTTGAATGAGACTCATGCAAGTACTGTTATTTGCAAACATTTGCCAATAGTGTAGATCCAGATTAGACCTACTACGTCTAATTAATTTACCTATTTGTATTTCATCGTCAGTTAAAATCAAGTTCGATTGCCATTTGCCTTATAATCATTCATTTTCACGACTTTGCAAAATGCTCCTGTAGGAGCCGTTTGATCCGGGTATGCTAGATGTATGCTTATCGAATAACATACAGTTGAACTTCGATATCTCGAACTCCAGGGGACTATACAAATGAGTTCGAGATAAAAGAAGTTCGAGTTATTGGATTTCTTATCTGGGCAATTTCTCGATCTGACAGCTTCATGCAGGTGTAAAGTATTGTTGAAAGCTCAGGAGCTTTCAGCATTACTTTACATCTGCATTAAGCTGTCACGTGTGTTTCTAGATATCCGTAGTGATGCATTTAAGAATAATTCTGTATTGTAAGTTTTGGAAGGACCGAGCTTTTAGTTCGAGTTATCGCTAAGTTCGAGTTATCCGAGTTGGATATATCGAAGTTCAACTTTAAATCTGATTGTAGAGTTTGTGTCATGGCAATACTTTACTTATGGTTTCATTTTACGTTTATGCGAATAAACGTCTTCAACTAATCAATATCCACTATGTCATCATTCAATATCCATATGTCATCATTTCTTTGAAATATGTTTCAGGGCTTCTTCGTGAGTCTACTGTTCTGCTTTCTTAACGGCGAGGTGAGTACAGTCTTAGGAAACACACGCACACGAAACAGTGAATGATGATGTTATATACATTAAGCTCTAATTCTGACATTTACCATTCGATACCAAAATTCATATCAAAGGTCGAAAGTTATCGTTTTTACCTTACCCTAAAAGTTTGGAGACATAAGCATTAGTGACTTATGTCAGAGCTACAGATAAAAGTGCGCAATCAAATACTAGAAACATCATTTGTCCACCAAACGCTATATTGTGATTACTCTTTAGAATCGCCTCGGAGAGACGAATATAAAGCTTGGTCACAACATATGATTTGATAAAGAAATGAGGAAGTTTTTCTTGAAAATGTTTTAATTTGCGCATATTATCTGAACTTCTGGGTGTCTGATCATTTAGGGTAATAGGGTTTATGTAATTTAACACAGTCACTTTGCTTGCAATGAGTATCCCTGATCAAACGAGGAACACAACCTTCCCCCATGTTTGTACAGGATGTAGCATACACAGCATCCGTTGAAAGAACTATCACGTGACAGGTGTACGACACTTGTTTTGGTTACATGTTATGGATTATTTTCTTCATGACGTTACATCAGTTTGTGTATTACAATTATTACAATTGTCGCATTGGTCGTAGACATAAACCACCATTGAAATGGTTTCACAAAAAGTAATAGAGATTATTCAGTTCTGTCTTGATTTTGTATTAACCAGTAGTTCCGTCATGATTTTGTATTTACCAGTCCAGTCATGATTTTGTACATGTATTTACCAGTTCCGTCATGATTTTGTATTTACCAGTTCCGTCAAGATTTTGTATTTTCACAGACAATCGAGTTTAACATTTACCAAGCTGTGAAAAAATGTCTGCTATACATTGGATGTAGTGCAATTTTGACAGATTGGATCCTGATGAGATGCCGAGTTACTCGGCGTTTCAAATGGATCTAAGTTGTTTACAAATGTGAGTCAGATCACGGCTAGTTAATTTCCTGTTATTTATATTCGCGTTGCTTCTAAAGATTTGTAAAAACGAAACCAGTTCACCAAACTCTGTAACAATCAATTTAAATAATTGCCAAGAACCTTGAAAAAAAACAATCTGGGTATGTGACATCTGTGAATTTTTGAAAGCACCAGTTAATGAATAAGTGAATGGTTTTGTGTTGTTATTTTCATTTTATTTCAATATTTATTTATTTATTTATTTATTTTTTTCATGCAGAAAATACGTTTTCATCTTCCTCTACTGTATTTCAGGTTCAAGGAGAGTTTAGAAAAAAGTGGAAAAGATTTATTCTGAAACGGGGAGGCCGTTCGTTCAGTAGAAGATTCACACGTGACACGATGACGTCATTTGTGTCCCGACCACGTGATTCAATAGTGTCAACACAGGAACCGTCTAACGGGAAGCTGTTGAAGAAATATGACAAAAATTCAAACTCATCCACAACTCTTGGTAATGCATTACCAAACGGACATGTTAAATTTGAGAATTGTGAGGAACAACGTCCGATGATGGAAATGCTTTCCGTGGACCAAAATAACTATTGTGACAGTCAGCATTTGGTTGAAATAAACATGGGCAGCCGCGGAGACACGGGAATTCGGTGAAACATGCTGCCGTTGTAAACAGTTTAATTGACCAACACTATGTTGGATTGATGTGAACCAACTCTCAAGTGCAACTTTATTGTGCAATGACTCATGTATTTAAACAAGTGGATGCCTTAACCCTTTACCTCATGAATATTCATAAAAGAAATAATGACATGATGGATAGGACTTTTAAAATGGCATAGAAACACATGGGGTTTGTTTTGGACATGACTGAAACTGAAGAATAATATCCATATATTCTTCAATAAGCAAACAGAATTTACACTGGTCAGACGGCTCCTACAAGCACCGTCTGATCTGAGTCTGGTCTGGTTGCAAAGTCGAGAAAAATGCGTCCAAGTCAGACAGCAGGTTAAACGGTTAGTATACTGTGACCTAGTGTGAGCTATGGTGAGCTAGGGTGAGCTAGGGTTAGCTATGGTGAGAATCTTTGAATTCAAATCAAAGGAAACTGTCATGCCCATAGTTTGAGCTCCTTGTAGGGGGATACGTTTCTCACTGGAGAATTTTGTGATTTGTAAATAGAGTGATTGAATAAGGTTTATTTTGGGAATATCATGAACAATCATTCTTCTGATTCTTTCATTCATTTCTTCATCGTGTTTGTTCTTTCAATGTCTCGTTAACTATTCGCTATTATCATTACCGTCATTGGTACATGTATGTAAGGGTGGGGGAACCATCCATCTCCATGCTTTACATGTAGACTTGTAGACTGTATGTAGACTTTCACTCGTTTATTTACTTTCATTTTTTTATGATTATGTCATATTCTGGAATAGATGTGTGATCCGCAGACATCAAACGGTATCAGAATATAGAGATGTTAACTATCGTTTCCTGATAACCTTTATTTGTTTTCAGGGTACCGACACATCAACAACCTTTTATTTCACACAATACACAGTGTTAGCTTTTGAGGACAGAGCAAACACGAATTAGATAACTCCTGTCAAAGTTATAATCTGTTGCATTTTTTTCACTTACTTCTGATTCAAGCGCTCGAGGACCAGATATGCAGAAAGCTCATGTGCTCCTCTGCATGTTCTTTTAGAGACACCTGATTCTGAAGATAAAGTTATCGTTATAGAGGGGTGTTGCCGTGTTTCCAAATTTTCAATCAAATATTCAAGTTGTGCATTACATGTATGTGTGGAGTCTTTCATACATATTCATAAAGTCCCGGGATAACACTTTCCTTCATATGAACGTGTTTTCACGTTTGCAAAAAGAGTAGACCCAGATCAGACGGCTCCTATACGAGCCGTCTGTTCAGAGTCTGCTCTGTTTGCTAATGGAATTTTATAGATCTATTTTTTGTACTTTCTAGAATGGCTATAATGTTCCACCTTCCATATTTCATTTTAACCATTTTGTCCCTGACTTTTCAGTAGGTATTGACTTTTAGAATAAATATAGAACAGTGAAAGGGTTACAATATTTCAAATAATGAATCCACCTGCTCACCTTCCAGGGTTCCAGGGGCAAAGTAATGATTAATATACAGTAAAGAACTAGTATGATAACATAATTTAATAACATAGGATTCTGTACAAGCAGGTGGTAGCTTAATGCAGGCCAAATGTAACACAGGAAGCTTCTACAAGAGCTTTCTCCATTTGTCCTGCATTAAGCTACCGCCTGTTTTATAAAACCCAGAATTATTTTTCTTAAGAGCTGTCTGTTTAGAGACTTTATTACTGTATTAAAATGTTACAGCGGTAGATCGGGCATCACTAGAAAACACCAGCAACTTTACCACGATGATCAATGAAATGCACACTCGGTGGTTAACCACTAACCCTTTACCCCATGAACATTCATGTAATACTCTCTGCATGTATACATATCAACTGAACAAAAATAAGACACTCTTTGGCTAGAATATAATAAATTCCGGGACAGAACCTGTGTCATTTCATAAGCAAATAGAAATACTCTGATCAGATGGCTCATACAGATGTCGCCTGAGATGGTCTGCTCTTTTTGCAAAGGCCTTCAAATACAGTTGAACTTCGACATCTCGAGCTTCAAGGGACCATACAAATTGGTTCGAGATAAAATAGTTTCGAGTCATCCGATTTATAATTTGACCAATGTCTCAAATTCACAGCTTAATGCAGGTCAACAGTAATGCTGAAAGCTCCTGTAGGAGCTTTCAGCATTACTTTCGACCTCCATTAAGCTGTCACATGTGTTTCTAGATATGTGTAGTGATACATTTTTTAACAATTCTGTATTGTAAATTGGAAGGATCGAAAGTTTAGTTCGAGTTATCCCGAAGTTCGAGTAATCCGAGGTCGAGATATCGAGGTTCAACTGTACATGTACATCGTTATGAGGTAAATGGCTAAGGAAGGCGGTAGTTTTTAAGATGTAGGTCGAACACTCATTCTGCATTGCACAGGTACCTGCTTTTAAATGCCCCCAATGTTTATCTTCTGCATAGGTCACTAAATGTCAACTAGAGGTCAACTGCAATAACCTTAATCAAGATAAGTAGTTGTCTTGTGCTATAATTGTAATCTATGACTACAGTAAAACTCGATACTACAAACTTTTAGTAATTAAGAACTTATGTCTTGGTAGGCAGGTGGCTGCTTAGTGCAGGATGAAAGTCGTGCAGAAAGCTCTCTAGGAGAGAGACTTTCACCCTGCATTAAGCTGCCACCTGTGTTAAACATGAGTAATGGTACGTATTTGAGTGTTGGTCGTATCGGAAATTTACTGTAAAACCTCTCTATAACGACTACTAAATTACATCAAGTATTTTGTGTTAAAGGCAGGTGAATGCTTAAAGCAAAGTGAAAGTAAAGCAAAACGCTCATATAGGAGAGTTCTATTTTACTTTCACCTTGCTTTAAGCAACCACTTGCCCTAAATACCAATTAATTACCACAATTTATTGGTCGTTATAGAGAGGTTTTACTGTACTTTCAAACTAGGATTTTCTCTAATCCATCCTATACCTAATGAATATCCTTGTAAGAAACATCGTTAATAATAACTGGATGAAGCTGCAAACAGTAGAACAGTACTTAAATCACCATTCATTTAAGAGTGTTAAAACAGGCCGTTTCTTAACCCATTCCCTCAAAGGCTATTTTAGATACAGCCTCTTTGAATAAGTCTACCGATAAGGAGCATTAACTAGAGAAAAGGAAAATTTTAGAATTTTGTAGTTTGAAGCCATTGTGATAAATAGAGCATTTGCTCATATAGGAGCAAATACACTATTTATCACAATGGTTTCACTAAGTGACCTTTACAGAGTCGTCAAAAGTCGTCAATATGAGGAAATAGGTAATGCAGAACAAAAGTAATACATAGTTTTCTGCATTACGTTTGACTTGCATTAAGCTACCATCTGCCTAATACCACACTTTTATGTCCGCTAAAGACAGGGTCTGCTTTATGTCCGCTAAAGTCAGGGTCTCCTTTATGTCCGCTAAAGACAGGGTCTCCTTTATGTCCGCTAAAGACAGGGTCTCCTTTATGTCCGCTAAAGACAGGGTCTGCTTTATGTTCGCTAAAGACAGGGTCTGCTTTATGTCCGCTAAAGACAGGGTCTGCTTTATGTCCGCTAAAGACAGGGTCTGCTTTATGTCCGCTAAAGACAGGGTCTGCTTTATGTCCGCTAAAGACAGGGTCTCCTTTATGTCCGCTAAAGACAGGGTCTGCTTTATGTCCGCTAAAGTCAGGGTCTCCTTTATGTCCGCTAAAGACAGGGTCTGCTTTATGTCCGCTAAAGACAGGGTCTGCTTTATGTCCGCTAAAGACAGGGTCTGCTTTATGTCCGCTAAAGACAGGGTCTGCGTTATGTCCGCTAAAGACAGGGTCTGCTTTATGTCCGCTAAAGTCAGGGTCTGCTTTATGTCCGCTAAAGACAGGGTCTGCTTTATGTCCGCTAAAGACAGGGTCTGCTTTATGTCCGCTAAAGACAGGGTCTGCTTTATGTCCGCTAAAGACAGGGTCTCCTTTATGTCCGCTAAAGACAGGGTCTGCTTTATGTCCGCTAAAGACAGGGTCTCCTTTATGTCCGCTAAAGTCAGGGTCTGCTTTATGTCCGCTAAAGACAGGGTCTGCTTTATGTCCGCTAAAGACAGGGTCTCCTTTATGTCCGCTAAAGACAGGGTCTGCTTTATGTCCGCTAAAGTCAGGGTCTGCTTTATGTCCGCTAAAGACAGGGTCTGCTTTATGTCCGCTAAAGACAGGGTCTGCTTTATGTCCGCTAAAGACAGGGTCTGCTTTATGTCCGCTAAAGACAGGGTCTGCTTTATGTCCGCTAAAGACAGGGTCTGCTTTATGTCCGCTAAAGACAGGGTCTGCTTTATGTCCGCTAAAGTCAGGCTCTGCTGAGCAGTCATGTCTATATACTTCCATAAGCCAGCAGAGCAGAGCAGAGCAGAGCAGAGCAGAGCAGATTCTTTAAGAGTCGCTTGATCTTGATCAAGTCTGTTTGTAGTGGAGTGAACACGCACGTATTTGGGGTAACCGGTTTTGACCGTCTTTTAACCAATTCCCTCATATTGGCGCCCTTTGTCGACTCTGTAAAATGTACTTTTTGAAACCATTGTGATAAATAGAACATTTGCCCCATATGAACAAATGCTCTAGCTTTCACGATGGTTTCAAAACTACACAATTTTGATTTTTTCCTTTCTTCTGGTAAATGCTCCTTTTTGGTAGATTTATTCAAAGAGGTTATGTCTAAAATAGCCTACGAGGCAAGAGGTCTAAACATAGCCTACGAGGCAAGAGGTCTAAACATAGCCTACGAGGCAAGAGGTCTAAACATAGCCTACGAGGCAAGAGGTCTAAACATAGCCTACGAGGCAAGAGGTCTAAACATAGCCTACGAGGCAAGAGGTCTAAACATAGCCTACGAGGCAAGAGGTCTAAACATAGCCTACGAGGCAAGAGGTCTAAACATAGCCTACGAGGCAAGAGGTCTAAACATAGCCTACGAGGCAAGAGGTCTAAACATAGCCTACGAGGCAAGAGGTCTAAACATAGCCTACGAGGCAAGAGGTCTAAACATAGCCTACGAGGCAAGAGGTCTAAACATAGCCTACGAGGCAAGAGGTCTAAACATAGCCTACGAGGCAAGAGGTCTAAACATAGCCTATAAGGTAATGGGTTAAATGTTGAATATTCAACAGGGAGAGGTTTATCCATGATTAACCATAAAATGTGACAGAATTTTGGATGACAAACAATGCAGACCCTGATCACAGGACAACTGAAGTTCCCCAAGCTGGATCTACAGTGTTTGCAAATGGAAGTACACTGGCTAATTGTGTTTAGACACATACCATTTCAGAAGTTAATCCAATCTACAATATCTACATCGATTCCCCATTCACTTGGTTAACCTTTTCCCTCGTACAAATGCTGTTTCATGTTTTCGCAAACAGACTGGAACTAGCTCAGTCGGCTCCCGCTGGTGCGATCTTATCAGTGTCTGCTCTGTGGACTTATGTGATTGTATAAATGTGATCATATAATTGTTAAAACTGACAAAAATGCCTTTGAAAATTTAACAGTATAAAAAGTAAGTAGATAGATATTCTTGACGTGACCAATCCATGCTAAGTTGTCCAGTATGGTAAGGGGTACACTGTATAGCCTTTAAGACAAATGTAAGTTGGATAAATAAAAAACGGAAATTAAAACTGTTACTAAGCACAACAAGAACAATAATAATAACAATAATAACAATTAATAGTTTATTTGTATTGAAATAAATTAAAGTCTCGATTATTCGAACACTAAAATACGTATTACTATCGATCTTTAAGACAGGTGGCAGCTTAATGCATGGTGAAAGTCATGCAGAAAGCTCCTCTAGGAGCTTTCTGCATAACCTTCGCCATGCATTAAGCAGCCATCTGCCTAAAAGGGTATAAATTATTTTACATGTATACAGAAACTTCGAATAATCGAGATTTCACTGTAATATGTAGGTTATTTTAAATATACAATAAAATATATTTTTCCCCATACTAACACCTTAACACGCCTATGTAGACAGAGAAACAGAGCAGACCCAGATGAGACAGCTTCTATAGGAGATGCATCATTAGAGTCAGCTAGGTTTGCTTATGAAATTACAATAATTTCATAATTTCTACAAATTCCACCAATCCCGACAAATCCGCTGAGTATAGTCATGTACATTAACAATTTTATTATTTCTTGTGAAAAATGTGAAACATGGAAATGGTTGACACAAGGCGAAAGACGCCTAGACAGCTCCTAGACAGCTCCTAGACAGCTCCAACCCGGCGTCTCGTGCGGATTCAAGCTGTGTGACATGCGGTCAATGGATTCGCAATAGCTTGCTCTAGTCAGAAACCTCCAGTGTAATTTTGAACTTGCATTGATGCTCAACTGACAGTGGATGATTATAATGGCTTTTCGTGACCATTGTAGATTTGTGATAAGACTACATGTACCGATATCATTTTAAAGTTTGTAGACGTCACATTGTAGATTAAAACGCAACGTGTCTATACATGGCGCCTTAGAACTATGTTAACATGGAACAAACATGTAGTAGGGTGAGTAAATATTTGATAAAAAAAAATAACTTAAAATAATAGATGGCAATGACATATATATGTACCATCAAGCGATGACAGAAACTGTAGAGTATTATCTATATTATACATGTACCATGAAGCGATGACAGAAGCTGTAGAGTATTATCTATATTATACATGTACCATGAAGCGATGACAGAAGCTGTAGAGTATTATCTATATTATACATGTACCATCAAGCGATGACAGAAGCTGTAGAATATTATCTATATTATACATGTACCATCAAGCGATGACAGAAGCTGTAGAGTATTATCTATATTATACATGTACCATGAAGCGATGACAGAAGCTGTGGAGTATTATCTATATTATACATGTACCATCAAGCGATGACAGAAGCTGTAGAGTATTATCTATATTATACATGTACCATCAAGCGATGACAGAAGCTGTAGAATATTATCTATATTATACATGTACCATCAAGCGATGACAGAAGCTGTAGAGTATTATCTATATTATACATGTACCATCAAGCGATGACAGAAGCTGTAGAGTATTATCTATATTATACATGTACCATCAAGCGATGACAGAAGCTGTAGAGTATTATCTATAGTATACATGTACCATCAAGCGATGACAGAAGCTGTGGAGTATTATCTATATTATACATGTACCATCAAGCGATGACAGAAGCTGTAGAGTATTATCTATATTATACATGTACCATCAAGCGATGACAGAAGCTGTAGAGTATTATCTATATTATACATGTACCATCAAGCGATGACAGAAGCTGTAGAGTATTATCTATATTATACATGTACCATCAAGCGATGACAGAAGCTGTAGAGTATTATCTATATTATACATGTACCATCAAGCGATGACAGAAGCTGTAGAGTATTATCTATATTATACATGTACCATCAAGCGATGACAGAAGCTGTAGAGTATTATCTATATTATACATGTACCATCAAGCGATGACAGAAGCTGTAGAGTATTATCTATATTATACATGTACCATCAAGCGATGACAGAAGCTGTAGAGTATTATCTATAGTATACATGTACCATCAAGCGATGACAGAAGCTGTAGAGTATTATCTATATTATACATGTACCATCAAGCGATGACAGAAGCTGTAGAGTATTATCTATAGTATACATGTACCATCAAGCGATGACAGAAGCTGTAGAGTATTATCTATATTATACATGTACCATCAAGCGATGACAGAAGCTGTAGAGTATTATCTATATTATACATGTACCATCAAGCGATGACAGAAGCTGTAGAGTATTATCTATAGTATACATGTACCATGAAGCGATGACAGAAGCTGTGGAGTATTATCTATATTATACATGTACCATCAAGCGATGACAGAAGCTGTAGAGTATTATCTATATTATACATGTACCATCAAGCGATGACAGAAGCTGTAGAGTATTATCTATATTATACATGTACCATCGAGCGATGACAGAAGCTGTGGAGTATTATCTATATTATACATGTACCATCAAGCGATGACAGAAGCTGTAGAGTATTATCTATATTATACATGTACCATCAAGCGATGACAGAAGCTGTAGAGTATTATCTATATTATACATGTACCATCAAGCGATGACAGAAACTGTAGAGTATTATCTATATTATACATGTACCATCAAGCGATGACAGAAGCTGTAGAGTATTATCTATATTATACATGTACCATGAAGCGATGACAGAAGCTGTAGAGTATTATCTATATTATACATGTACCATGAAGCGATGACAGAAGCTGTAGAGTATTATCTATATTATACATGTACCATCAAGCGATGACAGAAGCTGTAGAGTATTATCTATATTATACATGTACCATCAAGCGATGACAGAAGCTGTAGAGTATTATCTATATTATACATGTACCATATGCAAACAGCATACCCTGATCAGACGGATCCTATCGGAGCTGTCTGATTTGAGTTTGCCGTGTTTGAAAAGTTGTAGAAAATGTTTAATGGAGTAAAGGGTTAACTCAATTTAACTCCAAACGCTGAGAAATTCGGCGTATCATGCGGATTCAAGCTGTTTGACATGCGGTCAATGGATTCTCAAAAGCTTGCTCAGTCAGACAGCTGTTTGACTTGCGGTCAATGGATTCTCAATAGCTTGCTCAGTCAGACAGCTGTTTGACATGCGGTCAATGGATTCTCAAAAGCTTGCTCAGTCAGACAGCTGTTTGACTTGCGGTCAATGGATTCTCAATAGCTTGCTCAGTCAGACAGCTGTTTGACTTGCGGTCAATGGATTCTCAATAGCTTGATCTAGTCATGCAGCTGTTTTGACATGCGGTCAATGGATTCGCAATAGCTTGCTCTAGTCAGAAACTTCTGTAGATAGAAGTTTGACAGTCATTAGTAGGATAAGGTAACATATGATACAGAGATGAAAACATCATGTCCACAGGTAGCAGTATCGAAATTACTGTGTGCTGTACATAAATGCTGAAAACCCTACATTAAACAGCCACCTGCCCAAAATGAATATAAATTCGTCTATTCGAATTATGGAGGTTTAACTGTTTAGTAAATCAGAACGTTCCTTTATAGGAGTTTTCATTTCAGTAATTGCCCATGCATACACATAATACAATTAGTTGACTACATGTACTGTTTCCTGTGACTATGTCTAGTCGGGGTTTAAACACTTTGCAAGGCTTTCTCTTGGAGTGGTTCTTTAATGACAGCCTATAGACTCCAAAGTATTAAATATCATGACATTAAACATTGAATGAATTTGCCAAACGTTTTTGCACTTATTCTTTATTCTTTCAAATGCAGCTTTTAAAACACTCCGTTATAGATCGTGCCTGAATGATAAACAGCGTATAAAATATAAGACAGAACACCCCCTCTAAACCGGAATTAGATGGAAAACAATTTAAGTCTTTTTTAAACTGGTGGCAGCTAAATGCAGGGTGAAAGTCAGACAGGAAACTCCCAATTGAGCTTTCTGCACGACTTTCAAACTGCATTAGGCTGTCACATGTCTGATTTACCGGTATTGGTAGTAAGGTGCCAGCCCGTTTAGTCTGTTTTAGAGAGACTTTCCTGTACCAACAATTATTTCCAAGTAGTTGCACAGTGAATTCTGTTTTAAAGACCATTTATTAATTACACAAAAAGTCTTAAAAGCAAATGGATGATTAATGCTGTGAAATATTGATGCTGAAAGCTCCTGGTGGGGTCTTTCAGGGTCATTTATTTATGTATTAAGCTGATATCTGCCTTTAACACCCATAATTGAGCTTTTTTCAATGGTTGCTTAACTCTACAAATTATAGATATTCGTACAAGGAATACTGACGTCATCCAGGCATAGCTGAAATTATATAATAGTATATAAACAAAACGAGTATTTGGCCTTAACAGAAACTATATAATCAGATCATATTCCAGAAGCAAACAGATCACACCCTTATCAGACAGCTCCTAAATGAACCGTCTGATCTGGGTCTACTGTGTTTGCAACCACATTAAAAGGCATGTCTATAGGGTATAGTGTTCATCCTTCACTTCGTACATCCTTCACATACTTCACTCAGTCATTGAAAACCTGAGTAGATCCAGATGAAACAACACGTATGTTGGCTTATTATACAATAAAACTCCTATTCTAGAGTTTCTGTCATGACAAATGAATCCTTTGTTTATAAATGAAGTGTCATTATAAAAATCAGTGAATCAATATTCGTGCTTTCGTTATGTCGTTTATGAATGAACAATGATTCAAATAGGTTTTACTGTACTATAGCACAGTAGAGTAGCCTGTACAATGCATGTTTTTAGACAGAGTCAGTCTGCAACATGACGAAATGAATAAATGATGTAAATAATTCATATTGTGTTTGTTTGTTAACTTGTATTCCAAAAACATGTGTGTATTTCATACCACGACAATTAAACTGAACACACAAGTGTTAACTCCAAAGACCATATTTCTTTCAAACATTATTCAACCAGACTGAGATTCGAACTTAAGCTGTGCCCCGTCTAGATTTAGTTTTATACCAAATATAAAGTTGATGTCTAAAACAAGTCTGGACAATAAATCTTGCAAAATATTCAACCGCACTGTGATTCGAAATGAATGTGTTACTCATCTAGATTTAGACTTATTCCAGTGAAGTTAAAATCTCAAACCACTTTCAAAAACAGTCTGGAGAATTGAAATTTTGACGAAAAACTTCAAGCGCAAGGGTCATAACTCGGGCAAAAAGATTCAACCGGACCGGAATTTGCCCTTAAGCTATAAATCGTCGAGATAGTAGCTGTATACCAAATATAAAGTTAATGTCTCAAACCACTTCAAAAAGTCAACTGGTTAATGTGGATTGACGGACAGACGGACTGACAGACGAAATCTAATACTATAGTCCCATTCGGTATGTTTGAAATATCGGGGATTGAAATATCAATTTCGGCATTGCATATTCATCTCATAAAGCTGCAACTTTTGAAGTGCGTCATATCTCGATTCTGTAACAAGAGTACAGGGTTTGACTGAGAAATAATAAGATATTTTTATAGCTCTAATGTACAGTTCTGATATACATGTCAGTTAATGTACATCTCTGATATACATATCAGCTAATGTACATATCAGCTAATGTATATTATTGTACATGTGTATTAGCTGATATACATACCAGCTAATGTACATCTCTGATATACATATCAGCTAATGTACATCTCTGATATACATATCAGCTAATGTACATCTCTGATATACATGTCAGTTAATGTACATCTCTGGTATACATATCAGCTAATCTACATCTCTGATATACGATATACATATCAGCTAATCTACATCTCTGATATACGATATACATATCAGCTAATCTACATCTCTGATATACATGTCAGCTAATCTACATCTCTGATATACATGTCAGCTAATCCACATCTCTGATATACATGTCAGCTAATCTACCTTTCTGATATACATGTCAGCTAATCTACATCTCTGATATACATTTCAGCGAATCTACATATATGATATACATGTCAGCTAATCTCTGATATGCATGTCAGCAAATGTACATCTCTGATATACATATCAGCTAATGTACATATCAGCTAATGTATATTATTGTACATGAATATTAGCTGATATACATATCAGTTAATGTACATCTCTGATATACATATCAGCTAATGTACATCTCTGATATACATATCAGCTAATGTACATCTCTGATATACATGTCAGCTAATGCACATCTCTGGTATACATATCAGCTAATCTACATCTCTGATATACGATATACATATCAGCTAATCTACATCTCTGATATACGATATGCATATCAGCTAATCTACATCTCTGATATACATGTCAGCTAATCTACATCTCTGATATACATGTCAGCTAATCTACATCTCTGATATACATGTCAGCTAATCTACATCTCTGATATACATGTACATGTCAGCTAATCTACCTCTCTGATATACATGTAAGCTAATCTACATCTCTGATATACATGTCAGCGAATCTACATATATGATATACACGCCAGCTAATCTACATATCTGATATAGATGTCAGCTTATCTACATGTACCTTTCTGATATACATGTCAGCGAATCTACATCTCTGATATACATATCAGCTAATCTCTGATATACATATCGGCTAATCTACATCTCTGATATACATGTCAGCTAAATGTTATCAGTGCAAGCTCATTTCACAATATAGATGTCAAATAGCAGATGTGTTAACCCTTTCCCTCATATAAACGCCGTTTCACGCCTTTGCAAACAGAGTAGACCAAGATCAAACGGCTCCTGTAGGAGCCATCTGATCAGGATCTACTCTGTTTGCTTTCTATTGTCTGCCATGACTAAATCTTTCTATGTTCAAATACCAAATAATGTCATAAATGCGCTTCTAATTAATAGTCATGATGTTATTATTTCTTATGTGAATATTCGCTATGTAAAGGGTTAGCCATTTACTCTTTGAATATTTATGCCAGAAATAATGACATGAATATTGATTAGAATAGTTCAAATAATGGCACGTGAACACACAATTTGTGGTCGCTTTTGCAGAAGCTAGAGAATCATATCTATATTATTTCTGAAGCAAACAGAGCAGACTCTGATCTGTCATATCCTACAGAATATGTCTGGTCTGGGTCTACTCTTTTTGTAAAGGCGTAGAAAGGCGTATTTATCGAATAAAGGGTTAAGTAGCAGATATGATGTGTCTGACAACTTAGGTATGTTGATATCTCAGTACACTTATCTTCAACTCTTGTATACATTGCAACACACTATTATCACTACAATCCAATTAGACAGTATAGATTTAACAATCGCATTCCAAGTATAAGGTATGTTAAATACGGCAATGGATGTGCTGTATGCTTGTTTCATCGGTTGGCTTATTCTAAACACTCCCTACGGATACAACAACGATATATCTAGAGGTATAATTATGATACAAGTTTTACACTCAGATTTATGTACAGCTGAATTTCGATATCTAAAACTCTGATAACTCGAACTTCAGGATACCTCGAACTAAAATATAATAAAGAATTGTTCTAAAATGTATCACTATAGGCCTACATATATAAAAACACATGTGCCAGCTTAATACAGGTCGAAAGTAATGCTGGAAGCTCCTGCAGGAAATTTCAGCATTACTTTAGACCTGCATTAAGCTGTAAACTTGTAGATATTGGTCAGATTATAAATCGGCTGGCTCGAACCTCAGTTATCTCTTTTATAATTTTATCCCTTGAAGTTTGAAATATCGAAGTTCAGCTGTATTGAACTTCAATAATTCGAGCTCGAATAACTCGAACTTCGAGATAACTCAAAGTAAATATTAGGTCCTTCTAAAATTCACAATACCGAGTTCTAAAGTGTGTCACTACGCATATGTACAAACACTTGTAACAGCTTAATGCATATCTAAAGTAATGTTGAAAACTCTCACAGGAGCTTTCATTCTGCCTTTAGACTTGCATTAAGCTGTTAACTTGAGAAATTGTCCAGATTAGAAATCAGATGACTCGAACTTCTGTTATCATGAAGTGATTTGTACAGTCCCTTGAAGTTCAAGACATTGAAGTTCAACTGTAATTCTAAAGAAGAAAAAAACACTGTCTATTTTCATCTTAACATGTATCATGCTATAAAATATGATGCCAACTCAAAATTGCTATAACGTTCTCCATTTGACTTTTGAGAAACAATTGGTCGAGTGGCAAAGAACTTGGACCATGACAAAATGCCGAGTTACTCGGCATCTCATTTGGATTCGATCTGTTCCCAAACGCCAGTCAACACTATTTTATTATGAGAAGGGTTTAGAAATGGATCTGAAGATTTGGTTGGTTCTTTCATGTGTAATGTTAAAAGAAATTATATTTTTTGGGGGGAATGGGAGGTGGTGGGGGTACATGTAGGTAGGTGCCACATGGAAATTGGAAAATCGCTCTTAATCTTTTTCCACTTGACATTTTATGTAAGAAATAAGGAACATCGCGAATAGGTTTAGCTGAATTATATAATAGGACGCTGGAACATAGGACGTTAATGCCATGGCTTAATCTACTGAATATGCATAAGAAAAAAGAGCAGACCCTGGTCAAACGCCTGTTTCTGCTGAATATTCAAAGTCGAGCCCTCTGTTCTGGGCCTACATTCTTTTTGTGTAGTGTATCTATAAGGAAATTGTTTTAAAAGCATGTTTATGCTGAGCTGAATATTCAAAGTGGAACGGTCTACTTTATTTTCAAACGCCCTATGATCTGTGTATACATTGTTTGTCAGTGTCCTTTTTAAGGTTCACTGGGTAACAATAGATTAATGTCTAGTGTTCAAGCAAAATGTCATACACCGTAATATCTCTCTACAGCAACTGCTACAATATACATGTACAGTAAAACCCCAAAATGCGATCACCTAAAGGAGGTATAATTCTGGGTTCTGGATGCAGTTGGTAGCTTAATGCAGGATAAAAGTAATGCAGAAAGCACCTAGGGGAGCTTTCTGCATTACCTTTGTCCTGCATTAAGCAACCAGTTGCTAATAAAGACCCTGTATGTCTTCGCTAGGTGGGATTGCAGCTTTAACAGACCAAGCAGTGATGAACTATATAGCCAAATATGGACAAGTCAACGTGTCCGTGGTTGACAATCTGAACAAAGTAGACAACTACGTCACTATGAGTTTCAAACTGACCAACACGGGGTCAAGGTGGATAGAAGCTGGCCATTGGAGGATATACTACTATGCGTAGGTGCATTACGAAAAAATATATACTAGAGCAAGTTGAGCAACTGTCAAAGATATATACTGAAAAATACTAAGATCGTTATTTCTCCACCAAGCCCGATTTTGTGACCACTCTTTAGAATTGTCTCTCCGAGGCGATTCTAAAATGTGTTTAGTATATAGGGTTTGGTGGAGAAATAAAGGAATCATTATTGAAAATACATTATCACATAATCTACCTGTTTGAGTGCCGAAACAGAGTGTCATAAATCGCAGACATTCACTAGTGCAAATTAGTAGTTATAAGAGAATACGGGGAACCAATGCATGGTGTCGTTTAATGGTTAGCCAATCGTAGCGCTCCAAGTGTTACTACGCTGTCTGTAAACAATGGCCAACACAGCCTTCGACAAATATAGCCTGTTTCATTCTGTATGGCATTTTAGGGTGTATGAGATAAAACGAATCTTACATTTGCGTGCATTACAAATTGTTTACATGCATCTTATCTGGATCACTGTATACAGAAAAACATTCTAAAGCGACCACCGAAATAGAGGCATATTTCAGGGTATAAAGCAAGTGATAGCTTGGTGAAGGTCAAAATAATACAGAAAATATTCATAGTTGCTTCTGTATATTTTTTCGTTCTTAATTAAGCAACCATCTGCTGTTATAGACATAAGTTTATTCATAAAGTGGACACTTTAGGTGGGTTATACTGTACATATGTTCATGTTTTGCTACTGCGTATTTTTGTCTGCAAGAGTTGTCGTCTGCTTCATTTTTAAGTTTCTAATGGTTTATATTTTCTTGTTTTAAAAACTTAAAAACAGTAGCAAAACAGTTTGGATCTTGATCTGATGAGACGCCGGCCTTTGAACCTTACATGTATCCGAAAATCATTGTGCTTGGTTCTTCACTTACATTATTCTGGTTCATTGTGGAAACAGGAAACCATACATGCATGCTGAGAAAACTATTAGCCGTATTCGACTGGCCCTGTATCAATAAGCGACGAAAACAATTACCAGTCGAATACAATGTACGTTGAGCAACGAAAACAAATCATGCAATGCGGGTTGAAAACCGTTGAGATTGTTGAGTAACACAAGGTAAACAATAATTTGATTGGATGAATTGAATAGGTGGGAGAATAGCAAGAGAAAGCCCAGTCGAATACGGCTATTCTCAACCATGTTTGTTTGGTTCTCAGTTCCTGCTGGTTCTGTAACACTTGGGAACCAGGAAAATGTGCTTGACAGCATTAATGGCTTTTAGTCGGATAGCATTTTGATATCTTAAATCTTTCACACCTGTAACATTCATCTCATTATGATTTTACAAACAGAGTAGACCCAGATCAGACAGTTCCCGTAGGATCTGTCAGGTCAGGCTCTGCTCTATTTGCTTATATATCACACACATCTCTATTATGATATTGATATGATATTGAAATTCCGTTTTTTATTCCTAATGGATTAATGTTTGTAACATATAACACAGATAAAAGTGCATACTAAAATAATAAATCGTCATTTTACCACCAAGCCCTATGTTTTGTCGAGAATAGTTAAACCCATTGGCCATTCTTTCATCTATGTTTTGCAACAATAATCATACTCTGACTGTTTCATATTTCGGAAAATGTAATATAAGTGTGTATATGACACGTACCGTAAGAGTTTAGTTACTGATTGAACAAAACGGGCATGCAGTGCCAAATTCCAGCGTCGTGTGTGACAGTTTGTGTAGATCATAGAGCCCTGGTGCGCGTAATCTGCCTGTAATATAAGTCTGTGTCACCATTGTGAACATAAATAGCTGTTATCTATCATATATATATTCTTGCTTTATACAACAGCTTGTATGGTGTTGGCTCGAGGGGTGAAATTCTCAACTGTGGGCTACGGGTATGTCCTATTGATAAGGGGCTGTTCTTTTTCACTCCCGTCGAAGACCTGTTTCCGGCGATTTCCCCGGGAGAAACACTTGACTGCATCTACCATAATCAGAAATGGAGCGTAGCCAGAACAGATCAGATGCCAAACTGGTATGTTACTTCCGGTTCCGCTGTACCGGAAGTGATAGAAAGTACCAAAGGTGAACGTTTATCATTTGTTGGACCCATAGACACACCTGCGAAATGGAAACGAGGTGAAGGCGACAAGTACAATCCGTACACACTGGAGGAGAGATACGCTATGAACGAAGTTTTCCGAAACATTACGAAAGGCGTTCGTGTTATTCCGACACCGCTCGATATATCCGTGAAAAACAATATGGTCCTTATTTGCAGTGCTGAAAACGGATGGGTGGTTGTGAAATCGAAAGAATTCAACTTTGAATCGCGGTTTCTCGCAGGTAATACATTGCTCAATTTAATTTTAATGTGTGCGTGTGAAACGATGAAAACAGAAAACCCACACTTATTCACCACATGACTCAATCTGCAGTTCACTAGGGCCGCGACAAATGACCCGACACAGTGGAAGTCGTTTTACGCGCTTTGGTACCCTCTGGCTCGTTGTTTTGAACTTGGCGTTTACTAGCACCATATGATGCCAGTTTGTGTAAACATCTGGCGACAAAAAGCGTGTCAGTACAATCTAAAGATCGGGTTCGTGGCGATAAAACTTACTCCGCTTCGCGACGTCTGCGACAAATGACACTTATTTGGTCCCAGTTGATCCCAAACCTCCCATGAAAGGCGCTGAATTCGACGCGCTAATACTGTTTTTTAAATTAAAAGTTTGAGCGCGTCAAATCAGTGTTCAGAGTCTATGCGTGCCATTTGGTTCCAGCTGACAATACATTCACGACAAAATGATCCGACTCCCTCCTAGCTCGCAATAGTATCCGATTAGAAAAAAAGACGCTTTCTCGTGCGATTTGTCGCTGCCCTAATGGACTGCCAGTTTTAGTAAGTATACCGAGTTCGAAGGTGTGTAATATAACACGCAAATGAGAAACATAAATTTACTTCTGATTTTTTCCTAAAACTCGTTTACTAGAATTTTGACCTATAACTTGGACATTATACAGTAAAGCAGCTCTTAAGAGATCACTTTAGGAGATTAATACATGACATTTGTCTCGTATTTACGCTACCACCTACTTGTTTTATGTCATGTGATAAAACATATCATTAGATTAGTACGTTTAATATTTATCGTTATCATGATGAAACAATTCCACACTTTTGATCTGTTGCATGTTATACTTATATCTGATTCATACCAGCGTTTGAGTTGTTCACCAAGTGTCAAACAGCTTGGGCCCTGATAAGATACCGAGTTACTCGACGTCTCTTCTGGATCCAACCTGTTGGCATATGCGAGTCAAGAGGCGCTTAACACGAGAAAGGTTAAATAGTCCAAACATATTCAAAGTCAATCAGAAATTCCAATACGGAGCTAAACAGCGAAATTGTGAGGTTACATTTATGGGAATGAAAATATATATACGTTAATATACATATAGGTATATGAAAAACAATATGATTCTTTATAAAGAACCTATGAAAGATTGTAAAGTAAAGTAAAGTACCTAGTTATAGTCTACTTTCAGTCCGAATGACCGCTCAGCCGACTGTACATTAACTCCCCTGCATGGTCATTGAGTCATTGGCCTACAATATTGAGCACTGCTAACATATAGCGCAATCATGCAGCCGCAGTACCGGCGAGTGACCCTCACAGGTACACATTTTAACCACTGGGTGGAGAGGATGTGCGGGTGGGAGACACAGAAAAGCGTCTCTGAAATTTCAGGGTGGGACCGGGATTTGAGCCCCGGACCTCCGGACTGATAGTCAAGCGCGTTACCACTAGGCCACCGCCACCTATTGTGCTCAACACTATACATGATTTATATACAAAATAGGCAATCTAGTGTACATGTACCTATACAGTTGATCTGCGATAACTCGCATAATGCGAACTTCGGGATAACTCGAAGTAAAAGTTCAGTCCTTCGGAAGTTCCAAAATTCACAATACAGAATTGTTCTAAAATAGATCACTGCGCATATCTAGAAAACACATGTTGTCACAGCTTAATGCAGGAGCTTTTAGCATTACTTTTGACCTTCATTAAGCTGTAAATTTGAGAAATTGTTCATATTAGAAATCGGATTATTCGAACCTCTGCTATATCGCAGTAATTTGTGTGGTCACTTGAGGTTGAGATATCGAAGTTTGATTATAGTGAGGAATGTATCATAACAAGTTTACAAATAGCAGAGACAGTCTTAATTGTATGATATTTGAGCTTCGTTGTATGAAAACCAACTTTAAGCCTTCACCAACAGTGTAGATAAGAATCAGACCAGCCACCGTTTGTAAAACACGGCACCTGGTCAGGTTTACACTGTTTGCATGATACATCAGTAAAACCGAACGGACTTGATTGGTGAGGAATAGCGACTAACCTAGTCAGAAGCGACTGGTCTGTTTCCTACATGTAAAGGTCGGTTTTGGTATACTAGATATTTACAACATTTCATTAAACATTTTAGATATGATACAGCTATCCACAGTACTGTCTATCCCTCCAGCAAAATATATCCGTTATGTCTCGGAAAACGTATCGAATGACACCGATTCCGAATCGTATGTCCTCGACATTGATTCGGAGGCAAACGTGATTACGATAATTGCCGGGGATGGCCGAGGGGCAATGCATGCTACACAGACGCTCATAAGCTTGTTGGAGAGTGATGATAGAAAACTTCCAAAGATTATTATTAAAGACCGACCTAGGTTAGTATGCTAATTAGTAAGTCCACATTGACTCATAAAATTGTTTTTGATGAAATAAATAAATAAATAAATAAATAGAACTAAAAAGAAAACAGATAGTGGAGGAAAACTTGAATCTGATCATGGAACTCAATGATTCATTTCAGGAACGATAAACAAATCTTATGTATGCTTGCCTTAAGTCTAAAACAGGTATATAAAATTGGTATATCTTCTGTGTTTACCTGTTCAGTATCCATGTAAGAAATAAAGACGTCATGAATATTTATTTGTTGAATTGTTATATTGGTATATGCAGACAGGATTTGTTGATATTGGTAGAAATCAGAGAGTGAGATCCATTACGATTATATAAGCAAACACAGCAGAACCTGATCAGACGGCCCTTCCTTATGTAATGGCATTGATTGCAGATTTCCATATCGAGGTGTTATGCTGGACACAGCTCGAAATTTCAAGCCCAAGCCCTGGGTATTAAAGCTTCTTGATGCTATTTCGATGTATAAACTGAACGTTCTACATCTGCATCTGACTGATGACGAGGGATGGAGGATAGAGATACCTGCCCTACCGGAACTGACACAGGTGCGATGTGTATAGATGTCAGTAAAATGACCAGTCCTGTGCAACCCATTCACTCACACCGGCGCCTTTCGACGCCTCTGTAAAAGTCACTTTCTGAAACCATTGTGATAAATAGAGCATAAATGTCCTCATATGGAGCAAATGCTTTATTTATCAAAATGATTTCAAAAGTACGCACTTCTGAAATTGTCCATTTCTCTAATAAATGCTTATTTTCGGTAGTTTTATTCAAAGAAGTAGGTTCTAAAAATAGACTATGAGTAAATGGGTTAACAGTATAGAGCTTACACCTCATAGCGCTTACAATGTACACATGAGCTCTGTATGTTGACTGTAAACCTGTATACTGCTTACACCTTATAGAGCTCAACGTAAGCTCTATACGTCAAGCTGCTGCATATCGCCGTACATAGTTCACATCTGATGAATTAATGATATGATGGTAATAAAATGTCACTATCACCCTATCACCTTCATTAGCATCATAATCATCAGCAGCAGCACCACCAGCAGCAACATGTGTATTAAAATAAAATACAGAGCTCACGTCAGCTCAATATGTTTTCAACTCACGAATAGAACTAACGTAAGCTTCACACGTTTACAAGCAATGTATAGAGAGAGCTGCGGTGTAACAATGCCTATTTCTCGTTCCGGCATAATTGTAACAGTCACGTAGAAGGATGTATGTTCTGATTAAATGTCAACAAAAAACTCTTTGTTTCTATTTCTATACAACTTTTGGTATTGTGTGATTGACGTATGTGTGTCTCTATGTGGTGTTCAATATAGACACAATGTGTGTCCTTTTTCAGGTTGGAAGTCAGAGATGTCACAGCACCAATGATCTATGCTTAATACCAAATCTAGGTTCAGGACCGACTAATTCGACACATGGATCTGGGTTTTACTCAGTAAATGACTATCGAGATATTCTAAAGTATGCAGCAGATCGCCATATCACAATCATACCGGAAGTCGACATGCCCGGTCATTCGACTGCAGCGATCAGTGCAATGGGTTTTCGTGAGTCGAAGTTACGCAGTGAGAAAGTTATACACAATGAAACAGAATCATACCTACTGAATGACATAACAAGCGATCAATCAAAATGTCAAGAAACGTTCCAGCGATTTAATGCAATAAATCCGTGTCTGAATTCGACATACAGATTTGTGGAGAAGGTTGTTGATGGACTGATGTGGTTACATAGTAACATAATGCCGCTCACCTTGCTTCACGTCGGTGGGGACGAAGTGGCTGATGGTGTATGGGATTTATCTCCAGCTTGTCAACAGTTTGCTGAAAATGGCAAAATATCGTATGTTCTTTGTTTCAAATGTCTGACGATATATTTTTTCTGAAAATATATTTTCCCGCTGCAGTTTATCGAAGCTTCCAAAGTAATGTTTCATATTATTATATTTCCCTAATTATTAGTAAGTTTGTGCAATAACCTTTTACTCCTTGAATATAAGGATATTATGAATATCAATTAGACAAGGTTTTATAACGGCTGATGAACAAGATAATTTTTAACCCTTCTCTTGCTGAATTTTAAAATACATAGCTCCTTCTTTACCCATGCCCTGTTGTATAATTACATATATCTTCACGGTGTACAAGTAGTTCGCTGTGCAATCACTGCTGTGGAGTGCACTGGTTGCACGGTCAAATTGTAAATAGTGCAGACCCTGATGAGACAGCTCCTGCAGGAGCTGTCTCATCTGGGTTTTCACTATTTACAGATAGGTATATTGACGTGAATAGCAAGCGAAGGATTACAGCATGCTGGGTTAATAGAAATCGACCCTGCCCTACAAGAAAGTCTCAAGTAATATCTCTGCATTCCCAATTCTTGCAGGACACGAAGGCTACATCGCTTATTTTTGCGGAAGGTTTCTGATATCATGTCATCAAGAGGTCTGACGATTGGGGTTTGGGACGATGGTGTGTATACAGATGGAAAACCTGATGATTTAAACGACTTTCAAACGTAAGAGTTTCTAAATAGCTCCTTTATAACTCATACATACTCCATACATATACGCCTTTTGTCGCCATGGAAAACAAGGCAGACCAAGATCAGACGTCTCCTGTAGGAAACACCTGGCCATGGTCTACTGAGTTTGCTAGTATGTTAAAAAAGAGTAGCAACTGTTTATTGTGCCAATATGTTGTCCTTATTTTATATGTTTTATAACGAATCAAATTATAATCTAATTATATAGGTTCAGATAAGATCCCTAAATTCAATCATTTTCAAGAACAACTCCTTTATTTCTCCATCAAACACTATGATGTGATCACTCTGTAGAATTGTCTCTCTTCGATACGATTCTAAAGAGTGGTCACACCATAGGGTTTGGTGGAGAAAGGAGAAGTTTAGTATTTGAGTATGCACCGTTATCTGTTGCTCTGTAACTTAATCTTAATTGAATAGTCTAGAGGTAAAGAACTTAGACACCACATATTATAACCCCCTTCAAGAACATACATGACGTCTACGAAGCTATCGCTATCAACTCTTTATCTCATGAATATTCATGTCAGAAACGACGACTATGGATATTAATGAATTTATATAACGGCATACTAAGAAAGGATTTTCTAAAATGACAGAAACTTGGGGAACAGATCTATCTTATTTCAAACAAACAGAACACACCCTGATTACATGGCGTTGTGTCTACTCTGTTTTCATGGTGTCTCTGTTGGGTATAGGGATAAGACAAATGGTAGTTTACAAAATGAAAATATATACAGTAAAACCTCTCTAAACGGAAATTGAGAAGAATTTCGATACTTTTAGGTAGGTGCCTGCTTAACCCAGGATGAACTTCATGCAAAAAGTTCCTAGAGGAGATTTCTGCATGCCTTTCACTCAGCTTTAAGCTGCAACCTGTCTCCAAGACCGATATTTATACTAGATTTAATGTCCGGTTTAGAGAAGTTTTACTGTAGTGCAGAAAACGTCCCGTCATTATTCACTACTTGCATTTAGTTGTTTTAACGCCTCTGTCACATTTGCTACGGCGGCTATACGGTAAAATTTTGCGGCCTGTAGCATCTAGTTATATGGTCGTTCCAGAATACGGTATAATTTTTTTGCGGCCTGTAGCATATAGTTATATGGTCGTTCCAGAATACGGTATATTTTTTTTGCGGCCTGTAGCATATAGTTATATGGTCGTTCCAGAATACGGTATAATTTTTTGTGACCTGTAGCATATAGTTATATGGTCGTTCCAGAATACGGTATAATTTTTTGCGGCCTGTAGCATATAGTTATATGGTCGTTCCAGAATACGGTATAATTTTTTTGCGGCCTGTAGCATATAGTTATATGGTCGTTCCAGAATACGGTATAGTATTTTGCGGCCTGTAGCATATAGTTATATGGTCGTTCCAGAATACGGTATAATTTGTTTGCGGCCTGTAGCATATAGTTATATGGTCGTTCCAGAATACGGTATAATTTTTTTGCGGCCTGTAACATATAGTTATATGGTCGTTCCAGAATACGGTATAATTTGTTTGCGACCTGTAGCATATAGTTATATGGTCGTTCCAGAATTCGTATGACCAAATACTGCAGAGGTCGCATACGTATTTTGAATTCGTGCAGAAAGAAAAATCGTACGGCGTATTTTTAATTTGTGGAGACAGAAAACCTACGGGTGCCGGTCGACCTTTGTAGTGTTGGCCCACGGTCGCCGTCGTTTATCAAACAGGCCTTCTATATTTGCTTATGGAATAAAATAGATCTGGTTTAACAGTTTCAGTCGTGGCAAAAACTTCCCGTATGCCAACATAAAAATTTTGGTTAATAAGTTTTATCATTGAAATGTACTATTGATTTTCATGATGTTATTATTTTCCTACACGAATATTCAACAGGTAAAGGAACGTGTATTATGATTCTAGTATTATCTATTTATATCAGGTCAGTACATGTGTATCCATGGGATAATACATGGGAAACAGGTCAAGCCAAAAGGGCATATCAGTTCGCAGAGTCGGGCTACAAGGTAAATATGGGTTCGTTCATTTATTGTCAAGCGGCCTGTGTGCCTCTCTATAACGGCCACCAAATTGTGTTAATTAGTTGGTATTTAGGACATGTGATTGCTCAAAGCAATGTGAAAGTAAATCAGAACGCTCTTATAGGAGCGTTCTGTTTTACTTTTAAATTGCTTTAAGCAGCCGCCTGCCTTAAACACAGACTACTTGGTGTAATTTAGTAGCCCTTTTTACTGTATATGTGGTTAAATAAAGATGTTCAGTCCATTTCTTTACCAAAATAGCTGTACCTCAACCCCCTTTTAATTTACACTTCTAACTCATGAATATCTAAAGATATAATGATTTTGCGGTGTCAAAAATAAAGCTAAAATGTATTATACGCCCACTTTTGTACCAAATTTAGCTGTACATCTATTTCCGTCCACTTTTCTTTATTTCCTGCAATTCATGAATATCTAAAACCATAATAAGTAGATGGAGTCAACTATTGAATCCACTGTTCCTATAACTCCATCCACTCATAGATATTAAAAAAGTAGAGTTTTGCGGCTAATCACTTATGATCCGCCCACGTTTTACTAAATTTAGATGTAGCCCCGCCTACATTTAATTTACACTTCTAACTCGTGAATATTTAAAGAAATAATTAGTAGGCATTGTCAAATATTGAAGCTTAAGATTTATGCTCCGTCCGGTTTTTTTCCCCAAATTTAACTGTAGCTCCACCCACTTTCATCATTACCTGTAAATCATGAATAATTTAAAAAAAAACATAATGAGAAAAAAAGTTTAACATCGCAAATGGGTTTATTCGCCTTTTATCTGATCTCTTCAGTCTTGTCTCAGCAAATATATGTAAATATGTAAAAGTTGGTTCCCGAATACTGCTGGTTTCCAGCCCAATGCGAGTATTGTGAGTGCATGCAATAAGTAAACAATTGCGTTTTACTTGGTAAGAGGATTGAACCCCATGAAACCGATCAGCTGGAAACGATATATGGCTCGTATAAGTTTTAACTTGTTGATCAGTAGACGCTAACCCGAACACTCTGGACAATAAGTTCAGTGTCTGATTATAAGACAGGCGGTTGCTTAACCCTTTCCCTGTTGCATATTCATGTAAGAAATAATGACGTCATGAACATTAATTAGATTATTCTTTTTTATCCAGTCACCAGGCTTCTTTAGTGACATAATAAAGGGGGTGCAAATAAACTTAGGTTTATTAGGTTACTTCCGGTAGTGGAAGGTTTATTAGGTTAGTAGATAGGCGTAATGATTCTATAACCATGGAACTATTTTAGTTTTCTGTAAATATTCATAAACATGTTGATGGAATAGATCTAACAGATCTATTTGGTCACCAGAAGAATTATTCAAATGAGAAAAAAAATAAAAATAATTGGCTACAGCTGGATTCGAACCCGCGCCTGATCCTACAAAAACTAATTCTAATCTCTCTACAGACGTCGCCCTTACCGATTACGCCACCGAGGCCACATACAAAATGACGTTGATTTATCACTTTTATTAATTTAATCCACCGCTGGCAAAACCCGTTTTTGATCAAATCAAACCTGGAAGCAAAGATTGACAGATAAATAGTAAATGTTTTCTTTTCACTCTCATGATTATTTGATTGATAAACTCTTACAGGGGCGGTGAAAGTCATAAACCTAAATATAGCCTGTTCAGTTCCATCGATTTCTGAGTGACGTTAGGTAGAATCTAAAAATAGAAACCGAGACTACGTAACTCGAATTTGACCAAAGAATATAGACCATGTCTGTTTGAAATAACTTATCGACCCTCGATTCAAATCATCTTATTTTTCAAATTCAACCACGTTTCCCTTCTAGTAATACAAGTATCGAAACTATATTCCTCTGCGGTAGCTCATTAGATCTATTTACGTCTAAATGGAAGTGAAAAGGGAGGGATCCGTTGATCGAAAAACTGCATTTTCAATGTAAATTATTTCAAGAGTGTTATGAGTCTGTAAAAAAGACATTTAACTATATTGACTGGATAAATCGAATAATAGGTTAGTGCCGTAGATGGGACGCCTTTATCCGACTCGGAGAGAAAATAGTTGAGGCTCGGCAAGCCTCGCCTCAACGTTTTCTCCCCTCGTCGGATAAAGCGTCCCATCTACGGCACTAACCTATTATTCTCTATATAACGGCATATGAACACATGACATTTTGGCCCAAACAGAAGCTGTAGAATCAGATCTTTATTATCTTATCTGATTATAGCTTGAATTTTTAAAATGTAGTCCGTGAAACATTGTGTAGAACTGAATTCACTTTAAAGGCTACACGGTCAACTAGCAAATAGAACATACCCTGATCAGAGGGCTCCTGAATGAGCCGTCTGATCTGGATTTACTCTGTATGTTCTGGCGTTAAAAACCGCCTATAGCAGGTAAAGCCTTAAACCTTAATTCCATATACAGTGAAACCCCGCTAATGCGACCACTTAATAAACAGCCACTGATGTCGTCTAAACCAGGTGGTTGCTTAATGCAGATCGAAAGTTATGCAGAAAGTTCCTATAGGAGCTTTCTGCATAACTTTCGTCCTGCATTAAGCTACTACCTGCCTCTGCCACCCAGAATTATGCCCCTTTTTGGTGGTCGCATTAGCGGAGTATTACTGTATACTGCTTTTAATGCTTTAGAGAATGTGTTCACCTAGCAGGAATTGATGCATGAAAACAAAGTTATTATTACACTGCTAACCTTGGATCATTGGCTCCAGACAGTTCCGTCAACTGTCAGCCGACTTGGTCACTGGTGAACTTTGAGATCTGCTCTGGGATTACTTCCCCTTATCGCCACAGGGCTTAGCTACGAACAAAGGGTTGTAAATGACACTAAGACGGTAGGACCCCCTGATCCCTGTTCACTACGCTTTTTGAAGTAAAATATGCATTTTAAGTCAATGGCGTCATGTGACTCCGACATACCGCCATGAGTCCATAGACACTGGAAACACACCACGAGTGATTGTGATGGTTTTACAATTTCCATTTAGGGAAAAGTATTTTTGTCATTTTTATGTCAGCTTGCAACTTTATTTCAAAGCGGATTGATATCGAAAATCGCACATTGAAACAAACTTCAACCCGTTTTCAAATAATTATTTCAAAGAGCAACATTATTTCAAACGGGTTGACATCGAAAATAGCACATTGAATTAAACTTCAATCCATTTTTAAATAATTAATTCAAAGTGCAACGTTATTTCAAAACGGGTTGCTACAACACTACTTTGAGATGTCATTGCAAACATCGCTCGTTGTAAACTTTTGGTCGCGTGAATACATCGCCATGTATATTATGTCATCCATGAAGATACGCCATTACAATGCAGCATTTATGAAGTAAATATTGTTTTCAAAAATGAGACAGGGATGGGGAACGAGACATGTTATAAGAGTAGACCGACTTGATGTATTTATTGCAGTATTCAACATGAAGTTTGCATTTTTCTTTTCTAAACTTCACGTGAGTAGAACTAAAAGAGGATGGTATGCTACGCGCCTTACAGGTCTACAGTAATGCTGAAAACAGCTTGGTGGGTGGGGGCGGGTACAGCATTACTTTCGGTATGCATAAAGTTGTCAATGTATTTTTAGTATTTTTAGATATTAGTAGTAGTACAGTTTTAAGCCTATTTTTACTTCGAGTTTTCCAGAAGTTCGAGTTATCCGACAAGTTCGATATATCGCAGCTCAACTGTATTTGCAAGTACAGGTCATGTGACGTTTGTCAGTATAAGGGTTAAAGAGATAATCACCTATTTTAACTCCTAGGTAGTTTTGAGCCTTGCGACCCATTTGTACTTCTCCCACACGTACGAGCCTGACCCAGAGGAACGTGGCGTGTCTTGGGCAACCAGAGTTGTAGACACAAAGAAAGTATTCGGAATGATGCCGAGTGATATTTATAGTAACGCTGACGTCACTAGTATGGGTGATGCCATCAACCTACAAAAGATGTGCCAAAACGAGCAGTGTCCTAGAACGAGTAAACCAGATAACGTTATTGGTAACCCTTTTGTGTGCGTACGCGCGCGTGTGTTTCTGTCTCTCCTGTGTATAGCCCCTACCATCATCCCGCTAACCACGACCGACTTGCATTTGCAAACAGCGTAGATCCAGACGAGACACCGAGTAACTCGTCGCCACACCAGGCTCCAAGCTGTTTGACATTCGGTCAATAGTTTTCTCACATGCTTGATCCAATCGGAAAGGAAGGATGCAACAGATCAGAATATGAATATATATATCATTTCCTATGTGTAACGGAGTGATAGTTAAATGTGCCCTGGATAAAATGTGTGTGTAATGGTACTTTTGAAAGGTAAATATGAAGAGCATAATGTCTTAATGATACGGCAAGACTAAAACAAAATGATCTTTTACAAAGTTTGTGGACCAAAATTCAATGAAAACGTCCCTCTCTGTTTGGAAGTCAGCTCATAAGCTGTTCTTTTCTTTTCGCAGTTACTTGCATCTTTCTTTCCTATGTTTTATTAGCTGCTGTCTCATATAAGCCTATAAACCCTTTACTCCATTAATATGCTTTTCTATGCATTTGCAAACAGAGCAGACCCAGATGAGAGGCTCCTGTAGGAGCAGTCTGATCAAGGTCTACTCCGTTCGCTTACTAAGTGATATAGATATGACTCAACAGTTTCTGCCATGGCAAAAATCTTTTGTTATATGCCACTATAAGAAATAATCTAATAAATTCTTATGATGCACTTATTTCTTACATGAATATTCATGGAGTAAAATAAAAGTGTGGCAAGCGTGTGGCACTCATCCATACAAACTAGTAGACCAAACTTCGTGATACAGTATCTACGAAATACACTAGGCTATGTCGCTGCCCAGAAAAGAACATCGAATAGAGGCAACGGCGATATACATACATGTACAATGTACTCTCCTTAGATAGCAAAGGTAAATACACGCTGCTTACTCGTGTAAGACCCTCCATCTATAAACAGCTTTTTATGTAACATTGTATCTTTGGAACATCCAGTTATTAGTTTCTAGTTAGGAATAAGGATGTACTTTAATACTTTGAAAATTGGATAAACATGTACTGGCATTTGCAACCTGTATAGATCCAGATTGGAAGGCGCCTATAGGAGCCCTCTGAACAAGACCTGAACTGTTTGTTATTCTAAATCCTCTTGCACGTTAAAGCTTCTCACACTGAGCTGACTCTATTATTATCATTCACCGATATCACCAGAACAGTACAGTCCACCAGATTAGACCCTATTTTTTCAAGGCGGAATCTGATAATTCAGTTCTGTTTGCTTAAGCCCTTTCGGCGCCAAATTTCTAATTGTCATCTGCAATCGAAGTTTGTTAAATAATTCAGTAAAACAAGGAAATGAGATGAACAAATGCAAAGTTCAAAGGAATGAAGCACATATATAGAAACCGAGATGAGATTGAGACAAAGTGTGAAATCCCTGATCTGGGATCTGGGACTGCACTATTTGTCGTTGTGCATTTATGCGATTGCGACGGTGAAAGGGTTAATCTCTAGAGCCAAGCCTTAACATTTTTCATTTATTTTCATCGTTGATTTTGAAATTTGGTTGCAGACGAGAACAGGAAATTTGCTGCCGAAAAGGTTAAACACTGCTGGACTATTTATTGCATTCTGAACACTATTATTAATATAATCCAATTCACAGGATTGCAGGCGTGTTTATGGAGTGAAACTATTAGAACAGAAGACCAGGTACATTATATGCTCTTCCCAAAGCTTCTTGCCCTTGCCGAACGCTCATGGCACAAAGCACCATGGGAAGATATAGATGACCTTAATACACGTGACAGCAAACGGGAATATGATTGGTCGATATTTGTAAACGAGCTTGGTGTAAAAGAACTACCAAGACTAGAGAGGCGTGATATACAATACAGGGTTCCGCCCTCTGGTGCAAGGTAATATGGCCTAAGTGACTCGATGACGTGCAAATGGTGTAGAGCTCAGTAAAACAACGTCCCTTATTGTGGCGTCCTACTATAGACTGCAATGTTTTAACACTTTACTCCATGAAGATGTGTGCAAGAAATGATGACATCATACTTATTAATTGACTCATATTTTATAATGCAATATAGACACATGTGATTTTGGATTTTGGCCATTGCAGAATCAGGTCTTTCATTTTCATCAGCAAACCTACTGCTTTTACAGGAGCTGTCTAATCTGGGTATACTGTGTTTGCAAAGGCGTAGAAATGCGTAATTATGGAGTAAAGGCTTAAAACGAAGGAACAAAATATGAAAATTTTAAACTTTAATAAGGATTGACAAAGCCGCAGTCTATTAAGACGCCTATCGGTCTTTCAATAAACGCATATTTTCAGTAACACCATAAAACATGGTATTTGTTCAATCATTCGTATGAAGATTGTGAATTTGAACTTACATGTATATATCGAAAATGCTCCTATGATACAGAAAATCCCTTTTTCGTAGACACTTATAATATTTGTGTTCTTCAACAAAGTATTATTGGACCTTTGTCGAACAGTTACAAAACTAAAACGAAACACGAATATTTATGTTTTAACTTCTTCAACGTTTATTCGATCGGTTTTCTTGTGCTATACTTCTTTTCAGCATATAAACAAATGAATTATGTAAGTGTGTGTGTGTGTGTGCGTTGGGGGGGGGGGGGTGCGTTGCAAGTAGAGACTATCATTTTAATATTGCTATCGGAAGTTCGTTACTGAAATGTTGGCTAGTTAACCCGTTACTTATATATATATACACATGTTCACGCGTTTACAAACACAGTAGACCGTCTGATCATTGCTAATGTTTGCTTTTATATTTTATATATCTATTTCGTTATTTTCTAAAATGGATACAATGTTGCACCTTTCATGTTTCATTATACTTTTTAATCTATGGATATTCAGTAGGTATTGACATTGGTGCTAAATACAGAACAGATGAATGGTTAAATATCAGAAAATACAGCATACATATGAAATGGGCAAACGGTGACGTCATACCCATCTTTTAATTTTGAAGTGTGGAGGGAGACTTCCTCATGGTGAATACACAGTACCCAGATCACTTGGTGGAGGTAAGCATGGACGACGGAGCCACTTGGTCAGTTGCCATGGAAAAAGTTCAACTATTGCCTGGTCTACATGATGTGCACTTACGGTCTAGGTATGCTACTACTGATTTGAGATTTTATTTTTTGTTGATCTGAATGCAGTATTTCATCTAGTATTTCTCCACTGAGCTCAATAATCTTTAGTCAAACAGTTTGGATCCTGATGATACGCAGAGTAAATCCAGGGGAGTGGCTGGCGATGCGCATTTACGCACACGCGTAATATCAGTCAGAAAGGTGACAACATTATTATGGCCAAACTGGAACAAAATCGAAGGCTAAGAGGATTGACTTTGATAAACGTTCTCTCTTGTATAAGCTTTAATCCAAACCCTTGTGATAAACACAACATTTGCTCTTATTGGAGCAAATCTAAAATTTGCCGGGAGAGCATGTCCCGGGGCTCGTATAGCCGCGGTATACACTACATTTTGCTTCAGCTACGCTCCTAAACGCAGCGTCACATTAGGATTCAATCTGTTTCACACTTGGTCAAAGGATTGAACGAGTTTGAAGACAGTGAAACGTTCTGCAAATTAGAGATTAGCACGACAAGGAATAAGTGACAATAAACATTCAATGCCGAAAACACGATATGGGGCAGAATATTGCGACAAAAGTCTATTTTAATAGATGGTAAAACATAACACCATGGCAACCAGCCTATAAACTCAATCTGTAAAATTTGACCTTCAAATTAAAATTTGACCCAAAATCCACAAGGGCCAACTACCCATCATGACTAACATAAGACTATTTTGCGTTTGTTATTTTCTTTCAGAACTCCAATTCTTCGTCGCACAAGTCGTGTATTGAAATTCCAAGCACATATTACGTCATCAGCATGTACTTCCGGTGTGTCTGTTATTGCGTCGGTGTTTGTGATATCGCTTGTTACCTTCATGTAAGACATAAACGAGTTTAAAATTCAGCATTACACACAAGAAACCATGTTTTACCAAACCATTGATCTCCATCTGCCTGGCGAAAACATATTTTACCACTTACATTGTGAATATTTCTGTAGAAAATAATGACTGTATGCATGATACAGTTAAGTGCCGCGAATTAATGCAACCACATAACTTATTAACATGTAAAAGTAGATGGTTGCTTAATGCAGGACACAAGTAATGCAGAAACCTCATATAGGTGCTTTTTGTATAACTTTTATCCTGAATTAAGCTTCCATCTGTTTTAATAGCCAGATGTATATTTCTTTTTTGAGTGGTCGTATTAGCGAGATTTTATTGAGCTTTTTAGTTCAACAGAAATGCGAAGGTTAAAATTTTGAATAATGTGGACTTTGTGATTTAGATATACAGTGGAACTCGGATAACTCGAACCCGGATAACCTGAACTTGGATATAACTCAAATTAAAAAGTAGACCCCTTCTAGAATTTGTAATAGATCTACAGAAGTAGTCTGAATTCCCCAGTAAGGAAGACATGCAACAGCCTGATGCAGGTTGCAGGTAATGCTGGTATTTTACGTAAAATAAATCACAGAAAAGATAGTATACTCAAAATAATACTAAATACAACGCTCATAGAAAATTGCTTATTGATTTACGCACATTATATGCAAACTAGCTTAAATATACATACTTTATAGAAATATTACCTGAAACAAAGACGGTTTATTTTCCTTGTATGAAGACATGAACACATTCAAACCTGAATTCAATAACCCTTGTTTATTAATAGGCCTCTCAGACTAAACAATAAACTCCTTTTTTCTAAAAAATTAATATTCACAAGAGTACATTATGAACATTAGTTAGTAAGTAGAATTAGTTATGAACATTCACAAGAGTACATTATTTAAATTACATATCATATTCAAGTTATATGTCTTTACTTTACTTTGGTTCTTGCTTGTCCTTCTATTGCCTCTAAAAGCAAAGTTATGACGCATTTTTCTTAACCACGGATGTTTCGAAATTTACATCGGGTTACCATGGAAACCGTTTAATAAACATATAGATGGGACACAATTATTTTGGGGGAATGCTCAAAACGTGTTCTGAGGACCCCAACGAACAATTTAAACCTGAATTCAATAATATTTGTGCATTAACAGGCCTCTAAGACTAAACAACAAACTTCTTTTTTTTTAAAAAAAAAAAACCCGCATTTTTTAACTTCCTCATTAATATCCATAAGAATACATTTATGAATATTAATAAAATCATATATCATATTCAAGCTATATGTCTCTGTTTTACTTTGGTACGTGTTTTGTCCTTCTATTGCCTCAAAAAGCAAAGTTACGACGCATTTTCTGAACCAATGTAGTTTCGAAAAAATACATCGGGTTACCATGGAAACCGTTAAATGAAACATAGCTGGGACAAACTTATTTTGAAGACCCCAACGAATAAGTTGGTACCCATGAAAAAGTCTAGGGCGGGGGGATGAGTGCTACGGAAACCATGACTAGGACCCAGCCTATTACTTTCGACATGCAATAAGCTGTTACATCGGGAAGGTTTCCTAGTTAGGAAAAGATTGATGCGAGCTCCCGTTATCTCAAAGAAAATTGTATGATACCATATCAAGATATCGAGGTGTCACTGTACATGCGATAGTGAAAGAAAGAACATAGAAGGCGGAAAAGCATTCGACCACTCCATAGTCGATCTGTATGAGTGCCCATTCCATATATTTCCATAGTTCCATACTTCCTAACCCTTAATCTGCTGAATAATTAAAACTGTCTCCGTTTCTGAATACCAATTACACAAACAGATTGTATCAAACCTTTCACTGAAGAAACTGCTTTCTATGACAAACAATACAGACCTTGATCGAAGGGTTCCCTCCATAGTCCTTTGATTTGGGTCTTCATTGTACGCAAATGTTTTCTATACTTGATTCCCGCACATTGAGGGTTAATTAAGGCAAATCTGTCATGTTAACTTGAAATCCATCCATGTTCATGTTGAGGTGGCCAGAAAAACAAAAGATTTGCTTGTACATGTATAAGCCATTGACATCACTGGTCCAGCAAACAGTGTAGACCCTCGTCAAATGTCTTGTGCGCCATCTGATGTTGGTTAGTTGGCACCAGTGGGTTAAAAGAAACAAACTCTATTCTGTTCATTAAATATGATGGAATTAACTTTTAACCTGTTCAGCAAATTGATTTTACGCAAAATGGCACGACTACATTTCCAAAGTTCAAGCTATTATCAGTTTGTCAACCAAACTGAGCCAGGGTGTCAAATAGTTTGGATCCTGAGGAAAAGTCGAGTTACTCGGCGTCTTATCAGAATCTAAACTGTTTGCATTGTAATGGTAGATCCACAGGCAGCAGGCTAAAGGTTAATGATTCCGATTATTTTATTAGCATACAATTACATGCAAAATCACAAATCAAGGCATGGCTACTCCCTTCTACCATACATAATTTTATAAAGTAATAACCCTATAACCCTTTCCCTGATGAATATTGATAATAAGCTAAGATATAGCTAGAAAGGTGTTCCTCGGAACACTCGTGTCGCCTGTCTGCGTACTGATCCTCTTGCCGCCAATTTTAAACGTGACACCATTGCAGTGCATGTATATGTTACAGTAGAAATTGCGATTCAGGACAATCGTCGATTCTCCTATGACAGATTGCGATCGCAATCTCTCCTAGGACAAACTCCGATCCTCTTTTTAAATCATTCACAGTTATGTGTTGTTTGTCATGTTTTGAATATAGAATGATATATTCTTCCAGAGTTCCAGTAGAATTGTAGATTTTCTTTGTAGAGTTAAAGTGTCATATATAACACTAATAATAATAAATTATTCTATTAGAATTGTACATTTTCCTAGAAGAATTAAAGTGTCATATCTAAAACTAATAATTTAAATTCTTCCAGTAGAATTGTAAATTTTCATGATATAATTACAGTTTGTCCTTGGACAGACTGTGATTGGAATCTGTACAAGTAGAATCGTTGATTGTCCTTACGATGTATTAGGATCAGAGTCTGTCCTAGAAGAGATTGTGATCGCAATCTGTCCTAGGAGAATCGACGATTGTCCTGAATCGCAATTTCTACTGTGACATATGCGTTATCCAGAATACCGGTACGCTTGTTTCCTTTGTAGAGAGTATTCTGCGCAAAAAGCTGCGCAGAACTTACTACCGAAATCGTCTTTAATGTACGGTGAAAGGCACGCTAAAAGTATCTCAATTCTTCTCACCTAGATTTCCGGTTTATAGGGGTTAAGTGTATATACATGTACATCGTTATCAAAGAAAAAGAATATCTGCTTAATATATAAAATGACAAATATTATTCATGGAAAATGGCATTTGTACCGCAGTTTGAACTGTCGAGTCTATTGGACAAGACACTTTTGACTATGATATAATAATACAAACTAGCACAATCTATTCTTTCCTGATTATATAATGAGACTTGTATGAGTTACCTCCCTTTGACCGTCAATGTCATATTGATACACCATTGAACGGTATAGTTAGTTATTTTTGCATGTAAATTGCCATATTTTCCAGAATGATATATATCTATCTATAAAACTGACATTAACCTCAAACTTGCTGGGCAAAATTTGGACAAATTTTGTTCAATAGAATGTCTATTTTGGTCTTCATATGTGATTATTGTTTTATTTCCTTTCAAAAATAACGTCTGAGAGTCAAACAGTTTGGATTCTGGTGACATGTCAAATTATTTGGCATCTGATTGGAATCCATAATATTTGCATGGATAATTACTGATTTGTTTGCAGTATGCTAAAGGTTGCCTTAATTCTTATGTGCTATACGTCTACAACCCGTATGACGCAAAAATACAATAGAGCATTTCTAACAGACAGTAAATGAACAAAAACAGTTAATAAAATTTAATTATCACTGTTAGATTTGAAAATCAAACACGTATACGCTACAATGCAATATAACATTCCTTACAAGCAGTATAAAATCAAATAATTAACATTCAATAATCACTGTCAGAAATGTAAATAAACAAAAACAGTTTTCTGCCTTATATGATAAACAATGTTCCAACTTCTATCCTTGGTAGTTATCAGATTCTGAAAATGTTAGCAACCTCATACAAATTGTATCAGAGTTAACCACTCTCCTTATGAATATTCAAGCTTCAAAATGACCTTTCCGTATCATCTTAGTCCTGTATTAACCAATTCCCTCATAGGCTTTTTAAACCCAACCTCTTTGAATACATATACTGAAAAGGAGCATTTACTTAAAAAAGAACATTTTAGAATTGTGTATTCTAGAACACAGAACAATTCACCTTATTAGAGTTGGAAAAAGTTAGACATAAGAACACTTCACCCAATGATTGTGGGAGCATATTAGATATTAGAACAATTCACCTTATGAATGAGGGACACCGGAACAATTCACCTTATTAGAATGGGAACACGTTAGATATAAGAACACTTCACCAATGAATGTGGGAACATGTTAGACACTAGAACAATTCACCTTATCAATGTGGAACACTGGAACAATTCACCTTATGAGAGTGGGAACAAGTTAGGTATAACACTCCACCTAATGCATGTGGGAACATGTAAGACACTAGAACAATCCACCTTATGAATTTTAGACACCGTAACATTTCATCTGACGAATGTGGGAACAATTTAAGCACTAGATCATTTCATCTTATGAATGTAAGACCACGTTAGGCACTAGACTAGAACAATTCAAAGTATGAATGTGACAACACATAAAATGACACTGGTAAACTAAAGACTCTGATTAGAGGACTCCCAGAGAAACCCTCTGATGTGATTCTCCACTGTCCAGTATTAAATCGTCCAACAAATGTAAGTCAATCATACTTAACATACTCTACCAGTACCCAGTGATCGATCATTTCAATGTTTAAACTTCATTCCAACATTATCACTTCTTAGCATGCCCTTGACCTGAATCCCTGATATCCGCTTTACCTTTGTGTAAGCATGCTTTACTTGAAATATACATCTCAGTGGAAAATTACTCTACACTGGTTTCGGTCTATTATTGGTCTAGATAATTATCTTAACACAATACATATACAATAAAATACAAATTACAGGATAACAAAAAGGTACTGGAGTGTACACAACAAATACATAAATATATTAATGAACTCAATGACAGTGTATGTGACTAATTACATTCTGATGTCTCTACAGAATATATATCTAGCCTTATGGGTGATCTTTAAAAGAAGTAGACATACATCATACATACAGATTAAACCCAGTGTTCCCCTGATCTTTGACCTGTAGAGTCATAACATATTTCTGTAAATATTGGTGAGTACACGCATATATTATTTATGAAAATGTGACACATTATATCTGAAACAAGTGAAATAAATGTCTTCAAGTTACATTGTACAGTAAACCCCTCTAAACCAGACGTTAACTTTTGAATAAATATCGGTAATAGGGACAGCTGGCACCTTAATGCACGGCGAAAGGCACGCTGAAAGTTGGTCTTGGAGCTTTCTGCATGACTTTCACCTTGCATGAAGCAGCCACCTGCCTAAACGTATCTCAATTCTTCTCACCTAGAATTCCGGTTTGTAGGGGTTTACTGTATATATACATGTACATCGTTATTATAAAAAGAATATCTGCTTAATATATAACATGACAAATATTGTTCATGGAAAACGGCATTTGTACCGCAGTTTGAACTGTCGAGTCTATTAAACAAGACACTTTTGACTATGACATAATAAAACAAACTAGCACAATCTATTCGTTCCTGATTATATAATGAGACTTGTATGAGTTACCTCCCTTTGACTGTCAATGTCATATTGATACACCATTGAACGGTACAGTTAGTTGTTGTTGCATGTAAATTGCCTTATTTTCCAGAATGAAATATATCTATCTATAAAACTAACATTAACCTCAAATTTGCTTGGCAAAATTTGACCAAATTTGGTTCAATAGAATGTCTATTTTGGTCTTCATATGTGATTAATTTTTTATTTCCTTTCAAAAATAACTTCTGAGAGTCAAACTGTTTGGAATCTGGTGACATGTAAAATTGTTTGGCAACTGATTGGAATCCATAATATTTGCATGGATAATCACGGATTCGTTTGCAGTATGCTAAAGGTTGCCTTAATTCTTATGTGCTATACGTCTACAACCCATATGACACAACAATACAATAGAGCATTCCTAACAGACAGTATATAAACAATAACAGTTATTAAAATTCAATTATCACTGTTAGATTTGAAAATCAAACACGTATACGCTACAATGCAATATAGCATTCCTTACAAGCAGTATAAAATCAAATAATTAACATTCAATAATCACTGTCAGAAATGTAAATAAACAAAAACAGTTTTCTGCCTTATATGATAAACAATGTTCCAACTTCTATCCTTGGTAGTTATCAGATTCTGAAAATGATAGCAATCTCATACAAATTGTATCAGAGTTAACCACTCTCCTTATGAATATTCAAGCTTCACAATGACCTTTCCGTATCATCTTAGTCCTGTATTAACCAATTCCCTCATAGGCTTTTTAAACCCAACCTCTTTGAATACATATACTGAAAAGGAGCATTTGCTTAAAGAACATTTTAGAATTGTGTATTTTAAGCATTTTTGATAAATAGAGCATTTTCTATTTTTCACAATGTTTCAAAACGTGACTTTTACAGAGGTGTCAAAAGACATCAATATTATGGAATGGGTCAAAATGCGTCAATATGAGGGAATATCTTAAGTTTCCCATTCTTACGTACATTTCTATTGTAATTGTATCTTAACCCTTTACCTTATAGAGATGCATTTTGACACTTTTGCAAACAGAGTAGTTATAATGCATGCGTTTGTTATTTCTCATATAAATATTCATCAGGTGAAAAGCTAATACGAGTTCTGTTGTATCTAGACTTGTAATCATGTTGACAAGGTTACTGATCCTACTTAAAGGACCTATTGGCCGTCACCTGAAAGAAACGCCATTTCACACCTTTGCAAACAGGGTAGACCTAATTCAAGGCTCCTCTATTTATCACAAGGGTTTCAAAAAGGTGACTTTATATTTAACAAAGGCCTAAATATGAGGGAATGGGTTAACTATCATTTCGATGTATCATTCAAAACAAAAAAAACCACTTCATTGATTATGGCCCTTGAAAACTTAACGAGTTCTTCATTATTGTTCTGCAATATTAGCTACTGCCACTTAACCTGTCTTGAGCAGTGAAGGTTTAGCCAATAGACTCCATTGTTCTTATTTGGACTGTGTTGTGTTCAATACTTTCTTCACTGTTGTACAAAAGTGCTGGGTGTCTTCCTGAAGCTTATCCTTGGGACAATAGCTGATAGCGAGCCGTACATGATTTGCAAAGCTCTCCGTTCATGAGGTACTGCAAAAAGAAATGAAAGAAAGTCACTATATCTCTTTCGAAACTTAACTGATTACATCAGATACCCATATTAACACCATTGCAAAACAAGAACATAGATCAGATGGTTCTTATAGGAACTGATCTGATCAGACTCAGCTTATAATATTATATAAATTTGAGTCTACCGTTTCCGCATACCAAGGAACCCTGTGGTCATATGTCATTATACAAAATTCATCTTATTAATATTCAAAATGTTATTATTTCTTACTTGCCTATTCATGAAGTACACCGTAAAGAGTAATATCGTGTGGTCAAAGTTTGAACCCAAACCGATTTATGGTGCAGGAGCGCGACACACACATAAGTGTGTACCATACATCAATATAAACAAATATATACTCAGTCAAATAATATTGCAAACTTTCCCGTCTTATGCATATATTCACATAATTATTGTTCATCTGTAAATATTTGAAATAAATTCATCGTTGGTTTAAAGAGGATTTGACACACAAGATTTGTATATATTTATATAAAATGCTAACAATGTGTAGGTGCATTAAACCTTTCCCCAATATAAACGCATTTCAAACAGAGAAAACCCAGTTTAGATGTGTCCTATAGGAGCTGTTTTATCAGGGTCGGCTGTGTTTGTTTTTGAGATAATAAAGATCTGATTCTACAGTTTGTTTTTCAAAGAACAAAACATAACATTGAAAATTTACATCATAAACATTGAGCTAATAAATATTCATGTTGTCATCATTTCTTACATTGAACAGGGACAGGGTTAAGGAGGTCAAACACCATCTTATACAGGACCAAAAAAGAGCCATTGTTTGTGTTAAAAATGACCACAGCTGTAATTATTTCATGTTACTCATCTGTACATCACGGTTGACCATTTGTGAAAGTCTGACAATATGTTTGGGAACATAACGTGCAGTGGCATAAAAATCAAACCTTTAAGCAATTGCCTATTAGTTCTGCACCCTAAGTCATGTAATAGTCTACAAAATCGGTGGTCTGCTATAAGATTCTTATTCAGATACCATGAGCAGATTTGTGTAATTTCATAAGCAAACAGAGCAGACTATGATCAGACGGTTCCTACAGGAGGTGTCTGATCTTGTTCTACTGTGTGTAATTATCTATTAGTAATACATGCTAAGTACTGTAACTAGCTGCAACACCTGTTGTCTGCTATAAATTATAAAATTGTCTTCACGATTTTCAAATACCACGAGGTGTCAAACAGCTTGTATCTGGTGAGATTTATAATTTAGATATAAACTGTGTGCATATATTTTCATAAGTTCACCTCATGTTTGTACTGTACTAACATCAAACTATAAAAGGTACACTCCAGCGCTTGGATATTCATCTCTTTGTAACCATGTCAAGCTTTTGTGTATGAAATCGTATCTGTGTATTTTGTTTGTGAACATTTGCATACACTGGTAATTGCATTATGCACGTTGTGAAATTACACAAGGTGAAAATGCATTTAAATATACATATCTGAATATGCATTACATTAACAATATTCCACATAAATCAGTGTCATGTCTTGCAGAAAGTATCAGATGTGACACACAGATTTATATGGTTAACATTGATTGCACAAAACAGGTTATCGGATAAGGACAACTCTCTGGTTTACAAACTCTGTCCCTAAGCTTTGAATTATTATCATAATATAAACGTTTGGCAATGGTATACTACATGTACAATTTAAGTACAAACCTGATATAATATCATGTGACATTTCAGTTACTGTTTGACACTGTTAATTGCAATTGCCATGGAAGAACAATATACTAAAAGAATTATTCCGTTGACGTGATACATTGTAAAGGGAAAATGTGACACATTTGCAAATAGAGAAGATCCAGATCAGATGACTCATGTAAGAGCCATCTGACCAGGGTCTGTTCTGTTACATGTAGCTTGTAGAATCGTATATAGATCTGGTTCTACAGTTTCTGTCATGCTTAAAACAATATTCATGATGTCAATAATTCTTACATGAAAATCGATATTTTGCTAAAATTGTTTTGAAGCATTACATTCGACCTGCATTCATCTGTCACATGTGTTTGTAGATGTGAGTAGTAATACATTTTAGAACAATTCTGTATTTGAAGTTTGGAATGACGGAACTTGCAGTTATTTCGAAGTTCGAGTTATCCGAGCTCGATATATCGAAGTTCATTTGCATACCTAATTAAGTTGTCAAGTTACGCCATTTAGAATTAGCAAATGATACTTTATGCAGACACCATTTATTTATCAGATATCGTAAAGTTTCCTACAATAAAGACAGTCAAGACTGAATGGTTGATACAGTCTTATGTCAACTGCTAAAACTAGCGCCTGCTTAAATTGTAACTATCTATAAAAAGACTCCCGATCTTTTGGAGACTATCAGATCTTTTATTTACAATGTACTGAGTATCAACTACTTAATTCAGCTTGGAGGCTAAATTATCTGTCGGCTAATCAGGATCTAAGCTGTGATCAGTTCAAAACCATGTCAAAACCATGTCAAGTGCATAGATAAGATCAGTCAAACCGTTTTAAACACTGTACCCTTTACTCCATAATTACGCGCTTGCAAACTGAGTAGACCAAACTAAATATTTGTTTATAATTATTCTGTATTTTCCAACTATTTTATATTAGGAAATACTTGACAAGAAATGGCGTACAGTGGTTTCAGATACCATTGATTTATTCCTAATCTGATAACTATTGTGACCAAGTATGTGTCTAATATCAATTCAATGGAATTGAATTAAAGTGTTGGACTATTTCACTGCCAAAGTCATATCTGTGATTACCTATACAGACTGTTTAGATGCAGATGAGTTTGCAAACAACAAAATTCGGTAGCGAAACAACTGTAAATACCTTTTCCCAAAGATGACGTTGAGTTTGTACTTGTCAACACACAACTCTATCAATTCCATGGTATCTATACAAGATGACAGTTCTAACCAAATGAAGAACCAACCATGTGGTGCGTTGGATGTGATCTCATGAGACATGTTTCAAAACCTATCTACATTCTCTCATGTGATAGAAAAAGGGGTTGAACATTCACGAATTACAAAATGTTGCGATTTTTCAACCGTTTAATTCTTAACTGTATGAAAATTCCTGTAAGAAATGATGTATGATGTATTTACAATGGCATATAAATAAGAACAATTTTAACCCTGGTGAAAAGCGTAAAATACAATCTACATAATTGCATGAGCAAACAGAGCAGAACTAGATCAGCCGTCTAATTTGGGTCTACTCCTTTTTCAAAGGTTTTAAATGGCGTTTCTAAGGGGGAAGGGTTAAGACGAATTAAACCCCTATTCTTAAACCATAACAGGTAGGATTTTGATTTTATCTTTCATATAACATTATGTAACCATAGATACAAGTTTCTGCAATACATGTATTACACAAACTGCACATTCCTAAAGATGAGAAATCGAACCCCGTAACCCGTTACTCAATACGATTTCGTTTAAGGCATAAAAAATACTATTGCTTACAGTAAGTGTTAGCAATGACGGAAACTGCAGCAAACAGAGCAGACTTTGAATTAACTGCCCCCACAAGAACCGTCCGATCAGGTCTGCTACTTTTGTGAAATTATAAAGTATTTGATTTTACAGTTTTGAATAATACTGCGAAATTCTGTGTATAAAGATTTATACATCCTGCTGCATATATTTCCAGATAGAGATAATATAAACTTTAACATTTAGGTTTAGGGATGTCAATCACTAACCGTATAATGACAAGAACTCTGTCCATTCGTTGAGAGGTTCCAGCATTTTGCAATCGACTTTCCGTTGGCATAGTAGCTGGTAGTGTTTAGAGATGGTTCAGTATACATGTTCCAATATTTTCGGCATGCCGTGAGAGTTTTGTACAATATCTTTTCTTGTAACATTATTTCATCGTGCGTCTATCAACATATTTCACTATTTGTAGAAATAATAATGATGATGTATTCTATTGACGTTTGGTTTTACAGCCCTGCTAATATAATGTTGCTGTGGATCAGGCGAGGAACATATCTGTGAAGGTCATGTGTGTGATTCTGGTGTTGTGTACTTTCGTGTTTCATTTCCTGCCTGGCTTCTATACTATTTAACACATTTCCTTGTGAAAAATTTAGTAGGACTCTATCACTACATGATTATGCATTCACTGTATATTTACAAACAGTACCCAAACAAGGGATATTTGTCCATGACCAAACATTTGCGTGTTCTGTACAGTTGCATCTTACAGAAGCTGTCTGATATGGGTATACTGTGTTTTCAAATGTATGCAATGGCGTACAGTAACTTAACCCCATAAATATTCATGTAAGAACTAATTACGTCATATATACTAATAACATTATCAATTTCTAATGCACGAATATTTATCAGGTAGGAGGTTAACCCTTTACTCCATACATCTGCCCTTTGGTACCTCTGCGAATAGAGTAGACGCAGATCAGATGGCTTCTGTAGGAAATGATCAGGGTGTGTTTAGTTTGCTTTACATTAAGAAGTAACGACTTTATGAATATTAATTTTATTATTTGTTCTAAAAGCAAATGGATACAGGCATGTTTGACATGGCAGAAACGGCAGACTCATAGCTATATTATATCATAAGCAAACAGAGCAGACCATGATCCTCTAGGAGTCGTCTTTTCTTGGTCTACTCAGTTTGCAAAGGCGTAGTGATGGATTACTGGGTTGATATTTAATATAGACATACTTCAACTGTTGGTAAAACTTCCTGTGATTATAAACATTCGGCTAATTAATATTCATTTAGGCATTATATCTAACATGAATATTCATGAAGTAAAGGGTTAATGTAAGCGTATGTACACAATGGCAACTAATATACTGTATACTATGACAACTAATGTAAGCGTCTTTATATTATGACAACTAATGTAAGCGTCTTTATTATATACTATGACAACTAATGTAAGCGTCTGTATACTATGGCAACTAATGTAAGCGTCTGTATACTATGACAACTAATGTAAGCGTCTGTATACTATGACAACTAATGTAAGCGTATACTATGACAACTTATGTAAGCGTCTTAATACTATGACAACTAATGTAAGCGTCTGCATACTATGACAACTAATGTAAGCGCCTTTATACTATGAGAACTAATGTAAGCGTCTGTATACTATGACAATTAATGTAAGCGTCTCTGTATACTATGACAAAAAATGTAAGCGTCTGTATACTATGACAACTAATTCATCTAAATAGAGTCAGTGCATTCACTTGGTGCCGAGTGTCACATTGTACATTTTGATCACATCGTTATACATTCCCACGTAGACTCTACTCTCTGCCTCACTGTAGCTGATAGACAAAGGCTGTGACAACCCATCAGCTCTAGTCAGAAGTACTTGTATCTTCCTGCAGTCTGGGGTAATCTGGTGGATGTTATTGGAGTTCTCCCCACAGACATATACATTGCCACTACTGTCAGTGAGTAGCCCATCAGGCCCACTGAGCTCACTGTCAGTATATGTGCCTACAACAGTGCCGTCAAGCTTCACATGCACCAAATAATTACTATTAAAGTTAGATACAAACAGGGAACTGGTGTCAAGTCCAAAGATCACATAATTAGGAATGTTAAACAATGACTTCCCTAGTGTGTCAGTTATTATGGTGTGTAACACTCTACCCTTTAGTGTAAGGACTTGAACTTTGTGGGGACTAACGAATGACACAGCCAGTTGACCATCCTTGTAGTCCACTCCCCTGCATTTTCCCTTAACATTCAACATGCTATCAACAGTCATGACAGAAGCTGCCACATTGACACTTGCAACTTTCTCTCTATTTGGCAAGGTGACTACTACCTGGCTGTTGTTTATCTTGGCAACATCCCAAGGTGAAGAGGATAGTTTCAGGTGTGTGATGACTTCATCACGTTTAATATCTACTAATTTTACATTTCCATTACCAACTCCACCGATGCTGAAGTCTGCAATGACAATTCTGCTATCTGACAAAGCAGCCATCCCAGACACAAAGCAGATTTTACTGTCACTTTTAAATTTCACCCCAATATCTTGTACATATTCCCCTCTTACAATTGTTCTCATCTCTTCCTGTTTAACAGTTGCCGTTTGTTCTGAATGTACTAGAGTGGTTCTTGATTCCGCTGGTCTCAAAACACTCGATGCCCCTGACAAAGTTAGTCTACCAAATATTTCAACATTATTCAGTGTGTTGAGAATTTCTTTATTGGTGACAAAGGTTATGTGACTATTCATTGATAACTGTCCATTCTCAGCTTCGTGTATCCTTCCCTCTGTTGACTTTATCGTATCCTTTGTTTTCATTATGGTTGTGTACAAACTGCAGTTCTGTTTATTCTTTTGACAGGTTTCTACCTTTGCCATTAAAGCATGTAGATCTGTTTGCGCTGTATTAAACTTGTCGACAACCTGTGCATTTTTCCTAATTTCCTCAGTTTTCATTGTTTTGCATTTTTGAATAAGATCTGCTTCTACCTTATCCAGTGTTTTGTTTAATTCTCTCCTGTAATCCTGTATCATCCTTACTGTCTCTGAGCAGCCGTTCTCAAGTGATTCTGTTTTCTGTTTATGGTTGTCAGTTAGTTTCCTCCACCTCTCCAATACAGATTTTAGCTGACTCTCAACTTGTTGGTATTCTTCATTGTTGACCAGGTCGTTAGCTGCATGAGGAATATATGTCACCTTGTCACACAATCTGTGATCAAGGGTTATGCAGACACCACAGCCTAAGTGGCAGTGATTCAGACAGTAGTACTTTATAACTTCATCTTCATGTACAGCACATTGCTCAGTGCACTGGTCCTTCCACTTTTGAATTACTTGACTCTGTTGCATTTGTTCTTTCTCCTGCAGCTCGTGCTTTCGGTACGCCCTTGCGACTTTATGTACATCAAAACACCTCTGACATAGATAATCCTGACAGTCAACACACATTCCCACTGCCTTGTGTAGCTCCCCATCCTCCTGGCAAGGGTCACATACAACCTCTGTCAAATCCTCTGATCCTAAATGTTCGGAATAGTTCTCTTCTTGTTCACCACCCGCTGCCATGATAAATGTTGTCTCCTCTAAAGTTATGAACACGTTCTAAATATCTAGTATGAAACCTGCCAATTTGTAATCAATACATAATGCAGTTTTACTTCCTGGTGTTCGAATATGCAGAGTTTATAAATGTAGTAACCTCGGTGCTGTTAGCTAGACTCTAAATCTAAATGTTGTAAATACAGTGGATCCGGATTTATCCCTTTCGCTGCCAAATTGTGTCTTCTGCAATTTTTATCGTCTGCTAAAACATTCATTTTTTATAGTGTTCTTCATGTTTATTTCACAAAACAATCACCGAAACAAACAGGATCCTGAAGAGATGCCGAGTTACTCATCGTCTCACCAGGAGCCAAACTGCTTGCATTTGTTATAACAGATGTGACAAGCGAAACAGTTTTGAAATGAGAGTGCGTTCTCGAATTTCAAACAGTGTAGACCCAGATCAAAGGACTCCCAGTGGAGCATTGAGATCAGACTTTGCACCGTTTGTCGGTCAAAATCCTCTAACATATTCAAACCTTTCTTACTGAACAAAGTCTATCACTAAACACTAATATGGGCTTTAATAGTCAGTGTTTAAAATTAGTGTTAAAATTTATGACGGTAGATATTGGACTTTATAATCTATTATCTTACATACTGAAGATAATGCGTACATCTATCAGCATATAATAGCCTTTACATGGGAGAAAACCCATATCACACATTTGATAATAGAGTAGACCTAGTTTAGATGGTTTCTATAGGTGATGCCTTATCAAGGTCTGCTCATTTTGCTTATGGAATAATATACATGTAGATCTGATACTATAATTTCTACCACTGGTCTATATATATATGTGTCTATATATATGTGTCTATATATATATGTGTGTCTATATATATGTGTCTATATATGTGTGTGTCTATATATATATGTGTCTATATATATATGTGTGTGTCTATATATATATGTCTATATATATATGTGTCTATATATATGTGTCTATATATATGTGTGTCTATATATGTGTGTCTATATATATGTGTGTCTATATATGTGTGTCTATATATATGTGTTTGTCTATATATATATGTCTATATATATGTGTCTATATATATGTGTCTATATATATATGTGTCTATATATATGCTGTTAATTATTAATAATAATCTTATTTTAATGTGTAGTTTATCCTTACATACATATACATACATGCACACATACGCACATACACAATACATGCATACATACATACCTGAGGTAAATCGTTAACCGCGTTGTATCAATGAACTATGCCACATCTGTGCAAAATGTTGTTCATTTTCTGGTATATTTTATCCACATAATGGCTCGAAGTCCTGCATATCGGAACCTTATTCAAACGTTTTAGTCGTGATTCTTTTCTTCATAAAACTCAAATAATTATTTGAAATACATATCTTGTTGGGTCTATAAGTCTAGCACTTGCTTTACTCCATTATAGTGTTTCCCCTTTGGTATATGTTAAACCTTTATCTGATAAATATTCATATAAATATAAATGACATCAAGAATGTTAGGTACATTACGTTTTATAATCGCATATGATTACATCAATATTTATCTGCGGTAGGAACTGTAGCTCGATATTATTCCATTAGCAAACAGAAACGGACCCTGATCAAAACTATTACTCGGCATCTCATCTGGGTCAAACCTGTGGGCAATCGTGAGTCAGGTCGGTTGATAGAAGTGTTAACTGTTTGTATTAACCTTTAGTCTGCTAATCGTGACGAGACTCGCATTTGCAAACAGCTTGGATCCAGATGAGATACCGAGTAACTCGGCGTCACATCAGGATCCAAACTGTTTGATAGTCGGTCAACATTTTCTCAAAGGTTTGAAGGAATCAACAGTAAGACCAACGTGTTGCAGATTAACGTTTAAGTAGAGTTCAGTCTTACAGCAGGCCAATGATTAAGAGATGGTTCGTTAACCGTTTTCCTGTTTAATATTCATTAAGAAATAATGACATGAATATTCATTAGTTGAATTTTTATGTGATCAGGCGGCCCCTAATAGGCCTGTTTTGATTGTAAATACGTATAAACACGTTTAAATATGATGGAAATGGTACATACTATTTCCTATTGACCTTCTTAATCGTCAGCATGAGGCAGCCGATAATATTACATCATTAGTTTGTATCCAGATTCACTCCAAATTGTTTGATTTTCGGATAGTATGCTTAGAATAAATATAAGTTTTGATTATGGAAGCAGACCAAGGTTTGTGCAGGAACTATTTACTGTTTTTGTTCTACATGATACATTAACCCTAATCCGGCTAACAATGACTTGACTCGCATTTGCAAACTGCTTGGATCCAAAATGAGACAAATAATTTCGGGTTGTGGACGTACAGCGCAAACACTTTTTAAAAGTTTAAGTACAGCATACTTCAGTTAAATCCTTTACTTCATAAAAACGCATTTATATGCATTTGCATATCAGGATCTGCTCTGTTTGCTTAATGATATAATTCAGATATGATTCTACAGTTTCTGACATGACCAAATACGGTATTCCTGTGTCATTGGAGAGTATGATTGTCACTCTGTATTTAGCTGTCACCTGTCTCAATGACTGATATTGATACCAAACATAGAATAGAAGTCAGGCAGGACATTTGAAAATGACACATGACAGTGCACCTCAACACCAGAAGCACAAAAAAAATGTGCAATCGCACGCGCCCTTCATAACTACTGTTTCTTGCACGCTCGCACGCGCCCTTCATATCTGCTGTTCCTTGCACGCTCTCACATGACCTTCATATCTACAGTTACTTGCACGCTCGCACACGACCTTCATATCTAATGTTCCTTGCACGCTCGCACACAACATTCATATATACTTTTCCTGGCACGCTCTCACACGACCATCATACCTCTTCCGTTCATTGCACGCTCGCACACGACCATCATATCTACTGTTCCTCGCACGCTCTTACACGGCCGTCATATCTACTGTTCCTTGCACGCTCTCACACGATCATCATATATACTGTTCCTTGCACGCTCTCGCACGACCATCATATCTACTGTTCCTTGCACGCTCTCACACGACCATCATATCTACTGTTCCTTGCACGCTCTCACACGACCGTCATGTTTACTGTTCCTTGCACGCTCTCACACGACCATCATATCTACTGTTCCTTGCAAGCTAAACACTGATAACACTATTGCGTCGTTAAAACAAAACTAAAACCCATCAAAAACAAAGGAAAAATGTGACGCCATAACTTACGCAAGAGTATAACGAGACATAAAATCACGAACGGCCTTAAAGAACATAATTATATCAGTTGGGCTTAGTCTAGGATACTGCAACACTTAATGAGGTTAATTGTATAGTTTTGAGTTGAAGGGGGTTCGCTGTACGAGTATGTTCACTGTGTCGGATAGTTCACTCTTGATTAACTATTCTTGCACAAAACGTACTGTTGTAGTCCCGCTAGACCATGTATTAACAAGGCGATTATCGTGCTCACGCGCTGTTGTTGACCGGTTTTATTATACCTATTCAGGGCATAAGGTAAACAATGGACGCGAATGCTATAGCATTTTGACTTTTAAAAGCTATACGTGAACGGTGCGACTATTTCAGGGGCACCGTCAATGAACTGTTTTTAGTGATATACATATTGAATGAAATTCTGTGTAAACTGTATTTGATACAATCATGAATTTACGTCAGAAAAAGAAAACAGTGGCCCCGAAACAGCATAGATCGAACGAAGTGTCAAAGATGTGTACAGTTTTGCTGCGGTAGTTTTGCTTGTATTTGGAAGACTTAAATTGATGCAGGAAAGCAGAAAATGTTTTTTTATGCAAGAATAGCGTTAATACACGTTTGTTTTCGGGCAATAACATCTGCAGTGTCCCTCGGGAATGTTGTTGCCCTCGCCCTTCGGGCTCGGGCCAACAACAGTCCTTCGGGACACTGCAGATGTTATTGCCCGAAAAAACGTGTATTAGCCCTCTATTGTCAGGACATGTTTTAAGTGATTAATTGTAATGTAAGTATTAAATCTGTTTCTAATATATCATAAGTGAATGTACTTTCAAGAAGATTACCCTAGTACAGCATGATACGGACACTTGTGTGATGATAATTGCAAACAGGCTGAATTCAGATGAGATATTGTCATTTGTAAACAGTGTGGACCAGATCAGAGAGCTCCTCGGGGATTCCTCTGATCAGGGTCTGCACTATTTTTCTTACAATGCCCCTAGCACATTTAAAACTTTTATACTGAATGAACCAATGTTAAATCTCACCTCATGTTGCGCATCTGCAAACAGATTAGACCCAGATCAGACGGTTCCTGTAGGAGACTTATGTTTAGGGTTTGCTTTCTTTGCTTAGGAGATCATTAAAGATCTGATTCTACAATAATTTCTGCCACGACAAATATTTCCTAATTAATTAGTATGCATGGTATCATTATATCTACATGAATATTCATGAGGTAAAGGGTAAAACACTGATTGGCAGTTACAGTTTGAATATTCAGCAGTCTACACTGCACGTTATTGTTAATGTTAAAACACCACAGTACAGTCAACCTTGATTTTAGCGAACTGTAACTGAAACAAACATAGGAATAAAAATAAGAAACATATCGCTTAGCACTTTTCTTCGTGAATATTCATGGCAGACTTCACCCGTTTGTGACATTAATCAAATGATTAGTTTATATTGTTATATTAAGCAAGCGAATACATAGCTTTGCCAAACAGTGTAGAGTATGGATCTAAGACCTCGTTTCAAGTAAACAGAACAGAGACAGCTCATGTGATTCCTACTGGAGCCGTCTGATCTGGGTCTATGTTATCTGCATATAGCTCCAAAGGCGTCTATATGGCCCACAGAGCAACAGCAAAAGCTACATGCTCAAATACTAAACTCGAAATATCTCCTTTTACAACTCTTTAGATTCGTATCGAGAACAATATAGGGTTATTCCTATTTTTTAATCTTCGTATCATAGCTGGACCTTATACTCTTTTTGAAATGTCATAAAATGCACGAAGTAAAGTGTTTAGTATTGTAAATTTCTTCCCCATTATTTCTATAAATAACAAATTGTTTTTAAATCAGTGTTTTCATAATATGGTTGTTATAATCTGATATATTGCACGTTCAGTAACTGTCATGTTCAAGTTATAAACAGGAAACTATATCAATCAGGGACTTAACCGTTTACCCCATGAATATATATGTAAGTAAAAATGACATCATGAATACGTATTAACCCTTCTCTTGCTGAATTTCAAAATACATTTCTCCTTCTTTACCCATGCCCTGTTGTATTATTACATGTATCTTCACTGTGTACAAGTATTTCGCTGTGCAATAACTGCTGTGGAGTGCACTGGTTGCACAAACAACTTGGAAATAGTGCAGACCCTGATGAGACTGCTCCTACAGGAGCTGTCTCATCTGGGTCTTCACTATTTACAGGTACGTATATTGACGTGATTAGCATCTACTTTGGCTGGGCTTTTTTGGGTTCCCATAATAAGACATTTTATTCTGTAATTAAACTTTGGATATACCCAATTACAACTCTATTGAAATATGATACGCTGTGTACTCCCTCATTGCCATAGCGGGTTGAATAGTGTTTGACTGGAGGGGTTGCAAAGTGCGCGTATATAACAGTTGTGTATTTGTATTGCTTAGTTTTTATGCATGAACTTCAAATTGATCTGTTCTGTTACCCAATTTTCCGGCAATATTTTATGTGCAGTGTTGTGTGCTAAACGAATGTACCCAAGTCTGTTGATTTTGGGTGAAAATTATGGGACGCATAGAATGTTGCATTCAAGTTTTGTTTTTTATGATCTGAGTGCGTTGACACAATATAATAGAACATAATACACAGACAGATAAACTTACGGAAAAGATGTAGCTTATTTACCAATGTCCTAAATAAATTCTATTTTATTATTATTCTTATCTATTTATAAGTATTAAATATATTTTATTTTAAATGTTCTAAAATTTACACATTATTGTACAGAAAATGTATCTTTGTGAAGCGCTTTTGAACGCACACATCCTGTATGAAATGAGCGCTATATAAATGTGGTATAATAATAATAATAATAATAATAATAATAATAATAATAATAATAATAATTAGCAAGCGAAGGGTTAACTTATTTTCTATAATGGCACATGAATGTTTGACATGGAAGAAACTATAGGGTCAGATCAATATAACTCCGTAAGCGAACAGGACATAACCTGGTCGGACAGAGTCGTCTGATCAAGGTCGGCTCTGCTTGAAAAGGCTAAAAGGCGTATTTATACAGTAACGAGTTCACCCTTTCCTCCATTAACCCTTTTTCATACTTAGCTTAGACCCAGATCAGATCAGGGTTTTATCATTATTATATCATCAGGATCAATAATATTGTATATCTAATTGTATCAAATTGTATATCTATTGCATGTACATTTTATTGACTGGATGGACGATCATGCCGTTCCTTCCGGTTTATGATTTCATATCTATTGTATATTTTTTGTATATCATTCACTGACCGGGTGGACGATCATGCGTTTCCGTCCGGCTAGTGATTTTTATATTTATTGTATATCTTTCATTGTCTGGATAGATAATCATGCGGTTCGTTCCGATTATTAATTTCATCCATGTACAGCGCTTTTGAACGCACATATCCCGTGTGAAAAGAGCGCTATATAAATGTGGTATATTATTAATAATAATAATAATAATAATAATAATAATGTTTGTCACAGTACTAGTGATATTATTTCTTACATGGCTGGTCCTGAGATGAATTAATTACAAATGTTATGCTATAGATATAGAACAGATCTCAAACATTAACCCTTTACTCCATAAATACGCCTTTCTACGCATTTGAAAACAAAGTAGAGCCAGATCGGACTGCTCCTATAAGATCCATGTGACCAGGATGTGCTCTGGTTGCATATGACATATTATAGATATCTGATTCTAGATTCTATAACACTGTCAATATATATAAGGCGAAAAAGTCGACCTGTGTGAGTACCGTATTGACCAATTTCTCCATAGTATTTAATTCTTAATCCGCCGAATAATTAAAACTGGCACCTCCTTTACAGAATATTATAACATAATCTACCATGTGGGAGTGCCGTTACAGAGTGCCGTATTTTGCAGAATGGCACTAGTGCATTTTTTATGCAAATTAGCAAGTTAGCCAATTGTAGCTCTCATTTTTAAAAGCGTTAGCCAATCATAGCACTCCATGCGGGTTGTCCGTTGTATTACTACGCTGTTTGTAAAGCAATGGCAGAAACAGCTGTCCGCTAGTCTGTTTTATTTTCTATGGCATTTTAAGGATTATGTGATAAAACAATCTTACATTCGTGTTCATTATGTCTCCTCCCATATTATGGGGGAGACATATTGTTTTCGTGAGAGTTGTCTGTCTGTCTGTCTGTCTGTCTGTCCGTATGTCCGTCCGTCCGTCCGTCTGTCCGTTTGTCCGTCACACTTTTTGTCCGGACGATAACTTCAATATGCCTGATGCCAGTTGATTGAAACTTCATATATGGAAAGAGTATGATAAGAGGAAGTGTCATGCACAAGGTACATAACTCTGGTTTCACTAACATAGGAGTTATTGACCCTTGTAAAAAATCATACTTTTTTGTCCGGACGATAACTCCTATATGGCTCATGCCATTGGATTGAAACTTCATATATGGAAAGATCATAACGAGAGGAAGTGTCATGCACAAGGTCCATAACTCTGGCTTCACTAATATTGGAGTTATTGCCCTTTGTAAAAAAAATCACATTTTTTTGTCCGGATGATAACTCCTATGAGACACATGCCATTGGAGTGAAACTTCATACATGGAAAGATCATGATAAGAGAAAGTGTCATGCATAAGATCCTTAACTCGAGCTTCAATAAATTTAGAGTTATTTCCCCTTGTACATTTGTTTAATGCTTCCTTGTCCGGACGATAACTCCTACATGGCTCTTGCCATCGTATTGAAACTTCATATATGGAAAGAGCATGATGAGAGAAAGTGTCGTGAACAAGGGCCATAACTCTGGCTTTAATACATTTGGAGTTATTGCCCTTTGTTACATTTTTTGGCCGATCAATAACTCCTGTTCGACTAATGCTATTGGAATGACATTTTGTTTTTTTGGAAAGAGAATGATGAAAGTAAGTGTCATGCACAAGGGCCATAAATCTGGTATCAGTGTTTTTGGAGTTATTAGCTGTTATCATTTTCTTCTTGAAAAATGTGGTGTGGAAAGCGCATAATGAGGGAAAGTATCATTCATCAATACCATAACATGTTTAGTGATTTCCCTTTACATATTGTTTTTATTAGAGGGGAAACATCCGTTTTAGTGACAAAAACCTCTAGTTATACATTGTTTTTATGAAACTCGTTTACTATAAAGCTAAAGGTCGTGTCATATTATTATGTAAATCCTTATCACAAAATTAATGTGTACTGAACACTCATGTAAGATCCTCAATTTAATGAAACAAGACATTGTTTCAAATTTATCACTGACGCAAATGCTTTGTATGACAAAAAATGCAGACCCTGATCAAAGGGACCCCTACGCAGACATTTGATCATGGTCTACAGAGTTTGCAGATGTCTTATATACACGATTAGCATCTTATATACTCGATTAGAGCACGTTTAAGGGTTACTGGCAAACCTTTACAGATTTGGAACCCATCCACTTGTTTGTTCTAGAGACACAGCAAACAAACCTTCGCTGGTATATGCCATTGCCATCGATGATCCTGGCGCAATCTGATGTTGGTCTACACTATGATCCCTTTAAGAACACTTTTAAGGAACCATCTGATATTGGTCCATTTTACATTACACTGTGCACCAATGGGTTTAAAGAAATAAAATCTGCACTGTTCATTAACAATAATGGAATTAACCTTAACCTAATTGAGCAAATTGTTTGTACACAAACTTTCACTAATTACATTTTCCAAGGTTTTCCGTTTGTCAATTAAACTGCAGCCAAAATTTTTTATAAAGATAATCATGAACCCGCCGGCAACAGGCTAAACCTGAATGATACCGATGATTTATTTAGCATTAAATCACATGCAAACATAAACCAAGGATATTCCCTTCCACCATACAAATGGTGTCTAAACCAGACGTGCAATTTAGTATTAATATCGGTCGTGGAGAGAGGCGACTGCTAATGAAGGATGAAAGCCATGCAGAGCGCTCCTCTCAGAGCTTTATGCATGAATTTCACCCTGAATAAAGCAGCCATCTGCCTAAAAGTATTTTTCCTCTACTATAATTCCGGCTTAGTTTATTTTGCACATTTTACCACATATACGATAATTTTGTTTTACATTGTAAGCCTTTCCATTACAGACCCTGCCTTAGTGACATTAAAACAATGTAGACCTCGATCGGACGCGTGTCTCCAATAAGGCGTCTGATCTAGATCTAAACTGCTTGACATGCACCAGTATCTAAAGCCTTTTATATGCACTACACAAACAATATCGCTACTTATCAGGTGCTATGTAGATGTCAACAACGAGTTCAATCCGAGTATACACTGTTAACATTTGTTACGGTTCAGCCCATATACAAACACACCACATAAATGCCGAGTCATTGAAATTTGCAACGTTTCATAAATATGCAGTAGGTAACTACATGTATGTTTTCTATTCTTCTAAACGTTTATATAACATGCAAAAATGGAATACCCCGACAGATGACTCCTTCATGATAAGGATCAAATAAGACTTGTCTGTTAGACTTTAACCCTTTGTACACCTTCCACCTTCATATGCCTTTGCAAACAGAATAGATCCAGATCAGACGGCTGCTGTAGGAGCCGTCTGATCAGGGTTTGCTCTCTTTGCTTATGCAATAATAGAGATATAATTATTCAGTTTCTTCTACCACCTAAATTTATTGTGTCCATGTGCCATTATAAAAATGAATATTCATGGCTTTAAAGGGTTGCGCATTTCCTCCACTGCTACGCGTTTTAAGTCAACGCATTTGCAAACAGAGTAGACCCAGGACGTCAAAATATATAATATATGGAGTATATAATTTGGGACATGGATACACGGTCAAAATATATAATATATGGAGTGTATAATCAGGGACATAGATACACGGTCAAAATATATAATATATGGAGTGTATAATCAGGGACATAGATACACGGTCAAAATATATGATATATGGAGTGTATAATCAGGGACATAGATACACGGTCAAAATATATGATATATGGAGTGTATAATCAGGGACATAGATACACGGTCAAAATATATGATATATGGAGTGTATAATCAGGGACATAGATACACGGTCAAAATATATAATATATGGCGTGTATAATCAGGGACATAGATACACGGTCAAAGTATATAATATACATTTATGGAGTGTATAATCAGGGACATGGATACACGGTCAAAATATATAATATATGGACTGATAATCAGGGACATAGATACACGGTCAAAATATATAATATATGGCGTGTATAATCAGGGACATAGATACACGGTCAAAATATATAATATACATTTATGGAGTGTATAATCAGGGACATGGATACACGATTAAACTAATATATAATATATGGAGTGTATTTAAATCAGGGACATAGATACACGGTCAAAATATATAATATATGGAGTGTATAATCAGGGACATAGATACACGGTCTAAATATATAATATATGGAGTGTATAATCATGAACATAGATACACGGTTGTATCATAACTTCACAGAGATCTACGTTGTAACCAGTCATTCAAATTGTCTCGAAGCTATATTTTTGAAGAATTGCCACAACACAGTGAATAAATAAGAGTTTTGTTTTCTTGAAGAAATGTTCAATTTGGGCACATTATCTATGCCTCTACCAACCATAAAATAAAAATAAAACACACAGACAAGTAAAGTTTCGTTACATGTACTCTTTGTCATCATATCACTACAAAAGCCTTTGTATGTAACCTTTTACTCAGTTAATACATGTTTAACACACCTGCAGGCAGAATAAACCAGGATAAAAATTATTCCTGTTTACATATGAAATAAAGTCTTATTATGCCACATTAATATAGCACTCTTTTCGCACAGAACATTTGTGTTCCAAGACGCTTCATGTGAATACATTACATGTACAAAAATTAGTACAATAAAACCTCTGTAAACTGGACGTAAGATTTAGTATACATGTCGGTCTTGGCAGCTTAATGCAGGATAAAAGTCACACAGTAAGCTCACAAGACGCTTTCTGCACGACGTTCACCCTGCATTAAGCAGTCACCTGTATGAAAGTATTTAAATTCTTCTGTATTAGATTTCCGGTTTAGAATTGATTTGCTGTATATACTATTCATAAAGACTATTTAAAACAAATGATAATTAAGATATAACTAGAAAGTGGTTCCTCGGAACACTTGTGTCGCCTGCCTGCGTACTGACCCTCCAATTTTAAACGTGACACAATTGCAGTACATGTTAACATGTATATGGGTATAAATCCAGCTATGATGCTACGTAATTTAGAGCATGACTAGTATGTAATAAGTGTGAAACTAAGACAAAAAATACTGAGAATAATGACCAAACTGTGATATATGAAATTTAAATTTAATGGCATCAGTAGAACAGGATTTATTGGCCGGACAAAAAATGAAAAAAGGGGAATAACTCCAACAAATCTGAAGCTAGAGCGATGGACCTTATGAGGAACACTTCCTCTCACCAAGCATTTTCCATGTGTGAAGTTTAAATTCAATGGCATCAGTAGAATAGTACTTTTTGGCCGGACAAAAATGAAAAAAGGGGAATAACTCCAAAATATTAAGTTAGAGTTATGGACCTTGTGTATGATACTCCCACTCATCAAGCCTGTTCCATTTTTGAAGTTTCAATTCAATGATATGAAGGCCGGACAAGAAGTGTGACAACAACGACAACGAAGACAACGACGACAACGACGACGACGACAACAACGACAGGCAAAGTGGTACCTATATGTATGTCATGCTTCGCATGCGACACAACAATCGATATGAATGTAAGACCACGTTAGGCACTAGACTAGAACAATTCAACATATGAATGTGGCAACACATAAAATGACACTGTTGAACTGAAGACCCTGGTTAGAGGACTCCCAGAGGAACATTCTGATGTGGTTCTCACTGTCCAGTATTAAATTGTCCAGCAAATGTAAGTCAATCATACTTAACGGACTCTGTCAGTACCCAGTGATCGATCGTTTCAATGTTTAAACGTCATTCCAACATTATCACTTTTAAGCATGACCTTGACCTTAATCCCTGATCTCCGCTTTACCTTGGTGTAAGCATGCTTTACCTGAATATATACATCTCAATGGAAAATCACTCTACACTGGTTTAAGTCTATTATTGGTATAGATAATTATCTTAACACAATACATATACAATAAAATATAATTGCAGGATAACAAAAACGGTACTTGAGTATACAAAACAAATACAAAAATATGTTAATGAGCCCTGTAATATTTTGTGTAACTAATTACATTCTGATGTCTCCACAGAATATATATCTAGCCTTATGGGTGATCTTCAAAAGAAATAGACAACAAGCATACAGGCAGATCAAAACCAGTGTTCCCCTGACCTTTGATCTGTAGAGTCATAACATATTTCTGTAAATGTTGGTGAGGACACGCCTATATTATGTATGAAAAGGTGACACATTATATCTTAAACAAGTGAAATAAATATCTTCAAGTTACATTTTACAGTAAGCCCCTCTAAACCAGACGTTAACATTTGTATAAATATCGGTAATGGAGACAGGTGGCACCTTAATGCACGGCGAAAATATGCTGAAAACTCCTCGTGGAGCTTTCTGCATGACTTTCACCTTGCATTAAGCAGCAACAAGCCTTAAAGTATCCGAATTCTTCTCACCTGGAATTCCGGTTTAGAGGGGTTAACTGTTAAAGAAAAAGAAAATCTGCTGAATATGTCACATAACAAATATTATTCATGGAAAACGGCATTTGTACCGCAGTATGAACTGTCGAGTCTATTGGACAAGACACTGTTAACTATGACATGATAAAACAAACTAGCACAATATTTCCTGTTTATATAATGGGACTTGTATGAGTTATTTCCCTTTGACCGTCATATCATATTGATACACCGTGGAACGGTATACATCTTGTTAGTTATTTTTGCATGTAAATTGCCTTATTTTCCAGAATGAAATATATCTACTATAAAACTGATATTAACCTCAAGTCTACAGGGCAAAATTTGTTTAGTAGAATGTCTATTGTAGTCTTCATATGTGATTATTCTTGCATTTCTTTTCAAAATTTGGATTCTGTTGACATGTCAAATTATTTGGCATCTGATTGCAATCTATAGATTGTGCATTGATAATCACGCATTTGTTTACAGTATGCTAAAGGCTGCCTTAAGTCTTATGTGGTATACAACCAATTTGACACAATAATACAATAGAACATTCCTAACAGACAGTATAATTTTATAAACAAAAAAAGTTATTGAAATTTAATAAACCACTGTTAGATTTGAAAATAAAATATTCCATACACACAGTATGTAATCAAGTCATTAACATTAAATAGTCACTGTAAGTTATGAAAATAAACAAAAACAATTTTCTGCGTTACATAATAAACAACCTTATTCCTCGGCAGTTATCAGAATCAGAATAAGGTAGTAAACCTCTTACAAATGTTATCAAAGTTAACCACCCTCCTTATGAATAACTATTCAAGCTTCAAAATGCTGTGTTTAGTACTTCTTTCACTGCTGTACAGCAGCGCTGGATGCCTGCTTGGAGCTTATCCTTGGGACAAAAGCTGACAGAGAGTCAACAATATGCACAGTCCCAAGTCCATGAGGTTCTGCCAAGAGAAAGGAAAGAAAGTACGGTGACTATAACTTCTTCAAGAATGAACTCTTTACCCCTTTTTAACGCCATTGCAAAAACAGAATAAACCTAGAGCAGATGGTTATTGCCAGACCTCATCTGACCCGACTGCTTGTAAAATTATACAGATCTGAGTCTACTGTTTCCGCATACCAAGGAATCTTGTGGTCATATACCATTATACAAACTACATATTATTTTCTCATATTACTATTCATGAAGTACAAGGTGCAGATATTTAAATACTTTTGCGATTAATGGTGTAGGATCGCGACATATACATACTTGTGCACCATACATACTCGTAGATATAAATAAAAACATACACAGTCAAATAATATTGCAAACAAAAACTACTGTCTTATGCACGCACACCTTCACATAATCATTGTTTATCTGTAAATATTTGAAATAATTCCATCGTTGGTTTAAAGAGGATTTGACACACACGATTTGTATATATTTATATAAAATGCTAAAAAAGTGTAGGTGCATTAAACCTTTCCTCCATATAAACGCCTTTTCACGGATTTGCAAACAGAGAATACCCATATTTGAGCTATCCTATAGATGCTGTTTGATCAGGATCTGCTCTGTTTGTTTTGGCATAATAACGTTCTGATTCTACAGTTTGTTTTTCATTTTTCTTACATGAATACTGAACAGGGACAGGGTTAAGGAGGTCAAACACAAATTTTATACAGAATCAAACAAGGGCAAGTTTTTGTGTTAAAACTATAATTAATTCATTTTGCTCATCTGTACATTACGGTTGACCATTTGTGTAGTTCTGACAATATGTTTGGGAAAATAAAATGCAGTAGCATAAGAATGAAACTTTTAAGCAATTGCCTATTAGTTCTGCACCCTAAGTCATGTAATAGTATACAAAAACGGTTGTCTGCTATAAGATTCTACATGTTCAGATACCATAAGCAGATCTGTATACATGTAATTCCATAAGCAAACAGAACAGACTATGATCAGACGGTTCCTACAGGAGGTATCTGGTCTTGTTCTACTGTGTTTGCAATTGTCTATTAGCAATACACGCTAAGTACTGTAACTGACTGCAAAACCTGCTGTCTGCTTTAAATCATAGACTTGTCTTCATGTCCTTCAAATACCATGAAGTGTGTAACTGTTTGTATCTAGTGCGATTTATAATTCAGATCCAAACAGTCTGCATAGATTTTCTTAAGTTCACCTCATATATGTACTGTATTAACATCAAACTATAAAAGGTACACTCCAGCGATTAGATATTCATCTCTTTGCAACCATTTTAAGCTCTTATCTGTGTATTTTGTTTGTGAATATGTACATACACTGGTAATTGCATAATGCACTGTGTGAAATTACACAAGGTGAAAATGCATTTAAATATACATATCTGAAAATGCATTACATTAACAATATTCCACATAAATCAGTTTCATGTCTTGCAGAGAGTATCAGATGAGACACACTGATTTACTAAGTATTTCATCTGGATACAAATTAAAGGTTTAACATTGATTTACACAAAACAGGTTAACGGATAAGGATACATCTCTGGTTTACAAACCCTGTCCCTAAGCTGTGAATTATGGTCATAATACAAACCTTTGGCAATGGTATACTACATGTACAATTTAGGTACAAACCTGATATAATATCACATGACACTTTTAGTTCCTGTTTAACACTGTTAATTGCAATTGTGATGGAAGAAAACCATACTAGACTAATTATTCCATTGTCTTGATAAAGGGAAAATCGTGACACATTTGCAAATAGAGAAGATCCAGATCAGATGAATAATATAAGAGCCATCTGATCAGGTTATGTTGTGTCAAGTTACACAACTTAAAATTTAGCAAACGATAGTTTATGCAGACGTCATTTATTTAACAGATATCTAATTTCTTACAATAGAAACAGTCAAGACTGAATGGGTGTATCACATTATTATGTCAACTGCTAAAATTATCGTCTGCTAAAATTGCAGCTGTTCATAAAAGACTGCCAATCTTTTGGAGACCGTCAGATGTTTTATTTACAATGTACCGAATATCAACCAGCTTTATGGTTAAATTATCATTCTGCTGACCAGGATCACCATGTCAAATGCATAGATAAGATCAGTCAGTCAAACAGTTTGCCCTTTACTCGATAAATACGCACTTGCAGACAGAGTAGACCAAACGAAACATATGTTTATAATTATTCTGAATGTTGAACTATTAAATTTTAGGAAACAACTTTGAAAAAATGGCGTACACATTTAATTGAACAGATTTGGATTCAAGCCAATGGTTTCAGAGAACATTTATGTGGTATATCTGATATCAATTCAATGGAATTGAATTAAAGTGTTGGACTATTTCACTGCCAAAGTCATATCTGTGATAACCTATACAGACTGTTTACATGCAGATGAGTTTGTTTGTTACTGTTGTATTTTAAACAAACACGAAGAAAAATTAAAACAAAATGAAAATTGTAGCAGACGACACAGTTTGCAAACAACAAATACTGTAAATACCTTTTCCGAAAGATGACGTTGAGTTTATACTTGTCAACACACAACTTTAACAATTCCTTGGTATCTATACAAGATGGCAGTTCTAACCAAATGAAGAACCAGTCATGTGGTGTGTTGAATGTGATCCCCAGAGGCAGGCCTCAGACACTATCTGCATTCTTTTCTGTGATAGAAAATGGAGTTGAACATTTCCGATTTACAAAATGTTGCGATTTTCCAACCGTTTAATTCTTAACTCCATGAAAATTCATGCAAGAAATGATGTATGTATGGTAATTAATTATCATTTACAATGGCCTATAAAAAAGAAATTTTTTAACCCTGGTGAAAAGCGTAAAATAAGATCTATATAACTGCCTGAGCAAACAGAGCAGAACTTGATCAGCCGTCCGATTTGGGTCTACTCTTTTTTCAAAGGTTTTAAATTGCGTATCTAAGGAGTAAGAATTTAGACGAACTAACCCCCTATTCTTAAACCATAACAGATAGTATTTTGATTTTATTTTCCATATAATATTATGTAACCATAGATACAAATTTCTGCAATACATGTATTACACAAACTACACATTCCTAAACAAGAGAAATCGAACCCTATATTCCATTAGGTTTCGTTTAAGACATAATAATATTGCTTACAGGAAGTGTTAGCATTGATGGAAACTGCAGCAATCAGAGCAGATCTTGAATTAACTGCTCCTACAAGAGCCATCCAACCAGGGTCGGGTTGCTCGAGAAGGCGTTGAAATGAGTATATATAAAGCAAAGGGCTACATATAATGAGCCATTATCACCAACAGGAACTTCTAATAATATATACAAAACGCGCAATACAGGCCCCAGTTTCACGAACATTCTTACGTAATTACTTAATATCAGGCTCAACTTAATAGGGGTATCACACTTACATTTAGAGAAGATAAGTCAAATAAGTTTATCTTAACAGAATCCTTAGAGACATTCTGTTATTTGTTTAATAGAAAATAACGGTATTTGCAAGGAGCAGATAATTAAACGCAAATTGAATTTTATAAAATTCTTAAGCCTTTTACAAATTCTTAAATATTGTTTTTGCTTTAGATCACCTTCAGTTATTATCAAGTACACTATTTATTCTTAAAATGATAACGGAGCAAACCTCTTACCCCTTTGTATCACGATAAACACTAATTTATGAAAAGGTATGCTCTTGTGATTTTTTTAAATAACAGGATTAGCTAAGTAATTACTTACATGTAAGAATGTTCGTGAAACTGGGGCCTGAAGTCTAATAAACGTTTACAACTCTCTGTTAATCTTGATTAGTTAAACCGTTTCTCCATAGATATGCCTTTGTACGTCTCTGCAAACAGAGTATAGACCCATATCAGACAATTTATTCCTAAAGAAGCCGTCTGACCAGGGTCTGCTCTGTTTGCTTAAGGTATAATACAGATCTATTTATCTACAGTTCCGTCCTGAGTTAAGCTGCTCTGTGTTCATATCCCATTATAAAATAATCTTATAGATGTCAATGATGTCATAATTTCTACATGAATATTCATGAGGTACAGGATTAAATATCAGATCACTGCGAGAAGGGTTTTAGCTGCACTGTACACAGTGTAGACCAAGATCAGAAATCATGTCTATGCTGAAGTATAATATGAGTTCTACATTATATATCTGTCATTATATAATATATATACTAACTTATTTCATAGTCTGATGAGTACTAATAACAGACAGGGCTTACACCACTTCTTCATACTAACGCATATGTATCTATAATTTTTTATTTTTACATCAAACTCTATGTGGTGACCACTGTTTAGAATCGTCTCTTATAAACAATTTCAAGGAATGGTCACAACGTAGGGTTTGTTGGAGAAATGGCGATTTTAGTATTTTAGTATGCACCTTTATCTGTTGCTCTGATACGTTTTCTGCTCTGGTACCGATCTTCTGCAATTTTGAATGGTACAACGAACACAGAAATGTTTTACCATAGCAGAAACTGTAGAATCAGATCTACATTATATCCTCAGTAAACATACGAGCCGTCTGATCTGGGTCTAATCTGTTTGCATCTCTAGAGCAAAACGTTAATTGAGATGATGGTTATCCTTTTCTTTAAAGTTTCCTTTATATTTTTTATACCTTCACGAGCTAAACAGACCCACATCAGATGTCCCCTGTAAAACCGTCTGATCAGGTCTGCTATGTTTGCTAGTGAAATTATAAGTATTTGATTCTACAGTTTGAAAAAATACTGCATAATTCTGTGTACAAATGCCATCGTAAAATTGTGCTAATAGATATTCATGATGTAATTATTTCATACATGAATATGCAACAAGTAAAGGGTTAAGGTACATGTACATTGCTCATATATTGAGAACGTCAGTTATACATTCATTGAGGGTAAAGATTTATACATGCCGCTGCATAAGTTTCCAGATAGAGAAGTTACGTTAAAGTTACGTTATAAGCTATAACATATTATGTTATGTAAATTAATAAAAATGCTTAACTGATTACCACATGGGCTATAACATCAAAGAATTTTGAATAAATCTACTGCAAATGAGCATATAGCCATTTACCAGAAATTTTTTTTAGAAGTGTGTAGTTTTGAAACCATTGTGATGACTAGAGCACATACTCCTGTGGAGCAAATGCTCTATTTATCACAATAGTTTTAAAGAGTGACTTTTACAGAGGAATCAAAAGGCGTCAAATATGAGAAAATGGGTTTAGGGATGTCAATCACTAACCTATAATGGGTTAAGGGATGTCAATCACTAACCTATAATGGGTTTAGGGATGTCAATCACTTACCGTATAATGACAAGATCTCTATCCATTCGTTGACGGGTTTATGGATGTCAATCACTAACCGTATAATGACAAGAACTCTATCCATTCGTTGACGGGTTCCAGCATTTTGCAATTGACTTTCCGTTGGCACAGTAGCTGATAGTTTTTAGAGTTGGCACAGTATACATGTTCCATTAGTTTCGGCATGCCGTGAGAGTTTTGTACACTATCTATTCTTATAACATTCTTTCATAGAGTGTCTATCAACATATTTCACTATTTGTAGATTATAATAATGATGAAATATTCTATTGATGTTTGGTTTTACGGCACTGTTAATATAATGTTGTTGTGGAACAGGCGAGGAACAGATCTGTGAAAGGTCATGTGTGTAATTCTGGTGTTGTTGTTGTGGAACAGGCGAGGAACAGATCTGTGAAGGTCATGTGTTGTTGTTGTGTACTTTTGTGCTACATTCCCTGCCAGGTTTCTATTCTATTTAACACATTTACGTAGGATTATATCACTATATGATTATGCATTGATTGAATATTTACAAACAGTACCAAAACAATGGATTTTGTTGTCATGACCAAACATTTGCGTGGTCTATACAGTTGCATCTTACAGAAGATGTCTGATATGGGTAAACTGTGTTTTCAAATGCATACAATGGCGTACGGTAACTTTACCCATGAATATTCATGTAAGAACTAGTTATGTCATATATATTAATTACAATATTATTTTCTAATGGCACGTGAATATTTAGTCATGGAAAATTGCATGAATATTTATCAGATAAGGGGTTAACCCTTTACTCCATACAGTTGCCTTTTGGCATCTCTGCGAATAGAGTAGACGCAGATCAGATGGCTTCTGTAGGAAATGATCAGAGTGTGTTCAGTTTGCTTTACCCTAAGAAGTAACGACTTTATGAATATTAATTAGATTATTTGTTATAAAAGCACATGGATACAAACATGTTTGTGACGGCTGAAAATGCAGACTCCTGTAGGAGCCGTCCGTTCTGGGTCTACTCTGTTTGCAAAGGCATATTTATGGATTAAAGGGTTAACATTTAATATAGACATACTTCAACAGTTGGTACAAATTCATGTGATTATAAACATTCGGCTAATTAATATTCATGAAGGCATTACATCTAACATGAATATTTATGAAGTAATGGTTAATGTAAGCGTCTGTATACAATGGCAACAAATGTAAGCGTCTGTATACAATGACAACTAATGTAAGCGTCTGTATACTATGACAACTAATGTAAGCGTCTGTATACAATGACAACTGATTCATGTAAATAGAGACAGTGTATTCACTTGGTGCCGAGTGTCACTTTGTACATTTTGATCACATTATTGTTATACATTCCCACGTAGACTCTACTCTCTGCCTCACTGTAGCTGATAGACAAAGGCTGTGACAACCCATCAGCTCCAGTCAGAAGTACTTGTATCTTCCTGCAGTCTGGGGTAATCTGGTGGATGTTATTGGAGTCCCTCTCACATACATATACATTGCCACTACTGTCAGTGAGTAGCCCTTCAGGCCGACTGAGCTCCCCGTCAGTATATGTGCCTACAACAGTGCCGTCAATCTTCACATGCACCACATTATTACTGCGAAAGTCAGATACAAACAGGGAATTGGTGTCCTCTCCAAAGACCACATAGTAAGAACCGTTTAACAATGACTTCCCTAGTGTGTCGGTTTTTATGGTGTGCAACACTCTACCCTTTAGTGTAAGGACTTGAACTTTGTGGGGACTAACGAATGACACAGCCAGTTGACCATCCATGTAGTCCACTCCCCTGCATTTTCCATCCACATCAAACATGCTATCAACAGTCATGACAGAGGCTGCTACATTGACACTTGCTATTTTCTTACTATCTGGCAACGTGACTACTACCTGGCCGTTGTGTATCTTGGCAACATCCCAAGGTACTGAGAATAGTGCCAGGTGTGTGATGACTTCATCACGTTTAATATCTACCAATTTAACATTTCCATTACCAGTTATACCATTGCTGAAGTCTGCAATGACAATTCTGCCATCTGACAAAGCAACCATCCCGGACACAAAACAGGTTTTACTGTCACTTTTAGACCTCATCCCAATATCTTGTACATATTCCGCTCTTACAATTGTTCTTATCTCTTCCTGTTTAGCAGTTGCGGTTTCTTCTGGGTGTACTAGAGAGGTTCTTGATTTGGCTGGTCTCAAAACACTCGATGCCCCTGACAAAGCTAGTCTACCTAATACTTCAACATGCTTCAGTGTGCTGAGAATGTCTTTATTGGTGACAAAGGTTGTGTGACCATTCATTGATAACTGTGCATTCTCAGCTTTGTGTACCCTTCCCTCTATTGACCTTATCTTATCCTTTGTTTTCATCATGGCGGTGTACAAGTTGCAGTTCTGTTTATTCTTTTGATAGGTTTCTACCTTTGTCATTAAAGCATGTAGATCTGATTGCGTTGTTTTACACTTGTCGATAATCTGTGCATTTTTCTTTATTTCCTCTTTTTTCATTGTTTTGCATTTTTGAATAAGATCTGCTTCAACCATATCCAGTGTTTTGTTTAATTCTCTCCTGTAATCCTGTATCATCCTCACTGCCTCTGAGCAGCCTTTCTCAAGTGATTCAGTTGTTTTTTTGTGGTTGTCATTTAGTTTCCTCCACCTCTCCACTACAGATTTTAGCTGACTCTCAACTTGCTGGTATTCTTCATTGTTGACCAGGTCGTTAGCTGCATGAGGAATATATGTCACCTTGTCACACAATCTGTGATCTAACGTTATGCAGTCACTACAGCCTAAGTGGGAGTGATTCCGACAGTAGTACTTTATAACTCCATCTTCATGTACAGCACATTGCTCGGTGCACTGGTCCTTCCTCTGTTGAATTATTTGACTCTGTTGCATTTGTTCTTTGTCCTGCAGCTCGTGCTTTCGGTATGCCCTTGCGACTTTATGTACATCAAAACACCTCCGACATAGATAATCCTGACAGTCAACACACATTCCCACTGCCTTGTATAGCTCCCCATCCTCCTGGCAAGGGTCACATACAACCTCTGTCAAATCCTCTGATCCTAATTGTTCGGAATAGTTCTCTTCTTGTTCTCCACCCGCTGCCATGATAAATATTGTCTCTTCTAAAGTTATGAACACGTTCTAAATATCCAGTATGAAACCTGCCAATTTGTAATCAATACATAATGCAGTTTTACTTCTTGGTGTTCGAATATGCAGAGTTTATAAATGTAGTAAGCTCGGTGTTGTTAGCTTGAATCTAAATCTAAATGTTGTAAATACAGTGGATCCGGGTTTATCCCTTTCGCTGCCAAATTTTGTCGTCTGCAAGTTGTGTCGTCTGCTAAAAAATCATTTTTATAGAGTTCTACATGTTTATTTCACAAAACAATCACCGAAACAAACAGGATCCTGAAGAGATGCCGAGTTACTCATCGTCTCACCAGGAGCCAAACTGCTTGCATTTGTTATAACAGATGTGACAAGCGAAACAGTTTTGAAATGAGAGTGCGTTCTCGAATTTCAAACAGTGTAGACCCAGATCCCAGGACTCCCAGTGTAGCATTGTTTTCAGAATTAGCACTGTGTGTCGTTCTAAATCCTTCAGCATTTTCAAACATTTCTTACTGAACACAGTGTATCACTAAACACTAATACATGTAAAAGCTTTAATAAACAGCATTCATAGTGTTAAACCCTTCTTACTGAACACAGTTTATCACTCAACACTTATATGGGTTTTAATAATGAGCATTTAGTGTTAAAACTTATGACGGTAGATAATCTATTCTCTTACATACTGAATATAATGTACAACTATCAGCATATAAAAGCCTATAGCCTTTACATGGGCGAAAAACCATATCACACATTTGATAACAGATTAGACCTAGTTCAGATGACTTCTATAGGTGATGCCTTATCAGGGTCTGCTCTGTTTGCTTACGGAATAATATAGATCTGATTCTATAATTTCTACCACTTTTCTACCATACATACATACATACATACATACATGCATACATAACATACATAACATACATAAGTCAAGTCAAGTAATATTTATTTACAAGTCGATTAACACCGACTTGTCATACACAATAAAGCAGATATAGAATTACATCAACATAAGAGCAGCATTTTAAAACAATCACAGCAAAATAAGCATAAGATCGCAGGCAGACAGACAGACAAATTTGAAAGACAGATGGTTGGGTGGAGGTGTGGGTGGACGTACGGACGGACAGACAGTAAGACTTAATCACAAATACGAAGCATACACACATTTAGTGCAAAGCCTTGAACTGACACAAAACACCCCATGCCTCGGTTTAGATGAACTTTTCAACTGGGTCACGTAATATGATATTAAACACCTCTATTTCTACTTCTCAAGTAAAGCAACTGTTGTGACACGAAGAAAAGGGTTGGCACTATCATTCTATCAACAAATTGTACTAGAAAACATGTAACAAAATAAACATTAAACGATGATAACCTTACACGTTTTGTTGAAACGTCTAGAAGCAATCATACACGTCAAGAACGTCAAACGCTGATGATATTTACACACATATTGATGACGTCACACTCCGAAATAATGACGCAAAAAGGCTAACACGTATAGGCCTACATACACGTACAAGTTAGGAATCGAAACCTCTCCAGTGTTAAGATTTTGGACGATGACGACAACGACAACGACGACAACGACGACGCCGGAGTTACGACAATAGCCCGTGATTTCTTCGAAACAGGTGAGCTAAAAATGTAAATGTTAGCAGTTTTGATTTATGCTAATTAAGTAGGTTAGGGTCCAGGTCAAATTGTTCGATCAATACTTCAATTTACAACCAATTTAGAACCGAACTGGAACCGAATCGTTTCACATGTTTATGGTCGTTTTAGAACATTGCAAATAGTTTCGATCCCGCTGAGACGCATAATCAATCGGGGTCTGGACAAACTATTTGCAACTCTTATTAGAAATGCATACCATGATGAATATGCAGAACCTGCTTCAGAACATGGTAAATTAAGGAATAAATCCAAACGAATGAGCAGTACATTTAATCGGCGAAATGACCTGTTTTGCAGGATTAGTAAATTTCAAGCTTGGATCCAGATTACTCAATTCAGGGCCTCATCAAGATCAAAGTTGTATGCATAGAGCACTATGGTCGCAATTAAATATGTGTGATTAAACGATTATTTATGATATAGAGCAGCAGCAATGGAAAAAGCAATAATCTAATTATATTTTAACACATTGTGTGTTATTCAAACAGAAACAAAAATAAATCCCCAAGCATATACATATACAGAGAGTATTGTGGGCTTTTTGTTATGACATTGAAGGGCACTTCTCCGACCCTTCAATAATGACGTAAGTGCAGTTCTCCGCCTGTTAAAAGCAACGGATGGGCACTTCACCCGGTAAGAAATGAAGGACACTTCTCCTGAAGGGCACTTCGGTTTGAATCAGTCAAGCCTGTCGTAAGTAAAATAAAGTACCTAGTTACAGTCTACTTTCAGTTCGAATGACCGCTCAGCCGACTGTACATTTTCTCCCCTGGTCATTGGTTTAGACGAAGTGGAAGTAAACCATTTGAATACCACACAACGTATACCCTCTGAATTTTGCAGAAAATGGCGCTCACTTTATACAAGAGAGGCAATTATGTTGATCTAACAGTATCAAAATCTTTATTAAACAAAATGTTTGTTAGCATTACTGCAATCATTCTCATGGGATTTTCTTGCTTATATTTTGCTCATTTTTAAGTTGGCTCATATTTTATTTAAGAAATAATAAATTCATACCAGTGTTTTATCGTGCAATCGAACACTGGTAGGAGTTGAGATGCGTAGTAATTAAATTATGAGGCCGATAGGCCGAGTGATTTAATTATAAGCATCTCAACGACTACCCGTGTTCGATTGCACGATAAAACACTGGTATAAATTTATTATTTCGATTCTAACACTTCAATTTAACTATAATTTGCACCGCCACAACGGCACTACGTTTCTTGTCGTACGAATTTTCGAAGCCATATTACATCACGTTACGCCGTTACAGCGCGTGCGGTGTTTTATTGAGAATTCAAACATAGATACGTCCCTTCTTTGTTTATGTAGATGTGTGCGCGAGGTGTGTTAGAATTATCTTTTGTGTATAACTCGGATGGTTTGACTAACAGTAACTGTGAATCTTTGCCAATCAATATAAAGAAAAACAAAAGAAAATGACGTCAATGAGGGCCAATTCAACGTTTCAGTAAAAAATTATTTCGTTGTTTGACAGTACATGTATTAATGTGGAACTTTTCACACTCTGTATCCAACAAAGAACATCAGATTAATTTAAATTTAAATAATTAATTATTTCCCTTGGGTAATTGTAGACATTTTTAAACACCAAACAAACATTACATGTAAGCCAAATTTGTCTCAAAATGTTTAGAAATTTCGATATTTCTTGAATAAAAAACTGCCTCTTCTATTTGACACTCACTGTACAATAATAACGTGTAACCCATGTAATCTGGTAGTGCATTTTGCTATAACAAGGAGGGGCACTTCTCCGGCATATTTGCTTGCATAAAAGTTTCCAGACTCACCATCAACCACATCATCCAATGATTTTATGAAGTAGTCTTTACATCGTTGCAATGGTACCCGATTACTTGTAATGCAATATCGGTACTTATGATAGATTGATCGATTCTTTGATTGATTGATGTTTATTCGGATTATTATCACATACAATATACGAACCCCATTGACACGCATGCCCTAGCGAATGTTGCATTTATTTCAAACGTGTCTGTTTTGGCGCAAAATAATTTCATAGATGTTCCTTCATGTTCTTCCATGCAACGTAAGCGGTATGTAAACCAATAGTGATGCGATGTTGGAGAGACGCCGAACAACACACTGTCTCCTCTGTATGCGTTTTAATAAGTTACCTCTAGTTTGTAGTGTTTATAAGTATTTATATTGTTTCAGACTGTTTGTTCTGCATAAATTATATATATATATATATATAAGAACTGGCAAACGTATATTCTTGTGCGTTAAATCCCTGGTCACACGTAAATTAAAACATTTTCAAGAATAACTTCTTTATTTCTCCACCTAGCCCTATGCTGTGACTACTCTTTAGAATCGTATCGAAGAGTGGTCACAGCACAGGGTTTGGTGGATAAATAACGAATTTAGTATTTGAGTACGCGCTACGCGCCGTTATCTTTTGCATAGTATAGTAACTTATGAACTAGATGACAATCAAATAATTTAAGACAGAAGTCACCCGCTTAAATGGTTGTATTAGTTTATTTCCTCTTCAATATTATATTACATTGTATTATAAATATTCATAGACTGGACCAATTCTCTATATAAGTCTTTAAACTAACAACTGTCGTTGTTTGCAGCTATTTCGGGAATGAGTGTGTAACATCGGTATAGCTTAATTAACCCATTTACGCCCTGTGGATTATTACTTGTTTATATATTGGATTAGTCCATTTTTTATATAAGGGGTGCCTGGCCTAAATTTTCAGTTTCGTTTTGTTTTATATTGAAATTCCTATTAGCAAACAGTGTAGACTCTGATCAGACACCGCATAATGCGACATCTGATCAGAGCCTACACTGTTTGCCTATATCCCATATATGGGATCGTTGGAACAAATGGCTCAAACAACTGGGACGCAATAATATACCTAAGACCAATCGACCTACAAGCATCCCATACCAGCATTAGATGTTCAGTGAATAAATAACATACAGACAGGCGAACGCAGTGTTATCTATGTGATAGGAACTTTCAGACTTCTCTGCAACTGTGCCTTGGAATAATTAATTCTGTGCCTTGGACTAACTCAGTCTGTACCTTGGAATAGCTCAGTCTGTGCCTTGGAATAACTCAGTTTGTGCATATGCATGCAGTAAACAGAGGTCCAGATAGTATTTTTTTTAAAAAACATGTTCAAAATTAACTCCTTTAATTCTCCACAAAACCTCGCTGTGTGGACACTCTTTAACGTCGCCTCGATTCAAAAGAGTGGTCATAGTGTAGGGTTTGGCGGAGAAATGACGATTTTGGTATGTGGTATTTGGGTATGCACCTTCATCTGTTGCTCTGGTAATAAATCTTAAATTAATATAAATGAACGAAAGGGTTACATCAAGGTTAACCGGAATTGCTAACGGGAAAACTAGTCTCAGATCAGCTGTTGCCGTGTTATATCTACTTTCTTAATGTCGATCAATTGGACTATTTTCTACATAGATACACAAGTTCTGCATTGTTTTTGATCTGATTCTACAGTTTCTGTTATGACCAAGGATTCGTGTGTACATATGTTATTATAAACATGCAGTTAACTAGTGCCGTAAAACCCAACTCACTCACTCACTCATCATCATCTCTTACACAATTATGTTAAACGGTTAAATATGAAACAGAAGCATGTACATGTAATAGGCATCTGCAAATTCTCTTGTTACCGTGATAATTCAATTAGGCAAGCATATACTTAATGTTACATAATTATGTACAACTGAAATAATCATAAATTAAAATGCAATTAGTCCATATATTCATTCAATTGTTTTAAACTGAGAGTCAACCTGAAAGAACTATTCGACCTTTGTGCAAACCTCGCTAGGAATAGTATAAATAAAGGAATCATATGCAAACACAAACAAACTACATGTATGTGCACATCTTATAGAGGATGACCTTTACTGCATACGCTATTTTAGACCCAACCTTTTTTAATAAATCTACCGAAAAGGAGCGCTAACTAGAGAAAAGGAATTTGTTAGAATTTTGTGAGTTGAAACCATTTTGATAAATAGAGCATTTGCTCATATAGGAACAAATGCTCTATTTATAACAATGGTTTCATAAAGTGATTTTTACAGATGCGTAGAAAGGCATATTTATGGAGTTAGGTTTAAGGAAGTAAAATTATTGTAATCGCATAACCCTTAACTCATTCTCTACTAGGCTGTTTTAGACCCAACCTTTTTGAACTAATCTACCGAAAAGGAGCATTAACTAGAGAAAAGGAAAATTTTAGAATTTAGTAGTTTGAAACCATTGTGATAAACAGAGCATTTGCTCCTATAGGAGCAAATGCTCTACTTATCACAATTGTTTCACATTGTAAATTCATAGAGGTGCACAAAATGCGTCGTTTGGGGGTAATGTGTTAAATAGAGCCATATAAAGTGAAGCATGCTTTAGCTTTGAATAAGCACATTGTTCTAAAATAAATGTAAATATTAACTGATATTTTATCTTTTTTTAATTGCTGCCATCCCACTAAAAATAACTAGACTACTCGTTATGTGAACTAGCCGATTTTCTAGTAATCTATATATCTTCGTTATTGGTACCATTTATATTGGGCAATACATTTCTGCAGGCCAATCATCAGTTTAGGATGTGTAAGATGTACGTGGCAAATAACACTTATTTGAAGAGCTGTCTACTTAAATTTCATAAGGATTATTTTGAAAATCGTCTATTTTTAAGACGCTACCATGTGTAATGCTTAAGAATATTCTAGAATTTTTAGATTCTTTCAGATGAGTTGTGGACGTTGTTTGATTTTGGTTTGAATATTACACCCCCCCCCCCGCCTGTCTATTCTCTGTCCGTCCGTCTGTAGACAGAATGTTGTCCTGAGCTTCACTCTGCCATCCTTCAACGGAACATTTTTAAATAATCCAGTTTTATTGATCAAATAGCTTCTAACTACAGTTTAACTTCGATATCTCGAACTCGGATAATTCAGACTTTGGGATAACTCAAACTAAACAATCGGCCCTTCCGAAATTTTCAATGCAGTCTTTTTTCTAAAATGCATCACTACGCATACCTAATCTTGACCAAGTTAGATTACCACCTAAATCACATAAGACACCGTGTTGCACCTCCATCTTTCCCCTTATTGTGTGTTTGTTTTGTCTTTGTGAGTCTCTATATATTTTTTATAGTTGTGTACATTTGCTGTGTTTTCTTGTGTTGCTGTTCGATCGGCTGTTTGTTCTGTTAGTGTTTCCTCCATGACTCATACTTGTACTTTTATGGCCCTTGATTCAGTCAATATTGGCCGTTTTAGCCTTGTCCGCTCTAAACACAAATAGTTTTCACCTGATCTTCACCAAACTAGCAGGGAACGTAGAAAGGTGGAAAATAAGTTTGATATGCCTATCAAATGAAAATTGCCTATTTTAGTCTACCGCTCCATAACTCAAATAGTTTTCATTTTATCTTCATCAGTCTTGCGGAGTATTTTTATAGGTGCAACATCTTGACCAAGTTCGATTATCAGTCAAATCGCATAACACACCTCTGAGTTATAGCCCTTGATTTTGCTGTTTTAACCTTGTCTGCTCTCTGACTCAAATAGTTTTCATTTGATCTTCACCAAACCTGCAGAGAATGTTCATATCTGTAACATATTTGCCAAGTTCGATTACCAGCTAAATTGCATGTGGCACCTGAGTTATGGCCATAAAATTACACAAAAGTTTAGCATTGGCTGCTCTTTAACTCAAACATTTCTCATCTGCTATACACCTGGCGTGCTGAGAATGTTTATAAGTAAACAGTATTGGCCAAGTTTGATCACCATGTTGGGCCCCTTCTGACTTGGTCAGTGTTCTAGTTGAATTTGGAAGAATTCTCCCTTTTCGGAAGTTAACAAACGAAAATGAAACAATTGAAACACACACACACGCACTTCAGTGGAACTTCTTCGCTCACTTGAGCTGAAGGCTCAATATGAGATATTGTGACCACTGCAGGGGCACTCCGGGAAATCAACTAGAACTACCACTAAAGGTGATTAATACCCCACTAGCACATCTGATACATATATGGTGTTATAGAAATAAAACTCCTGACTGCTAAATTTTCATTTGTTAAATTACTAAAAGGGAGATCATTCATTCATGCACGGAACGACAAATTAAAACCTTTATCGCATGTACAGACCTTCAGATGGCAAAATTAAAAACAGTTCTGTTGAGGTATCACAGAGAAAAAGTCCGAAAAAAAATCATTTATTAAATAAAGCCAGATTTTTACAAAAATAACATAGGGCAAATAACTCCAAAATACTGTAGACAGAGTTATGGACATTGTGCACTGCACTTGGGGGTCAATGTGGTCATCTGTATATGTTTGAAGTCAATAGTTTTTATACATTGGAAGTTATGATCCGGACAAATCAGATTTTGACAAAAATAACAATGGACAATAACTCAAAACATACTGCAGACATGGTTATCGACCTTGTGCACTGTACTTTGGGCCAATATGATCTATCAGTACATGAAGTTTGAAGTCAATAGCTTTTATACTTTGGAAGTTATGATCCGCACAAGCCATATTTTTACAAAAATAACAAAGGACAATAACTCCAGAAATACTGCAGACATAGTTATGGACCTTGTGCACTGCACGTGTGGTCATTGTGATCTATTTGTATACAAAGTTTTAAGTCATTAACTTTTATAATTTGGAAGTTATGATCCGGACAAGCCGGACGGACGGACAAACAGACGGACGAACAGACGAACGGACATGGTGACTCCAGTATGAACCCAAAAAACTTTGTTTGTGGGGGTATAATAATCAGCACAGCTGGCCACTGTGCAATGAGATGAGGGAACTTATGAAAGAGCTTTGAGATGCCTTTACATATTTGCTGTGTAGCATTATCTGGTAGACCTTCGTTACGTTTGATCAAACAATTTACTCTGGGGTCAAAATTGGTCCTGCCCTGGGGGTCACTAGTTATGCATAGGAAAAACAAACTTCTTGTCAAAAAACACATGTTCCAGAGCGTAGATATTTGGTGTATAAATTAACTTAGTATACCATTATAATGTTTGTTGATACTATATTTCTGAGGTTGATATTGGCCCCTGTCCTGTGGTTTTATACTTTTAAATAGACTTCTTCACATCAGAAACTACAGTTTAAAGGTGCCCCTTATTCAAAGATAGTTGGTACACACCTCAGTGAGTGTTCTGGCATTATTCACCCCTAGTCTCAGTACAGTAAAAATTGTAGTTAGACAAGTAAATGAAAAAGTAGTAAGGTCAAGCAGAAAAAGACACACACCAAAGGCCACCATTACCAATACATCGATAGAAAGCAAGTACAATGAAGTACACACACAAGAGATGGAAATTTTAAACAAGAACAAACACACAAGCACAAATACCAACAAACATTCATTTTAGATTGAGAAAACCAAGTAGATGATTCTCTTGCAAAACCAAATGCAGAATGCTCTTAAGGCTCTCTTTGCATATCTATTCCCTGCAGTAAGCTATCAGATATCAATATAGAGCCTAACAGTGTACATATTGTGAAGTTCAACTTTAACATAAGTTCACCTGTACTATACTCTAGTATTCCATCAGTACTGTAATGTCGTCTGCTTCAGAATTATTGTCTACTTGTTTAAATTTGATATTGTAGACATATACATATTGGAATAACTTTAAAATTATTTTTGAAAGTTGTTTTATTTTCCTGTATAAGTTATTTAATTTTCTGTTTATTGTGAAGCAACCATTCTTTGGTTTCCGCCTCGGTTTTTGCGTGAGTATGCTTGGTTAGGAATTTTACAGTACTAATGTGAACACACATGAAAACGTGACGCCAGTTGGTTTTGATGGATGCTATCACAATACAACAGTCGTTTGACAAACTTTATGTCTGAAATACTTACTTACCAACAATTGGTGACAGAGCCAACAACTGATCATGCATCAATGATAGAACTGGTATTTGCAAATTGCAGTTGCAATGTTGTAACAGTAGAAACGTATTGGTCTGACCACAAACTTGTTTATTTTTATGTCATACACATCAGTATAAACAACTACACATATTAGATATTCTTACATTTCATACTTGTTCACACTGTTCTTAATACACATCATTCTTACAGTTAATTATCTTGTACATACCACATAAATGACGTTGCATATGCGTCAGATCAGATTCTAAAATGTGTGCATATTTCAGCCAAGTCATTCTAAACAGTGATAGGGTTAACACTGAGTTTATGTCTTTTGTTAGAAATGTTATCTGCTGAAAAATTAACATTGTCAATATAACACTATAACTCAGGTTAGCGATATAGTGGGCCAATGGCCTTCTTAGTTGCATTTATTCAGAATTGTTTTCTGTATCCTCATCTCTGTGTCAAATATGCGTATGTGTGTGTGTGTGTGTGTGGGGGGGGGGTATTTACACACTATCCCCTAGTGACGCATGTTTGCACATCTATAAAAGTCACATAATGAAACCATTGTGATAAATAGAGCATTTGCTCCTATTGGAGCAAATGCTCTATTTATCACAATTGTTGCAAACTACAAAATCTCTTTTTTGTCTTTCCTCTAGTTAATGCTCCTTTTCGGTAGATACAATAAAAAATGTTGGGTCTAAAACAGCCTAGGAGAGAATGAATTAATCACCTTTAGTAATAGTTCTAGTTTTATTAAGACTATTATACTATGAGAAGAAGGGTTTAGAATTTAAACGTAGAGAAATTATGGGAAATATATTTACTACTAAACAGCTTATAATATTGAAATAAGTTATATTTGCTGGACTTTCTAGAAGTATATAATTGGAAATGGACTCTATATTCTAGATATTTTAGTTATGAAAAAATGAAGGTAGTAAATCCTAATCTGTACATTTGTTTTTCAAGTAACAGTTATTTAACGAATATGTTACTGAATGAAATTTGATGCTGACTTTGTTTCCCATTTCATGTAACACTTGAATCGTGGCAGAAATTGGGAGCTCGTCGGGGAGCTGAAACAAATTATGTTTTATTAATCTTGCAATGTGCTTGTGCAGATCTTCTGTGTTGATTTTGTATAAAATCAGCAACTAACAATCATGCCACTCATCTTTAACAACAATCATGTAACGCCATTTATGCATTATATGACAATGTGTTATTCGTTTCATTTCGAGCGTAACTACAGTTTCTCTGCAGTTTTAATGTGCTAAAGCCTATGTTATGTGAGCTTATTGTACAATTAGTTAATAATTACATGTTGCTGTTCTCGGCTTTTCTCTTTTGGCAGTTCTACTTTTGCTTTCGAAGGATCACCCATTTTCAGAATTTATCTTGCCTGTGTGTCATGTAAGTTCGAATTTGCTATGGCCACTTCTGGCTTCTTCTAAACAATACGCACAATATCGGCTAACACTTATATTGAAATTGCAGCCATTTCAGGAACTAAAAAAACAGGTATATCTGCCAAACATAGCAGACCTTGATCAAACGGTACTACAGGAGCCGCAGGATTTGGGTGTTCTCTGTTTGCAAATGCGTGAAAAAAGTGTTAGGAGAGTTAATAGACTTTAAGACATTTAGATATATGTGTTCAAAGTTGGAAAATAAAATAGTCATCCAAGGAGTGTCACACCCAAAAGGGCATGGCACCAAGCATCATCAACTTGAAGTACAGTGAAGCTCACTTATAACGAACTTGGATATAACAAAATATTGCCTATAACAAAATAAAATTTATTCCCCCTCTCTGAATATTATATAGTAAAATGGACCTGATGTAACGAAATTTGGATATAACGAAAGAAATCAGGGAGTCCCAATGACTTCGTTATAAATGCGCTTCACTGTATAGCACAATTACAAGACAAAATGTGACGTAACGCACAAAAGGAATAAAACATTTACCATACAAATACAACAAAGTATATCATAGATTGAACGCAGGAGGACCACATTGGAACGGTCAGTACCAAGGAAAAGGCTGCTGGAGGCATGTAATAAGTTACTCTCATAAATAAACGTTTAAAAGGTAAAAAGTACAAATAAAACATACGACAAAATACATTCGAGTCAGTAAATACAAAACCTATGTACCGACAGGATTTGCATGCATATCATTTATTATAGTAAAATGCACAATGTTTGTTTACCATATTCACTAACTGCAAATACCTTGTTTCTACCGTACTTATTTATGTATTTATCATGGAGAGTAGAACATGATAAAAATAAGATACTGATACAAGTCAAAGGTTAAATTGACTAAGCTAATTAACATATCCAACCCACACAACCTAACTTCCATACGCACGCATGCCTGGAAAACAGTTAGTGGTTCAGTCGGTAGAGCACTCGCCCTGTACGTGAGGGGTCCCGGGTTCGATTCCCGGTCGGGTGCATGTTTTTTTACCAGTCCTGCTACACTATGAAGGTGTTTTAGGAGTATGAACGCCATGGAATTATCTGTCCTCCGTATCTTATATTTCCAACCATTAATAAATAGTTAGTACAACCCGACCCAGTCACTTGGATAATAGTCATCATAATATCCTGACTTATCAAATTGAGTTTCCAACCAGCTGCCATTCTTGGGAAAACCGAGATAATACACAGTCTGTCCCTTCGATAACCAACCAGCCCACCACCCAAACGTCCCTGATGTAATAATCGTGTGGTTACATGATGCCAATAGGGCCAGGTCGAGTTCCTTTTTTATGAATGGACTGAAATATACATTATCGTCCTTAAAGTTGTCTTTACACCAATCTAGACCGTTACTGGCGAAAATGAATTGAACATGTTTGTATTTATCATAGAAATACTTCATGGCGTTTCGAATGTATGAAACAGGGGCCGTTGTATAACCTAATTGCTGCTTTCCGTGTAACAAAAAATCGCCTCGTCTCACATGAATGCCGATATTTGCCACCCCAGTCTTGCTTATATTATTCAGATAGCTTTGCGCATTGGCCATTATGACTTCTTTAAATCTGAATGCTTGTCTTACCCTGTCCTCTGCTCCCTCGAAGTATTTCCAGGATTGTAGGAAGCCTGACAGTGTCCAGTTATTACTGTGGTCTAAATCACTTACATTTCTGTTGAATGCACAACAAACCCTCTCTCTGATGATTAATGTGTCAATCAGCTTAAAACGGACACCATTCATTAGTTCAAATATCTGGAAAAGTGGGGAAAATGTCTGGGTATCCAAAACTGGCGTATATCCATGCCGGGTTGCCACACCTATCAAGCTTGCGATCTGGAACATATAATTGCCAATGCCTGCGTGATGTACCTGTAACGTCATTAGGTGAGAACATTCATACTCAACAAGTTTTCTGATACACTCATGGTTTCTGTTTTCCAGCCTACTGACATGAACAGATAGCCTGTGTTCCCTACACGTATTATAGTCAAATTCACGCATATCTCCAAACATGTTTGTGTGATTATTCTCTGCCACTGTGCCTGTAAAATTTGTATAATAAGGGTTTTGTTGTTTGTAAGCTACAAATCTAAATAGAAAACCATTTTGGATGAAGTAGTCAAAATAGATTTCAACGAGTAGGAATATTAAGAATATCTCAAAAAGACGTTTGCGTCTGTTTGACCTCATATTTAACACGTTGTCAATATTTGTCCTTCAGTAAATATAATAATGCAGACTTTCCGAATACGGACGTCTATATAACACATAAGCCACGCTTTGATCAATATGTTGTTTTACATTACAGCTAGCGACAATGTGCTTATGGTGACATATTTCTACCACCATTTAAGTCCTCGCATGCCACGTAAATGGGTAATTGTTACTCGATGCGTTAATGAAACTTTCCGTGTTGTATGTCATTATTCTCTGCCACTGTGAGAGGAGCTTTCTGCACGAATGTCATTGTTCATTAAGCAGCCACCTGTCTATAAGTATCTGTTGGTATTACCCAATTCAGAAACTATATGACAGTAAAGAGAAATATTGTATTAAAATTCTGTTTAGACCTCATAGATGTACACGTAGTAGACTAGATATGCGTTTTATGTACTGTGGAAAATGCACCGTTACGATCACGGGTTTCGTTCTCTACATGCCAGTTCATTATGAGGTGATGAATAAAAGGTTTCATTCTCTCCATACAATAATCGTATCTCTCATCAAATCTACAGATAAAGTTACGTACACATATACTAAATTCGTCATTTCTCCCCAAACCCACCCAGGGAGACAATGGGGTCTACTGTGTACCCCTAGACTTGCAGAAAATGTTTATAGGTGTTAAATCTTGACCAAGTTAGATTACCACCTAAATCGTATAGGACAAATATATTGTACGTCCATCTTCCCCCTATTGTGTGTTTGTTTTGTTTTTGTGCGTCTCTTTATATTTGTGATAGTTATGTGCATTTTATGTTTTTTCTTGTGTTGCTTTTCGGTCGGATGTTTGTTCTGTATGCAGTGTTTCCTGCATGACTCATATTTGTACTTTTATGGCTTTTATGTTTATAGGTGCAAAAAAGATTGATTACCAGTCAAATTGCATCAGACACAATTGACTCAGTCAAAATTATCCATTTCAGCCTATCCGCTCCATAACTCAAATAGTTTTCATTTTATCTTCACCAGTCTTGCAGAGTATGTTCATAGATGCAACATCTTAATAAAATTCGATTATCAGCCAAATCGCATAACACAACTCTGAGTTATGGCCCTTGATTTTGTCCGAATTTGCTGTTTTAGCATTGTCTGCTCTCTGACTCAAATACTGGTCATCTGATCTTCACCAAACCTGCAGAGAATGTTCATAGCTGTAACACAATGGCCAAGGTCGAATACCAGCTAAATTGCATGTGGTACCCGTGTTATGGCCATTGAATTAAGCAGCCATCTGTCTTTAACTCTAAATACTTGATGTCATTTAGTGGCCGTTATAGAGAGGTTTTGCTGTATATTTCTCCTGCATAATCTATATCTACTTTTAGATACATCTATTCCGTATTTGTATATTTGGTATTGAAAATAATGCTTCTAAAATTCCGATTAAACCACAGTTTTCAAAAGGTTGATGACTTTATTGAATTATTGGACATACCCATTTTCTCACTTTGTTCATCAAATATATAAAACAATTCATTGAAAAGGGATATGATCCTGTATTATTACAACATACTGCATGTTTGGTTGTGAACCGTTTTACAGTTGGCAATCACGCTGGCCTCTTTGCATGTACGCCGACAAGAAAGGTTTAGTACTCTATGGAGGCGACCTCTTAAATCCAGAAATGGAAGGAGAACGTCGGATATCTGTACTATTTCATTTTTGTCGTACCCTTTATTACTTTTCTACAGTTACTCTGTTTGCAGCTCAATCATTGAGTACACTAGCGATAGGTGGATACAGTATGTTCAATTAAATGTTTTTTTGTTATACATGCACTTTACCACTGTATTTGCTGTCGCGGTTGTTGTAGATTAGTCGGAGAGGGGATACGTTTATTTACACTGTTTGTCTTTTAGGATGGGGATGGAATAAGGGTGAGGTTGGGCGCCCATAAACCGGTTTAAACCCCCGGTGACTTTTGTCACTGACCGTTCCAAGGCGGTACTTCCATCTTCCTCCTATTATATGTTTGTTTTGTCTTTGTGCGTCTCGTTGTTTTTTCTACCCATGTACATTTGCTGTTTCCTTGTGTTGCTGTTCGGGCGAGTGTTTGTTCTGTATGTGGTACTTCCTGCATGACTCATTTTTGTACTTTTGTTTGAGTCGGGTCTTCCTGAAATCGTTTGTCATCTTAATGTCACTTAAGTAAAGCAATATCTGATTCACTGATACGATATGAAAACTGTATTTTTTACTTCTTAAGCGAAATAATATTTGCAATCACTTTGGATCAGATGAGACGCCGAGTAACTGGATGTCTCATAAGGATCCAACTTGTTCGAAACTATGATACAATCTCCTTGCAGAGTTGTCGTTCTTACTCTCACATGCACCTCTACGATGGGTCATGCTAAGAATCTTGGCAAACCCCATAGTTTATGTTGTATGGTTATTTGAGTCGATAGTTTATATCAAAATAGCCTGAATCGAGAATAAGTAGCTTTTATTTTATCATAAAACTGGTAATATAGTTTCATTTCAGAGAATAGCTGATGACCTCTTTTCATGCCGCTTTATATAAACAAACAAAATGGAATGATGTCTGCTCAATATTTCGAAAACAGTTTCTACAAACTGTAGATTCATATAAGGGCACTGAAATTCTGTTATAACCCGAAGGACACACAACTTATTGGGAAATTTCAGCCTTTTGCTTTTCTTCCGTTGAACTTTCCGGGAAACACACAAACCAATTTCTGTTTTGCGCGAGAGTTAGTTTCATTTCGGACTACTTGCTGAGCCAACTACAGAGGTATATGCAATGTAACCGGTGTAAGAGAGTGACTCTGATAAAATTCCAGAAATTCGCACCTGAAATGTGCGGCAGACCAGAATATTAGCAGAAAAAATACTTTAATATCGAAAGTATGCAGTGGTCCTGTGGTCTAGTGGTAACACGCTAGACTAATAAGCCAGGGGTTTTTGGTTCGATTCCCCGCTCTAACAGTTTTTCGGATGAGACTTGAAACCGAGGTCCACGTCTCAATACAGCCTTTCTATGTTGGTGGGACGTTAACTCAAACAAACAAGGTATCGACAATGTTAAATGATTACGACCCATTCACTAAATAACATAGCTCTGATTTGATTCACCATGGCGTTTAACCTATACACGGTTGCTTTTAACTCTTTCGGTGCCAATGTCGACTGCTGGCACCATTGAAAACAGTGCAGTCCCAGGTCAGATGCCGCCTTTTCAAGGCGGCATCTGACCTGGGACTTCACTGTTTTCTGTATTATTTTAGCCCAAGCATACACGTTTTTAAAAACAAATGTTTTACTAATATACCTTTATTATTTAGTTTAGAATTATATTTAATATGAAATTATTATTGCAGACGACACTCTTAAATTTTGCCCCAAAAGAGTTATAATCAAAGAGTGTCAGCTTGTCGTTCGTTCAGTTGTTGTTTTGGATACAGGATGAGCTCGTTCACTTGGATACAGGATGAGTTTACCAGACTCATGTATTACTTTTTCCCTGTCGTGCCCTTAACGGCTTACCTGCAGGTGCTCTGACTTCAGCAAAGTCATTGAGTACATATTTGACGGATTGTCACAGTTATTATGCTATGTTTTACATGTTGTCCTGTGTTCACCGTCGTCTATGTTGTGGGTAAGTCCAGCGGGGATACCTTTATTTACAATATTTGTAAAGCTAGGGTGACTTTAAGAGAAGTGTGAGGTTAGGACGTCCGTAAACCGGTTTAAACCCCCAGTGGTGTTTTTGCTACTGACCGTGCCAAGGCGGTACTCTCTTTGTCACCCTTCCTTTTGTTTGCCTTGCGTCTTTGTGCTTGTGATTTGTTCATATGTGGAACGTTTGTCCCTGGTTCTTGTGTGTCTTTTGGTGTTTTCTGTGTTCATTTCGTGTGTGGTTGTGTGTGTGTGTGTGTCATTCTGTCTATCGGTGTTTTGGTGGTGGTTGCGTCTTGCATGTGGCTTTGCCTGTTTGACTTTACTAATTTTCCATTTATTAGCAAGGGGCCTGCCACCCCCTGATATTGTTAGGCCAACATGGAATTGCCGGATCAAAAAAGTACGCAATTTTCTTTACCAGCATTTTCGTCATACAGGACATTCTTTCAAATATGTTTCGGTTCAACCAGTAGAACAAATTTATTATGATTCTAAAACTACTGGTAGTTTAAAATCTAAAGCTCGTTTCATCACAGAGCTAGACTGGATAAAGAAATTACAAACACCTTTTCCTTTAGGCCTTAATGATAACATTTTCCAAAGCGGCAATATTTCTAAAGATCCAAGTATCGATATTTTCTCTATATTTTCTATTCGAAAACGTAAAAGTAGATCACATGGCAGACGTAGAAATGGTAATATCAAGCGTAAATTACGTCGTAATATGTCTATTCATGATTTACATACTATTCTAAAACAAACTGGTAAACATTCTATGTTATCTTGTTTATCGTCTTTACCCTTTTCCTGTCTTAAGTCAATAGACGAAGAGGCTGATAAAATCTATATGCGTACAGATCCGTTAATTAATACTGCCTCACTTATACAAAGTTACACACAGCATGTTCTTCGTCCACGTATTGATAAAGAATCTGAACATAAAAGACATTTTCTGAAACTTCAGTTCCTAAATAAAGGTATCGATTTTATTGATATTCAAAGTATATTTCGTGATAAGAATGTAATCGAGGCTATTCCAAAATATTTCATCAACTCTGAATCACCTATCATCTGTTATAAATATAATAAACCTATTAGAAATGTTATTTTGAACTACAATAACATTGTCTCTGACTTAAATATTGATGTTAATACCCCTATTTCTTGAGATTGTAGCATTTCTAGCTTTTGCTATAAACCAGTTGGTCATGTCATTACTGGTAATTTTGATATCATTAAGGATAAACGTCTCAGGACCCTCCTAACTAAAGGACCTAAATATAGATTACCTTCCCTTATTGATTTTGACGCTTGTCGAACTCATATTGCGGAAGCTATTCAAGAATTCTGCATCAAATGGTGTCGACGAGAACATGCTGATGTTAATGCCCTTTCGGATTGGAAGAAATGTATTTTCGATATTATTGATACACGAATAACTTTTTACAAATCAAATAACCATCTTTTACCACCTCGACCTAGAGTTACATTTCGCTACTTGAAGAAAAACATTTCTAATTTTCATTCAGATTATGTTCTTGTTCCTGCTGACAAGGCATCAAACAATGTAATCATTATTTGAAGATTGTATTATGTTGATGTTTTAAAGAAGGAGCTAACTGATTCAAAAACTTATATAACAGTTCAAACACCTGAAAAAGATATAGTCTCGGAACATGTAAAAATGTGCAATGATTTTAAGTCTGGTCCTACCATAAAACAACATAAACTTTCTACTTTGTACTGGATTCCGAAACTACATAAAAACCCTTATAAGTCGCGTTTTATTGCCAACTCTAGCTGTTGTACCACTACTAAATTATCTATACTTTTGACGTCCTGTCTTACTACGATCAAAGAACATGTTAAACGCTACTGTGATAAAATATATGAAAATTCTGGTATTAATGTTTTTTGGTCCATAAAAAATTCAAATGATGTTTTAACAAAACTTGAAAATGAACAGTATAACATTTCTTTACTGAGCTCTTATGATTTCTCTACACTCTATACTACTCTACCTCACCATCTTATAAAGGATAGACTTATTAAATTAATAGAAAAAACCTTTGCCAGAGAAAACAAAATGTTCATTGCTTGTAATGTTCAACGTTCATTCTTTTCGAATTCAGAAGTTGAACATTACACAATGTGGACTTGCCTTGATGTTTGTAGATCTCTAACCTTTCTTTTAGATAATATATTTGTGCGTTATGGAGATACCATATATCGTCAAGTTGTTGGTATACCCATGGGTACAAATTGTGCCCCTCTTGTTGCAGATTTGTTTTTGTATTGCTACGAGAGGGATTTTATGCTTAGCTTAAAACCTGATACACAGACCGATATTGTTAATGCTTTTAATAAAACTTCAAGGTATTTAGACGATATTTTGAATTTAGATAATCCTTATTTTGATACTATGGTTTCTTCAATCTACCCAAAAGAACTGTCTTTAAACAAAGCTAATCAATCTGACATTAATGCTTCATTTTTAGATTTGAATCTTTCAATTACAAATGATAAAGTTTCGTCCAAAGTATACGATAAAAGAGAAGATTTTAATTTTAAAATTGTTAATTATCCTTTTCTAGATGGGAATGTGCCACGTTCTACATCTTATGGTGTTTATATTTCTCAACTTATTAGGTTTGCCCGAGCCTGTTCTTTGCTTGAAGATTTTAACAGACGTAATTTAGTTATAACTGATAAACTTCTTAAGCAAGGTTACAGATATCACAAACTTCGGAAAACCTTTTCTAAATTTTATTATCGAAATTTACCTCTCATTAGTAAATATAATTGCAATCTACGGACGTTACTGCGACAAGGCATTTCTCAACCAGAATTTTATGGGGATGTTATCTACAAACTTAGGAAAATTCGGGGTCATATCCATTTTCATGATTTGTTTATAAAACGCATTAAAAAATTTAAAAAGAAAGGTTATGATCCTATTATATTGCAACACACTGCATGTTTGGTTATCGACCCTTTTACAGTCGGTAGCTACGCTTCCCTCTTTGCTTGCGCGATGACAGGCCGAGGGTAGTACTCTATGATGGTATACTCTTAAACTTGGATACAGGAGGAGCTTACCAGACTCATGTATTATTTTTTCCCTGTCGTGCCCTTAACGGCTTGCCTGCAGGTGCTCTGACTTCAGCAAAGTCATTGAGTACATATTTGACGGATTGTCACAGTTATTATGCTATGTTTTACATGTTGTCCTGTGTTCACCGTCGTCTATGTTGTGGGTAAGTCCAGCGGGGATACCTTTATTTACAATATTTGTAAAGCTAGGGTGACTTTGAGAGAAGTGTGAGGTTAGGACGTCCGTAAACCGGTTTAAACCCCCAGTGGTGTTTTTGCTGCTGACCGTGCCAAGGCGGTACTCTCTTTGTCACCCTTCCTTTTGTTTGCCTTGCGTCTTTGTGCTTGTGGTTTGTTCATGTTGTGGAACGTTTGTCCCTGTTTCTTGTGTGTCTTTTGGTGTTTTCTGTGTTCATTTCGTGTGTGTGTGTGCGTGTGCGTTTGGGTGTGTGGTTGTGTGTGTGTGTGTGTCATGCTGTCTATCGGTGTTTTGGTGGTGGTTGCGTCTTGCATGTGGCTTTGCCTGCTTGACTTTACTACTTTTCCATTGATAGGAAAACCGATTAACATCGACGAAATAGTTCGTCTGTGTTTGCACAGAATATGAATTCTATTGACCTTGTTCACAGTGATGTTTCTTCGAAAGTATAGTGTAGGGCAGTATATGATTATTTTATAAAAAAAAATTCTAAGATTTGCAGGAAGAACAGTTTTGCGGAAGAACAGTTTTGCGGAAGAATCTGTTTTTTTTTGTCCACGGATAGAGCTAATGACCTCTGCGTGACATTAGCAAGATAGTTCTGAAAGACCGTCTCTCTCAGTAGATTCATTCACAGAAATTGAGTCTAAAAATAGCCTATATGCTATATTCCTGGCGATTCAAGTTTAAATTACATTACGTGTATGACAGTTGTGCAGCCTAAGTCTTTATTAGTTGTATATCAATATTTTTTAACATTTATTCATCTTGAAATAATAAATTTTCAGAAACAAATCATCAAAAGTGTAAATTTTACTTGCTAAATCGAACGAGTTGGCTGCGACGAAAATTTGACCTAATTCCTATTGATTGGTCAGTATCAAAATAGCATTACGGACAAGAAAATTCATATTGCGGGATAAAAATTCATAACAATGATTATTTTGAAAATTATGATTGTACAGCGAAATAGAAGAAAACTAAATATAACCATTGCTGACGTAATGTCGTTTTCCATATCAACGCACCATTTTCATAGAGGATATTGCTAGTTCACGGATTGAGAAAACTACGTGATTAAACAATGCACGAATCGATAACGTGCGTGCGTGCGTGCGTGAGTGCGTGCGTGCGTGCGTGTGTGTATTGCATACGTATTGAGGACTTAAGCATTGATCTGAGGACGTCTTGCATATAGAGGACTTGCATTCGGGCCTTCGGAAAGTTTTTTTCACAAATGCTGTCAAAACGTGATCTATGTGAAGACTATCCTGACATTTCTAGGTCCTAATGAAGTTGGTAAGTTGTCGCAAGTGTACCCACCTGATGTACAATTTACTTCCCCTTCATAAAATGTGTGTATGATGAGCCGATCAGATTTCCGGTAGATAAAGAAAGCAGCCAATCGGAGCGCTCACCCCAAGTCCCAAACACTATCGATTTACCTAAAAGGTGTGTGTTTAAATCCTCGTAAATCCAACATTTCATGACAATAAATATCTGTGTGTAGCCGAGTCCTCGCAATATCGTTTTATCTTAAAAATGTGTGTTTAAGACCTCGTAGAATCATTTATACGGGGGATGACACGTCGAATGAAAACAGTTCCATAAAACTTTTTTAATGAATATAGCATATGGTAACAAACATTTTAAGTGAAACACATTTGGGTCTCTGATCTCGTTTTAGTTATCTGCCATTGAATTTAATTTTTGTCATACCAAGAGCAGGGCTGCTAGGTTTGAAATGGCGGTGTCATTCTCTGACAGATCTTCAAGTTCGATATACAGTTTAACAATGTCCAAACGAAAACCATAATCGTGCTCCAGGGATCGTTGTATTATTTCTGCGCCCAAACACTTTTGCCATATCTTGGATTCGGATATTTGAATTCAATTTTATAACTGACAAAGCAATCAGAGTCGATGTATTTATTATTCACAGTCTGTATGTAAATTGATTTAGCGTATATCATCCTATATCAAGGTATGCAAATGTAAAGTAACTAATGTACTGTATACCAGTAGCTGGTTTTTGTTATCCTCTAAATATTTGGAGTATAACATATATACATACATGATAATACAAAACGGTGTTAGCGAAAAGTAATACAAGTATCTTTTATTTACACTAAATAACACCTTTTTCAGATTTCATCTAAACGTCTAGCCCTTTACCTAATGCTATTTATGAATATATATTAGCTTGATTTTACAATGGCATATTACAACCGGATAGTTTGGTCATGACATACAAACAGTAAATGTAAATGCATATGGAAAGACACAGAGACGCACAAAACATAACAAACAGCAGTAGGGTGTGGAAATACCGGCTTGGAACGGTCAGTTACAATAGTCACAAGGAAGTAGAGTCAGATTTATATGCATTTATATACCATTAGCAAACAGAGAAAACCCTGTAGTCATGCTTATAACACCTCTTAAATCCAGAAACGGAAGGAGAACGTCGGATATCTGTACTATTTCGTTTTTTGTCGTACCCTTTATTACTTTTCTACAGTTACTCTGTTTGCAGCTCAGTCATTGAGTACACTAGCGATAGGTGGATACAGTTTGCATATGATCTAACTATTAAACAGAGTAACAAACAGTTCGGATCCAGTATCTATACGCCATTCATATGTGTTTACAACGATCGCCTCGAACCATGTAGACCCAAAATCCAAACTATTGGCGCAGGTAACCGCAAGTTCCCTTTATTTATGCAAAAGTTAAACACAATCAAAGTATACGAAATACCAGAAGCTCCCTTGGAGTTTTATCATACAGTTTGCACTCAAATCATAATTTGAGCATTTTAAGTCACTATTACTAACAGTCACCCTCTCCAAAATATCACGATTTCGCTATGTCCAGTTATATAACCATGTAATAAACTTTGGTGACCCGGCGAGGGTACTCAAGAATGTCTTATGATTGAACTTTCGGAACATACATGCCAACATGTGACAATGCCAATCACAAATACTTAGAATCGATGTCTGCTTAAGTATTTATGTCTATGCAAACCCCATAATATTACAATGATGTGATGGACATGAAATGAAAAGTAGTGGACAATAAATCGATTATAGGTCGTTGTATAACCGCCGTTAAATACACCATCGAAAAATGTAAAGCGCAATGATGTAAAGCATATTGTGCACTCACTAGACCCAAATGACGATGAACTGAGAAAAGCACATCATCTTAAAAGACGTATTTACGGTGCAAAATGGCCAAACTATATTTGACATCTAGACGGTTATGAAAAATCACAGCCCATTGGAGTTTGTATATATGAGGCAATAGATGGTTTCGGAAGAAAATTAATCTCAGGTATCATACACAATCAAAGACCCAGAATTGATTGCAAGGGCACACCTGCTGGTGGAATTCTTTGAAGAATATTGAGAAAATAGCTCATGTCCTGCGTTGTGAACACTAATGTTAGTCATTAACAGCAGCTGTGTCGTCGTACTGCAACTATTGCATCGACGTTGATGCATTTGATCTAAACGAAGTGAAGTTCTGAAAAGACATGTATTCGATTACAAAGCAGAACATGGTATATTCCATGTACTGGCACATCCTCTGACACCCGAGCTTCAAATGCCGTTAGACGCTGACGAAGATCTTAACTAGCAATTAATTTCCATTCTAAAGCTTCCTACTCTACATTATGTATGTCTTTTCAGAAAATTCGTTTTAGCTTATTTAGTTGCAAAACATGTGCATAGCAGTTATATTGCGTTGACAATACAGGTTCTAAGTACAACGAACACAGACATCTACAATGTATATTGTTGCCTAACCGCTCCCATTCCCTCTCTCCCCTCTCCATTCTTGCCTCTGCTCTCTATCTCTCTCTCTCTCTCGCTCTCCTCTTCTTTCTTGCCCTCTCTCTCTCTCTGTCTCTCTCTATCCCTGACCCACATACCAGTTCATTCACCCTTGTCTGTTTGTCTCTATTTCTTTCTGTCTTTTCTCTTTTTCCTCTCCATCGCTCTCTCTTCCATTTCATCTCCATTTTCTCTATCTGTATCGCTCTCTCTATCTCTCTATTTCTGTCTCTGACTGTGTATGTGTGTTTCTGTCTCTCTGCCTTTCTCCCATTCTATCATATCACTTCCCTCTTTGCTCTCTCTCTTTCATCCTCTCTCCTGTCTCATACTTACCACCATACTATCCTTCTCGCTCTCTATGTCTCTGTCTGTATCACCTTCATTTCCCACTCGCATACTTTCATATCCCTCTATCTGCCTCTCATTGACTTACTTACCCATCAATACATATGTCTCTTTCCTCTTTCTGTCTTTCTGTTTCTCTTTCCTGTCAATTTCTTTCTCTCTCTCTATCCGACCTCCTTTCTTTTCCTCTCTCCACTCTATCTCTCTCTCATCATTCCCAACCAATCTATCTTTTTTCTCTCTCTCTGTCTCTGTGTCTCTCTATATTCCTCTTTCTTATGCGTTTAATATACAAATCATGCAAATGGATATGACCCTGAACTTTCCGAAATTTGTAGATAACATCACCATAGATTTCAAGGTGAGAAATCCAGTGTTGCAGTAACGTCCGTATATTGCATTTATATTTACTAATGAGTAAGTTATGTGTAATAATGTACATGTACCTTCAATGTGGCATATCTAAAACAGATGAAATAGTTCAAACTATTAAAAGGTTCGTGACAATTAATTAAGCATAAATCAAATTTCATACCTTAATTGTAGAAAGACAACAAATCAAATTGGTAATAATATTCTCCCCACATTTGTTACTAGAAATTCGTCATCTGGTAATAGGAAAGAAATCAACATTTCACTGTAAGTAATGTTTTATACTACTGCCTTCAATTTGCCACATCTTGAAACAGGCATACTTTCATATGCAATGGTGCATATGGACTATATAATTAGACGTGGCATTATGAACAATTAACGTATATTGGGATAGTCCCTTTGACCATTATCAGATACTACTTGGTGACATTGATTTTAACAATTCAAAATGCACTATCTTCCATCTGGATTTGTTGTTATGTATGTCATGTAAAGGTGATAGGATAGAAATCTACAGATACGTTGTTTCTTCAGTAGAAACTTCGATACACACAAGAAAAACTCTCCTCACATATTTACTTACACATAAGTTTAGAAGGATATTTGAAAAAGCATAATTATTAACTATAGAAACGTACAAATTGATTTGTTTATTCATTCAATAACTTAATTTATGAAAAGGTGGTGTAATCGTTCGACTATCAAAGGAAAGGGTCATTACCCTTAGATTCGTCTATTTAATACATTTTGACTGCAATGTGCATATTAATTACGGTAAAAAAATTCGTTGATCGTGCTTTTGTACCACGGGACCAGAAAGGGTTACCGTGCACCCCCGTCTGACTTTTTTCATGGGTACCAGACTGTTTGGTAGGGTCTGCTGAATGGAAATCAAAGTTGTACCCATAAAAAAACTCATTCCTGCTATGGGTATTTCTACCGTTTCCATGGCAACCAGTGGTCTGGAAAAAAAAAACGACGATGGGTAAAGGCTTTAATGAAGTACATCTATGCTATTTCGGGCACTAAGAGTTTGAAACAGGTGCCAAACTAAAGGTAAGACATTGGTCATTCATTAACAGTATATTTTCGTTCATTACATCATTTGCATAATCATTAATATTAATGAGAACACCGAAAAATGAAGAAAAAATGACTAGAAGATTGCGAAAACTAGATCTGAAATCACACGTGTTGCTCCAAATACACCCAAATATGTGCTTATACATAAAGCATTATCAAGGAGAGTATTATATAAAACAAAATCATGTTTCTATGGCTTATTTACATTTTTATTGCGTTGTTGAGTATCCATAGCAGAGGTACGTCCGGACAGCGTAAGCGCATAGAGGAGATAACTTTATATCTCAAGGCCTTCGAGAGCTGGTAGCTAACAGTATCAAATTGTTACTAAGCATAAAATAAATACACTGGTCCTTGATTTAGAATGTACTGTTGTTAATAAGTTCATTAGCATGTTCATGAATATTAATGAGAAGCCCCTAAAAATTAGAGAAAAAGACGGGCAAATGGTAAAACTAGATCTGAAATCACATGTGATGCTCCAAATGCATAAAGATGTGTTCTTATACATAAAACCACCTAATTGAGCGTAATCTAGCAGATACTATGTACAAACGTGTCTCTTTGGGTCATCTGCATTGTATTAAGTTTTAGAGTTTCCATAGCAAATGTATGTCCGGACAGCGTCAACGCATAGAGAATGTAAAATCGTTATATCACAGGGCCTTGGGCATCTGGGAGCTAACATTATCAACATGTTACCAAATATAATTATAAGAAATACAATGGTCTTTGATTTAGTTTATCATGTTGTTAATCACTTCATTAACACATTCATAAATATTAATGCTTAAATCAAACAAAAAGAAGGGACATTATTTAAAAACGGTAGAACAAATTTTAGATCATCGGGTGTGCTCAAAGTATACCGAAATAATTCAATCGCTTTCAAATTAATTACGATTTAGCTGGTTTTATATCAAACTATGGTGTATGTATCCGTTATTTTCTTTATACGGGCATGACTGTGCATCTTTCTGGTATAAAAACAAATGAACAGTTAAGGTACAAAATAGCGTTTGAATTTCCAAGTGTGATATGAAACTTTAAAATCTGCTTACTTTTATATTCATAACAATGAGTAGGGTTTCACAAAAAAACATGAAATTATTTACCCAGCGTCTGACTTAAGCAAAGATTAAGATAATGACTCAAGAACTTAAACTTACTAAGATAGCTAAACGGAGTATGTGTACGCTGATGTCTCGGCTCATTTGAATAGTTGCATACATACGAGTATTTTCGTTGTTGTTATTTGTATCAGTACACCATACCAATGATTATGATATATGAAAACATTTTTAAAAGTATCATATTTTGAGGAGACGCCATTGTAATGACGTGTAAATTACCAGTATTGATGAGGAAAAGTAATATAACATGGTTTGTAAAGTAGAAATGAAACAATGCTTTTTAACGTGTGTATTTCGTGACATACAAGTGACATTTTCGAGGGCTAATGCTTTTGACGCATACATGTATTTATAAACAAAAGCATACATGTATTTACAAACCATTATATCATTGTCGTTTACAGTACATGTATAAAACGTTGTCAGTGCATGCTGTAGATGGATAGCTAAATTTTGAGAAACAATACATGTCACATTACTAAAATAAGATGCATGGCAAAAAGTGCATGAAACATTATCATGGCAAATTCAATAAAGACTAATGCTAACACAAGAAACGGAAAACCCATCCCTCATTTCGATTCTGGTCCTCAATGTTAAGAATGTTTCTACGGGTTTACAAGCGGTAGACCATCCTGTGTGATATATTCAACTATCATCACATCTGTATTAATCATAACGCAAGTTTTGACCAAATAATACACAATGTACGCTGAATTGAAATTGCTGCAATCTAAGGAGAAGCGCGAAGATAAGACAGTTAATGATTTGCATAACATTGACATGGGATCTTTGCCATCTTGTAGATTTGCTTAATCCGATACATTTTACGGGTCACCAACCAGGTAGCAATTTGGACGAGCTCATATATAGCCTATCCAGTAATACCCCCAGCCTCAGATGCACATGACTGGCGCCATGCTAGTGTGGCTCTTAGACCATTCCATTATGAGTCTGTGGTTACTTGCCTCCACAAGTCATGGTAGACATTCTGTAATTTGAGGCACATAAAGAAGATGAAAAATGGGGATCATTGAAGACACTGGTTACCATTGAGACTAAACTTGCAGTATAATGCATACAGATATGGTGATGAATGAGCGCATCACACAGACATGCCTTTTTCTGTAAACCGGTTGAGACATTCTTTACAGTATTCAGGGACATAATGTTTTGTACATATACTAAGGCGACAATGATATAATTATGTGTAAATATGCTGCATTATACATACTTCGATCAGTTCAAAGTTAATTCACGAGATTTACCAGTTAAACACCACTAAGATATGATTTCTCTCTGTTACTGTCTATTTTAATTCCATTTTACATACCTCGTTTCATTGCGTCTTCTGCTGGTAGATTGTAGGGTACAAGTCACCTCCCCAAAAGTTGATACTTTTGATAGAAATATTTTTTTCAATCACCATTGCTGTGATGTACTGATGGGGATAACGCAAACGAAATATTTAAGTTTAAAGGTTTAAATTCTTGATTCAATATTTTGTTCTTTGGTCAAGTTATACTACAGCCTTAATCATTTCATGACAGTTTGTGATACCCAAATCATTATTCATAAATAAGCAAGTAAGCAGAATGATTTAGATAAATCTTAATCCTTCAAGTTTTGAACATGGTTTAAATTTCCATATTATACTTAGAAATTTAAACAGTCTGTTTTTTGTTTCTTAATGGTTAATTTGTTTTCATACTCGCATCCGCGTGCGAAAAAGCAAATGCCTGATAAAGAAATTATATTTTAATATAATACCAGCTAAATCATCATAACTGAAAAGTTGTTAAAGATATTTTGTTGTATCTCTTACTTGTGTTGGTGTACTTGGAGCATATCAGATCTTTAAGAACTTCGTTTCTACATTTTTTTTTAAAATAATTTTCTTTCGTTGTGTTAAATTCAAGCATTAATATTCATGAATATGCTGATGAACTGATTAACACCATGATAAACTAAATCAAAGACCATTGTATTTCTTATAACGATATTTGGTAACATGTTGATAATGTTAGCTCCCAGATGCCCAAGGCCCTGTGATATAACGTTTTTACATTCTCTATGCGTTGACGCAGTCCGGACGTACATTTGCCATGGAATCTCTTAAACTTAATAAAATGCAGATGACCCATAGCGACATGTTTTTACATAGCATCAGCTAGATTACTCGCAATGAGACGGTTTTATGTATAAGAACATATCTCTATCCATTTGGAGTATCACAAGTGATTTCAGATCTGGTTTTCACCATTTTCCTGCCTTTTTCTCTAATTTAAGAGGCCTCTCAATGATATTCATGCATATGCTAATGACATTATAAACAACAAGACATTCTAAATCAAATACCTGTGTATTTATGTTATGTTAAAATAAAAGATTGATAAGGTTGACATAACTTCCTTACTGGATTTTGAAGAAAATAGTAGTCTAACAAAATAATTATAAAGTTGGTTAATAACCAACTGTTTAGAAAGTAGTAACACCATAGACATGTTATTTCTTATGAGTCCTCACAGCGCAGAAATAAGCCAACGTCCTCAGGACGCATGCAATACAAACATGTGTGTGTGTGTGTGTGTGTATTTGTTTGTGTGTGTGCGTGTGTGTGTGAGTATTTGTTTATGTGGGAGTGGTGGTCCAGTGGTAGGACGTTAGACTTGGGGTCGAAGGGTCCCCGGTTCCAATCCTTCCATCGGACTCTCAGAATTTTTCTGAGCAAGAAATGCATCCCACGTTTGCTCCTCTCTACCCAGGTGTATAAATGGGTACCTGTGAGGGAAATAAGCTAATGTGCCATGGCTGCCCTAGGCGCCGAGTGTTAAGGGCCGACTTATAACCCAGTGATCAGGGGGTAAATTGTGAAGTCGAGAGAATATGTACATTGTATGTAGTTCCAGACTATAAACCTCACCTTGCCTTTACCTTTTTATGTGTTTGTGTGCGTGTGTATGTGTGTGTGTGTGTGTGAGAGAGAGAGAGAGTGTTTGTTTGTGTGTTTGTGTGTGTGGGGGGGGGGGACCCCCTCGTGTCACCTGTTCGTACAGGCAAGGTAGTTTGAATCCTGAGAAGTCGAGTTCATGTGACCCCCATCAGGTTTCAAACTATAGTCGGCTTCACAATATCTACCAGGCTTAGCTTATAGATGAGCCCGTAGACCTCCTTTATGTACTCAGACCGACATATTGTTTTCATTTTTTATTTTGAGTTACTGAAAAATAAAAACAAGAACAGAACAGAAGAGCATTAGGACGGTTTGCACAAATGTATGTGTCTAACGCAACGTAATCTAGACGCGAAGTTGAAAGTAATTCAAACCTGTTTGATTCAAATCTTGACAATGGCGTAGGTCCGAGAGAGCATGTTAAGGTTTCTATTGATGCATGTATTGAATGTTTACAAAACAGGAAAACATAAATAATGTTATATGTCTATTAATGTTAAAGTAAGTTTGAGTACGTTTGGAATAAGTATAGTGAGTGTTTAAGCTAACATTCATTTTATTTAGATGCTACAATGCAATTTCCATGCTCAACAGGACCGGTGATTTGCTGACCACTTTACAGTTATGGTAGATTAGTGAGCTGGTAATCTTCAACATATAACTCGTGCCTTCGGAAGGAATGGCCAATAAATAACGAGATATACCGTGGTTTAACACGTGTGACTACCAACTGTTCAATGTGGCAGCTCATGCCATGGCTTTCTAACAGCCTTTAAAAATATTTAAGGATTCTTAATGTCAGAGTGTCTCTTGTCAATCCTCTGCTAGACTTCAACGCAATTGTTAGTTCTAAAGCGTCACAGGGAAACATACATATTTTAGCAGCAGTCACTTTAGCGTGACCACTAAATTGCCAAAATTCAAATTACAATGTCTAGTACTCTTAGACATCTATGCATATTCTAGGGGGGGGGGGGGTAGAACTTGTGGCTCAACCCCTTTCAATCTATATTGAAATAAATTGTTTTAAACTAATTTACGTAACATCAAGGGCTAATGAGATGCGCGAGCAGATTCACGCCGCAAAGACTATTTGATTATACCGCTTTGTAGCCTCTCCCAAATGTACATTACCGTGTCAAAATCCCGTACAGTGATTAAATGGTCTGCCGATCCGGTCACCCTTAGCCTGCTGGATGCGACTGTGCTAAATATGCAAACAGTATAGATCCAAATAAGACGATAAGCAACTATGCGTCTCACGCCGATCTAGGATTGATGAAACTTGTCCAAACATTTTGTAAATCGGTAAAGTTTTAAAAGTGCCACAGACGATATACTGCGCATGTACAAAGTTCCATTGCAGGCTAATGTTTTAATTGCCAAACAACACATAATTACTCATTAATATCTTGATACGGTAAAACTCTGAATACCTGCAAGTGTCGCGTCTTGTCAATTCATTTATAGCAATTTAACCCTTATCCTGCCGTTCGCGACCAAAAACACTGGGGGCCAACTACGTATTATTATCAAATGTTTTGATACGACAAGTTATATGGGTATTTTAATAGATTTGTTTTCCTACGAAGCCAGTGTATCAATTGGGAAATGTTTTCCTACGATAACAAAGTTGCCTTTGTAGGAAACCAAATCTATTAAAACACTCATATAAATTGTCGTAGCAAAACATTTTGATAATAATACGTAGTTGGCCCCCAGTGAAAAAGCCATATGCTAACAGCTTTGACACTCAATCAGTATTTCTACAACACATTGGGTTCAGCGTAATGTAGTATGTCAGAGTCAGAGTTCAAGTTTGTAAACATCAGACTTTGTTTGGTTTAGTGTCTGCTGTGCTGTACATAGTGACATTATGTACAATAATAATAGTGCATATTTTGGCCTTTTGGCTATCATTCCGACCACAAAAACCATCTATGAACCAACTCAAACAGATGCCATGTTCACTGTTTAACATTTATACTAATCAAGATAATTAAGTCTTTCACCACAACAAACAGTGCAGAGACTGGCGAGATACTACGTAAAGGGGCTGTCACACCATGACGTTCTGTCAACGTTCTCTAAAAATTTTAATCGTTCAATTTTTTAGCGTTCTAGAGTGAGGGTGACACATCTGGCGTGTGATAAACGTGTACCTAACGCATGACTAGCGTGTGTCTTACGCGCGAGAAGCGTGTAACAGCGATCAAGTAAGATACCCCTGAAAACCATTAGCATATGCTAACGTGCCACTGGCGCACAACGAACGATTTGTGAACGTTAGACGAGCGTGTTGACCGTGTGACTAACGTGTGAATAACGTCAGAATAGCGTTTTGACGTTCATTTGACTTTAGTCACACGCTGCGTGCGCTAGGGGACCGTTCATCGGTCGTTGACAGGTCGCCAGTGAGTCGTTCACTGCAAAGCAAACGATTAGTAACAACCAAGTAACATTAGAGTAACGACTGACTAACGTTATCCGAACGCGTGCAACGCTCATGGAACGTTAGTAAAACGTTCCATTAACGTTCTTAAACGTTCTTCAGCGGTTAAAATTAAACGTTGAAGAACGCTGGTCTCAGTGAGAATTTTTGTGCATGTTCAAAACTTTTTTTCCGGACCAGCGTTCTCCGCCGATTCCCGGCGATCACCGACGCTCACTATCGTTCACAAGCGTTCACGCAACGCTCTTCTGGCGCTATCCCAGCGACTATGGGCGACTACCAACGTTTACTCAAACGCCAGAGAACGCTGACCAGAACGTCATGGTGTGACGGGCCCATAAACGATAAAATGAATGACTTTGGTCTACTGGGATCTCGCAGTTAATTGGATTTTGACAGCAGCGCTTATTTCGTGTCAAATTGACCAAATTGCCAGACTGTGATAAATAGAGCTATTTATTTTCCAACCCTGTAGGAATATGCTAAAACCTGTTTTCTTATACGGCAAAGACGTACATATTTGCTTTGCAAATAACAATTTCATATGCGGATTGAAACTCGTAATAAAATTTAGTCGCCCCCTATTTATTTTGATACCGTATAGCATTATACTATATACAGTAGAACCCCTCTAATGCGACCACTTAATGAATAAATATGGATGTCTTTATAAACAGGTGGTTGCTTAATGTAGGACAAAAGTAATACAGAAAGCGTTCTGCATTACTTTTGTCCTGCATTAAGCTACCACCTGCATCTAGTACCCAGAAGTATACCTCGTTTAGGTGGTCGCATTAGCGGGGTTATACTGTATGCTACTATTGTTTATCAATCTGTCTCAAATCTGATTTGAACCTGTTTGGTCGTTTTTTCTAAAATCATTAGAATGTAACTCCTTTATAAAATACTTTTATACAAACCAAATTGATTGAATCTTTATTTCCACCATATATGCTGAGCAAGTACAAATAAGCAAAATATACACATAATAAGCAATTGTACACACAATAATTAAACCTAAGAACATGCATACAGACATGGTTTACTCGTGCGTAAGTCATACAATCGTGCATGCAATTAGCACATATAATACAAAATTTAACTTAAATATTGATATAACACTGAACTTGGAAAAACAACAGATACAGGAAATCCAGCACAGAGAAAGTTAAGACTGATTTACCATAACTATAATATTGGAAAAAGGCTTAATGTAGATCTAACGTAATGCCGAAAGCTCCTGTAGAAGTCTTCTGCATTACTCCAAGCTCCCATCAAGCCGTCACATGTGTTTTTAAATATGCCATTGTTCGAGAACACACACATTTTACACATGACAAGGTTCAGAAAACACACCACATATATAGAAATGTGCAAAAGTAAAAAGAAAGAATGCCACATAATTGTAGGGAATGATGATATACTTCATACATGAACAACAATACTACAAAATAAACCGAAATGACATCCGTCGTTGTCACTCCCTGCTACCACTATTTACTCCATGTATTTATAAGCATTTCTACGTCTTTTGCAAATCAGTGTAGACCGAGTTCTGAAGCTCCGGTAGGAGCTGTCAGCTCAGAGTATGCACTGTTTGAACGCAGGATCTTTAAGACCTGAGTTTAGCGTGGCTCCCACAGAAATAACTGTTAATACATACATATCAACTCCTAGATATTCACGGAGTGAGGGTTAAACATCAGATTCAAACAGTGATAACGACATTTTACAACAATGTTTATGAATTTGATGTTAATTTAGACCGCTGTGCCTAAAGTAAGAATATGACGAAAATATTTCTTTGTTGCAATACGTTCAGTAACATACTGACCAACAACTCACAACTGACCAAGTCTAGCTAAGCATAACCCAATATGAGATAACTTGCTAGAATTGATAATTAAGCTAAACAGTAGAATATATCAGCAATGTGTCTGAAGGTATTTCGGTAGAATGTCAAACATTTGACATCATCAATTACTGGATTACGAAAACCACACAGCAATGTTATTGCTTTAAGCCTTGGCTGGAGATCCAAGAACGGTACAAAATATCTCTGTCAAAAAGTTCTAAGATAGTAGTATATATTTCTGCTCTCTGGGACACTGTATACCTACAAACACACATAATGTGTTCAACTATAGAGTGCACTTCTTTGAAACATTTCGGACAACGGTGAGTGAAATCATCAGAAAATAGCTTGCTAATTAACTTATGATACATATTACTGTATCTGTTATATGTATAGTTAAATCTGCTTGTGTAGTTTATTTCTGACGGATATCGGAGAACGGGCTTTATCTGCAAAAACCCACACAGGTTGTTACTTCGGCTAACACGTTCAAACCGTTCTTTCTCCGCTACTGAGCCTACAATGCGACGGAGAGTAGACTTCCAAACTGATTTCGATGGGAATATGCCCAGATCTAGATATCTAGTTTAGTAGGCATCTAATGAATATTTTTAAGCAATTGGTCGATTTCTTTGGCAAACCCTAATTGATTATGACTATTTGCTCTAAAAGATTCAAACCTGTACCTACATATACTGTTCGAAACATGGTTAGTGCATAATCGACACATTTGCACAAAGAAATTTAGTTTCCTTAAGTTAATTTCATACTCTGAATATATTTCTGCTTCCGATTAGACTCATGCAGATGTCCGTCTTTGTGTAGACTGGTATATGTTGTATATATTTGATACAAAATATGTGTGCTTGCTCAATCTGTAATTGTACACTGTTTACAAGGGATGGCCACAACTCACAGCCATACAGTGCTTTAGGTACTACGATTGATTGGTAAATCTTAAAGGACGTCGGAATTGATTCTAGCGTTAACCATGTTTAAGTCAGTATCGAGGCTAGGATCTGGGACCCGAGGAGAAACTCCAACAACGATTGGGTCTCCCAGCGTCGAACCTGTGTGACACAAATCGACGACAGTGCTGTCGTTAACCTTACTGTGATGTATGTCATACTGGTGACCTATGTCTCTAGTAGTCTTAGACTTGTGTCTAGGTTTCTGAGCTTTTGCACTGTTTGCTGCTGTCTTCTGTAGTGTCTCACGAAGAACCGATAAATTAACTCACAATTTTTAAGGTTATGGAAGATGACCTTAATATCACTCTTGCACGATGCTGCAGAGCTGATTTACACGGATTCAATGCGATCAACACCTAATTGAAACGCCGCTAAGCTTTCCTGCACTTCCCGCTTCAAATCAAGAATCTCTTGGCAGACCGATAACACCGACTCTTTAAGACCATTCGTTTGAGTCGTCCTGAACTTTTCATTCGAGTTATACAGTTGCTTCATGCTAAGAATTTCATTCTTAAGATCACGAAGACTACTCTGTACAATTTAGGATCACATTCTGTATTGCAATCAGTAGGGCTATACGCTTCCTCTAGACAAGATGGCGTAGACACGTGCGAAGCAGACTGTGAGGGAAGAGAACCTGGAACCGAAGAGTTCCTCCGCTTGGAAACACTAAGCATCTCTTTCAATTCTGGACATGAGAAAGATTCACCTTCCAAAATTGAAAGAAGAGTATGTATATCGAGACACAATTTCTCCGCCAAAGAAACACCATGCTGCGTTTGGTGACGTCGTTTCAAACTAGAACCTGAGTACGGGAAGCCATCGAGACCCGTCTCTTTTATATATAGATCATCACGAACTTCGGACAGTTTTTTGTCACATGAAGCATATAACCTCAGTAATGCATCTTTAAACATGGCTCTCGGGTAGCCATTGTAAAACACAGTTAGCTGTTTATGCTGTGCATCTGTAAGAGCTGTAATATTGCCCGCCTCTTCTGTGCTTCCAGGTGTGTGTGAATAGTCCACATCTTGGCCACAGCAAGGGAGTGAATCGTCCATTACGCTACATCTTTGACTTGGATTACCGCCCTTTGCAGAGTTATTACAACGGTATTCACTTGAGTATCGACGAGTCGGTACTTTAACTTCTGCATTTTCGTTCAGAGACCGTGGTGACAGCTCTAAGTCCGACATAATCGCACACGATTATATACATGTATTATATGCTGTCTAACGTAGGGACACAATAGACACTAGTGAGAAACCGTTTGCGCTGATATCTTCTAACAACACCGAATAGCTGAGGCCTGTTCAGGAGTGTGGGCGCTCGATGTCACTTCGAGCACTTGGACTCTGAACGAGGGCGCCCGCCTAATGCCAGCTAGCACAAGCTAGCCTACTCGCGAGGTGTATCGCTTTGACATTCGCTTGTGTTTCCAAGATGGCAACCAACACGGTAACAGAAGCAACCGACTGGAAGAAAACAATCGTAATTAACAAACTGATGCTCTAGAACCCGACCGCAGATCAAAAATTTACTTGATTTTAGAAAGGGCGCTCGATCGCGTTCAGCAGTGGTACTTTTGCTCGGACAAGAGCTCATCAAGCGCCCGCGCTCCTGAACAGGCCTCAGGAGTCGATCATGCATGACGAATAGCACATACCGTGGAAGGTGGGGGTTCACTCGACGATGTTTAGGACATTTTCGCAGTCTGACCTGAGGCCTGTTCAGGAGCGCGGGCGCTTGATGAGCGCTTGCCCGAGCAAAAGTACCACTGCTGAACGCGATCGAGCGCCCTTTCTAAAATCAAGTAAATTTTTGATCTGCGGTCGGGTTCTAGAGCATTAGTTTGTTAATTACGATTGTTTTCTTCTAGTCGGTTGCTTTTGTTACCGTGTTGGTAGCCATCTTGGAAACACAAGCAAATGTCAAAGCGATACACCTCGCGAGTAGGTTACCTTGCGCTAGCTGGCACTAGGCGGGCGCCCTCGTTCAGAATCCAAGCGCTCGAAGTGACATCGAGCGCCCACACTCCTGAACAGGCCTCTGTTTGGTCGTTTTTTTCTAATATCATTAGAATGTAACTCCTTTATAGTATACGTTTAAACAAACCAAATATATACTGTATATTAACTTTGTTAACCCATTTATTCCCACATAATTGATTGTGGAAAGCCTCCATTTTTCATGTTGAGAGGACACAGGTAACAAACTATTTGTTGGAATAAGCCATTGACATCAGTGACTTCAACAAACACTGCAGATCCTGATCTGGGTCTACACTGTTTGTCTATGTCCCTTTAAAGGGACACCCGGCACACATGGGTTAATTGAATGTATTTTCTTTTGACATACGTATAAAACACATGCAATATCTGTAATATGCACGGGTTCATGATAATAATAAATTATGCCTCGAGTCTCTTATAGGTCAATTATGAATGGCAGTGTTAACCCTTTCGCTGCCAATGCCAGATCTGTGATTGCCTATGCAAACAGTTTGGATCCAGATGAGACGCCGAGTAACTCGGCATCTCATCAGGATCCAAACTGTTTTTTGCTGTTACTATATATTTGAAACAAAACTGAAGGAAATAATAAATGAAAATATGCAGCAGACGACAAAGTTAGCAGACGACAGAATTCGGCAGCGAAAGGGTTAAGTTGTTGTGATATAGAAACTGTACTTTTATTATGCTGCTCAAATATGATAACATTCAATAAAGTGCAAATCCCTCACGTTGTATGAGGCATCCGATATTATTCCAACATTAGTACACAGTTAGCATGAGACAGCCGATACTTTTATTACACTTGTACACAGGTAGCATGGGGGGGGGCAATTTTATCACTACATTAGTACACAGTTAGCATGAGGCATCTGATATTATCAATACACTTGTACACAGTTAGCATGAGACAGCCTATATTATTACTACATTTGCAAACAGTTAGCATGAGGCAACCGATATTATTCCAACATAAGTACACAGTTAGCATGAGGCAGCCGATACTTTTATTACACTTGTACACAGGTAGCATGGGGAGCCAATTTTAATACTACATTAATAAACAGTTAGCATGAGGCAGCTGACATTATCAATACATTTGTACACAGTTAGCATGAGGCAGCTGATATTATCAATACACTTGTACACAGCACGAGGCAGCCTATATTATAATACATTTGCACACAATTAGTATGAGGCAGCCGATAGTATTCGTTCATTAGTACACAGTAAGCATGGGGCAGCCGATATTATTACTACACTGGTACAAAGTCAGAATGAGGCAGCCGATATTATTCCAACATTAGTACACAGTAAGCATGAGGCAGCCGATATTATTACTACACTGGTACAAAGTAAACATGAGGCAGCCGATATTATTCCAACATTAGTACACAGTTAGCATGAGGCAGCCGATACTTTTATTACACTTGTACACAGGTAGCATGGGTAGCCAATTTTATCACTACATTAGCACACAGTTAGCATGAGGCAGCCGATATTATTACTACACTTGCACGCAGTTAGCATGAGGCAGCCGATATTATTACTACACGTATACACGGTTAGCATGAGGCTGTCGATATTAATACTAAACTTGCACGCAGTTAGCATGACGCAGCCGATATTATTATTTCACTTGCACGCAGTTAGCATGACGCAGCCGATATTATTATTTCACTTGCACACAGTTAGCATGAGGCAGCCGATATTATTACTACACGTATACACGGTTAGCATGAGGCTGCCGATATTAATATTAAACTTGCACGCAGTTAGCATGACGCAGCCGATATTATTATTTCACTTGCACGCAGTTAGCATGACGCAGCCGATATTATTATTTCACTTGCACACAGTTCGCATGAGGCAGCCGATATTATTACTACACGTATACACGGTTAGCATGAGGCTGCCGATATTAATACTAAACTTGCACGCAGTTAGCATGACGCAGCCGATATTATTATTTCACTTGCACGCAGTTAGCATGAGGCAGCCGATATTATTATTTCACTTGCACGCAGTTAGCATGAGGCAGCCGATATTATTACTACACTTGCACGCAGTTAGCATGAGGCAGCCGATATTATTATTTCACTTGCACGCAGTTAGCATGAGGCAGTCGATATTATTACTACACTTGTTCACAGTTAGCATGAGGCAGCCGATATTATTACTACACGTATACACGGTTAGCATGATGCTGCCGATATTAATACTAAAATTGCACGCAGTTAGCATGACGCAGCCGATATTATTATTTCACTTGCACGCAGTTAGCATGACGCAGCCGATATTATTATTTCACTTGCACACAGTTAGCATGAGGCAGCCGATATTATTACTACACGTATACACGGTTAGCATGAGGCAGCCGATATTAATACTAAACTTGCACGCAGTTAGCATGAGGCAGCCGATATTATTACTACACTTGCACGCAGTTAGCATGAGGCAGCCGATATTATTATTTCACTTGCACGCATTTAGCATGAGGCAGTCGATATTATTACTACACTTGTTCACAGTTAGCATGAGGCAGCCGATATTATTACTACACGTATACACGGTTAGCATGAGGCTGCCGATATTAATACTAAACTTGCACGCAGTTAGCATGACGCAGCCGATATTATTATTTCACTTGCACGCAGTTAGCATGAGGCAGCTGATATTATTACTACACTTGCACGCAGTTAGCATGAGGCAGCCGATATTAGTACTACACTTGTTCACAGTTAGCATGAGGCAGCCGATATTATTACTACACTTGCACGCAGTTAGCACGAGGCAGCACACAGTTAGCATGGGACAGCCGATGTTATCACTACACTTGCACACAGTTAGCTTGAGGCAGCCGTTTTTGTTAATACACTTCCACACAGTTACCATGAGGCAGCCGATATTATTACTACACGTGTATACGGTTAGCATGAGGCTGCCGATATTAATACTAAACTTGCACGCAGTTAGCATGACGCAGCCGACATTATTACTACACTTGCACGCAGTAAGCATGGCGCAGCTGATATCATTACTACACATGCAAAGTTAGCATGAGGAAGTCGATATTATTAGTAAGGCAGGGAATTTGAAAATGACACACAACAGTACACATCAACACCAAAAGCACAAAAGAAATGCGCGCTCGCACAAGACCTTCATATCTACTGTTCCTTGTGCGCTCGCACATGCCCTTCGTGTCTACTATTCATTGCGCGCTCGCACACAACCTTCATATTTACTGGTCATTGTGCGCTCGCACACAACCTTCATATCTACTGGTCATTGTGCGCCCGCACACGACCTTCGTATTTACTGGTCCTTGTGCACTCTGACACGACCTCCATATCTACTGGTCATTGTGCGCCCGCACACGACCTTCATATTTACTGGTCCTTGCGCGTTCGCACACGACCTTCATAGTCTGTCCATCCAGTGCATGTTAAACACTGATAACACAACTGCGTCTTTAAAACAAAACTAAAACCCATCAAAAACAAAGGTCAAGATGTGACGTCATAACTTACTCAAGAGTATAACAAGACATAAAATCACAAACGGCCTTAAAGAGCATAATTATATCAGTTGGGCTGAGTCTAGGATACTGCGACACTTAATATGTTAATTGTAGGGGGTTTGCTGTACTAGTATGTTCACTGTGTCCGATACTTCACTCTTGATTAACTATTGTCATTGCTACTTACTTACAAACCAGGACATGTTTTAGGTGATTAATTATAATGTAAGTATTAAATCTGTTTCTAATATATCATAAGTGAATGTACTTGCAAGAAGATTACCTTAGTACAGCATGACACGGACACTTGTGTGATGATAATTGCAAACAGGCTGAATTCAGATGAGATATTGGCATTTGTAAACAGTGTGGACCCAGATCAGAGAGCTCCTCGGGGATCACTCTGATCAGGGTCTGCACTTTTTTCTTACAATGCCCCCTAGCACATTTAAAACTTTTATACTGAATGAACCAATATAAAATCTCACCTCATGTTGCGCATCTGCAAACAGAGAAGACCCATATCAGGCGGTTCCTGTAGGAGACTTATGTTTAGGGTTTGCTGTCCTTGCTTAGGAGATCATTATAGATCTTATTCTACAATAATTTCTGCCACGACAAATTTTTCCTAATTAATTAGTATGCATGGTATCATTATATCTACATGAATATTCATGAGGTAAAGGGTTAAACACTGATTGGCAGTTACAGTTTGAATATTCATGAGGTAAAGGGTTAAACACTGATTGGCAGTTACAATTTGAATATTCAGCATTAGTAGAGTAGACTGTACACTACATGTTATGTCATGCACGTGTTTGTTGATGCTAAAACACCACAGTACAGTCAACCTTGATTTTAGCGAACTGTGACTGAAACAAACATAGGAATCCAAAAAAAGAAACATATCGCTTAGCACTTTTCTTCGTGAATATTCATGGCAGACTCCATCCGTTTGTGACATTATTCAAATGATTAGTTTATATTGTTATATTAAGAAAGCGAATACATACATGTAGCTATGCCAAACAGTGTAGACTATGGAGCTAAGACCTCGTTTCAAGTAAACAGACACAGTTCATGTGACTCCTATAATTATACTGGATCCGTCTGATCTGGGTCTACGTTATCTGCTTATGACTCCAAAGGCGTCTATATGGCCCACAGAGCAACAGCTAAAGCTACAAGTTCAAATACTAAACTCCACATTTCTCCACCAAACCCTATGCTGGTACCACTCTTTAGATTCGTCTCGAGAACAACATATGGTTGGGTGGAGAAATAAAGAAGGTATTCCTGATCTCTGTTTTAATCTTCGTATCTTATCTGGACCTCTGTATGAAGTATACTCTTTTTGAAAAGTCATAAAATGCACGAAGTAAAGTGTTTATAGTATTGTAAATTTCTTCCCCATTATTTCTATAAATACCAAATTGTTTTGAAATCAGTGTTTTCATAGTGTGGTTGTTATAATCTGATATATTGCACGTTCAGTAACTGACATGTTCAAATTATAAACAGGAAACTATATCAATGAGGATCTTAACCGTTTACCCCATTAATATATATGTAAGTAAAAATGACATCATGAATATGTATTAACCCTTCTCTTGCTGAATTTCAAAATACATTTCTCCTCCTTTACCCATGTCCTGTTGTATAATTACATGTATCTTCACTGTGTACAAGTATTTCGCAGTGCAATCACTGCTGTGGAGTGCACTGGTTGCACAAACAACTTGGAAATAGTGCAGACCCTGATGAGACAGCTCCTGCAGGAGCTGTCTCATCCGGGTCTTCACTATTTACAGGTACGTATATTAACGTGATTAGCAAGCGAAGGGTTAACTTATTTTCTATAATATCACATGAATGTTGGCTATGGTAGAAATTGTAGGGTCAGATAAATATAACTCCGTAAGCGAACAGGACATAACCTGGTCGGACAGAGCCTTCTGATCAAGATCGGCTCTGCTTGAAAAGGCTAAAAAGGCGTATTTATACAGGAAAGAGTTCACCCTTTCCTCCATAAATCCTTTTTCATACTTAGCTGAGACCCACATCAGATCAGGGTTGGTCTGGCTTGCTTCTGAAATTGTAATAGATTTGACATTAGCGTTAACGTTAACTACCAATACCGGAAGCTCCTGTTTACAAGGGAACATTAAACTTCAGCTAATAAATATGACGTCATTATTAATTTTCTTAGTAATACATGAATTTACAGGATATTGTAATTAACCCATATCCAGGGACGCGCTACCTGACTTTTGACATCGACATTTGCAAACATCTTTGACGTAGACGAGAAGCCGAGTTACTCGGCATATTATCAGATCAAGCTGTTTGACACCAGTCAGTATTTTCTAAAACATTTGAACTCGGCTTCTCATCAATATCAAAACTGGTTGTCACAGTACTGCGATTATATTCTTAAATAAACAAACCCCAAATTGAATGCTACAATGGGGTGTTTACAAACAACAATACGTGATGCATTTTAACTGCTTTACAAATAACAATACGTGGTGCATTTTAACTTCTTTACAAACAGAATAAACCAAGATCTGGATCTGTATCTGGTCTGTTTACACACTATATAATTCAGATCTGAGTTTAGTCATGATCAAACTTGTCTGTAGTTGCTGGCCACCATCAGGTTTCATCTAAGTATTACTAGTGATATTATTTCTTACATGAATGGTCCCGAGATGAATTAATAACAAATGATATGCTATAGATATAGAGCAGATATCAACCCTCACTGCTTGACTCAATAAATACGCCTTTCTACGCCTTTGCAAACAAAGTAGACCCAGATCAGACGGGGTTCCTATAAGAGCCGTCTGACCAGGATGTGCTCTGGTTGCATATGATATAATACAGATAATTATATGATTCTACAATTTCAGTCATGCCCATGCCCATGCCCATGCCCATGCCATGCCCATGCCCATGTGTTATTATAACACTTGATCCAAATAATATTCATAATGTCATTATTTCTGATATAAATATTCATGGAGTAGGGGGGTCAAATGATTCAAACGAAATGTTACCTTGTTTACATTTAATCATAAAACCAAATCCAATGTTCACCCTTATCCCGCTGTGTGAAATTAAGATCTGCTCCAATGTGTACCTGGTGCAACTTTGACTAGTTCCCGTTTGACACCATACGTTTGAGAGACCTTGAGAAACAGTTTCGATCCTGATGAGACGCATATAGCTACTTGTCGTTTCAAATGGGTTCAATTTGTTTGCAACACGTCACAAATAGCGGGGTAAAGGTAAGCCGTATTTAGTCTTAAACAAATAAAGATTACTGATTTATCTATAGTGTTCATTAGTGGTATTTTTGGCTAGAATTCATTTGCTTTTCTGACTTTTCGATAATGTTTCGTAAAGTTAAAAGTGCAATGCTGTCATCAAAAGTGCCAGTTACGAACCGCAAGTACTTTACCCTCCCACGTGAACATTTAAATGGTAAAGTCATGACTTCATAATAGTAATTAACATATATGAGCAACTGCACTTTTAAGTATTACAGAAACTATAGAACCACGTATGTATTATGTCATAATATTAGATCCAAAGGTGCTCGACGCATGCTTGGACTCACCCATGGAAACAAACACCCCCCCCCCCCCCCACACACACACACACAAAAAAAAAAAAAGAAAAAAAAAAAATTGTGATCGAAGTAAGTTAAACTAGCCTAAAACCATCTATTCGAACCTTAAACCACTCCGAAAAACAAGAAAAGCACGACCCGGAAAAAATTCCTATCGGGTCTATATATATATATGTATTGAAAGGTATCCAACTACGACAGATCAGCGGCGGAAAATACAACAGTCATGTTTTTCAAAGTCTTACAGCAAAGCCAATTCAACACCGATTTTAATCAGTTTGGTCTTGATCCGTTCCAAATTCCATATGCTAAGCGGCACTGTTAGTGCTTTCCTTAAATATTGCCCCGTCTTGTCGCTGCAAGACCGCGAATTTGAAAATACGCTAGAGCGAAACGATGTGACTCCCGCCAGGATGCATAGAAGTATATAGGGGGATCTGTATTCGCTAAACTTTTCAGCAAAAACGCGAATTATGCTGAAACACATTCGAAAAACATTCAACTTACCGCAGTTAAAACGGTGCTGGCTATTTGTAGTCTGCTATGAGACGCCAGTTTTCTTTCTCCTACTTTCGTTTTGAACGGAGGTGGCCAAATCGCTGTGGCCCGGATATTTGCATATCGAATAGTTTATGAGCCGGGTCACAGCAAAATGGTCGTATCCGTTCAAAAGGAAAGTTGGAGAAAGAAAGCTGGCGCCTCGCAGCTGACTGGAAATAGTAAGCACCGTTTTAATTGCGGTGAGTTTAATGTTTTTAGATAGTGTTTAACCATAATTCGCGTTTTTGTTGAAAAGATTAACGAATACAGATCCCCCTATATACGTCTATGCATCCTGACGGGAGTCACATCGTTTCGCTCTAGCGTTTTTTCAAATTCGCGGTCTTGCAGCGACAAGACGGAGCAATATTTAAGGAAAGCACTAATTGTGCCGCTTAGCATATGGAATTTGGAACGGATCAAGACCAAACTGATTGAAATCGGTGTTGAATTGGCTTTGCTGTAAGACTTTGAAAAACATGACTGTTGTATTTTCCGCCGCTGATCTGTCGTAGTTAGATACCTTTCAATACATATATAGACCCGAAAGGAATTTTTTTCCGGGTCGTGTTTTTCTCGTTTTTCTGAGTGGTTTTAGGTTCAAATAGATGGTTTTAGGCCAGTTGAACATGCTTCGATCACATTTTTTATTTATTTTTTTTGGGGGGGGGGGGGGGGGGGTTGGATGAGTCCAAGCACGCGTCGGGCACCTTTGATTAGATCCTGATCCTACAAGAGCCGTCTGATCCAGATCTACTATATTTTCAAATACGAAGAAATGCTTAATTGTGGAGTAGCGGGTTAAACATTGCACCACGTCAGTAACTGGTTAGATATTTCTACTACAGCATCAATGTGGGTTAACCATTGGCCTCGTAAATATTCATAAAACAAGTACAGACAGTGTTAATATTATTAAGATATATATTTTACAAACGAAAACCACCAAAGAAACTAGAATTAGATTTATATAATTAGGGTCTACACCAAGAGGCGTCTGATTAAGGTTAGATGTTAACCCTTCACCCATATAGACACCTAACGAGGCGTTGCAGACAGGGAAGATCTAGATCAGACTATTCCTGAGCAGGGTCAACTCTGTTTGCTTATGAAACAATATAGATATCATTCTACAGTTTCTGCCATGATGCACTCTTGTTAAAAAGACCATCATAGTATTCAGCTCGTTAATATCCGTACATTATATATTTCTCCCATCAATATTCACACAAAGTAGTCGGTCATTTCCGCTTCTACTTGTAGTTGTACATTTGAACCTCCTTATCACGCTTCATTTAAATAGTGACACGTGGTCTATAAGAGTATGTGATTTCTTAATGCAGGTTGAAAATTATGCAGAAAGCTCCCAAGGAGCTTTCTGCATAACTTTCATCATGCATTAAGCTACCAACTGTCTTAAAAATCCAGAAGTAAATGTGCTCTTTTATGGTCTCTGTACATCCGTGTTACTGTACTTGTTGTGCATACGTGACGAAAATGTACACACAAATCACGGTAACGTATCTATATAAGCCCTTTATTTCAAAGAAGTACCTTATCTTTCTGAAAAATATGCACTACGGGCTGAAGTCAATTCGGAAGTGTACTGTTACATTGTATGTAGAAAAAGTGTGCCAACTGCAATCACCAGAAAGGTTTGATTATGATTTTCGTTATCTATCTATCGTATTTGTCAGTCTTTTTGTCTGCCTGTCTTTTGGTCTGCCTGTATGTCTGTAATCGTAAAGTTTCGGTCCTAATATTTGTGAATGCAGTGGAAATCTCGACCATTCGAAAACTCAGTTACGTATCATTAATTTTCATTATCAGCATTGGAGACATGTGGCAGCTTAAGGTGACACGTGTAGCTAGCCTACATAACGTTTATACCAGTTGTATCTCTGCTGAACGCATGACAGCTATATGAGTATAGCATGTACAAGACAAACATTGGTGCAAGCATCTGGATCGCCCCCAAACCTTTGTTACAAGTAAGAGTTAATTTGACACCAGATGTGGGGCACTTATGAATCCGCAGTGCAGTGAAGGAATCCAAACAATTTGAGTAGACCCCATCAAAACGTGAATATATATGTAACAATTTTGTGAAATTAATGAAACACTTTAATTCGTTATAGTCTAATCCTAATGTTCTCTTTTTACCTACATTTTGATGTACAATATCAAATCTCATGCGTATTCCTCGTTTTTCTGCCTAGAAATTCTATATAAAAAAATCAAATCTCAGGCATTTCTAAGGATTTTTCAGGCATTTTGTCAAAAAACATGGTAGTCCTGCAGTTTACATTGGAGAGACCCCTCAGGGTCTCTCCTCAGTGTTGGAAATGTGCTTAAATTGGGATAATAGAGGTTATTTGCAAACACGTCTGATCAAATGCCAAATTGCTTGAATCTCATAACGATATTCACATCGTTCATATATTCATATATTTATATATATTCTAAACCATCCATGGACCGTCCGTTATTATTATAAAAATATATTGGGTCCGAAACGACCAAAGAGCTGGGTCCGAAATGACCAAGGAATTGGGAATTGGTCCGAAACGACTAAGGACCTACATTTTGGGATTTGGTCCGAAACGACTTGGGTCCGATATGACACGACACCATTCAGACTTTTACGACCAGGAACGTCTTGACCCATTACCAAACGTCCTCAAACGAGTTAAATCTATACTATATTATAAAGGATCACTTATACGTATATTATTACTATCTCTAACAATATATTCATGTATTACGATGCAAAATCGACTCTACTCTTTTCAAACTTTTCCGTGCCACACTTTCAAGCGAAAATCTAAAAATAGCTTATGAGGGAATGGCACGTAACTCGAAGTTTGCCATTCTCTGTATATGCTCTAGTTATCTGCTGGAGTGGGTTTATTTAGAAATATGAAGTAGCAGTCTGTACCGTGGATTAATACACGGTATTAACTGATGAAAACACAATTTACTACTAAATACTAGCACAAATGCATATGCAAATTACAATGTGACATATTTCCTAATTTGTGAAAATCTAGAACAATAATGAAACTAGACAGCTACCACTGAAAAATTGCTCGCTGCTTTACTCTCTTTAATTAAAAAAAACAACATTTGCTGCTACACTGATCATCAGCAATAGGAGAAATCATTTACCAGATAGACTTTACTCTCTTAAACAATTCGCTGCTACCCAACCTGATGCATTCCACTTGCCACTACATCTTACTCATAGCAGAAATAGCATTTACATTCCATAGAGATCGCCCCCTCCAGGATATGACGTTTTCCTTCAGCTAACCATTTCAAGTAAATATGGGAACAACAACATCACGTGATAGAAAGGTTGAACGATATATAGCAGAAGGAACTGAGGAGCCCGTCAGAATGGGTAAGTAGCTAATCAGTCAAATATCAAGATAACATGCGTAAATTGAGACATTTTTCAGAACAGCTCCTTCATTTCTCCTACACACCCTATATTGTGACTACTCTTAATAATAGTATAGGGATTGGTGGAGAAATGACGACTTTATGTTTTGGGTTACCCTGTATTGTCACCACTCTTTAGAATCGTCTCCTCGAGTATTGGCACTGGTATCTGTACTTATATATTTAACTGTATCAGTACTTGCATCAGCACTTATATCAATACAAACAATCAAACTTATATCAATATTTGTATCATAATAGTAGCAGTGCTTGTATTAGTGTATCAGTATTTGTATCAGCATTTCTATCAATAATCATATCAGGAGTTATATCTATATTTGTATTCGTATTTGTATCAGTACTTGTATCAGAATTTTATCAGTTAGGGTATCAGTCCTTGTATCAGTACTTGTATCAGTACTTGTATCAGTACTTGTATCAGTACTTATGTAATAAATATATACATATATCAGTACATGTATCAGTACTTGTATAAGTACTTCTGTCAGTTATGCGTTATGCCTTTCAGTACTTCTATAAGGACTGGTATCTGTACATGTATCAATGACAAAAGAACTGTCGCTTTGATTTTAATTTTTATCGTAAAAATCATATTTACGCGGCGATTCATCTGGATCCAAAATGTTTCAAAAGGCTTTTACGACTTCATATAACAGATTTTATCTACCAATTGAGCACGAGGTGGTCAGCATATCAATACTTCATGTAACAGGTTAAATCTACCAGTTGTGAACGAGGTGGTCAACATGTCAATACTTCATGTAACATCTTTGATCTACCAGTTGTGCACGAGGTGGTCAATATATCAATACTTCATGTAACATCTTTGATCTACCAGTTGTGCACGAGGTGGTCAATATATCAATACATCATGTAACATCTTTGATCTACCAGTTGTGCACGAGGTGGTCAATATATCAATACTTCATGTAACATCTTTGATCTACCAATTGTGCACGAGGTGGTCAATATATCAATACATCATGTAACATCTTTGATCTACCAGTTGTGCACGAGGTGGTCAATATATCAATACATCATGTAACATCTTTGATCTACCAGTTGTGCACGAGGTGGTCAATATATCAATACATCATGTAACATCTTTGATCTACCAGTTGTGCACGAGGTGGTCAATATATCAATACATCATGTAACATCTTTGATCTACCAGTTGTGCACGAGGTCGTCAATATATCAATTCATCATGTAACAAATTTTATCTACCAGTTGTGCACGAGGTCGTCAATATATCAATAGTTCATGTAACATGTGTCATCTACCAGATGTGTACGAGGTGGTCAATATATCAATACTTCGTTTAGCAGGTTTAACCTACCAGTTGTGCACGAGGTGGTCAATATATCAATACCTAATGTAACATGTTTTATCTACCAGTTGTGCACAAGGTGGTCAATATATCAATACTTCATGTAACATGTTTTATCTACCAGTTAGGCACTAGGTGGTCAATATATCAATACTTCATGTAACATGTTTTATCTACCAGTTGGGCACGAGGTGGTCAATATATCAATACTTCATGTAACATGTTTTATCTACCAGTTGGGCACTAGGTGGTCAATATATCAATACTTCATGTAACAGGTTCTATCTACCAGTTGTACACGAGGTCGTTTGTATATCAGTACTTCATGTCATAGGTTTTATCTACCAGTTGTGCACGAGGTCGTTTGTATATCAATACTTCATGTCATATGTTTTATCTACCAGTTGGGCACTAGGTGGTCAATATATCAATACTTCATGTAACAGGTTTTATCTACCAGTTGTGCACGAGGTCGTTTGTATATCAGTACTTCATGTCATAGGTTTTATCTACCAGTTGTGTACGAGGTCGTTTGTATATGAATACTTCATGTCATAGGTTTTATCTACCAGTTGTGGACGAGGTGGTCAATATATCAATACTTCGTGTAGCAGGTTTTATCTACCAGATGTGCACGAGGTGGTCAGAATATCAATACCTTGTGAAACATGTTTTATCTACCAGTTGTGCACAAGGTCGCCAATATATCAATACTTCATGTAACATGCTTCATCTACCAGATATGCACGAGTTGGTCAATATATCAATACTTCATACCCCATTGACGCCTTTGGTGCAAACTAATTTACATAAGCAATGAAAGTCACAGAGTGGATTTTTATTTTCCCCTCAACTGTAAATGATGTGTCAAACAGTTTGGATACTGGTGAAACTTCGACGTATTCGGCGTCTCATCTGGATCAAAACTGTTCGCGGAGGTAATCACATATTTGGCCATTGCAGCAGGCTATTTAAAGCGAATCCCGGTCAATAGTTTCTAAAAAGTTTGACCGAATCGGAAATATTCAAACTTGCACGAGAGGATAATTTTAACGGACATTTATTATCACAACGGGGTATCAAAGGGTAATCACAGGTTAAATTATTTGTTTGCAGAAAATTCCAAGGAAACGTACGATGACCTGAAACCCTACAATTATCCTTTTGAAAATCTCGTATTTGAAGGAGGTGGCAACAAGGGGTTAGCTTATTGTGGATCTATTGAGGTGCGTCGCTTTTACAAATCAAGTTGAAAAATCTCTCTCTCTCTCTCTCTCTCTCTCTCTCTCTCTCTCTCTCTCTCTCTCTCTCTCTCTCTCTCTCTCTCTCTCTCCCTCTCTCTCTCTCTCTCTCTCTATCTCTCTCTGTGTCTGTCTCTCTCTGTCTGTCTGTCTGTCTGTCTGTCTGTCTGTCTGTCTCTCTATCTCTCTCTGTCTCTGTCTCTGTCTCTGTCTCTCTCTGTCCTCTGTCTCTCTCTCTCTCTGTCTCTCTCTCTCTGTCTCGCTCTCTCTCCAACGACCTTAAGTCTATCACCAGTGTGCATTTGAATTATTCTGCTAATGTGTGTTCTTTTTTTAGGTTTTAGAGAAAGTTGGGATCATGAAGAACATAAAGCGACTGGCTGGGTCCAGTGCCGGAGCCATTACAGCGTCCCTAGTATCGATCGGGTACACGTCGGAAGACATAAGGGAGTTTATGAGACAGGATCTGTCCAAACTGTTCCTAGGTACAAATGAACCAGGATCTGAATTCACAAGAACATTTAACCATTTACTCCATGGATACGCATTTTTGCGCCTTTGCAAATAGAGCAGGACCAGATTAGACGGTGCCTATTGCAGCCGTCTGACCAGGATCTTCTCTGTTTGCTTGTGATATGATATAGATATGAATCTGCAGTTTCTGTAATGGTCAAAAAACCTCTGTGTCCATGTGCTATTACAATAGATTAATCTAATTAAAACTGTGTTTATTTTATTCCAAAGGGAATATTGATTCGATAACATTATACACAAATAACGCGTAACAACGTCATTTGACGTAAAAATGTCATTTGGCGCCATAATGTCATTGCAACACTGCTTAATTGAATATACTGATAACTGTCTTTGACATTGCATCCATCAGGTTTGACCAATAATTCCATTATGGTGCCTATTATATTAATGCTAATCATGTAGTGAAGTTTTAATTATGTGTTATTTCTTGAAAAAGGCTTCGGCCGAAATATTGAAAACAGTTACATACATGTATTTGTGTATAATGTAGTCTAATTAATGTTCATAACGTCATTATTTCTTACACGAATATTCATGTAGAGTTAACCCTTTCACCGCCACAGTCGTGTAAATCCACCACGACAAATAGTGCAGTCCCAGATCAGACGCCGCCTTTTCAAGGCGGCGTCTGATCAGGGACTTCACTATTTGGCTCAATCTGTAGTTCAATATATGTGCTTTATTCCTTTGAAATTTGCATTTACTCGTATTTATCTCATTTCCTTATTTTACTGTATGATTTAACAAAGTTGGATTGCAGACGACAATTAGAGATTTGGCTTCGAAAGGGTTAAACCTTATACTTGAGAGAGGTGTCTCTCAATCAGGGTAGATCCAGATCAGATAGCTCATGTTGGAGCCGTTTGATATATGTCTGCTCTGTTTGCTTATGGAATTGTATAGATCTGATACTACACTTCCCGCTATGGCCAAATCTTCATGTGACCATGGACCATTACAAACAGTCAACTTATCAATTTTAATGATGTCATCATCTTATACATGGATATGTATTCAGTAAAGGGTTAAGGAATAGCTAATTAATCTGTTAGTCGACTTATGCCCCGATACTTTCATGACTTATGTTGCGAATTTTGTGACCTGCCAGGTTGCCACCTGTCTTAGATAACTACACCGACACTGATTAGAACGTCCGATTTTGATAGTTTTTATTGATTATATGAATATGCATTAAGTACAGGGTAAATTAGGTTCAACTGTACATGCATATTTCCTCGGCCATCCCCAAAGCCATTACGTAGAGGATGAATTAGGTTCTACTGTACATGCTATGTATTCCAGGCCATCCCCAGGGCTATTTCATCTTTTACTTGAGTGCGACGCATTGCCTTTGCAACATAGTAGATCAAGATCAGACGGTTTCTGGTTATTATGATATATAGATCTGATTATTCCAAACTTCATGTGATCAAATACCATTGTAGAAATCCGTCTAATTAATATGCAATGATCTTTTCATCTGGTAAATTATTAAGCATGTCTATGTATATGTTTCAGACCATTCCTATGGATATTTGAGCCTGATTCCAAATCTTCTTAAAGGATACGGGTGGAATCCCGGTACTAAACTATTGGACTGGTTTGGCGACAAACTCAAAGCGAAAACGGGCAATGCCAACATAACTTTCTTGGAGGTAAGAGTTATATCCCTTTACCTGATACAGATGGGCGTCTGTATCCAGAGTAGACCCAGATCAGACGGCTGTAAGGACCTACTGATCAGGCTGTAAGGACCTACTGGTCAGGGCTGTAAGGACCTACTGACCAGGGCTGTATGGACCTACTGATCAGGCTGTAAGGACCTACTGATCAGGGCTGTTAGGACCTACTGATCAGGGCTGTATGGACCTACTGATCAGGGCTGTAAGGACCTACTGATCAAAGCTGTAAGGACCTACTGATCAGGGCTGTAAGGACCTACTGATCAGGGCTGTATGGACCTACTGATCAGGGCTGTAAGGACCTACTGATCAGGGCTGTAAGGACCTACTGATCAGGGCTGTATGGACCTACTGATCAGGGATGTAAGGACATACTGACCAGGGCTGTAAGGACCTACTGATCAGGGCTGTAAGGACCTACTGATCAGGGCTGTAAGGACCTACTGATCAGGGCTGTAAGGACCTACTGATCAGGGCTGTAAGGACCTACTGATCAGGGCTTTAAGGACCTACTGATCAGGGCTGTAAGGACCTACCGATCAGGGCTGTAAGGACCTACTGATCAGGGCTGTAAGGACCTACTGATCAGGGCTTTAAGGACCTACTGATCAGGGCTGTAGGGACCTACTGATCAGGGCTGTAAGGACCTACTGATCAGGGCTGTAAGGACCTACTGATCAGGGCTGTAAGGACCTACTGATCAGGGCTGTAAGGACCTACTGATCAGGGCTTTAAGGACCTACTGATCAGGGCTGTAGGGACCTACTGACCAGGGCTGTAAGGACCTACTGATCAGGGCTGTAGGGACCTACTGATCAGGGCTTTAAGGACCTACTGATCAGGGCTTTAAGGACCTACTGATCAGGGCTGTAGGGACCTACTGATCAGGGCTGTAGGGACCTACTGATCAGGGCTGTAAGGACCTACTGATCAGGGCTGTAAGGACCTACTGATCAGGGCAAGTGCTCAGATTGTTTATTTAGTAATATAGATGTGATTGTACGGTATCTGTCATGATGAAATAGTCCCGTATTCGTTATAGCATTATAAATATTTAGCTGATGAATTTCTTACATGAGGTAAAAGGTCAAACAAAACGAGCGACCGTTACTGAAAACAATTTGAAATACGTACATGTACATGTATAGTGAGATTGTATTTAGATATTCTACACAGCAACAGATAAAAGCGCCTACTCAAATAGTAACATCGTCATTTTCCCACCAAACCCTTTGGTGTGACCACTCTTTAGCACCGCCTCGCCGATTTTAAAGAGTGGTCACCACCTAGGGTTTCGTGTATTAACCCTTTTCCTCATATTGACGACTGTTGACGACTCTGTAAAAGTCACTTGATGAAACCATTGTGATCTATTTTTTACAATGGTTTCAAACTACAAAATTCTAAAAATTTTCCTTTTCTCTAGTTAATGCTCCTTTTCGGTAGAGTTATTTAAAGAGGTTGTATCTAAAATAGCCTATGAGGTAATGGGTTAATAAAGAAAGAAGTTATTCTAAAAATGTTTTAATTTACGCATCTTATCAGCATGTCTGGATACAACACACGTTTAGAAATATAAACATATTTGTTATACACCTATCTTTCAATGCGATGTGCAAATGAAAGTATCCCTTGTTCCATATTTCATGTAAGAAAAACACAATGCCATTATAAATATGAATTAGATGAAGTGTTACAAAGGCAAATGAAAACAAGCATTTGTGGCTATGGCAGAAATCTATAAATTTCCATAAGCAAACAGAGCTACATGTCACCCTGACCAGAGGGCTACAATAGGGGCCATCTGATCATGGTCTATTCTGTTTACAAAGGCGTAGACACGCGTATACAGTAGAACCTCTCTAATGCGACCATTTCATGAATAAACATAGTTGTCTTTATAAGCAGGTGGCTGCTTAATGCAGGACGATTTACTTGGAGCTCCTATAGGAGCTGTCTGCATAACTTTCGTCCTGCATCAGGCTACTACCCGCCCCTGTCGCCCAAAATTATGAACCTTTTTGGTGGTCGCATGAGAGGTTTTTTTTACTGTAAATGATAAAAAGTGTAAATGCAGAGGGGGTGGGGGTCGTGCAAAGAGCTATCCTTTAAGGGCTTTCTACATGACTGTCCACTTGCATTTAGCCAACACTGTTTGCAAAGGTATCCAAATGTGCTTCAAACAGGTAAAGGGTTAACCCTTTACTCTATAAATACGACTTTCTACACCCTTGCAAACAGAGTAGATCCATATCAGAGAGCTCCGGTAGGAGCTGTCTGATCAGGTCTGCTCTGTTTGCTTATTATATAATATAGAAAAAATTGTACAGTTTTTGTTATTGCCAAAGTTCCAAGTCTAATTTTTTTATAACAATTATTCTAATCCATAGTGTCATTATTTCTTACATGAATATTCATGGAGTAAAAGATAAAGCAAGCTGCTGCTTGTCAATTCTCTTGTGTGTAATTAGTAAGTGGCCGCTTTACCCATCGCTTGCTGAATTTTAAAACACATGTCTCCTTCTTTACCCTTGCCCTGTTGTATAATTACATATATCTCCACTGTGTACAAGTATTTCGCTGTGCAATCACTACTGTGGAGTGCACTTGTTGCACAACCAATTTGTAAATAGTGCAGACCCTGATGAGACAGCTCCTGCAACATCTGGGTCTTCACTATTTACAGGTAGGTATATTGATGTGAATAGCAAGCGAAGGGTTAACACATACTTTACTGAAGACAATTTGCGTACAGGGTACACCCACATTAGCTTCGTCACCATTCACGCCGATCTACACAGTCTGAGGTATTGTACATGTACTGCGCTATCGTATAAGCTGAGTGTTCAGGATTTCTAGATAAAAATGTTTTCTGTATTTCTTAGCCAAACCCTATTGCTGGTATTCATTAGAATTGCCTCGGATGGGCTGGGAAATATATGTTGGGCATATCATAGATCCGTACTCGTCTTATCAACACATACATATGTATATGATTAGAAAGTAGAAATCGCGGTCAAACGCGATGGCTGATTTTGTGATGTCTGAAGACCGTGTCCCCATCACGCCGACCAACCATGTATAGATATGTGCATGCAAAGCTGCAGATAAAGGGAAATGTATATACCAAACATGCATAAAGGAGCTACTTTTGAAAATGTTTAAATGTACGCATCTTATCTGGGCCTCTGTTCCCAGGTGTACCAGTCGTATCACGTGGAGCTGTGTGTAGTGGTAACCAATGTTAACATGATGACCGTCGAGTACTTCCACCCCAAGACCACGCCCAATGTGCCGATAAGGGACGCAGTGCGCATGTCTATGTCAATTCCAGGTTAGAACTAATAGCATAAATAGTCAACGAATTTATCTTGTATTAATCCGAAAATATTTGAGTAGTTCTCTTTGATGATATAGTTTGAACATGTTTTATTTCAAATATTGTATGAAAAAGGTCCCGGTCACAATTATTATTAAGATGGCTATCAGTAGTTGGTTTATATGAATCATGCGATGAATACATAGCTATGCCGAACAATATAGAATCAAACCTAACATATCTATATGGAAACAGAGCACACCTTAATCAAACGGCTCCTACGGGGACTGTCTGATCGTGGTTTTCTCTGTTTGCAAAGATGTCAGAATGTGTGTGTATGGAATAAAGAGTTACATTCCCCGGAGTTACCGTTCTTTGTCTTCTCTTTTTTGTCAAGGTATTTTTCAAGCAATTCAGCTGGATGTCGGAGGTAACATGGACACGTATGTAGATGGCGGGGTATTGTGTAACTACCCGATTAGCTGTTTTGACGGTGAGACTTACATGTGCAGTATTTTTTTCTCTTAAGTTAAACCCTTTCAGTGCCAGCGTCGTCATCTGCTGGAGAATGTTTCGTCATCTGCTGGAGAATGTTTCGTCATCTGCTGGAGAATGTTTCGTCATCTGTTGGAGAATGTTTCGTCATCTGCTGGAGAATGTTTCGTCATCTGCTGGAGAATGTTTCGTCATCTGCTGGAGAATGTTTCGTCATCTGTTGGAGAATGTTTCGTCATCTGCTGGAGAATGTTTCGTATACAGATGACGTTTGATCTCTTTCTTTATTAAACTATAAACAGAATGTAAAACTGTAAGGATCCTGATGAGACGCCAAGTCACTCGTCATCTCAGTTACATACAAATTGTTTGAATATGATATCAGAGACACGTCTTCATGGTCCTGGAGGGGATAGTTAACACATTCACTCATTTTGATGCCACTGTAAAATTATGTATCACAATGGTTTAAAACTATACAAATCTAAAAGGTTTCCTTTACTCTAGAAAATATTCCTCTTCGGTAGATTTTTTCATAGAGGCTTAAGGCGGATGGAAGCTTAATGCAGGATGAAAGTAATGCGCAAAGCCCCTGTATCCACTTGTCATGTATTAAGCAATCACTGTCTTTTAAAGACACATATAACAGTGTGTAGCTTAATGGGACATATGGCGAAATGAAGGACGAACTTCATGAAGAAAGCTCCCGATGTATTTTGCATTACTTTTGCCCATTTGAAACAACTATCTGCTTTTAAGACACACATGTTAGGCCGTTTAGTGGTTGCTTTATGTAGGTTTTACTGTACAAAATGTTCATATATTCAATTATAAATTATAATTATATTGTTCTTCTTTGAGTTAGTCAACGCCAAGTGTTTCTTGTTCGATGGAGGTATTCAACTGTATCGATTATTATCAAACCACCTTCATTTGCTTGTAACCCTTATCCCATTATAAAGACATGTCTTCTAAAGTCTAGTACCAATTTTGATCAGCTTTTAAGAAACGGTTTGGCAAGTATATATCAAACATTTCGGATTCTATTGAGATGCTGAGTAACTCGGCGTCTCATCTGGGTCCAAGTTGTTTTCAAATGCGAGTCAGGTCCATATTCGCGCTAGAAGGCTTAAACCAATTTTGCATAAGTGCTTTAATTTTTGTCATTTACGTCTATTGACAAAGTAGATCAAACTTTTAATTATCATAATAATACGACCAGTGTAGACCAAATGTTGGATCCTGACAAGAAACTGCGTTATTCTATGAATCAGTTTGATCCTGTTCGAATTTATTTATTATCTATTATTATCCTGATACAAAAATGGTTATAATTTCCCTAGTAAATCACAGATGTCAATTTTACTCGAATTATTCGGACAGACAGACTAGGGAAATAGTGCAGACCAGTTCAAAATGTTCCTTAATAAGCACTTTGATCAGGATCCTCATAACTTGCTACTATGTCAGACTAATTTAATATCAACAGAACATCGGATAATGCTACGTACTCAGATACTAAAATCGTCATTTCTCCACCAATCCCTATGTTCATTTCTCCACCAAACCCTATGTTGTAACGCATAGGATGGAGATCAACTGAGATTGACATTGGAAAGCGTGTGTCTGAATACTTAGGGTGATAAGAGGTTGGTTATTTTTTTTAATCGGGTTTTACGTCGCTTTAACACTAATTCAGTCTTTAGGGTGCTATCGCTTTTACTCTAAGACTCTCATAAGTTCATTAAGGCTTGACTCCGTTAATTATTTACTACATACGCATGCCTTTGCAAATAGAGTATACCCTATAGGAGCCGTCTAATCAGGGTCTGCTTTGTTTGCTTATGAAATAAATTAGATCTGGTACTACAGTATCTGCAATCACCAAACATCCCGTGTCCATATGCCAATATACAAATTCAGCTAATCCATGTATAGTTATTTCCAGGGTGCCGTTACATTTCACATGAATATTCATGAAGTAAATATTAATTTACCAGGCTGGTGGTTGTCCATGGAGCGGAAGGACAGCTTCCTGCAGCGACTTTATCCGTTAGACAGACTGCAGCGGTTGTTTGAGAAAAAAGAGCGATTTGGAACATACAACAAGCGTACCCTTGGTTTCGTAGTGGTAAGACTTGCACGTGCTCATTTTCCCTTTACCTGATGATAATGTATGCGATACCCCGCCTATTATGAATATTTATTAGTTTAAAATTCAAAATACAAAATAAATAAATGTATTGCCATTGCAATCAACTGAAGAATCATATTTGTAACATTTATCTAGACGGACAATGGCTGCGATTGTCGGTGTCCGAGTACTGAGAGTTATAACGATTAAATGTGTGAACACTCTTTGAAATCGTTCTGAAGAATTAATCTAACTAAAAGAGAGGCCACAACATAGACTTTTTGGTGAAGCGGTCTCGATTTCAGTATATGAAGTATGCCGTTTAATCTTGGGCTCTGAGAGCTAATGACAGCGTATCGTATAGACATGTCAACCTCATTGTGCTCTTATTATCTGCAGTATACCGAGGATGAGATTGATTTACTCCGTAACATTCTTGAAGAAAGGAAAGGATCTAGACCACCACAGGCTCCTGATACAGAACTCGGCAAGTAAGTAGAACTACAATGAGTGACCATTAAAGTGGTTGATTCTGGTCCATCCATCATTTACGTCATGCCTTTCTATGCTTTTGAAAAAGGACGTCTGACCTGGGTCAGATCTGTTTGCTTATGAACTTTTATTTCTACGGTCTCTGTCTGGTAAAAATGAACATGTATATTCAAGGCGCATAGGGTTATATCATTTACTACGTACTGATGCCTTTTGAACTTTTAAACTCTTTAGCCAACACACCACTCAGATCAGACGACTCCTGTAAGTGCGGTTTGGTCAGGTTCTGCTCTGTTTGCTCATAGAATATTTTAGACCAGATTTTATACTATATTTGGTATTGTTATGTACTAGCTTGATTTATACAACAATATAAATATTATGTAGTTAACCCTTTCCCTGATGAATATTCATGTAGGACATAATGACGTCATGAATATTAATAAGATTATTTTATGCCCCCCCCCAACGGCGGGAATATAGTTATCGCAGTGTCCGTCCGTCCTTTTGTATGTCCTTCCATCCGTCTGTTCGTCCGTCTGTCCGTCCGTCCATCCAAAATTTCGTGTCCCTTCTACATTGTAAAACTTTTTATCTGTGAATGGACTTCCTATTTTGGCTCAGGCAGAAGCTGTAGAATCAGATCTATATTACACCATAAGCTAACAGAGAAGATCATGGTCAGACGGCTCCTGTAGAAGCTGTGTGACCTGGGTCTACTCTGTTTGCAGATGTGTCAAAATGCGCATACATAAGGGAAAGGGTTAATTGATATTCATAATGGGTTGATTCTGTCATGAATATTCAGGCAGCAAATGGCTAATGCAGGGCAATGAGGATGAGTACACTTATATTAGTTATACAATGTATACATCGCTAAACCGGAATTCTAGTTGAGAAGAATTTAGATACTAATATTTAGATAAATAAAAGTTCGTCTGCTAATACAGGGTGTTTCGTAATATCTGTTACCATTACACACTAATATGAACATTACACAGAACACACTACACTGTCATGTTATATGTCATTTAAAAGAAAACATTTCAAAGTTTTGAGTATTGCAAAAAGTTTGGGAGAACGTTGACGTCATGACGTCATTTATGACGTCATCAAAATAAGTTGTATTTTTGAGATGACGCTGCCCATAGAAAAGTGCGCTGAAATAGTAAAGCTGTATTATAAGACTTATTCGCAGATCACAGTTATCAGATCAATGCAAATGCGATACCCTGAAGATGAGAATTGAATACAATGCAAGTATATAGAATTGTGAAACGATTTGAACAATCAGGATTGGTGAAAGACAGAAGACATGATAATGCCGGAAGACAGAGAGCAGTCAGGTCATCGGAGTGATTGGAGCAGGTGGAATCCGTAATTGCAAAAACACCACAAACGTCGGCGTGCCTGGTCATGGGTGATATAACTAAAACAATTAGTGTTTCCAGTGTATCCAGGATGCTCAGGATTGACTTGAAATTGACGCCATACACTATTTCAATCAAGCAACATTTGAAAGATTTTGACATTAGCAGTCGACTTGCTTTTGCGGCCTGGATGAAAGACCGGTCCGAAATATCAGACAATACCTGGTTTTCTGAAGAAGCTCACTTCTATCTAAATGTTCAAGTGAGTGTACAGTCCTTCGCCATCGTCCACAGAAGAGTTGAAGCTGCTATCGACCAGACGTGAAATTAGAAATAGTTCGCCAGACATGTGCAGATCCGTAATAAACAACTTCAAGAAACGTTTAGACGTTAGATGTCGTTTTGCTACGAGGAGGACGTCATCTTGAGCATGTACTGTAAACTCGCATATTTTTATGAAAGGACAATAAGTTTAGCATTTCTCGAAAACATGTTGATGTTAGGTATCAAATGAAACTTTGTTTTGTCTCCTGTCACTGAGTGACTTTCATTTTTACATATATTCAAAATGTTGAAAAATATGAGACTGTAAAATGGTAACAGATATTATGAAACACCCTGTACTATGTTCTGTTAACCCTTTCCTTGATATAAACGTGTTTTCACGCATTTGCAAACAGGGTAGACCCCGATCAGACGGCTCCTAGAGGAGCCGTCTGATCAGGGTCTGCTCTGTTTGCTTATGGAATTTGATGGATCTGTTTCTTTACTTTCTAAAATGGATGCAATATCCCACCTTCCATATTTGATTATAACTGTTTTGTTCATGAATATTCAGTAGGTAAAATTTGGACTAAACATAGAACAGGGAAAGGTTAAGAGTGTCAATGTGGGAATTTCTGTATAAAACAGAATAACATCAACAAAATGTCAAACTGTTTGAATCCTGATTTATTCGACTTCTCATCTGGATCACTACTGCTTTCAAAGACATTGATATTGACAGACAACATGTATTCCATGGCGAAATATTTTACTTCTTGTTGTGAACGACCCGACATAGTACATCCAGTATCTGTATCCAAGTATTTACATACACATTATGTATATATGAGTCGCTATATGCCATAGTGGTCAATGATTAGCTTATGTGCACCACCACAACGTAGCATGGGTGCAACCACAAAGTATTATGTGATATAACCGCAAAGTATTATGGGAATAACCACAAAGTATTATGGCTACAACCACAAAGTATTATGGCTACAACCACAAAGTATTATGGGTATAACCACAAAGTATTATGGGTACAACAACAAAGTATTATGGTACAACCACAAGGTATTATGGCTACAACCACAAGGTATTATGGCTACAACCACAAAGTATAATTATGGGTACAAACATAATTATTAAGGGTACAACCTATGCACGATACAATTGGTACCATCACAATATATAATTTGTAGAACCACCAAACATAATGGATTCCACCACTAAATAATATTGGTACATTTTGTAGTACCATGAATTATAGCTAGTACAGCCACAAATATTATGGGTAGAACCACACAATATAAAGGGTACAAATGACAGAATCTTGTGGGTACAACCACAAAATAAAATTAGTACACAAGCTATTATAGAAAAGCCATAAATAGTATTAATACAACCACAAAATAGTATGGGCACAGCCATAAAATGGTATGAGTGTAATCGTAAAATATTACAGGCACAGACACAAAATGGTATGAGCACTAACACAAAATCTTAAAACGACAAAGTATATAATAGGCACAGCTCATTTTCAGGATGTACCCACAATATCTACGGTCTGTGCTAACCATTTACTCAGCCACGATTACAACCAGAAGCTATTAAAGGCACAAACACAAAAGATTACGACCACAGCCACAAAATATTTTGAATACAACAATAAAATAGTATGAGCACGAACACATAGTGTTATAGGTAAAACCACAACAATATAGGCACAACCACAATATTTATAAACTTGCTCAATTCTTAGAGTGTGCTCACACCATTTACCGTCATACCCTTTTAAATGGGTTAACTCTCTACTCCATGAATATTCATGTAAGAAATAATGGCATCATGAGTATTAATTAGAATTATTTTATGATAGCACATGGACGTAAGAAATGTTAGACATAGAAGAAACGGCTCATCCATTTCTTTATAATATCATAAGCAAACAGGCAAGACCGACTGGAGCCGTCTGATATGGATCTATTCTGACTGCAAGGGCATAGAAAGGCGTATTCATGGAGTACACGTACAGCTGAATGTATACCTTTAAATGATCGGGTATACCATAAAGTATATAATATACCCTCAAGCATCTAGACTAGAGTCGTAATCATTATCCAATCAGATGATCTCGTTACAAATCGTTTGTTTTGCAGATGAAATTACACAGTCTCCTTTGACTACAAAATAGCTTAATGATTGCTTAATCCTTTAGTTCATGGATACTATTTTCAAAAACCATTGCAAACAGAGTTGACCCAAATCCAACAGGTTCTATAGGAGTTGTCTGATGATTATCTAGTCGAGATGCCTATGGAACTGTCTGATGATTATCTAGTCGAGATGCCTATGGAACTGTCTGATGATTATCTAGTCGAGATGCCTATGGAACTGTCTGATGATTATCTAGTCGAGATGCCTATGGAACTGTCTGATGATTATCTAGTCGAGATGCCTATGGAACTGTCTGATGATTATCTAGTCGAGATGCCTATGGAACTGTCTGATGATTATCTAGTCGAGATGCCTATGGAACTGTCTGATGATTATCTAGTCGAGATGCCTATGGAACTGTCTGATGATTATCTAGTCGAGATGCCTATGGAACTGTCTGATGATTATCTAGTCGAGATGCCTATGGAACTGTCTGATGATTATCTAGTCGAGATGCCTATGGAACTGTCTGATGATTATCTAGTCGAGATGCCTATGGAATTATAGTCATGTAGATCTGATCTGATCCACTATATGACCACACATTCTTGTGTGTAGTTGTCATTATCATTATTATTATTATTTTTATTATTATTATTATTAATTATTATTAGTAGTAGTAGTAGTATCATTATTATTATTATTATTATTACTATTTATCATTATTATTATTTATGAAATAAATGGTTACGGTCAACTGTATGACCATAGTGTTACGAATTTTACTATAAGTACGTATTTTGTTTTTACAACACCAAAGGGCTTACAAGAAGAAGAAATGTAAGATAGAGGATGAATGTGAAAGTCTGAGGAAAGAAGAACTACTTTACCAGGCTGCTGTCGAGAGGTTCCTGAACGTAAGTCCTGTTTCTGGGTTGGATACCAGGGACACGTTTTTGAAGATCGTGCGACAGAACTCATCGTATTTTCCAACGTATGATGATCGTAACTACAAATTGCGATTCTCATACAGTAAAACCTCTCTATAACGGCCACTAAATTACATCAAGTATTTATTATTAAAGACAGGTGGCTGCTTAAAGCAAGGTGAATTTTAACCAAAGGACAACTTAAGGAAAATATTTCTGTCTGCGTCTGTAGCAAATCTATAGAGTAAATTTTCATTCAATGACCTCTAGAATTGGTTAAATGTTTATTTGATATACAGCTTTATTTGTATGAAATATTTTAACTTGTATTCATTTTATAAGACCAAGGAACATTCAAGAAACTAAGGCATTTTCTTACAATACTCCTTAGGAGCTTTATGAATACGGACCCAGATCATTATCTTACTTTATAAATATCACTCAGAGTGGCAGATACATTCATATAACGGCAGCGAGTGATAGCTATTACGTAAGATTTATCTATCGTAACTTCAAATTGCCGTCGTCGTACGTTAGAATTGACGATAATTTATGTTGCACGAAGTTAGCTAAAATTGAGGCATACTAGAGCGTGTGATAAATTCAACTGTGTAAAACAATATCAGGGCTATCTAGAACCTGTTGAAATCAACTTACTCGCTCACGAATTCACTCACTCAATTATTCGCTGGCTCGCTGACTCAGTTACTCCTCACTCGCTCACTCACTCACTCAATTTTGACCCAGATGAGACGATGAGTAACAAAAACATTTGATATTAACTGTTGTTTCATTATTTTAAGTGTTTAACTCACTGTTCGCAATTACTAATCTCGGCAATAATTTCCACATCAAGCTTTCTTCATTAGTTTGCAAACATAATATAACCAGATCAGATGGCTTCTGTAACAACAGTCTGATCATGCTCCGTTTGCTTTTGAACTAATATAGATGTTGTTCTACAGTCTCTGGCATGGTCAACAGTTCATATGTTCATTTGTCATTATAGAAATCATCTGATTAATAATCATGATAGTATTAAGTTTTGTGTTAATGATTCAAGAAGGGCTTATCCCATTCTCTCATAGTTACGCCTTTTGACGCCTCTGTAAAAATAATTCTTGAAACCCTAGTGATAAATAGAGCAAATGTTCTATTTATCACAATTGTTTCAAAACTACACCATTCTAAAGTTTTTCTTTTCTGTAATAAATCTTCCTTTTCGGTAGATTTATTCAAAGAGGTTGGTTCTAAAATAGCCGATGAGGGAATGTGTTAAATAAATATTAAAAAGGTCAAAGTACAATGCAAAGTTACGAGGTAATGTCACTGGTCACACGTTTATAGTAGTACAGTAAAACCCCTATATACCGGAATACCAGTAGAGAATAATTCAGATACGTTTAGGCAGGTGGATGCTTAATACAAGGTGGAAATGAAGCAGAAAGCTCCTGCATCAAGCTGTAACGTATCTCCAAGATGGATATGTATACTAAATTAACCGTCCGGTTTAGAGAGGTGTGCTATATTTGCACTAAAGTGAATATACAGTATCTCTGAAACGACCATTTATGAATAAATTTACACTTGTCTTTATAAGCAGGTGGTTGCTTAATTCACATTTAACATCATCAAAGCAAAAAATAAGAATATGCTTGAGATATACATGTACTACGTGAATCCACAACTGAAGTTCATATATTGACAGCTATGTTGATTTCTAGGTGTTGAGGAAGTTCATTTACAACTATGTTGTTTTCTATGTGTTGAGGATGTTTATGCACAGCTACATATGTTGTTGTCTATGTGTTGAGGAAGTTCATATACAGCTATGTTGTTTTCTATGTGTTGAGGAAGTTCATATACAGCTATGTTGTTTTCTATGTGTTGAGGAAGTTCATATACAGCTATGTTGTTTTCTATGTGTTGAGGAAGTTCATATACAGCTATGTTGTTTTCCATGTGTTGAGGAAGTTCATTTACAACTATGTTGTTTTCTATGTCTTGAGGAAGTTCATATACAGCTATGTTGTTTTCCATGTGTTGAGGAAGTTCATTTACAACTATGTTGTTTTCTAGGTGTTGAGGGAGTTCATATACAGCTATGTTGTTTTCTATGTGTTGAGGAAGTTCATTTACAACTATGTTGTTTTCTATGTGTTGAGGAAGTTTATGCACAGCTACATATGTTGTTGTCTAGGTGTTGAGGAAGTTCATAAACAGCTATGTTGTTTTCTGTGTGTTGAGGAAGTTCATATACAATACAATACATTTTATTTCAGCATTAAACATTACAAGAATGTTTTTTAGCCTACAATACATACATATATGTTAAGATTGTAGCGAGAAATATACATTTCCTTTACAGGAAGCAAACAAAATATAAATGATATAAATCAAGTACAGACAATCCTGTACTAAACGACCGCTAATTGAAGTACCAGGATTCCGCCCAATGCAATTCAAAAACAACGCAGAAAGCTTATTTTGGAGCTAAACGCACTATTCATATCATGCATCAAGCAGTCGCCTGTCCTCAAAGCTAATCAAGGGTATTATATTTAGTGGTCGTTTTATACCGGATCGACTGTATAATCAAACATTTACACAAGTTTAAAGTTCATTCCAATTTACTGTATATTAGTTGAGCGTAGATCGTCGTTTTTCAGCATAATACAAGTATTTACTTAAACTTTTTAGGATCTTTATGGATGTAGACGACATCAGGATATCAAACTTTCTAGGTGTCGAGGGAGTTCATATACAGCTATGTTGTTTTCTAGGTGTTGAGGAAGTTCATATACAGCTATGTTGTTTTCTAGGTGTTAAGGAAGTTTATGCACAGCTATGTTGTTTTCTATGTGTTGAGGAAGTTCATATACAGCTATGTTGTTTTCTAGGTGTTAAGGAAACACAATGACAATGAGACGGTGAATATAGACGAACTCAGAAATGCTCTGGATGACGTAAGTATTACAAAGACTTTAAAAAAGAATCTTAACCAATATGTAAATCTTAATGCATGTAACAGCTCAATTTCTGATCATCTGTACCTTTACTTATAGTAACACCGTGTTGATCTAAACATGTAACCCTTCCCTGTTGAATATATAAGACATAATGATACCATTTATATTTATTAACTAATGTTTAATAGGGTAAAACAATTATTAACCGGAATCCTGGAAGAGAAGAATTTAGATAATTTAGGCGAGTGGCCGGTGTAGAGGGTTTATTCTGTACTGACACATGTACACAGGAAGTACTGATGTTGGTACATGTAGGAGCTGTGTAGGTTCAGATCTGTTATAATTTCAGATATACCCTGATCAGACGGCTACTACAGGAGCCATCTGATCTAGGTCTGCTCTTTGTATCAGGGGGCGTTGATATGAAGGAAAAGAGGATGTGTCTTATCGTTTTAGTTATATTTCGCCTTGCACTCTGTCTCTTTTGAGAAGTCGATTTAATAGAGAGTTTATATTACTGTAGCCATTCACGACAATTGTGTATGGTGAAACTGAATATATGATGCATTTTTTACCAATTTCCGTTCCTGCCAAAAAAGTTACCTTTCTCCGCTTGGTGGAAATACGAAGAGGCGATGCAACGTTCATTTGCGCCACTGTAAGATTTTCCCAAAACTAGCGGTCGATCGCGGCTGCCTTCAAACAAAAAGTCGCTATCTCTTAATAGATACGACCCCTTAAATTGTACAGTAAAACTCCTATAAAGCGACCACTGTTTCGTTAAACATATGTGTCTATAACCCTTTCCCTGTAGCGTATTTATATAAGAAATAATGACATCATGATTATTAATTAGATTATTTTTGATAAAGGAATATGAACACATGGTATTTTGTTTCAACGAGAAACTTTAGAATCAGATCTATATCATACCATAAGCAAACTGAGCTGACCCTGATCTGGGTCTACTCTGTTTGCAAATTTGTGAAAAGCCGTTAATATGAGTGAAAGTGTTAAAAGCATGTAGGTGGTAAATTAAGGATGGAAGAATGCAGAAAGCTTCTGCATATTCTGCCTAACTTTCGTTCTACATTAACCCATTTGCGCCCAGTGGATTCTTCTATGTTTATAGTTTGCCTGGCCTAAATTTTCAATTTCATTTCGTTTTATATTGAAATTCCTGTCACCAAACAGTGTAGACTCTGATTAGACGTCGCTTTATGCGACGTCTGATCAGAGTCTACACTGTTGTGCCTATGTCCCATATATGGGATCGTGGGAACAAATGGGTTACACTACCACCTGCCGTTAAGACCAGAATTCTTTTTTTATTATTTTACCACATATTCTTTTGTCATTCACTTTGCATAGCCTGAATTCACGGACGAAGACCGGTGGCGACTGTTCGGTCGACAAGTGACCCCGCAAGAGGCCATGCAAGAACTAGACATAAATAACGACCAAGAGGTGGGTATGAATCCTTGTTGCGCTGGTTGATTGGCGCCAACCGCTGCGGTTATACATGTATTAGATTGAAATACCATGTAGATACTAAACAGTCACTGCTTTAGAATTGTGTTAGACAACCCTTATTCGGTTTGACTGTCCTGCTTGCTTATTAGCAGAAAAAACGAATATATACTATTTTATTGTTTACTTTAGCATAAACAATATAAAAGTTTGAAGGTAAAATACATGTATTTTCAAAGGCAGTCGCAAATAAATAAAGTTTTGAAACTAGTAAAGGCGACATTTTATGAGAAAAATACAGGATGTTTTTTCTAATCAATGTAGGACATATACAAGGTTTTCAGAAATATAAGGAAAACAAATATAATACAGGAAAGGGTAAGAAACATGGATCGGTTAACGACCTGCAAAGATGAACAAAAATGACCATTGATGAATGATTATGAACAAAAATGAATACGGATGGTCATGACAATTATGAGGGATAATGAACAATGATGGACACTGGTGAACAATATTTAAAACATATGAACAATACTGAATAATGATGAACGATTATGAGCAAAGATGAACACTGATGAACTATGATTTACAATAATGATAAAATGGGGGATAATGATGAGCAAGGAAGAACAATAATGAACAATAATGAATAATGCCGAATGATGATTAACACTGATGAACAGTGATGAGTGATAATGATGAAAAAAGATGATCGACGGTGAACGAGGATGATCAGTGATGGACAATGATGAATGTCCATTGAACTTCCCCTGTTCTATGTTTATTCCAATTTCAATACCTATTGAATATTAATGGACTCAATAATTATAATGAAGTTTGGAAGGGCAACACTGTAGCCATTTTAGAAAATAAAGAAACAGATCTTCCAAATTCCATTTGGAAACAGATCAGGTTCTGATCAAACGACTAACTACTTTCAGTCCGAATGACCGCTCAGTCGACTGTACATTTACTCCCCTGGTCATTGAGTCATTCGCCAATAATATTGAACACTGCTAACAAATGGCGCATTCATGCAGCCGCTGTACCGGCTAGTGACCCTCACATGTACCCATTTAACATCAGGGTGGAGAGGAGGTTCGGGTGGAAGACACTGAAAAGCGTCTCTGAAATTTCAGGGAGGGACCGGGATTTGAACTCCGGACCTCTGGACTGATAGTCAAGCGCGATACCACTAGATCACCGCACACCACATGACAAAATGACAAACAGTGCAGACCCTGATGTTAGGGCTCCCCTGTGATCCCTCTCATCTGGGTCTACACTGTTTAAAACGGACTCGTGCCCCGTACGGTATGGGTTAAATACATAACAAAATGGTCTACGTGATTGCATGTTGAAAGCAGCATGAACCCTCATCAATCGACGAGTCACGTACGCGGCAACTGATTTGTGTATACACTGCTTGTACTAGCAAATACGGAGCATTTCCTCCTATGGTAGCGCATATAACAAGTACCAAATATTGTTCATTTGACATTTTACAGATTCAGTTCTATGAGCTGTACAGATTCATAGGGCGAGTTGGCCAGGCCTTGCGGGCAAAGTTTCTTGGCTACAAGAGAAGGGAGTTCAGCGGTTTTCTCTCCTTCATAAATGCATTCCAGGGCGCATTGATGCACAATGTACAGCGCTTGTTTGTCGAGGTAAGATCACAAACTGTTTCTATTTCTTCTTGTGTCTTATCAAACGCTAATCTGGTATAATATTTATTAGCTTACACTTCATTCCAAGTTACCAGAGACTACTGACCGAGTGTCAAACAGTTGGCTCCAGGAAGAAGGGTTAATCTGATCGCTGGTTGACCGGGTGATCAATCAAAATATATCATTATCAATATAGTGTTTGCAATTCCCATTCAGGTCACGCTTGGTAGGATCAGGGTTAAATGTGTTGTTGCTAGGAAGAATTATTTTCAAAGATCTGAACAATATGCCATACTCGTACGAGTATAGTCTGAGCAATGAAGAGATACCAAATTGTTTTCAGAGTGTGTACAGTAAAACCACTCTAAAGCGGAATTCTAGTAAAAAAGAATTTAGAGTTTTAGACAGGTGGCTGCTAAATGCAGTGTGAAAGTCATGTAGAAAACTCCTAAGAAGTTTTCTGTGTGACTTTCATCTTGCATTAAGCTGCTACCTGTCTCCAAGACCGAAGGTTATACTAAAGTTGACGTCCGGTTTAGAGGGGTTTTACTGTAAAGATGTTTGTTTATATCTGATCAGTGTCTGCACTATTTGTCATTAAAACATCCTCTCATAATTTTAATACTTTCAAGCACCATTCCACTTTGAAAGTTCAGCAGTCAAAGGATCAACACTTTCCTCCATAAAAACGCCTTTCTACGTCTATGTAAAAACACTTTATGAAACCATTGTGATAAATAGAGCATTTGTTACTATGGAGCAAATGATCTATTTATCACTATGGTTTAAAAATTACACACTTCTAAAATGTTTCTTTTCGCCAGTAAATGCTCCTTCTCGGTAGATTCACTCAAAGAGGTAGAATCTAAATATAGCCTATGAGGTAATGGATCTAAATATAGCCTATGAGGTAATGGATCTAAATATAGCCTATGAGGTAATGGACCTAAATATAGCCTATGAGGTAATGGATCTAAATATAGCCTATGAGGTAATGGGTTAAGCTTTATCTTCAGGAGAAGGACACAGAGAGGACAGTTGGAATTAACACTGGCTACATTGGAACAACAGACTTCACCTTAGAAACAGAAGACCGTGCTTACATTATTGAGGTAAATTCTGCAGATATAAATCTGAGCAGCGACACAGAAAAATGTCTTTAAAACTTTACAGTTTTCCACAGTTACGATGATAAAAATAATTCGAGTGCAAAACAGTGCTTTTAGCATGTATTCTTGCACACTGTGCACATAGAGATTTGTATAAATATAATAACTGTAGTTTTAACTGATGACAAAAATGTCAACTTAGCACTTTTATTCATTTATATTTTGAATGTGGGAAATGAGTTTACTGCCAATTGCAAACAGGGTAGACATCATTACCTGATTGTCTACATTTGGACCCAACCTCTTTTCAAGAATGAATCAACTGAAAAGGAACATTTACTACGAAGAAGGACTTTTTTGGACTTGTGTAGTTTGGAAACCATTGTGATAAACACAGCATTTGCTCCTATGGGTCAAATGCTCTATTTATCACAATGGTTTTGAAAAAGGGTTTCGGAAATTAGTATTTACTTGAAAAGGAAATGTTTTGGAATGGTGTAATTTAGAAACCATTGTGATGAATCACAATAGTATCAAACAGTGACCTTTACAGATGCGTCAAAATACGTCTATATGAAGGATTGTGTCAGCATAGAATCCCTCAATGAGCTCTCTGGTTGGGATCTGCGCTGTATCTCTAGTGAATTTATGCCGTTCGTACCGAATGGATCGTATGTAGTTAAACATAGGTGGACAAATCCACTTTGAAAACTCAGCATTCATAGGGTTCTGTTCTTGCTTGCGTTTTTGTTGAGAATTGGCCTGAAATTTCAAAATAAAAAACTGACCACGTGTTTTGTCTGCCAATGGATTATTCCAAAATCCAAACAGGTCATGCTTACTATGAATATTTAGAGTGCTGTTGAGGAAAGGTTTAACATGACAAACATTGTATTCCCTGATAAGAGGGTTTCTCTAGGAGCCCTATCATCGTGGTATACAGTGTTTGCAAATGGCGTTAGTGAGCTGTTCCCCGCCCTGACATCATGTTAATACTTGTGTAACCCTTATCCCGCTATTCGCGACTTGACTCACATTTGTAAACAGCTTGGATCCAGATGAGACGCCAAGTAACTCAGTGTCTCATCAGTCCAAGCTATACAGATGAGACGTCAAGTAACCCAGTGTCTCATCAGTCCAAGCTATCCAGATGAGACGCCAAGTAACTCAGTGTCTCATCAGTCCAAGCTATCCAGATGAGACGCCAAGTAACTCAATGTCTCATCAGTCCAAGTTATCCAGATGAGACGCCAAGTAACTCAGTGTCTCATCAGTCCAAGCTATCCAGATGAGACGCCAAGTAACTCAGTGTCTCATCAGTCCAAGCTATACAGATGAGACGTCAAGTAACTCAGTGTCTCATCAGTCCAAGCTATCCAGATGAGACGCCAAGTAACTCAGTGTCTCATCAGTCCAAGCTATCCAGATGAGACGCCAAGTAACTCAATGTCTCATCAGTCCAAGTTATCCAGATGAGACGCCAAGTAACTCAGTGTCTCATCAGTCCAAGCTATCCAGATGAGACGCCAAGTAACTCAGTGTCTCATCAGTCCAAGCTATACAGATGAGACGTCAAGTAACTCAGTGTCTCATCAGTCCAAGCTATCCAGATGAGACGCCAAGTAACTCAGTGTCTCATCAGTCCAAGCTATCCAGATGAGACGCCAAGTAACTCAATGTCTCATCAGTCCAAGTTATCCAGATGAGACGCCAAGTAACTCAGTGTCTCATTAGTCCAAGCTATCCAGATGAGACGCCAAGTAACTTAGTGTCTCATCAGTCCAAGCTATCCAGATGAGACGCCAAGTAACTCAGTGTCTAATCAGTCCAAGCTATCCAGATGAGACGCCAAGTAACTCAGTGTCTCATCAGTCCAATCTATCCAGATGAGACACCAAGTAACGCAGTGTCTCATCAGAGTCCAAGCTATCCAGATGAGACGCCAAGTAACTCAGTGTCTCATCAGTCAAAGCTATCCAGATGAGACGCCAAGTAACTCAGTGTCTCATCAGTCCAAGCTATCCAGATGAGACGCCAAGTAACTCAGTGTCTCATCAGGGTCCAAGCTATCCAGATGAGACGCCAAGTAACTCAGTGTCTCATCAATCCAAGCTATCCAGATGAGACGCCAAGTAACTCAGTATCTCATCAGAGTCCAGCTACCTAACACTCATTCAATAGTGTTCGACTCGGATGTAGTCCAATTTGCACCTCGTTCTGGCAGCCATTATTCTTTTCACGTGGAGTAATGGTTAATTAGAAAATGTTTTTATTCTACAGCGCGGTCGGGAATCAACTGAGGCGTTCTTACGACACTATGTAGCAACAAACAAGCTGCCAGGAAAGAACGAAGAGGAAATGGCGATCAACAATAAAACGGAAGTGATTACAACAAACGGATCAGCGCATGCGCTTCTAAACGGAAATAAACTGCCGGATCACAAACATTCGCCTATATGTGGATGCGCCAACATATCGGAAAATAGTACCGAAATTGACAAAATATCAATAAATAACTAATAAAATGATTGAACGAACCCCCTTTATTCGAACAGTCAAATAAGTATCATTATCGCTTTTTTAAGACTGGTCATTACTTAATGCAAGGCGAAAGTCATGCAAAAACCTCCCATGGGATTAAGCAGCCACCTGCCTAAAAATTCCAATCTTCCCTAATAAAATTCGAATGATCGAGGTTTGAATCTATGTAATACACATGACTTACGTGAGACACTCTTGGATAATCTTACCAAATGGACAAACTTACCAACAAATGACGGATAAATGATTGATGCAAAACGAGTCACAGATGAAGCCTACAACTTATCAATCAACAAATATAAAAAATATTTTGTCTTTAAAGTTATTGTTTTAAATGTGCTGTCTTAAATGTACGCATTGTATTTAACATTTTATATGTCCAGTCTTAAGTTTGTTGTCATTTATGTTTTAAATATGCAGCCTTAAATGTGCTGTCATTAACGTTAATTACATAAATCTTTAAATGTGCTGACATTAATGTTTTAATAGTTTTGTGTGTTTCAAATGTGCTGTCTTATATGTACTGTCATCAATGTTTTAAATGTGCTGTCTTACATGTACTGTCAATAATGTTTGAAATGTGCTGTCTTAACTGAACTGTTGAAAGGTGCTGTCTTGGATGAAAATTAATTAATGTTTTAAATGCGCTGCCTTAAATGCTTGAATGTGCTGTCTTAGATGTACTGTTATTAATGTTTCAAACGTGCTGTCATTAAAGTTCTAAATGTGCTGCTAACTAAATGTGTTGTCTAAATGTGCTGTGATTAACCTGTTAATGTGCCGTCTTAACTGACATTAACGGTGTAATTGTGATGCTATTAAAATACAACTTTGGTATACAGGAGCTGTCTGATCTAGGCCTAATCTATTTGCAAAAGAACTCGTGAAAATACGTCTATATTAGGTAAACAACCAAATGTAAAAAAAATATTTTACATTGGGTTAGACTCAAATTGGAGTTGATGATAACATGTAAATACAATATTTATTGTGCTCTCCAAGGCGTTATATCATTCTTGAATAATAAATAGCATGCCATTCAAAATAAAAATAAACCACACTTTTTTTCTTTTGACCAACACGAAAAGAGCTCACACCAAAATTATCTTAGCCTTATATATTCACGTCTTACTTTATTCGATATACACATCAAACCCGTGATCTATTTAGGGGCACGCATGTTTTGCTTTACCAATTAAAGTAGAACCTCTCTAATAAATGCGACCACTTAATAAATACCAATTAATGGGTTACTTTAAAAGAATGTGACTGCTTAATGCGGTATTAAGCTACCACCTGCCTGTAAGCTCCATATCTATTTTGGTTGTCGCATCGGAGATGGTTTACAGGATTATCTAATTTGTTTGTTGCTTCCGTGCATGAATATAAATGTGTTTAATCATAAGGAAACAATAAGCTATCGCTATCAACCATGTTTATAGTTGGGTGACTAGATAATGGTCCTGTTTTTGCTTATCATGAAATAAAATGGAATGACCTGTTATTTTTTAACTTCATCTCTACATGATTAACTCTTTCCAACCAGCCATATAACTCTATTAGTACCAACAGTGTTATCTGCTTGTCCCATTTTCGTCTCCTTCAACTATTCGAGTGCACGTTTTACAATAACTTTACTAAAATATACACAGTGTCAAACAGTTCTCAAGTTTTTGATTCAAAATCAAAAGCTTGAGAACTCAAATCTGACCAATCAAAAGCTTGAGAACAAAACTCAGGCTCAACTAAAAGCTTTATAAGCATGGACCCAGATGAGACACCAACTTACTCGGCTTCTCGTCTTGATTTAACTTTTCACATTTTAACCTTGTCAGACTTTTAATCTTCCATTTCAAGACATATAAGACATTTGCCCCATATAGAACTTTACCAAATTAATAAAAACAAATATCTCTTTAATCCATAGATATGTCTTTGAATGTATTTGCATAACAGAGTAGACCCAGATCAGACGACTCCTATACGAGCCGTCTGTTCAGGGGCTGCTCTGTTTGATTTTGAAATAATATACCGGGTATACTCGAATCTATAGATAGATAGATTAGATTGGTAGATAAATAGCTTTATTTCAATATTGTGCAAGTAACATGGTTACAACAGCAATACACTGACAAAAATTCTCAACATTGTGATAATTAAAGCAATGCATATATAAACATCATGAAATAATTAATGAACCATGTCAGTCGTGTGAATATCAAGGATGACACAAAAAAGGAACATGATCTCTTATTTCCATTGCGGTCCTCGATAGTTATGGTCTGAAGGCATGAAAACGATATAGAATAAAATTAATTGAAATACTTTGGTTAAGAAATTTTGTAAATTACAAATAGAGTTAACCCATTACTCCATAAATACTCCTTACTACGCCTTTGCAATCAGAATAGACCCAGATCAGATGGCTCCTGTATGAGCCGTCTAATCAGGATCTTCTCTGTTTGCTTATATGCTTAAGGTATAATACAAATATGATTCTACAGTTTCTGCATGGCCAAAATGCCTGTGTCATTATACAAATTGATCTAATTAATATTCATGACATCGGTATTTTCATACAAATTTTCATGGAGGAAAGGGTTAAACTACGACGGGTCATTTAACCTTCTAAAAACAATCTTTAATAGTCCTTTTAAATGTAGCAAGGTTGGTCAGTTTACTAGTATGAGAAGGTAGTGAGTTCCGTAGTTTACACCCCTGGAATGAGAAAGAGATCAGACCAAACCCTTTGACTTTAGAAAGAATAAATGATCCGCTTTCTCTCGATCTAGTACTATAAGATTGATCCATATATTCAGGAGATTGACAACTTATGATTTTAAAAACATGACACAGGGTAATCTGTTCCACTCTTTTGCCAACTGGTAACCAGTCAATGAAAAAAAATGTGCATGCTCAATACACTGAGTACAAATATGACTAATTTGTAACCTGAGTGAGTGAGTTGGGTTTTACGTCCGACCCAACAGTATTTCAGTTCAGCAGTTCAGCAGTAGTTCAGCAGACGGCATCCGCATGAGACAAGTTATAGTGCTGCCTCACTGGAATACTCCTGCCGCAGGTGCATGGCAAGGGCACCCCACCCAGTCACATTATCCTGACACCGGGCCGACCAGTCCTAGAACTACACCTTTATTGTCGAGCGTAGACAAGGGAGCTACTAGTACCAACTTTTAACGAATTTTGGTCTGTCGCGGCCGGGGATCGAACCAACGACCTTCCGTACCGCAGGCGGACGCTCTACCACTGAGCCACGCGGCCGGTCTGGGTAACCTGAAGCTTATCTTTCCAAAATTTGGTCAGACCATTATACCAGAAGGAACAAGCATAATCAAAATGACATTGGAGAAGAGATAAAACCAGGAGTCTTTTAGTGTAATCCGTGAGATAATCTTGCTTTCGGTAAAGAAACTTTAACCTGGCATTGCCTTTTTATTATAGAACTAGCCATGGATTCACCTGTAAGATTTTGATCTAATGTAGCACCTAAATACATGTAGGTACTTGACTGTTGAAGTAGAATTGATATCCTGTCCACTTCAAGTAATATGAAGATCACTGTTTGTCTTTATTTTTGGTTTGGATCGAAACAATATAGATTCTGTTTTTCCCAAATATAATAATATTTTTTTATCAATCAGCCGTTGATTAACCAACTACAGATCCTCAGTAAGCCTTTTCTCTATGACTGCCTTATATAGAACATGTATATGACATGGCTAAACATTCCTTTGTGTTTATATACAAATGTACAATTATACAAATTCAACTACTTGATACTCATTGTGCTATGAATATTTATGGAGTAAATGGTTAAAGCAAAAATGGCTAAGCTTTATATTAAAAGGTGGGCTTATAAATATATAACGTATATAGAAAATGCTGAATATCAATTGTACAATATATCACGAACCTTCATTGTACGATGTAACTCTATCATGTGCACGTTATAATAGCATCACAGAACTTGAACAGTAATCTCCCTTGAATACTCTCTGCAAGCTGTAGGCCCTACTACATGTAAATGGTTTTCTCTGATTTTATCCTTGATATATGTACACTGAATAACAAATTTCACTTTAATTTCTCGATTAGTATTAACAAATGGTTGTGGCATCTGTTACATACTTGGTTTGACTATAATTCGAATGATCTACATAAAGTTTAGATATTAAGAAAATGATCCCTCTTTAAATATTAAATCAGTTATCCACACTCTCATTGAAATATATACCGACTGCGTGGCTCAGTGGAAGAGCGCCTGCCTGTGGTACGGAAGGTCATGGGTTTGATCCCTGGCCGCGACAGACCAAAAGTCGTTAAAAGTTGGTACCAGTAGCTCCCTTGTCTCCGCTCGACATTAAAGGGGTAGTTCTAGGACTGGTCGGCCCGATGTCAGGATAATGTGACTGGGTCGGTGCCCATGCCATGTACCTGCGGCAGGGGTATTCCAGTGAGGCAGCACTATAACTTGTCTCATGTGGGTGACGTCTGCAAATAACTGAAATACTGTTGGTCGGACGTAAAACCCAACTCACTCAATCACTCACTCAAATATAAGGTGAATAACAGAGTAACTCAATTAAAAAGGCATATTACTCTCCAAATTTGACATGAGACTCGACTAATCTTAAGCGTGATTATCGGGATTGTTCGTAATAGCAAAATAAAATAGCAAAACAAAAAACCAGAAATAATCATGTTCCACGAGGATTGTATTCTTATAGCGCATTTGTCGGGATGAATTTATTATTTCAAGTATGTTATTGATTGATAATGAATACCTACGTAAATTTATTCGAAGATTACCGACGATAATAAACGGAATATGCATGAGTCTCGGGTCAAATTGGGAGAGCAATACTTCTTACTGGAGAGGTCATCCGACCTCTCCACAGTGTTGGGATTGGATGTCGGCATATTCTGGGATGGTTTACAATTTACGTGTATCTAGAGGAGATTTTAATGGAGACGGTAAAAAGAGAATCACCGTCTTTCGTCGTGGCTATAAGCATGCGCGAGTTTTGGTTATATAAAAAAATACGCAGTCATGGCTTTCCATACATACCTATAACTTACCAATAAGGAGTTTGAATATTAAAGTATTTATAGAAGACGTGGTTAATTTGAAGAAAAAAAAACATCATTTGAATCGAGAATGTCGATACAATAATTCAAATAAACATGATTATTTTATCGCCAGACACTCTGTTAACAAAATGCAATAAATATTTTAATTCGGACAGAATTCTAGTTACAGATGTCTCAGTTTCTATTTTAGACATGTTTACTGATAATCGATGGAGCTGAACAGATTATTTAGGTCTATGACGCTCCCCGCCCCTGTAAGAGCTTCTGAATTATGTGAACAGAAAATATCTACTTTTTATCTTTGCTTTCTGACTTGATTCTTTTAAAAGACGCGTTTCCCCAGCGATGGATTAATTAATATAACTAATATAACTTATATATAAATGAACATAATTTACTACAGCTGCCTCAGTAGTGTAATGGGCTAGAAGCGTTGACCGTTATCTATCAGATTTGCCTTTGTATGATCCGGCGTGGTTTCGCATCCACCTTTTTTCTTTTATTTCCCACCTTTTTTCTTTTTTTTATATAATTCTATTGGTTAATTTTCTTGCTATTCCGTAAACATATGCATATTTACAGAAATATGAAATAGTTCTATGGTTATAGAATAATTATGTCTTAGAAACGGCTACTAACCAAGAAACATGTATGTATATGTCTCTGACTAACCTAATAAACCTTCTACTACCGGAAGTAACCTAATATGATGAGCTGGCCCACTTGGAGGTGCTTGCTATATATCTAAACCAATGTTTTAACAGGCATTTCTAGTGACTTACACATTCATGAGGCAGGGGAGGGTCAATGACTGGTAAATAAAATATATTCTATATTCTATTCTATTCTAATAATCCTGAGTTTATCCGCATACGGCACAAGAAAAGATGACTGGATAAAGTCCAATACACAGAATACATTTTTCCCAAAAGAACTACTTGCAACGACCCAGAAGTGAACGCATACAGGGCCGACGCCGTATGTCAGACAAATCCTTTTCGGTAACTTTATATTATTTATAAGCATTTATCACCTAGGCAGTGGCGCTTGATAGACATCGTCTTAGTTCTGCTTATAGCGCACATGCATACTACATTTATTTGAATGTACAATAGTTATTTATAGAAACCCATTTACGATCCGGTGCCAAACCCCTGTCAAACGGCGCCTGTATATAGCAGCTGTTTGATAGGAAACTGCTACAGACCTCTTCGAAAAGGATTTGTCTGACATACGTAGAAATGCGTGTTTATGGAGTAAAGGGTTAATCCGATATTCATGTTATGACTAGCACCTCCGGCATTCCGTCCATCTTACCTTCTAATCTTGATATATATCTGAGCAAACAGTCTTACTTTTAATTTGGCATGTGTATCACAGGTGCTAGGCGTGTGGCCATTTCACAAATACTGCTTAAAAAAAATCAAAAAAAAAAATCCAAAAAAAAATCGTATAGTATATTACTATATAGTAGATCTAATACTATACGATTTTTTTTTTTTTTTTTTTTTTTTATAATGTCAAGTTATGATGTCTAAACGTATTTGAAGGTATTTATAAGCAGTATTTGTGAAATGGCCACACGCCTAGCACCTGTGGTTTTAGAGAGACAATCAACCTGGATTCCGTTTAACCTAAGACCGTACAACCGAAATCATCGTAAATCCTAATTAACGTCAACGCATACAACTCGGATAAGTTATCGTACATTGTAGTCTACAGCAATAAAGATTAACTTTGTACAACAGAAATTATCGTTAGCTCTACAAAAAGACGATCGTATCTTCCAGTTGTAACGTCCAGTTGTAACAACTTCCGGTTGCAACTTCCAGTTGTAACTTCCAGTTGCATTCGTCGTATATAAGAACTTAGGACAATTTCTGTTGTACATGTACGATCTTTAGTAAGACGGGTCCCTGATCTATTGCATCTATGCTAATACTATAGGGAAAATTTGTATTCATCCGGAGTTTTGAGCAATTTGGACATGGAAATGACAAAGAAGCTCCTGGATTCTGTTACGAAATGATTGTTTGGTTTGTTTTCATTTGTATATTTATTAAATGATTTTATTTCTGTATTGATGCAATTGAATTTGTGTTAATATTATGTTTTAATTACATGAATATTCGTGGAGTAAATATGTAATGACGACTGTATAGTTTGGCAAACTAATAATCATCAATTTTATTATTTTTTCAGGTTCGCCGCAACTTATTTCACCTATGCATTAAAGATGACGGATGACATGCAAAAAAACTATCTCCAATTATTATTTTTCACACCAAGTATCGAGGTAAAGTGTTAAATAAAAGCAATATAATTTGATTATGATATTCTGTTATCACACGATTATCTACGTGCATGCTCTAATCCCCCCCACTGGTGCCCCCGATAAGCCCTCCCCCATAAATGGCTGACTGGTCAAGCCAGAGAAAAACTCGATGGTAATAAAGTAAACTGGATTTTCACGGTTTTTGTGATATATTTCGTGGTGTTTCGTGAATGCAATAGATAGCAGAGATTAGTGGCTATTAATTAATGCAAAAATAAAAAAAAATAGATTTTTTTCGTGGTTCCTGCCTATCATGGTACCTTAAAGCTTCACTGAAAGGAGTAACACTTACTAAGTGACGGGCAATGACGGGACGTCATTCTCTCAGAGGGGGGAGGTATGTAACCAGTTGGATCTTAAGGGATTTAACTGTGGTTAGCTTGATGATAATGTTTAGTTGTTGTGAAAGGATTTTCTCCCTTTACTCGGTGGTTCTTGTTTGTTGTATAGCATAATGGGTATAATGCATATCATTGCACGAGACTGGCCAGTCTTGTATAGGTGCATGGGGTCAGTCTTAGCCAGTATTTCAAAGAGTAAAGTCATTCTTTGGTTTGAAGTTGACGTAGCATGATTGTTGTTTAGTAGAAAGTTAGTTTACATCCTATTTGGTGCTAGTTTATTAATTTGTACTGGAGTTAAAATGCAAAGTACCATTTTATCATATGGGAATAATTAAGTTAGATTAATGTGTCAGTTTTCGTGGGAAATGTATTTCTATTGTTTAAATTCCTTTCTTCAGTATTAAGTTTGGTAAATTTCCTTCATAATGTCTAACTCATATTTTACTGACAATAACACATTAACCATATTCATACATTAAACTAATCCTATAATTTGCAGTTTAACCTCATATTGACGAGAGTGTAGAGAAAGGGTGGGCAGAACAGCTCTGTTCCCATAGAAATGATGAGTATTGAAATGCATGTATTTATTGAATGACCGTTGTTGTACCCTTATATTATTACATGTATGCCCGATATGGTGAATTTATAATTAAATGTTCCTAAAGTTACGTTTATTTCCAGACCTTAAACTTCGAATAACCTTCAAATAGCCATATTAAAGATAAACTCAGTCATCGCCTTGTCTGTTCCAAACGTCCAAACAACCCGACCCCCCCCTCCCTTAAATGCTTGAATGTGCTGTCTTAGATGTACTGTTATTAATGTTTCAAACGCGCTGTCATTAAAGTTCTAAATGTGCTGCTAACTAAATGTGTTGTCTAAATGTGCTGTGATTAACCTGTTAATGTGCCGTCTTAACTGACATTAACGGTGTAATTGTGATGCTATTAAAATACAACTTTGGTATACAGGAGCTGTCTGATCTAGGCCTAATCTGTTTGCAAAAGAACTCGTGAAAATACGTCTATATTAGGTAAACAACCAAATGTAAAAAAAATATTTTACATTGGGTTAGACTCAAATTGGAGTTGATGATAACATGTAAATACAATATTTATTGTGCTCTCCAAGGCGTTATATCATTCTTGAATAATAAATAGCATGCCATTCAAAATAAAAATAAACCACACTTTTTTTCTTTTGACCAACACGAAAAGAGCTCACACCAAAATTATCTTAGCCTTATATATTCACGTCTTACTTTATTCGATATACACATCAAACCCGTGATCTATTTAGGGGCACGCATGTTTTGCTTTACCAATTAAAGTAGAACCTCTCTAATAAATGCGACCACTTAATAAATACCAATTAATGGGTTACTTTAAAAGAATGTGACTGCTTAATGCGGTATTAAGCTACCACCTGCCTGTAAGCTCCATATCTATTTTGGTTGTCGCATCGGAGATGGTTTACAGGATTATCTAATTTGTTTGTTGCTTCCGTGCATGAATATAAATGTGTTTAATCATAAGGAAACAATTAGCTATCACTATCAACCATGTTTATAGTTGGGTGACTAGATAATGGTCCTGTTTTTGCTTATCATGAAATAAAATGGAATGACCTGTTATTTTTTAACTTCATCTCTACATCATTAACTCTTTCCAACCAGCCATATAACTCTATTAGTACCAACAGTGTTATCTGCTTGTCCCATTTTCGTCTCCTTCAACTATTCGAGTGCACGTTTTACAATAACTTTACTAAAATATACACAGTGTCAAACAGTTCTCAAGTTTTTGATTCAAAATCAAAAGCTTGAGAACTCAAATCTGACCAATCAAAAGCTTGAGAACAAAACTCAGGCTCAACTAAAAGCTTTATAAGCATGGACCCAGATGAGACACCAACTTACTCGGCTTCTCGTCTTGATTTAACTTTTCACATTTTAACCTTGTCAGACTTTTAATCTTCCATTTCAAGACATATAAGACATTTGCCCCATATAGAACTTTACCAAATTAATAAAAACAAATATCTCTTTAATCCATAGATATGTCTTTGAATGTATTTGCATAACAGAGTAGACCCAGATCAGACGACTCCTATACGAGCCGTCTGTTCAGGGGCTGCTCTGTTTGAATTTGAAATAATATACCGGGTATACTCGAATCTATAGATAGATAGATTAGATTGGTAGATAAATAGCTTTATTTCAATATTGTGCAAGTAACATGGTTACAACAGCAATACACTGACAAAAATTCTCAACATTGTGATAATTAAAGCAATGCATATATAAACATCATGAAATAATTAATGAACCATGTCAGTCGTGTGAATATCAAGGATGACACAAAAAAGGAACATGATCTCTTATTTCCATTGCGGTCCTCGATAGTTATGGTCTGAAGGCATGAAAACGATATAGAATAAAATTAATTGAAATACTTTGGTTAAGAAATTTTGTAAATTACAAATAGAGTTAACCCATTACTCCATAAATACTCCTTACTACGCCTTTGCAATCAGAATAGACCCAGATCAGATGGCTCCTGTATGAGCCGTCTAATCAGGATCTTCTCTGTTTGCTTATATGCTTAAGGTATAATACAAATATGATTCTACAGTTTCTGCATGGCCAAAATGCCTGTGTCATTATACAAATTGATCTAATTAATATTCATGACATCGGTATTTTCATACAAATTTTCATGGAGGAAAGGGTTAAACTACGACGGGTCATTTAACCTTCTAAAAACAATCTTTAATAGTCCTTTTAAATGTAGCAAGGTTGGTCAGTTTACTAGTATGAGAAGGTAGTGAGTTCCGTAGTTTACACCCCTTGAATGAGAAAGAGATCAGACCAAACCCTTTGACTTTAGAAAGAATAAATGATCCGCTTTCTCTCGATCTAGTACTATAAGATTGAGATACAAAATATTGATCCATATATTCAGGAGATTGACAACTTATGATTTTAAAAACATGACACAGGGTAATCTGTTCCACTCTTTTGCCAACTGGTAACCAGTCAATGAAAAAAAATGTGCATGCTCAATACACTGAGTACAAATATGACTAATTTGTAACCTGAGTGAGTGAGTTGGGTTTTACGTCCGACCCAACAGTATTTCAGTTCAGCAGTTCAGCAGTAGTTCAGCAGACGGCATCCGCATGAGACAAGTTATAGTGCTGCCTCACTGGAATACTCCTGCCGCAGGTGCATGGCAAGGGCACCCCACCCAGTCACATTATCCTGACACCGGGCCGACCAGTCCTAGAACTACACCTTTATTGTCGAGCGTAGACAAGGGAGCTACTAGTACCAACTTTTAACGAATTTTGGTCTGTCGCGGCCGGGGATCGAACCAACGACCTTCCGTACCGCAGGCGGACGCTCTACCACTGAGCCACGCGGCCGGTCTGGGTAACCTGAAGCTTATCTTTCCAAAATTTGGTCAGACCATTATACCAGAAGGAACAAGCATAATCAAAATGACATTGGAGAAGAGATAAAACCAGGAGTCTTTTAGTGTAATCCGTGAGATAATCTTGCTTTCGGTAAAGAAACTTTAACCTGGCATTGCCTTTTTATTATAGAACTAGCCATGGATTCACCTGTAAGATTTTGATCTAATGTAGCACCTAAATACATGTAGGTACTTGACTGTTGAAGTAGAATTGATATCCTGTCCACTTCAAGTAATATGAAGATCACTGTTTGTCTTTATTTTTGGTTTGGATCGAAACAATATAGATTCTGTTTTTCCCAAATATAATAATATTTTTTTATCAATCAGCCGTTGATTAACCAACTACAGATCCTCAGTAAGCCTTTTCTCTATGACTGCCTTATATAGAACATGTATATGACATGGCTAAACATTCCTTTGTGTTTATATACAAATGTACAATTATACAAATTCAACTACTTGATACTCATTGTGCTATGAATATTTATGGAGTAAATGGTTAAAGCAAAAATGGCTAAGCTTTATATTAAAAGGTGGGCTTATAAATATATAACGTATATAGAAAATGCTGAATATCATTTGTACAATATATCACGAACCTTCATTGTACGATGTAACTCTATCATGTGCACGTTATAATAGCATCACAGAACTTGAACAGTAATCTCCCTTGAATACTCTCTGCAAGCTGTAGGCCCTACTACATGTAAATGGTTTTCTCTGATTTTATCCTTGATATCTGTACACTGAATAACAAATTTCACTTTAATTTCTCGATTAGTATTAACAAATGGTTGTGGCATCTGTTACATACTTGGTTTGACTATAATTCGAATGATCTACATAAAGTTTAGATATTAAGAAAATGATCCCTCTTTAAATATTAAATCAGTTATCCACACTCTCATTGAAATATATACCGACTGCGTGGCTCAGTGGAAGAGCGCCCGCCTGTGGTACGGAAGGTCATGGGTTTGATCCCTGGCCGCGACAGACCAAAAGTCGTTAAAAGTTGGTACCAGTAGCTCCCTTGTCTCCGCTCGACATTAAAGGGGTAGTTCTAGGACTGGTCGGCCCGATGTCAGGATAATGTGACTGGGTCGGTGCCCATGCCATGTACCTGCGGCAGGGGTATTCCAGTGAGGCAGCACTATAACTTGTCTCATGTGGGTGACGTCTGCAAATAACTGAAATACTGTTGGTCGGACGTAAAACCCAACTCACTCAATCACTCACTCAAATATAAGGTGAATAACAGAGTAACTCAATTAAAAAGGCATATTACTCTCCAAATTTGACATGAGACTCGACTAATCTTAGGCGTGATTATCGGGATTGTTCGTAATAGCAAAAAAAATAGCAAAACAAAAAACCAGAAATAATCATGTTCCACGAGGATTGTATTCTTATAGCGCATTTGTCGGGATGAATTTATTATTTCAAGTATGTTATTGATTGATAATGAATACCTACGTAAATTTATTCGAAGATTACCGACGATAATAATCGGAATATGCATGAGTCTCGGGTCAAATTGGGAGAGCAATACTTCTTATTGGAGAGGTCATCCGACCTCTCCACAGTGTTGGGATTGGATGTCGGCATATTCTGGGATGGTTTACAATTTACGTGTATCTAGAGGAGATTTTAATGGAGACGGTAAAAAGAGAATCACCGTCTTTCGTCGTGGCTATAAGCATGCGCGAGTTTTGGTTATATAAAAAAAATACGCAGTCATGGCTTTCCATACATACCTATAACTTACCAATAAGGAGTTTGAATATTAAAGTATTTATAGAAGACGTGGTTAATTTGAAGAAAAAAAAACATCATTTGAATCGAGAATGCCGATACAATAATTCAAATAAACATGATTATTTTATCGCCAGACACTCTGTTAACAAAATGCAATAAATATTTTAATTCGGACAGAATTCTAGTTACAGATGTCTCAGTTTCTATTTTAGACATGTTTACTGATAATCGATGGAGCTGAACAGATTATTTAGGTCTATGACGCTCCCCGCCCCTGTAAGAGCTTCTGAATTATGTGAACAGAAAATATCTACTTTTTATCTTTGCTTTCTGACTTGATTCTTTTAAAAGACGCGTTTCCCCAGCGATGGATTAATTAATATAACTAATATAACTTATATATAAATGAACATAATTTACTACAGCTGCCTCAGTAGTGTAATGGGCTAGAAGCGTTGACCGTTATCTATCAGATTTGCCTTTGTATGATCCGGCGTGGTTTCGCATCCACCTTTTTTCTTTTATTTCCCACCTTTTTTCTTTTTTTATATAATTCTATTGGTTAATTTTCTTGCTATTCCGTAAACATATGCATATTTACAGAAATATGAAATAGTTCTATGGTTATAGAATAATTATGTCTTAGAAACGGCTACTAACCAAGAAACATGTATGTATATGTCTCTGACTAACCTAATAAACCTTCTACTACCGGAAGTAACCTAATAGGATGAGCTGGCCCACTTGGAGGTGCTTGCTATATATCTAAACCAATGTTTTAACAGGCATTTCTAGTGACTTACACATTCATGAGGCAGGGGAGGGTCAATGACTGGTAAATAAAATATATTCTATATTCTATTCTATTCTAATAATCCTGAGTTTATCCGCATACGGCACAAGAAAAGATGACTGGATAAAGTCCAATACACAGAATACATTTTTCCCAAAAGAACTACTTGCAACGACCCAGAAGTGAACGCATACAGGGCCGACGCCGTATGTCAGACAAATCCTTTTCGGTAACTTTATATTATTTATAAGCATTTATCACCTAGGCAGTGGCGCTTGATAGACATCGTCTTAGTTCTGCTTATAGCGCACATGCATACTACATTTATTTGAATGTACAATAGTTATTTATAGAAACCCATTTACGATCCGGTGCCAAACCCCTGTCAAACGGCGCCTGTATATAGCAGCTGTTTGATAGGAAACTGCTACAGACCTCTTCGAAAAGGATTTGTCTGACATACGTAGAAATGCGTGTTTATGGAGTAAAGGGTTAATCCGATATTCATGTTATGACTAGCACCTCCGGCATTCCGTCCATCTTACCTTCTAATCTTGATATATATCTGAGCAAACAGTCTTACTTTTAATTTGGCATGTGTATCACAGGTGCTAGGCGTGTGGCCATTTCACAAATACTGCTTAAAAAAATCCAAAAAAAAATCCAAAAAAAAATCGTATAGTATATTACTATATAGTAGATCTAATACTATACGATTTTTTTTTTTTTTTTTTTTTTTTATAATGTCAAGTTATGATGTCTAAACGTATTTGAAGGTATTTATAAGCAGTATTTGTGAAATGGCCACACGCCTAGCACCTGTGGTTTTAGAGAGACAATCAACCTGGATTCCGTTTAACCTAAGACCGTACAACCGAAATCATCGTAAATCCTAATTAACGTCAACGCATACAACTCGGATAAGTTATCGTACATTGTAGTCTACAGCAATAAAGATTAACTTTGTACAACAGAAATTATCGTTAGCTCTACAAAAAGACGATCGTATCTTCCAGTTGTAACGTCCAGTTGTAACAACTTCCGGTTGCAACTTCCAGTTGTAACTTCCAGTTGCATTCGTCGTATATAAGAACTTAGGACAATTTCTGTTGTACATGTACGATCTTTAGTAAGACGGGCCCTGATCTATTGCATCTATGCTAATACTATAGGGAAAATTTGTATTCATCCGGAGTTTTGAGCAATTTGGACATGGAAATGACAAAGAAGCTCCTGGATGCTGTTACGAAATGATTGTTTGTTTTGTTTTCATTTGTATATTTATTAAATGATTTTATTTCTGTATTGATGCAATTGAATTTGTGTTAATATTATGTTTTAATTACATGAATATTCGTGGAGTAAATATGTAATGACGACTGTATAGTTTGGCAAACTAATAATCATCAATTTTATTATTTTTTCAGGTTCGCCGCAACTTATTTCACCTATGCATTAAAGATGACGGATGACATGCAAAAAAACTATCTCCAATTATTATTTTTCACACCAAGTATCGAGGTAAAGTGTTAAATAAAAGCAATATAATTTGATTATGATATTCTGTTATCACACGATTATCTACGTGCATGCTCTAATCCCCCCCCCCCCACTGGTGCCCCCGATAAGCCCTCCCCCATAAATGGCTGACTGGTCAAGCCAGAGAAAAACTCGATGGTAATAAAGTAAACTGGATTTTCACGGTTTTTGTGATATATTTCGTGGTGTTTCGTGAATGCAATAGATAGCAGAGATTAGTGGCTATTAATTAATGCAAAAATAAAAAAAATAGATTTTTTTCGTGGTTCCTGCCTATCATGGTACCTTAAAGCTTCACTGAAAGGAGTAACACTTACTAAGTGACGGGCAATGACGGGACGTCATTCTCTCAGAGGGGGGAGGTATGTAACCAGTTGGATCTTAAGGGATTTAACTGTGGTTAGCTTGATGATAATGTTTAGTTGTTGTGAAAGGATTTTCTCCCTTTACTCGGTGGTTCTTGTTTGTTGTATAGCATAATGGGTATAATGCATATCATTGCACGAGACTGGCCAGTCTTGTATAGGTGCATGGGGTCAGTCTTAGCCAGTATTTCAAAGAGTAAAGTCATTCTTTGGTTTGAAGTTGACGTAGCATGATTGTTGTTTAGTAGAAAGTTAGTTTACATCCTATTTGGTGCTAGTTTATTAATTTGTACTGGAGTTAAAATGCAAAGTACCATTTTATCATATGGGAATAATTAAGTTAGATTAATGTGTCAGTTTTCGTGGGAAATGTATTTCTATTGTTTAAATTCCTTTCTTCAGTATTAAGTTTGGTAAATTTCCTTCATAATGTCTAACTCATATTTTACTGACAATAACACATTAACCATATTCATACATTAAACTAATCCTATAATTTGCAGTTTAACCTCATATTGACGAGAGTGTAGAGAAAGGGTGGGCAGAACAGCTCTGTTCCCATAGAAATGATGAGTATTGAAATGCATGTATTTATTGAATGACCGTTGTTGTACCCTTATATTATTACATGTATGCCCGATATGGTGAATTTATAATTAAATGTTCCTAAAGTTACGTTTATTTCCAGACCTTAAACTTCGAATAACCTTCAAATAGCCATATTAAAGATAAACTCAGTCATCGCCTTGTCTGTTCCAAACGTCCAAACAACCCGACCCCCCCCCCCCAGTTACATTAAATTAACAGACTCGGTAACAGACTCAATAATAACCTGTGAATATTTGGCGTATTTATATTTTATAGTCATATTGTGTAATTCTCAAATACTCAATTGAGTCCGCACTTAAATCGTTAAGAGACATGTAGTCTCGAATAAGAGACTCCGCTGGGTCGATCGCTTATATATTTATTTGAGTAGATATTTTTTATTAAAGTACAAAAATGAGTCATGCAGGAAATACCACATACAGAACAAACACTCGCCCGAACAGCAACACAAGGAAACAGCAAATGTACATGGGTAGAAAAAACAACAAGAGACGCACAAAGACAAAACAAACATTCAATAGGAGGAAGATGGAAGTACCGCCTTGGAACGGTCAGTGACAAAAGTCACCGGGGGTTTAAACCGGTTTATGGGCGCCCAACCTCACCCTTATTCCATCCCCATCCTAAAAGACAAACAGTGTAAATAAACGTATCCCCTCTCCGACTAATCTACAACAACCGCGACAGCAAATACAGTGGTAAAGTGCATGTATAACAAAAAAACATTTAATTGAACATACTGTATCCACCTATCGCTAGTGTACTCAATGATTGAGCTGCAAACAGAGTAACTGTAGAAAAGTAATAAAGGGTACGACAAAAATGAAATAGTACAGATATCCGACGTTCTCCTTCCATTTCTGGATTTAAGAGGTCGCCTTCATAGAGTACTAAACCTTTCTTGTCGGCGTACATGCAAAGAGGCCAGCGTGATTGCCAACTGTAAAAGGGTTCACAACCAAACATGCAGTATGTTGTAATAATACAGGATCATATCCCTTTTTAATGAATTGTTTTATATATTTGATGAACAAAGTGAGAAAATGGGTATGTCCAATAATTCTACGAAGTTTGTAAATCACATCACCATAAAATTCAGGATGTGAAATACCGTGTCGCAAAAGTACCTTGAGATTACATTTGTACTTGCCAATAAGCGAGAGATTTCGATAGTAAAATTTAGAGAAAGTTTTTCTTAGTTTATGGTATCTATATCCTTGTTTAAGCAGTTTTTCAGTTAAAATGAGATTTCGACTGTTAAAATCGTCAATAGATGAACAAGCTCTAGCAAAACGAATAAGTTGAGATATATAAACCCCGTAAGATGGAGCACGGGGAACATCCCCGTCAAGATGAGGAAAATTTACAATATTAAAATCAAAATCATCTCTTTTGTCATATATTTTAGAAGAAATCATTCCATTATTAATTTTAAGGTCTAGGTCAAGAAACGCTGCATAATTGTCGGACGGGTTAGCTTTATTCAATTTGAGTTCTTTAGGATAAATTGTAGGAATCAGAGCATTAAAGAAAGGGTTATCTAAGTTAAAAATATCATCCAAATATCGACAAGTATCATTGAAGGCTTTTATAACATCTTCTTGTGATTGAGGATTCAAACTCAACATGAAATCTCTCTCATAGCAGTACAAAAACAAATCTGCGACAAGTGGTGCACAATTCGTACCCATGGGAATACCAATTACCTGACGGTATATAGCATTCCCATAACGTACAAATATGTTGTCCAAAAGAAAGGTTAGTGCTTCGCAAACTTCTGAGCAAGTCCAATTGGTGTAATACTTCATTTGCTCGTCAGTAAAGAAAGCTTTTTCAGCATTACATGCCAAGAATGATGTTTTTTCTCGGGCAAATACTTTCTGGATCAAGTTAGTAAGCTTATCCTTAATTAAAACATGAGGAAGAGTTGTGTACAGAGTAGAAAAATCGTACGTGCTTACAGTGGATGCAAGATACCTTTTGTTCTTAAGTTTGTTTAAGACTTCTGAAGAGTTCTTAATAGACCAGAAGATATTTATTCCAGAATTTTCATAAGTCTTATCACAGTAAAATTTTAAATGTTCCTTTACCTTCGTTAAGCAAGAAGTCAAAAGTATAGACAATTTAGTAGTTGTACATGAACTAGAATTTGCAATGAAACGCGCTTTATATGGTTTTTTATGTAGTTTTGGTAACCAATACATAGTAGGAAGTTTATGTTGTGTAATTTTAATATCGGTTCCAAATTGTTCACACTTTTTGACATGGTCTGAAATGATGGTCTTTTCGTCAGTGGTAACTGAAATGTATGACTTGGTATTAGTAATTTCCTGCTTCAAGACATCGATATAATGTAATCGTCAAATAATAATCACATTATTTGATGCCTTATCAGCAGGAACAAAAACGTATTTTGAATGGAAATCCTGTAAACCCTTTTTAAGATGTCTAAATGAAGTTCTAGGTTTAGGTGGAAGAAGGTGTTTATTAGAGCTGTAAAAGGAAATGCGTTTATCAATTATATCAAAAATTAGTTTTTTCCAACAAGAAAGGGCAGTAGACTCAACATGTTCTCTTCGACACCATTTAATACTAAAATTTTGTAAAGCCTCCGCAATCTGAACTCGACAAGAGTTAAAATCTATCAAGGATGGTATTCTATATTTGGGACCTTTATTCAAAAGAGATCGTAGACGTTTATCTTTAATTATCTCAAAATTACCAGTAATCACATGACCAGCCGGAGAATAGCAAAATTTTGAGGTGGCGCAATCTCAATTATCAGGAATATTATCATTAATATTAAGGTCGGCCACAATTTTATTGTAGTTGAAAATTGTATTTCTGATGGGTTTGTTATATTTGTAGCAGATGATAGGTGGTTCTGTATTTTTAAAGTATTTAGGAATAGCGTTATTAAAGTTGATTTGAGTAAGAAGTTGAGATTGTTCGTGAAACCGGACCTGGGCCCGTATTCATAAAGCTCCTATAAGGATTTTCATAAGACTTTTTTTTAAACTAAGCGGAAATATTCACTACAGTACAGTTTGGCTATTTTATATCAATCGTCACTGAAAAACTTCGATTTTTAACATTGAAGAGAACGGACGACAGCCATCTATTTTTTTCCTTAAATTTCCATAGTTCCTTAACTTTTAAGGGAAAACGGCCAGTTTAAGAAATTTCTAAAGTTAAGATGATTTATGAATCCAGCCTAAGAAATTTCTTAATTTTGATATGAAAAGTTGAGGGGAAAATTTAAAACTAAGGATTTTTTCCCCTTAGGAGCTTTATGAATACGGGCCTGCGCTCATGACGCGCATATTTCAGTGATAAGGGTTATAAAAGTAAGCAATTTTTAAAGTACCATAGTCATATTTAATAAACGATCCTGTTGGTTACATTTTCAACTGGGACTTCTTTGATTTGATGTTTGTACACTGTTAGTTGCTCAGATAACCCTTTACTCCACGAATAGCCATGTAAGAAACAATGACATCATGACTATAAATTAAAAATATAAGTTGTTAATTAAAAACTTAATTTAACACATGAACACGTGATTGTTCTGCCATGGCAGAAACTGTATAATCATATCTCCTATATCTAGATCATGTTCATATGGTTCCTATAGGAGACGTCTTATCTGGGTCTACTCTGTTTGAAAAGGCATTAAAAGGAGTGATAATAGTGATAAAAATATAGAGTAAAGGGCAATCCGGAATATCACTGCATTTAGCTACCACTTTTATTTAACCCTTTACTCCATAGATATGCCTTTCTGTGCCTTTGCAAACAGAGTAAACCCAGATCAGCAGTCTGGTCAGGGTCTGTCCTGATTGCTTACAATATACCTCATACGTTCCCCAATTTAACACTATCAACTTATCAGTACAACGTGTTACCGTTAATGTTTACAAGTGAAGTTTCCATTCCTCTTTCGAAATTGCTCTGAGACGACGTCATATTTGCTCTGTGATGACGTCATGTTTTTTTGTCATGTCGTCATACAATTAGATATCTAATGTCAGCAAAATAAGAGTTGTTCGTTTCTTAATTAGGTAAATTGGGTCTCTGACTGGTAATAAATTCGTTACACGGTAATTTGGCAGGGTGTACGGGCTGGTATGACCGGGTTAGACCACGTATTTCCTTCGGCTAACGCCTCAGGAAATACGGGATCTAACCCTGTCATACCAGCCCGTACACCCTGTCAAATAACCGTGTAACTAATAACATTTAGGCCTATACTACCCACCCGATATTCTTGTGTCCTTCTTCTTCTTCTTCTTCTATATTAATGGCTATCACTCACTATTGAGTATTATCGCCATGCACGGGGGTTAAAAAGTATGATAGACTGTTTGGAGGCACAAGCTACTCAATCCACTTGGTACCTCCAAACAGGGTGGTGCAAAGACCTAAAAACATACAAGAAAGTGAAATAAAATCCCTACTTACAAGAAATGTGCAAGAACGTTAGTATTGTTAAAAACAGTGCTTGTGCTTGTCCTTGTGCTATTATAGCAAATTTAATTAATCTAATTAATATTCATGACGTCAGTATGTTTACATGAATATTCATGGAGGAAAGGGTTAAACATGAAAAACAGCTATAATTGTCTTTATTTAGGCCTAGTGGTTATTTGATAGGATTTAGCTGTTCTATTGGTCGCCAAATATGTTAATTTGGTGCGTTTATCATGCAGGGCCATCACTTTGCTCTCCGTGTATGTCATAGGAATTTCAGAAAGACTAAAGATCCTGTGTCTGAATTGAGGAGATTCGTAGTTCTTGTGAACGGTCGCATTGGAAATAGAGGCTAATTTCGTTTTCAGTTTTAGAATGTTCGTGTTATCAGAGATGTGTACGTAGGCCTATGAATGGTGATAATAATAGGGTTTTAAGAAGTCTCTCGTCTCGTGGTGTAGTGAAAATAAGAAAAATATCCTCCAGTGTAGGCTATCACTAAGGCATTAACATTCTGACCAGATCAATGAGATTTTAAAATTGAGTGTTTCGAATGGAAATTGTTAATGCCCAACATGTCGGGAACCCTCAGACTCGAGTAAACCTGTTGTGCATAGTAAACTCAGCCTACTCCAAATCTGTAGGTTATCCCGGGTTGAAAATCGAACGCGCCCACAAAGTAGGTCAAATTATTGCCAAGATGAAAATGGCAACCGATAATTCGACTGTTATCAGAAGAAATCGCCCAGGAACGAAATCTCAGGTATTTACTAGAACCTTTGTTTAGACTTTCAATTAAATCAGATATGAACTTCCATACCCTAGCTGTATGCTGAATTTCCGAATCGGTTTATGAGCTTGTCATGTGTTTTCGTGGTGTTGATATGTCAAGCTGAGGACTTCAAAGTGTGTAATTCATTTATTAATTTATTTTAGACTATTAAAGTAAAACGCTGCCCCGGAAGCAACATAAATCGAATGATTGTAAAAATGATAACTTGATTTAACCTTTTCTCTTTTTGAATATTCATGTAAGAAATAATGACATAATGAATATTCATTAGCTCAATTTCCAATATCGTAAAATCTTCAAGGCATTTGAAGTAGCAATACTCCTTCAAAATTGAAGATTATGTATTGACGCTGGAGAAAAAAATCGGTGTATAATATACAGGCTTCAGTCAGAAGTGAAATAGTGCTAAAGTAAAAGTCAGGTTTAAAACTATATACACTGATTGCTCTTTATACTGAAGAAGTTATTGACATGACAACAGGCACAGTGACAATTGTTTTGAAATTGTCGACTGTACCTGCTTCATGGGCGATGAGGGGCAACATGTTCCACTGACAGATAACCATTTGACAAGAACCATAGAATCATATATCTAAAAATATATCATAGTAAAGAGAGCATATTCATTGTGTCACTGATTTTCTGTGCATTTTGATAATGATTGGCCTATTCTCTCATTAGGATGCCCTTTGTCTTTGACTCCTCTGTGAAAGTGAAGAGTGATAATATGAGTGAAGGGGTAAATCTAGACCTGTATACTAGATATTTTAATAGTTTCCCCTTAGGTTAGACACTATGCATATATGGATGGTAAATAAAACACAATTCATGTAGAAGCCGCGTTATTATCTGGGTCTACTCTATTTGAAGATGATTGAAAAAGCGTTATATGCGAAGGAAAGAGTTACGCAGTTCCTATTATATAATAAATTATATCATCTATACCTGCACGGCAAATACATCAAATTTACATATACATGTATACAGAATGAACAAAGCTATACATGGTTCTACAGGCTAAAATATATTAAATGTCAAATTGCATAAGCAAACAGAACAGACCCTGATCAGACGACTCATGTAGAAGCTGTGTTATCTGGGTCAACTCTATTTGATTTAGATCTGGTTCTAAACTATAACATCGGCATTTGCGATAATTGCCAGCACGCGTCTATTTTATCACCTCACAACTTAAATTACACTTAACTTATACACATGGGAACTACCGCACAGTTTGATCTGGATTGAAACTATGAGTTTTATCAAATACAGCATGATTAGATCTGGGGGTAAGCTATGAAGTCGGCAATGTGCCATAATTTCCATCACGCGCCAGTCAATCATTATTTCATTACGTAATCATAGAATTTATTATCAAATTAAATTTGATCTTGATCTGGGTCAGAAATATGTCACATTCCGATAAACTTGGTTGAATACAAATTTGAATGCATGAAGTGCACATTTGATTTTTATGAAAAACAACATGATCTGTGTAAAAACTATCAAAACGGAAGTTTGTGATAATCGCAAATACATGTTTCCCTCGTCCCCACTAAACACATCTACTATGTAAAAAAAACCACAAGCACAATTTTAGCAGTTTAAACAGACCTCTTTTTATCGATATAATGTGATTTAGATCTGGGTCTAAACTATGAAATCTGTAGTTTGCATAATTGTCAGCATGCATCTATTGGATAGGCTAACATCAAATGCTTATGTTATATCGATAAAACAATTATTCATAAATATTTAAACAAATTGAATCTACCACTTTTTACAAAATTTAACGTGATATTGATCTGGGTCTGAACTATCATTGGGCAGTTTGCCATAATTGCAGACACACACCTACTTGAAAAGCTAATATCAAGTACGCAGTCGCAGCATAGGTGTGAAAACGTAATCCCTATGTAATGATAAGGTCGATGAAACGACTTTGGGTTTACTATATAAATTAAGGTCGACGAACGGGAAGGTCGACGAAACGACCATCACCCCATTTGCTCTATTGGAGCCAAAGCCACAATAGTTTAAAAACCACACAGTTCTAAAATATACCTCTTTTTTCAAGTAATGCTTCTTTGAAGTACGGTACATGTAGATTTATTCAAAGAGGTTGTGTCTAAAAATTAACCAATCGTGTACATGAGGGAATTTGTTAACAAGTTAACAAGTCTGTGTCTAAGAATGATGCAACTCTCTTTTAAAACTCTTCACCCCATATACAGTCAGGCACGTACCCAGGTGAGGGGCTCAGCTGAACTTCAATATCTTGAACTCGGATAACTCAAATTTCATGATAAGATAAATTTGAACTAAAAAAAATAATTCCTTCCAAAATTTACTATGTATCACTGTGCATATATCAAGAAGCACATGTAACAGCTTAATGCAGGTCGATTGTAATGCTGAAAGATCCTCAATTCATTTTAGATATTGCAACAGTATTTCTAAATCTGGTAAATTATATTAACCCTTTCTCTGATATAAATGATTTTCACGTCTCTGCAAACAGAGTAGACGCAGATCAGACAGCTCCTGAAGGAGCCATCTGATCAGGTTCTGCTGTGTTTGCATATAGAAATTATATAGATGTGGTTCTACAGTTTCTGCCAAGGTTAAAAATCCAATGTCTTTGTACGGTGTACCAGTATAAAAATTCAACCAATGAATATTCATGATGTCATTATTTCTTACATGAATATGGGTAAAATATCTGAGCTACTCTGTAAAGTGCATATTGTATTATCGTTGGCTTTATTGCTCCATGATCTTTTTGTGTAGTAGCATGGGGTACCTCATTGGTCATTATATCAACACTTTACACTATGAATATTCATGAAAGAAATAATGAAATCATGAATATTAATTAGATTATTTGTTATGGACACTGTAATAATAGCATATAGACACAAACAGTTTTGGCTATGGCAGAAACTGTAAAATCATACCTATCATAAGCAAACAAAGTAGACCCTTATCAGATGACTACTAAAGGAGCTATATGCTGCTATATCTGATCTGGGTCTACTCTGTTTGCAAAGGCGTAGAAAGACATATTTATGGAGTAAAGTGCTAATCTGGCAGTGGTACAGAAAGCAACAACATGACATAACATGTTAAAAAGTGTTGAATAAGGCTGATGCATTTGTTGAATTTTAACCCTTTCCCCAGAGCTCAAGCTAGAGGGTGATTTGGGAGAAAAAGTATTATTCCGGAAGTGCTGATTTCTCCCTGTTTTGAACTGAGGGAGAAGTTCAAATATATAGAACATGTAGGGAGATACAAACTCGGGACCAAAACTTCTCCATGAGTCACACCAAAATTCTCCCTAATTGGAAGCTCTAGCTTGAGCCCTGTTCCCCCGTTGCATATTCATGTAAAAACTATTCACATCATGAATATTAGCTAATTTTTTGGCATCAATTGGTAGAAACTGTTAAGTCAGATCTGTTACAATTTCATTAGCAAAACGAGTAGACCATTATCAGACAGTTCTTATAGGAGCTGTCTGATCTCGGTCTAAACTGTTGCAAAGGCATGAAAAACCATTTATGTGAGGGAAATGGTTAACCCTTTCCCTGTTCTATGTTTATTACAAATTTCAATACCTGCTGAATATTCATGGATAAAATAGTTATAATGAAATATGGAAGGTGGAACATTGTAGCCATTTTAGAAAGAAAAGAAACAGATCTTTCAAATTCCACTAGCAACCAGAGTAGACCCTGATCAGACAGCTCCTCTAGGAGCTGTCGATCTGGGTCTACTCTGTTTGCGAATGCGTGAAAACACGTTTATATGAGGGAAAGGGTTAATTGTTTACTTCATAACGACCCATATTTACACATTTACAAACAGAGTGGAATAAATCAGACAGCCTACTGTAAGAAGTGTTTTTTCAGAGTCTGCTCCATTTGAAAATGGAATATTAAAATAATAATAATAATAATACATGTAAAATTATAAAATCAGATTCTACTGACTCTGCTGTGGCAAAAAATGTGTTTGTTAAATTTGTCATAAAAAATAATCTTAATTGATATTCGTGATGTCATTATTTTTTACATGAATATATATGAACACTTTGCAAGATTAGATTGCTCCTCAAATAGCACTTAGAGTTTCAGGGTATATAATATGATATTGGATTCATCTGTTATTTTCAGAGCTGGTGTAGCTGGCCAGATGAATCATTTGAGGAGATGGACAGCACTTTAGCAGTGCAACAGTTTATACAACAAACAATCACTAAAGACCCGACTTCAGTCGAGGAAATACTGACCCCTCCCGATGGCCAAGATGAAGGTGTATGGAAATATGAACATCTCAGGTACGCAAACAGCTATGTGCAAGTACAATAAACAAGAAATATCTTTTAAAAAGATATTCAGCGGCATTCAAATATTGACACAACGTACAAAACAATCTCTGCAATATTTATTTCAATGTTTGGAGATTCTACTAGTACAGATAACTAGATCAATGAAGGGTTGCTTGTTATTATACTAGCAGAGAAGCATGCAATGAAAATGACTTGGAGTAGAAGAAGCAGTTGTTGAAATAGTTCAAGTTGCTTTTATAGGAAATCACTTTTAAAATGTACAATGTCAAAGTAATGTTTTAAAACTATCTTAAGTTAGTTCATTATTTTACCTATTATAAAATGTAAATGAAAGCGCGTATATTTGTATTGATATGAAGATAAGAGATTGAATACACTTTAAAGCATAAAGTTTTTGTTTGTGCAGAGTCTGTAATTCCTTAAAGAACGGTATTTATTTAGCCTAGATCAACGCTTTAATCGACTTGTGTGCATCATCATTAATGACATCATTAACTGAATCTACATGTATTTTAAAAACAATATAAAGTTAGCAACTTCAACCTACGTCTATGAGCCCAAGCCCCATGTGATAGAGCCGTAGCAATAGCCTTCAGTAAGTAGCTTTATATCAAAGAGGGCCAACAACCAGAGCCTCGGTGCTGTGGTCGGGGATAGTAATTAATACTATTAATACCTCTACTCTAATATACTAAAAAAGCCTTCTTCTTTATTTCCTATAGCACTGCCTGTGAATTATGGTGGTTTCGGCAAACTACCTGTTCGTGAAAGTAAACTTTATTATCAAATGTTGTATTAATTGATAGCAAAATGATATTAAAGGTTTGAAAGTTTAATAGTGGTTTTGACAAACTGGTAATATTGCTCAGCAACCATTACCATGAGGTGATAAATATCAGTACTTTGATTTTATGGGAATTTCCAGGCCTTAAAATCTATTTTAAGAACAGAACTTTCGACAGTCTTCGGTCCCATGCTAAATATCTGCGTAAATAATGATTTTCTGTACTATATGGCGTTTTGATTGAACTCTAAGAAGTTTATAGAACATGTCTGTGTAACATGATGCCTTACATGTATTGTGATTATGTTAATTATTGCATTTAATTCAATTTGCGAAGCCGAAGCAGCTAATTATCATAAAACATGGTGTTTTGAAATAACTACAATGTTGTAAGAATTACCCCCAGGATATTCGACACGTTAGCAGACTGTATATCAGAATTTTACATAGTTTGGCAATGTGTAGAGGCATATAAAAAGGTTGTATGCCAGTCAAGGTATTAACTAATGAAAATACAGTTTACTACTAAATACTAGTAGGTCATATGCAAATTACAATGTAACATAGTTTCTCATTGGTGCCAAACTAGAACACAAGTGAAAATAGACAGTTAGCCGCTGAAAAATGAGCACATGTAGAAACATCTCAGGTATGCAAACAGCTATGTGCAGGTACAGTAAAAAATGAGTACATGAATGTAGTATGCTGTAGCAAGTTTAATGATCACCCAACTATGAAAGCGTTCTGTAGTTACTGCAGTTTATTAATCCTTTACACCATGAATATTCATGTAAGAAAAAATGACATCATGAATATTAATTAAATTAATTATTATAATAGCTCAAGAACACAGGAATGTTTTGCCATGGCAGAGACTGTAGAATCAGATCTATGTTATATCATAAGCAAACAGAGCAGACCCTGGTCAGACAGCTCTGTTAGGATCTGTCTGATCTGGTTCTACTCTGTTTGCAGAGGCATAGAATTTAGGTGTATTTATGAAGTAAATGGTTAAATGAATCGGTACTGTAGAATGACTTTAAAGCAACCGAAGCCCAGCCATTTTAAGCCATTGCAAACTGAAGAGATCCAGATCAGACAGTTCTAGTTTGTAGGAGCTGTCTGACAAGGGTATGTTCTGTTTACTTAAGTTTCAGAATTGATTCTCTGCTTTATTTTATATCTTTACAACATTAATTAAAGTAATATTCATAATGGGTGGAGTCTCATGAATATGCATGGAGTAAATACTAAAAAGGTCAAAACATGTAGCTGCTCTATTAACCCTTTCGTACATATTATAATAAACCCCTTTTTAACACAGTAGACCCAGATCCTAAAGGAGCCGTCTGATCTGGCTCTACTCTGTTTGCAAATGCACGAAAAAGCGTTTTATATATGGAGGAAAGGGTTAAATTGATGCATTCTTTTTTTTCTCCATTTTCCAGGCAGTTTTGTATGGAGCTGAATGGTTTGGCTGTAAAATTACAGGTAAGTTCAAAAGAAAACAGTTTGTTTATTGTTCAACACTGTTTGCTTGTTCTCTATTACTAAGGTCATTGTACGAGCTTGTTGAGCAGATTGGATGGGGTAGGCCACACTTTTAATGAACTCTTTACCACATTGACACAACTTTTTAGGCCTTTGCAAACAGAGTAGATCCAAATCAACTGACTCCTGATCTTCATAGGCCCATATTATGTGACTACAGTCAAGTATGCCTACAGTCCAGCATTGGCACCCATATGTGATGCTCTTGTTCTAATTTCAGACTGAATGTAACCCTGAAACCTGCACACAGATGACAGCCACTGAACAATGGATTTTCCTATGTGCTGCCCACAAGACTCCAAAAGAGGTATGCTTCCATACATTGGGTTGAAGCCGTTACCTGATAGAAGCACATTTGTTTGCTTATCACTTTATTCAGAGCTACAGATAACGGTGCGTACTCAAATACTAAATTCGTCATTTCTCCACCAACCCCTATGTTGTGACCACTCTTTAGAATCGTCTCTTCGAGACGATTCTAAAGAGTGGTCACAGCATAGTGTTCGGTGGAGAATTAAAGAAGTTATACTTGAAAATATTTTAATTTATGCATCTTATCTGGAGCTCTGTTTATTCCATGTTCATGTATATTCATGTGAGAAATAATTGCATCATGAATATTAATTAGATTAATTGTTATAATAGCTGCTTAGCACATGGACACAGGTTTTTGGCTATCACAGAAACTGTAGAATCATATCTATATTATATCATAAGCAAAAAGAGCAGGCCCTGATCAGACAGCTCCCATAGGAGCTGTCTGATCTGAATCTAGTCTGTTTGCAAAGGCGTAGAAAGGCGTATTTATTGAGTAAAGGGTTATACAAACAGTGTAGACCGAGGACAGATGGCTCCTAAAACAGTCTGATCCAGGTCTGCTCTGTTTGGTTTTGGCAAAATATCTGATTGTAGGGTTTCTGACACGGCCAAACTATTCTGTATTTATATTCTGTACTTATATTCTGTACTTATATTCTGTATTTATATTCTGTACTTATATTCTGTAAAATAGTACATTGTATTCTGTATTTATATTCTGTACTTATATTCTGTACTTATATTCTGTACTTATATTCTGTGTCTATATTCTGTATTTATATTCTGTACTTATATTCAGTACTTATATTCAGTACTTATATTCTGTATTTATATACTTATGATCTATATTTATATTCTGATTCTGTACTTATATTCTGTATTTATATTCTGTAATTATATTCTGTATTTATATTTTGTATTTATATATTTATATTCTGTATTTATATTCTGTACTTATTCTGTATTTATATTCTGTACTTATATTATGTACTTATATTCTGTACTTATATTCTGTATTCATATTCTGTATTTTTAATATGTATTTATATTAGAATGTATTTATTTTCCATTCTAAAAATTCATCTGATTACTATTCATGATGTCATTAATTCTTATACTAATATTCATTAGGTGTAGGCTCGATATTTATGCATTGGTATACATACTATTTTCGTGTGGAAGTGGCTCAGGCTGTTGATAAAAAGTTCTTCCAGTCATAGACCCTTTCAACCCCAGACACAGATATGTACTGTCATTTGCAAACAGTGTAGATCCAGATCAAAGGGCTGTTAGAGGAGCCGTCTAATCAGGGTCTGCACTGTTTGTCATTCAAAATCCTCTAGTCAGTTTAAGTCTTTCATTCTGATTGGACTCTATAGTTAGACACTGAGTGGCTATACCATCCATTCTGATTGGACTCTATAGTTAGACATTGAGTGGCTATACCATCCATTCTGATTGGACTCTATAGTTACACATTGAGTGGCTATACCATCCATTCTGATTGGACTCTATAGTTAAACACTGAGTGGCTATACCATCCATTCTGATTGGACTCTATAGTTACACATTGAGTGGCTATACCATCCATTCTGATTGGACTCTATAGTTAAACATTGAGTGGCTATACCATCCATTCTGATTGGACTCTATAGTTAAACATTGAGTGGCTATACCATCCATTCTGACTGGACTCTATAGTTAAACACTGAGTGGCTATACCATCCATTCTGATTGGACTCTATAGTTACACATTGAGTGGCTATACCATCCATTCTGATTGGACTCTATAGTTAAACACTGAGTGGCTATACCATCCATTCTGATTGGACTCTATAGTTAAACACTGAGTGGCTATACCATCCATTCTGATTGGACTCTATAGTTAAACATTGAGTGGCTATACCATCCATTCTGATTGGACTCTATAGTTAAACACTGAGTGGCTATACCATATATATTCTTTATTTACAAGTATATATATTCTTTATTTCCTCCAATGATGGAGATCATTTCACAAACAAGCATATAAATATGTACAAGTGCTAGTAGATGAGGAAAATGGCACCAATTAGAACATTTCTTACATAAAGATATATAGAAATAGTTACAATATGATAATTTTCATTATGATGTTCATGAGTTTTACACAGAACATAAGTTTTTATACTGTAGAACTGGGTTACAGTTCTTACATTATAACTATGTATATAAGCTCCTTCATTACAGTTTTCATGGAGAGCTTTCCGTATGTAAATATGCATATACATATTCATACATGTATATATATATATTTCAGTGCCAATGCAGATACAATACATGCAACACAGTTAACGCATAGACACAAAAACATATTTATATAAGCATATAATCAATAATTACATTACATTGCAGATAACTGACGTCTTGTTATATGTTCATCACTATGTGTAAGCAGTTCCTTTATTACAAACAATTACACACAACCTTCTGTAACGATGAGTTACATTTCTCTAAAACGTGTCCATATATTTCCTATGTATCTAATGTTAAACTTTACAAAGGAGTCGAAATAATCACCCAGTTCTAGTGATAAATCTATAACAAGTGAACCAAGCATTGTGCCTATTTTCAGATACTCATTTAAGCTATTTATCCATTCTGATTGGACTCTATAGTTAAACACTGAGTGGCTATACCATCCATTCTGATTGGACTCTATAGTTACACACTGAGTGGCTATACCATTCTGATTATAGTTACACTTTGAAAATTCAGGGTTGAAAGGGTTTTAATTATCACCTTTTATTGGCACGCTGTTGACTAAGCAAATATTATCTACAAAAACAGAAATCTTCTTCATTTGTCATGGTAATTTTTCTTTCATTTCTTTTCAAAGACACTTAGAGTGTCCGGTGTCGTAGAGGTGTGATTATGATGAGAAGCAGGGTAAAATCGAAGTCTGATCAAGATCCAATCTGAACCTGCTTCTTTAGGATGAGATAGAAGAAAGCTTATTTAACCCATTCCCTCATAGGCTATTTTTAGATCCAACCTCTTTGAATAAATCTACCGAACAGGAGCATTTACTACAAAAAAGGAAATTTTAGAATTGTGTTGTTTTGAAACCATTGTGGAGCAAATGCTCTATTTATCACAATGGTTTCAAAAAGTGACTTTTACCGAAGCGTAGAAAGGCGTATTGATGGAGGAAAGGGTTAAGAAATATATGAAGGCTATCATTCTCTAGCTGTCCAGGAGATTGCTTTTGTTGAGCATCTCATTTTTGTGAAGTTTTTGAGTTTATAATCAACTACTCTAACTATTTCAATTTATTCTTACACTCATTTTCCCCTCTCTGCCAGTTGTACAAGTTATTCAGTTTGTCAACATCTTGATAACTTCAACACAGGTTCAGATAAGATGCGTAAATTAAAACATTTTCAAGAATAGCTGCTTTCTTTCTCCACCGAGATGATTCTAGAAAGTGGTCACAATATAGGGTTTGTAGGAGAAATGACAATTTTAGTATATGAGTATGCATCTTTATCTATTTCTCTGTATAACGCATCTTTATCTATTTCTCTGTATAACGCATCTTTATCTATTTCTCTGTATAACGCATCTTTATCTATTTCTCTGTATAACGCATCTTTATCTGTTACTCTGCTGTAAAGAGGAAGTCCCTACAATGAACTCATATTTTCAATAATATCATAAAACTTGGTATTTGTTATGCTCTATCATTATTATGAAGGTTGCCAATTTGAACTTATATCAAAAAATGCTCCTGTGATACCAATAAACCGATTTCATCAATACTTATAATTTTTGTTCTACAACACAATATTATCGGCCTTTTCCGTTAGATCTTCCGCATTTTTCGCCCGATCTCTCCATTGTTTTCGTAATAGCTTTTCTCGGAAGGGGTCGGAGAAACGCGAATAGGACGAACAATTACGAAACTAAAACCCAACCCGAATAAATCTGAAACATCGGTAGTAAAAACGGGATCGGCGTTATCAAACACATGGATGTTTTGTCATTATAAACGGTAATTGAATGGGTTTGTATGCGATATACTACTTTTCAGTATATAAACAAATGCGTTTTGTATATTTTAGATGTTTTTGAAACGCGTCAGATATAGGGACATCCCCTTTAAATAACACAGACATAGTAGCAGTTATTTTAGACCCTGATCAAACTGGTCCTGAAGGACAGCTGGTCTGTCCAAAGACTTCAGGTAATCATAGTTAACACATGTACAACGTTGCTCTATGTTTCTGCAGTGTCCTGCTATCGATTACACAAGACACACCCTGGACGGAGCAGCCTGTCTACTCAATAGTAACAAGTATTTTCCCAGTAGGTGAGTATCCTGAGGGTAATGTTGCCTCACCAACCATTTCTTAACCCTTTCCGTATTCTATGTTTGTCCCAAATTTCAATGCCTACTAAATATTCATGGACAAAATAGTTATATATAAATAATAAAATATGGAAGGTGGAACATTTAGGCAGTTGAGAAATTGAAGAAACAAACCTTTCTAATTCCATTACCAAACAGAGCAGACCCTGATCAGACAGCTCCTATAAGAGCCGACTGATCTGGGTCCACTGTTTGCAAATGCATGAAAACATGTTTATATGAAGGAAAGGGTAAAGCAAGATAATTCATTTGCAAACAGTTCTGATCTGGATGAGATGTTCTGATCTGGATGAGATGTTCTGATCTGGATGAGATGCGGACATCTTGGCATCTGATTAGGATCTAAGTTGTTGTACAAATTAGAAGTAAATAAAAGTTTCAGAAGACCAGTGTGATATGAGATAACCCTTTACTCTATAAATATGCCTTTCTACGCCATTGCAAACAGAAGACCCAGATCAGATGGCCCTTGTATGATCAGGATCGCTCTGTTTGCTTATGATATAATATAGATGTGATTCTACAGCTTCTGCCATGGCCAAACATTAAGGTGTTAATGTGCTATTGTAAAGGTACTAAGGTGTTAATGTGCTATTGTAAAGGTACTAAGGTGTTAATGTGCTATTGTAAAGGTACTAAGGTGTTAATGTGCTATTGTAAAGGTACTAAGGTGTTAATGTGCTATTGTAAAGGTACTAAGGTGTTAATGTGCTATTGTAAAGGTACTAAGGTGTTAATGTGCTATTGTAAAGGTACTATTAATAAAGGTGTTAATGTGCTTTTGTAAAAAGTTAATCTAATTACTATTCATGACATTATTTCTGACAGAAATTTCCATGGAGTAAAGGGTTGAATAAGCCTTATACAGATACTGAATATGACTTGTGTTTAGCTCACTAGAGCACAAAGTGCTCAGGGTGAGTTTTTTGTGATCGCCTGATGTCTGTTGACGTCCGTCGTGCATTGTCCCGCATCAACAATTTGAACCTTTAAAAATCTTCTCCTCTGAATCTACAAGGTTCTCAGCTTTCATCTTTGGCACATAGCATCACCTATAGGTCCTCTACAAAATATGGAAAAATAGTCAAACAGGGAGAGCCACACACGAAATGACACCGCACCAAACACCATCAAACAAGAAACTGTATAGCCATAAGACAAAACATAACCGCACGCATATCAAGACGAAAAACATTAAGCATATTAAATAACAAAATTGACCATAGACTGAAAGCAGGAGTACCGCCTTGGAACGGTCAGTAACCAAAATAAGCTACTGGGGGACTTAAACCTGGTTTACGGGTACCCAACCTCGTCCTTATCCCACTTTCACTAAAGTCAAAATGTAAATAAAATTCCCCCTCCAGACAACTTCACAACATGAATAACGATGTCTGCCAAAATTAAACGACTTTAAAATAAACATTAAACAAGCGACGTCATCATTGAAATGACGTCATAATTTAAAAGTACGGGAAAACTATATGAAACAATTCTACACCGACATTTTATAAAAAATAAATCGCAAAAAGTTATATACATTATGACCATGGAGTTCGGATTTTTGTCTGGAGCGTTACTCCTAAATTATTATAGGCACAACTGCGAAACTTTATTTATGGATAGATAGTAGTGAAAGGATGTGCAGTCAACAAGGGTTGTTAAATTCATTTTTGAGGGAGTTATTCCCCTTAGATACTTTTCAAAAGCAATTCTTGTCCGGAGCATAACTTCTGAAGTATTGTAGGTGCTACTGTGAAACTTAATATATGGATAGAGGGTGATGAGAGGATGTGCAGTGGATAGAGGGTGATGAGAGGATGTGCAGTGGATAGAGGGTGGTGAGAGGATGTGCAATGGATAGAGGGTGATGAGAGGATGTGCAATGGATAGAGGATGTGCAGTGGATAGAGGGTGATGAGAGGATGTGCCATGGATAGAGGGTGATGAGAGGATGTGCAATGGATAGAGGGTGATGAGAGGATGTGCAGTGGATAGAGGGTGATGAGAGGATGTGCAGTGGATAGAGGGTGATGAGAGGATGTGCAATGGATAGATGGTGATGAGAGGATGTGCAATGGATAGAGGGTGATGAGAGGATGTGCAATGGATAGAGGGTGATGAGAGGATGTGCAATGGATAGAGGGTGATGAGAGGATATGCAGTCAACAACGGTTGTAACTCTAAATTCATTTTTAAGTGTGTTATTCCCCTTAGTTACTTTTCAGAAGCAAATTCTACTTCTACATTTCTTCATCAATGAACCTCAAATTTTGCATCTGCATTTATAACGATGTGTAGATTTGTGTGACATAATTTTCATGCGAGTCATTCCCTGATTTGACTTTAAAAATCTTCTTTTCACAAATATGGTTGAAAGGATTATTGAGCTTATATATTGGATGTATATTGGGTATGTATTGGATGTATATTGGGTGTGTATTGGATGTATATTGGATGTGTATTTGGTGTGTATTGGATGTATATTGGATGTGTATTGGATGTATATTGGGTGTGTATTGGATGTGTGTATTGGGTGTGTATTAGATGTATATTGGGTGTGTATTGGATGTATATTGGGTGTGTATTGGATGTATGTTGGATGTATATTGGATGTGTATTGGATGTGTATTGGGTGCATATTGAATGTATATTGGGTGTGTATTGGATGTATATTGGGTGTGTATTGGGTGTGTATTAGATGTATATTGGATGTGTATTGGGTGTGTATTGGATGTATGTTGGGTGTGTATTGGATATATATTGGGTGTGTATTGGATGTATATTTGATGTGTATTGGATGTGTATTGGGTGTGTATTGGATATACATGTATATTGACTGTGTGTGCTTGTTTTCAGGGTCAGTATAAAGGAATCCTCAGTAGCCAAGCTAGGATCCGTGTGTCGCAGGGTCTACAGAATATTCTCTCATGCATATTTCCATCACAGGGCATTGTTTGATGAATATGAGGTGAGATTTCTTTCTTAACCCTTTATGTCTTTGCAAACATAGTAGACCCAGATCAGTAGGCTACTGATGGAGCTGTCTGATCAAGGTCTTTTCTGTTTGCTCATGAAATAAGATACATCTGATTCTACAGTTCATGCCATGTCTGAAACTTCCAGTGTTCGTATGACATTGTAAAACTGCCAGTGTTCGTATGACATTATAAAACTGCCAGTGTTTGTATGACATTATAAAACTGCCAGTGTTTGTACGACATTATAAAACTGCCAGTGTTTGTACGACATAAAACTGCCAGTGTTTGTACGACATTATAAAACTTCAGCATGATGTCATGATTTCGTACATGAATGTTCTTAGAGTAAAACATTAACCAATTTCCTGTTCAATAATCATAATAACAATTTCATGAATATTTATAACCTGAAATATTATACCCCGCAAAGAAAGTTTTAGGAGGGTACATTATATAGTAGTCAGTGTGTTGGTCGGTTGGTCTGTCTGTCTGTCCAAGGCACAACTTTTATTTGCTATCAAGGCAGCTGAGGGGGGAGGGGGGGTTATTCTATCACCTTTAGTGATAGTGATAATTTAAATGTAATCTTTTCAAGAGAATTTATTGCTTTGACCAAAAACTAGAATCATATCAATATCATGTCAAAAGCAAACAAAGCAGACCCTGATCAGAAGGCTCCTATAGGATCTGATCTGGGTCTAGTCTGTTTGCAAATAATTAAAAGGCATTTATATATGGGAAAGGGTTAATGGACGTTGCCTGCAAAGCAACGAGGGACACTCTAATTGAATAATCGGATTGTTTGGCCCACCGTTTTTATTCCCATCTACAGATTTTGTACAGAGGATTCCTCTTACAGTATTATACTGATTTGTTTTAAAAAACTTTGTGGTTAATACCGTTATGATAACCACCACACATTTGCAGTTTTATTCAAGGTCTGACTGACTGCAAATACTGATAATATTGCATTTTTAACCCAGTACCTCATAGGATATTTTTAGACCCAACCTCTAAATCTGCTTAAAAGGAGCATTGACTAGAAATAAGGAAAAATTTAGAAATTTTGTAGTTCTGAAATCATCGTGATAAATAGAGCAAATGCTCTGTTTGTCATGACGGGTTCAGAAAGTGACTTTTACAGAGGCGTTAAAAGGCATAAGTATAGAGAATGGGTTTAGATCACCTGTATGCCAAGTTTTCGCCATATGCTTGGTGTCGTTGCTGTTCCAGAACATGATTTCACAGTGTTGATGCTATTACAGTTATCATTTTCATGCTTCATATAGTTGTTCACAAAAAGGTTATAGTCTGATAAAGGGCCATTACTCTTCATGTTTATTTAAAGCTTGTAGCCCTTTAAAAAGTGACTTTTTGCGGTGTCGGGAACATTGACTTCAGCTTGAGATGCTTTTTAACCGGGTTTTCCACGGAAAATTTGGTTATTGACAGGGTTCCCACGGACAGGGAAAAGTCAGGGAAAAAAGATTTTTTTTCAAGGTCAGGGAAAAGTCAGGGAATTTTTTAATTGGTCAGGGAAATTTGAAATTTGGCAAAAGTCAGGGAAAAGTCAGGGAATTTTGGAACCAAAGGATGAGAGCTGAGGAAATATGTCAAAAAGGAGAAAGAATGAAAATAAAAGGCTAAGGCAGTTTCTTCAATTTTGACTAAACCAAACATCTTTATACATAAATACTTGAATTGATCTGATCTAATATTTTGACCATTAAGGGCCTTTTTCAAAGATTATCATGTCAAAATACACGTCACATTTTTGTTACATGCATTCAGCCATAAAATTAAAGAGAACATCTTTATACATCTTTGATTAGCTTTGTATATTTCACATCCAAATTTTATAGTATATCTGTCATGAAATCTGTTAAAACAAAATCATTGGAGAATTCTGGCACCTCTGCAAGACTCCAGCATCCATTTTGACAGCAGTGCTAGAATAGGGCAGCAATGCTAGATATTGGACAGTCTACTGTAGTGTCTTCACTTGTTAGGACAGGCTGGGCAGCGGTGCTAGATATTCGACATTCTACTGTACTGTCTTCACTTGTAAGGGCAGCAATATTTGGTCTGCTATTATGAAAACAGTGAAAATGTAGACCCTTTTCTGGCATCTACATAGACCCATTAAAAGGACCTATTTTTCCCAATTTGGGAAAAACATCCCAAGTGATGCAAAATTTTGATTAAATTGCAAAACAAGAGGGCCTGAAAGGCCCTGATATCGCTCACCAGAAAATCAGAGGAGAATATTTTCAAAGTTTTCACCATGTGTTTCTATAGAAAACTAGCCAGCCCTGGGGCAGGGCCAATTTTGACCCCATTTTAATAGCATGCTGTATCAGTGTCTTACAGACTGTATGACGTACTATTTTAAAATTCAGCTTACACAGAAAAACTGAAAGATTAACCATTTCTACCATAGATACACATTTTATCACCTTTGCAAATAGAATAGACCCATATCAGGCAGCTCCTGTAGGAGCTGCCTGATCAGGGTCTACTCTGTTTGCTTAGAAAAATATCATAAATCTGAGTTTTTACTGTAGTCTACTGCCAAAATATTTCTTAACTTTGCTTTAAAAAAATAAAATTTTACTTAATTATATATTCATAGTACATGGAGTCTCTAATAAAAAATCATGGAGGAAAGGGTTAAGAGAGGTAGAAAATATTCAAGATACTTTATACTTTGAGTGCATATTAGGACATGTTTGGCATCCTGCATGTAACATTCAATATTGAGCAATTAAAAATGAAAAAGTCAGAAACATTTTTTTTAAAATGATCAAAACACTGCTGCTGTATATATAGTTGTCATAAAGAGAGAGGTGGTAAGGATTGGCTGATGGGGAGGACGGAGGCCAACATTTATTGATCATGCTCATAGATGACCAATTAAACTTAATCTGTTAACATGGGGTCAGGGAAAATTGAAATTCGGTCAGGGAAAAGTCAGTGAAAAGTCAGGGAATTTTATATTTTCTGTTTTGTGGGAACCCTGAATTTGAAATGGTGATGTATGGCGGACGGATGGGCGGCTGCCAATCTTGTAAGTGCAACTCTTCTGAAACTGTTCAACAGATTTTCATAAAACCTTGCATGTAGTAAGGACACAATATGTAGATGTGCATATTGTCAGGGATTTTTCCTTCTGCAATTTTTCTGGGAGTTATGCCCCTTTGAACTTAGAAATCACCAGTTAATAGTGAAGGAAAAACCCCGGTTTGATGTTGTGTCGACATTTCTTGTTTCTTATTCTAATGCTATAATGTAGTTCTGATAAAGTTACTGTCATGCTGTATAAAAGTAGGAGCCAGGAGCCACCTGATCAGGGTTTGCTCTGTTTGCTTTTGACTTCTTGATGTCATTGTTTATCCAATTTTATGAATATTGAACAGGGAAAGGGTTCAAGATCATTGATTTTGTTTGTTTCAGAATGAGACCTGCCTGTGCAAGCGGTTCACGGTGTTCGTAACAAAGTATAACTTAATGTCGAAAGACAATCTAATTGTGCCAATATTAGAGGACCAACAGTCCATAGCAGGGGAGAGCGATGCATAGTGACATTAAAATGAACATAAGTAGATATATGAACAAACATTGGCCAAGAATATATGCTGCACATGGAGAAAGATATATCAGCTATGCTTTGCAATTCCGTGGAGACCCAGACCTGTTGGGTGTGTGCCACAGATGCTTCCTCAAGACCTGTTGGGTGTGTGCCACAAGACCTGTTGGGTGTGTGCCACAAGACCTGTTGGGTGTGTGCCACAAGACCTGTTGGGTGTGTGCCACAAGACCTGTTGGGTGTGTGCCACAAGACCTGTTGGGTGTGTGCCACAAGACCTGTTGGGTGTGTGCCACAAGACCTGTTGGGTGTGTGCCACAAGACCTGTTGGGTGTGTGCCACAAGACCTGTTGGGTGTGTGCCACAAGACCTGTTGGGTGTGTGTGCCACAGATGCTTCCTCTGATGAGTCCACAGTTTGTCACTCTTAACCCTCGACTTCATATAAACATTTGTAAACAGAGTAGATCCAGATCAGACGGCTTCTGTAGGAGCCGTCTGATCAGGGTCTGCTCTGTTTGCTGATGGAATTTGATAGTTCTGTTTCTTTACTTTCTAAAATGGCTACAATATTCCTATTTTGTCCATGAAAATTCAGTAGGTATTGAAAGTTGGAATAAGCATAAACAGGGTCTGGGTTAAAACAATTACAGTATTCTCCCCGAATTAACGTCCCCCCTTAATATGAATAAAGAATAATGAATAAACTAAACTCTACATATTAACCATTAAAAAAAGAAATGTAAATTTTTCAAAAACAGGGACAGGGTTAAAAGAAATTACAGTATTCTCCCCGAATTAACGTCCCCCCCCCCCTTACTTCTTTGGGGGGGGGGGGGGGGTTTAAGGATGAATAAACTAAACTCTATATAATAACCATTAAAATAAAAGAAATGCAGATTTTTCGAAATATAGGTGGTAGCATAACGTAGACTGCTGAAAGCAATTCAGAAACCCACGAGCCTTCTGCTTTGCTTTCATTTTGAATTAAACCCTTTTATCTGTGGCTCGCAGTGGACAGTCTGACCAAATTCTGTGTTTTGGACACATGAATGAAGTATTGGTCTACACTTATAGCAAAGTACTAAACCAATGATATCCTGATGCATGGCTCATAACCATATGAACAGTGTCTACTGTTGGACCAACTGTGCACCTGACTGTAGAAATCTCTTTACTTCAATACTCAGAGGCATACACAAAGGTAAAACGTCTCCGTAGCAACCAGTTAATCATTATCCGGCTGTGAAAAAAATAATGTCTGATCAGATTTTGATCAGCTGTAAGTTTGATTTCTTCTGATTCATCAAGCGGTTTAGAAACTATTTATCCAATGTCAAATAGCTTGGGTTCTAATGAGATGGTGAGTTACTCAACATGTTATCTAGATGCCAAATAGCTTGGATTCTAATGAGACGGTGAATTACTCGACGCTTTTTCTGGATCCAAGCTGTTTGCAAATGCAAGACATGTGGCCGATAGCGGGAGATGTGTTAGCCCATTCCCTCATATTGTTGACTTTTGACGACTCTGTAAAAGTCACTTTGTGAAACCATTGTGATAAATAGAGCATTTGCTCCTATATGAGCAAATGCTCTATTTATCACAATGGTTTCAAGCTACAAAATTCTGGAAGAAAAAAACTCCTTTTCTCTAGTTAATGTTCCTTGTCGGTAGATTCATTCAGTGGTTGTATCTAAAAATAGCCTATTAGGTAATTGGTCTAAAAATAGCCTATGAGGTAATGGGTTGATAGACAGGAGGTTTATAAGAGCAGGTGGTTCCTTAACCATTTACTCCATGAATATTCATGTTAGGAATCCTGTCATTATGAATATTCATACAAGGAATCGTGAAATCATGAATATTCACAAAAGGAATCATGCAATCATGAATATTCATAAAAGCAATCATGCAATCATGACTATTCATAAGGTAACTTTTTAAAATGGTATATTAACACTTAATGATTTGCCAAAGCAGAAACTGTATAGTGAGACCTATAGCATCCCATAAGCAAACAGAGCTGATCCTGATCAGAGAGCTTCTATAAGAACCGTCTGATCTGGGTCTGCTCTATTTGCTAATGCGTAGAAAGGTGTACTTATGGAGCTATGAGTTAACCTCTACTTAGTGAATACTCATGTAAGAAATGATTACACCATAAATGAGTATTAGCTGAAATTATTATGATACATGATTTTTAGCTTGTCAGTTTTTCCTCATATTTGACCATGGCACAAAGTTTATTATCACATCTATATATATATAATTCCAAACAGAGCAGACCCTGATCAAACAGCTCCTACAGGAACCATGAGATCTAGATCTGCTCTGTTTGCAAGGGTGTGAAAAGGTATTTATATCAGGAAAAGGGTTGATGCAGAACAAAAGTGTTGCAGAAAGCTCCAAAGGGAGCTTTCTAAATAACGTTTGTACTGCACTCGGCTACCAACTGTCCAAATACTACAGAATTCAACATGTGACATATACCTTAATTCCGCCAAGTATTTGGACAGACAGACTACAGCAAATAGTGTAGACCCTGGACACACGGCTCCTGAAGGAGCAGTGCAATTAGGGTCTTCCCTATCTGCCACTATTTCGGTCTAATTAAAGGTTTTCAAAATGACGCCAAATTAAATTAATCGGCTTTAGAGAACCAACCAGGGTGGAAATTGAGTGTTTAAATACTTTAAAGTCCAGTAGAACCTCTCTAACCTTGAAATTTAGATACCTTTAGGCAGGTGGCAGCTTAATGCAGGGTGAAAATCATATGGAAAGCTCCTAGAGGAGCTTTCTGCATGACTGTTACCCTGCATTAAGGTGCCACCTGTCTCCAAGACAGTTGTTTATACTAAATTTAATGTCTAGTTTAGAGGGGTTTTCTGTAATTTGGATACCCAAAGTGTGTCAAAAGGCATTTATATGAATAAAAGGGTTAAGCCCATTTTGCTAGAGCTAGAGTGACTGCAATCATATTTATTACACATATAAACCTCATTCTATCTTGTCATATCAAGCGCATCTGTTGTTGTTGATGAGAGTTGAAAAAGACTTTAATCATAAACTGTATGTTGTGGTCTTAGTAATTGTTGTACTAAACTTACACCCATCACAATAGATCCATATCATGTGAGTTTGCATGATCAATTTCTACACATTGGTCATGATGTACTTGTCACAAGGGACATAACTCTGCTGCTTATTGTCAGGGTTATGTCCCTTTGAAAACTGACAAATATGACCAGTACCACCACTCATTGTACTGTTTTTATTTCCCGTTGTAAATAATAGCGGCTGAGATTATAGTACAGTAAAAACCCGTTACCATTTCCCAGTTGAATATTCATGTAAGATACAATGACATCATGAATATTAATAAGCCATACTATTTTAAAGGATTTTTTGCCTGTGGCATAGATTATAAAATTAGATCTACATGTATATAACTTCATAAGCAAATAGTTTATATAATTTATAGAAAAAATTTGTAATCTATATTATTTCAAAAGCAATCAGAGCAGACCCTGATCAGACAGCTCCTATAAGAAAAGGTGTTTATATGAAGGACAGAATTAACTGTATGTTCAAATGAGTAGCAATGCTGGTCTTAAACTACATTGATACAAACAGAGTAGACCCATATCAGACTTCACATGTACAAGCTGTCAGATCAGGGTCAGTGCTGTTTGCTTATAGACTTATATTAAAATCTGAGCTATAGTTTCTACATGGTCAAAAACTTTTATTGCTAATTATAAGCCAATTAATGTTCGTTCACTGGTACATTATTTCTCAGAATTAATTTTATTTGAGAAAAGAGTTTACATTTAGATATCTGGCAACTTAATTCAATTTGAAAGTGTTGCTCTCCTGTCAGAGCTTTCTGCATTATTTTCATCCTGCAGCATTAAGCAGCCATCTGCCTGAAAAGTCCTTAGCTCTTCACTAAAATTCTGGTGTAGAGGGGGTGTTATACAAGGGAGATAATTGTATAGATGCATAATTTAGTGATGTGGAAGAGTTATCTCTCATAGATCTGACTTTCACTAAAATGTTTAGGATTATGTGTATTTTGTATGTGCTTGACTTGGAATACCTTTAAAGTATGTAAGTTTATCATATGAAATTAAGCTACTTCTTTAAAACGTATTATATTTATTGTAATGTTATTTATTCTGATATGTAGCTCTTCTCCTCATATAGACGCATTTTGATTTATTCTGATATGTAGCTCTTCTCCTCATATGGACGCATTTTGATTTATTCTGATATGTAGCTCTTCTCCTCATATGGACGCATTTTGATTTATTCTGATATGTAGTTCTTCTCCTCATATGGACGCATTTTGATTTATTCTGATATGTAGCTCTTCTCCTCATATAGACGCATTTTGATTTATTCTGATATGTAGCTCTTCTCCTCATATAGACGCATTTTGGCATCTTTTCAAACAGAGTAGACCCAGATAAGACTTGTAGGATATAGGGGTCATACACAGATAGATATAGGGGTCATAAGCAGATGGCTGTTTTTCCCCTTACTTCATGAATATTCATGTAACTAATAATGACTGGATGTAAATAAATCAGATTCATAGTGGCATATTATCAAGGGTGTTTTTACCACTCTATACTGTAGAATCAGATCTATATTATTTCATATTTGTAAGCGAACAGAGTAGACCCTGATCAGACTCTGCAAAGGCATTTAAACTGTCTCTAGCAGGTAAAGGGTTAACCCCTAATTACTGTTCAGACAAATTTTGACAAACTTTAGCAAATAGTGTAGACCCAGATCATACTGCCGCTGAAGGAGCTATTTGCTATTATGTCAGTTAATGGTGCCAAATTAACCCTTTCAGCGCCAAATTTCTAAATGTCATCTGCAATCCAATTTTTGTTAAATCATTTGGTACAATAAGGAAATGAGATAAATAAATGCAAATTTCAAAGGAATAAAGCACTCGTATAGAGATTGAGACAAAAAGTGAAGTCCCTGATCAGACACCGCCTTGAAAAGGCGGCGTCTGATCTGGAACTGCACTATTTGTCGTGGTGCATTTATGCGACTTCGGCGGTGAAAGGGTTAAAATATTCAGCTTAACAAACCAGTAGAGAGATGAGATTTGGAGATTGGATGCCCAAATTCTTAGGGCATAGAGTGAAAGTAATGCATCTCTTTTTGTTCTGTGTTATTCTACACAAGGTCCAATACATATACTTCTTGTGAGTAGTTGTAGTTTCTTTTGAGATGTTTTAAATACACAATTGCAATATACATACATATACATAAAACTGATCTTAACCCTTTCCCTGTTCTGTGTTTATTATAGGGTTAATCCTACTGTAATTTGAAATTTGCGACGGTATATGAGGTTTTTAACGGTCGCAAATTATTTTAATGGCGACGCCGAAGGCGGAGCCGTTAAAATAATTTAAGACCGTTAAAAACCTCATATACCGTCGCAAATTTCAAATTACAGTAGGATTAACCCTATTCTAACGCAATCTTAGCACGAAAAATGCCAAATTGTTGTTATATCCTATGCGCGCAGGTGATTGAATGAGTGATGAGGCGAGAAATAGTGCCCAGTTTCTCTCAGATTTCTTAAAATAACTGGATTTTTTCACCCTGGTTTACAAGGTCAAAACACCGGCCCAGTTGTAAGTTCACTATTACATTTGTCATGAATCATTATGCGACAGCTATTTTACATTTCAATACACTTTCAATACACATGTCAGGAAACGTAACGTTATCTTAGCCCTTTGGCGCCGTACGCAAAAACGTCGTCTGTAACAATGACGTCACGTTATAACGTTATGTTTGAATAGTATGATAAATAAGGTTGAATCTGAATCACAACGCTTTGAGTATATCAATAATTCTCCACATGACATATAAAAGACCGGTCAAGTCGTGACAAAGAATGGAAATTAATAACTTTCAAAACACCGGACTGAACTTGAATATATGTCAGTGTATGCATACGAATTTATCAGTAGATCCAAGTGTTTGATAAACAAAGCGCATTAATATATTTACAGGCTAATGCTGTTATTCGGCCGTTTTCGATTGGTTGAATTTGCGACATATAAAACACTTTTTATATGCCGCAAATTTGGTCACATGAACCAATCAGATTGCAGAAAATTGACAGATTGCGTTAGAATCTGTGTTTATTCAAAACTTCAGTACCTACTGAATAATCATCGACAAAATAATTAGATTGAAATATGGAAGGTGAATCATTGTAGCCATTTCAGACAGTAAAGAAACAAATATTTTCAAATTCCATTAGCAAACAGAGCAAACCTGAATCAGACAGCTCCTAAAGGGGTTGTCTGATCTGGGTCTACTCTGTTTGCATTTGGGTGAAAACACATTTATATGAAAGAAAGGGTTAAGTGACCACTTCATGTAGAAACATACATGTATATTTCTCTAAAGGCAGATACTTGCTAAAGGCAGGATGAAACAATAGCAGGAAACTCCTTATTGGAGCTTTCTGCATAGCTTTAGTCCTACATTAAGCTACCATTTGCCTTTGTGTCGAAGAAACCTCTTTTTAGTGGTCACTTTAGAGGGGTTTTAGAGAATTGCAATATATTTAATAAATACAATACACTATTGCAATACGTGTATTTTTTACATATTTGCAATGTTTATATATTTATTACAGAATTGCAATGTTTATATATTTATTACAGAATTGCAATGTATGTGTATTTATTACAGAACTGCAGTGTATGTGTATTTATTACATAATTGCAATGTACATGTGTTTATTACAGTATTGCAACATGTGTGTATTAATTTCATATTTGCAATGTATTATATGTATTACAGTATTGCAATTGATGTGTATTTATTACAGAATTGCAGTGTATATGTATGTATATTTAACACAGTATTGCAATATGTTATACATACAGAATTGCAATTGTATTTATTACATTAATGCAGTATATGTAATAAATACAAAATTGAAATATAATTATGCAGTCCTAAACATACATGTATTTATGAGTTGATGTATCTTAGCATGTACATGTACATACAATTTAGTCAACAATAAATTTATAATTTCATTCTTCTTTCTTTTTTTGCTGGATTCTGTGTAACTTATCAATATTATGATATATTGATTGATAAGTTATATTTTTAATTTACCAATATTATGAATAATAATAAAGATGAGAACTTACACATATAGAGAAATACATGGACAAACAGTCATTCTTATATATATAGAGAGAGAAACCCAATTTAGGGTGTGGAGTGGGGGGGGGGTACAAATTAATGATCTTTGTGAAAAGTTTTGAAAACATGAATAGTTTTTATGCTTGTATCATTTAACCCATTTCCTCATAGTGACACTTTTTGAAAAGGTCACTTTTTGAAACCATTGTGGTAGAGCATTTTGTTCCATTGGAGCAAAAGCTCTATTTGACACAATGGTTTCAATATTAAACACTTCTGAAATGCTCCTTTTTCTCTAGTAAATGCTCCTTTTCAGTAGATTTATTCAAAGAGGCTGGCTCTATAAACAGCCTCTGAGCAGACGCTGAATAAATGCATGTACACACCATAGTTAAACCTTTACTGAATAAAGACACTTTTGAAACATTTGCAAACAGCTTAGATCTAGATCAGTTGGATCCGTCTTATCATAGTCTGATCTGTTTGCTTACATCATGAATATTAATTAGATTATATTTTATAATGACATGTACCAAGTACTTTTTGACATGCCCACAGACTTTAGAATCTGGTCTATATTAAGCCAAACAGAGCAGACCCTGATCAGATGGCTTCTGCAAGATCCATCTGATCTGGGTCTACCTTGTTTGCTAAGGTGTCAAAAGACGTCTCCGTCAGGAAATGGTAAAAAAATTACCCTTAACCTGCTGAATAATTATGTCCCCAAAAATAAATGCGCGGGGGGAGGGGGGTTACTCCGCTTCTCATTATTCTTCCGGTTACTGTTATTTTTCTTGTCCGATCATTTTCCCCGGTAAGGAATAGTCCGATCTTAATGAAACTTCTCGAGAACATTGCTGGTTATATGCAGATGTGCACCCCACTTTGATTTTTTTTAAATTGCCATAGTAACCAAATGATGGGCTATGATTGTTTGATTTTGGTGTAAATTGGTATCACGGGATATTTCAGTAATGCGTAAGTATGTTTCGAGAGTATTGGTTGTCATGTTAACTAAATGGTTGGCTCGGATTGGTCGTAATTCAGATATTGTTCGATGTACATGTAATGTAGTTATGTCTCCCCCATTTATGGGGAGACATATTGTTTTTGCCAGAGTTGTCTGTATTTATGTCTGTCTGTCCATCCGTCGCAAACTTGTGTCGCGTGTATCTCTGAAACCAGTAGGGCTAGAGTCACCAAACTTCACAGGAATGTTGACCAGTATGAGTTGTTGTGCACCTGGTGTTTTTTAATTGCCCCCCCCCCCCCCCCCCCCCCGGATAACTTTGGAGTTATTGTCCCTGATGACTTAAGAAAATGTTTGTGTTGCGCGAAAATTAGATAAACTTTACTTAGTGGTGTGCATATCTCTGAAACCACTAGGGCTAGAGGCATCATATGTATGTCTGTTTGTCCGTCCGTCCGTCACAAACTTGTGTCGCGTGTATCTCTGAAACCAGTAGAGATAGAGTCACCAAACTTCACAGGAATGTGACCAGCATAAGTTGTTCTGCACCTGGGGTTTCATATATTCATATGATTCCTATAAATGAGGGAAACTTTGTCATGCATATCTTTGAAACCACTAGGGCTAGAGTCACTAAACGTCACAGGAATGTTGACCAGCATGTGTTTCTGTGCACCTGGGGCAGTTGAATTGTTTCCCCCTGATGATTGTTGAGATATTGCCCCTGATATGAACACTTTAATTTAGACAAACTTTGTGTCACGCGTATCTCTGAAACCACTAGGGCTAGCGTCATCAAACTTCACAGGAATGTTGACCAACAGGAGTTGTTGTGCATTTTGGGGTTTATGAATTGTCTCCCCTGATAACTTTGGAGTTATGGCCCCTGATGACTCAAAATTATACCCTGATAAGTTTGGAGTTCCAGACATTACACTTGTGTATTGGAAAGAGGATGGAGGGGGGGGGGGGAGACATCTGTTTTTGTGACAAAAACAAATCTCTAGTTGTTGTTTGAATTTGCCGAAAATTGGTATGTCGGTATATTTTGGTACTCCGAATTGATTGGTAGGTGTTTCGAAAGTATTGGTTTCCATGGAAACCGATTGGTAGGCTCTGATTTGACAAAATTAAGATATTTTTCGGGTTTGCTGAAAATTAGTATGTAGGGGTACCCAAAGACCTATGATAACACATAGGTGTGTTATCATAGGTCTTTGGGGTACCCAATCATTTGATTGCCAGGGTAACGATGTGGTGGCCTCTGATTGGTCTCAATTTAGATATTATGCAATGTTGCTGATTTTTTAAGAAAGGTTTATGGGTACCCCGAACTTAATGACAGGTATTTCAAAAGTGTTGGTTACCTAGTGAGTGCTTGTGATTGTTTGAAATGTAGATACTATCCTCATCGGTACCTGTTGTCCGTTTCGTTTGGTGGATATTCTGTTATTCGGATTCCGTTAAATAAGCTCTTGTTAAAACTGGCTCCTCTCTCTGTCAATATTAATCAATAAAAAAGCAGCAACATTTAATGAAGGAAATGAGTTTTATGAAAAACAATGCAGACCCTGATCGAAGGGCTCCCTCAAATGCCATTTGATCTGGGTCTACACTGTGTGCAAAGACTTGTATACTCAGTTCCTACATTTTAAGGGTTAACCCTTTCCCTGTTCTATGTTTAGTCTAAATTTCAATGCCCAATGAATATTCCAGGGGAAAATAGCTATATTGAAATATGGAAGGCGCAACATTGTAGTCATTTTAGAAAGTAAAGAAAACGATTTTACAAATTCCATAAGCAAACAGTGCAGACCCTGATCAGACGGCTCCTATAGGAGCCGTCTGATCTGGGTCTACTCTGTTTGCACATGCGTGAAAACACGTTTATATGAGGGAAAGGGTTAACGGAACACGAGTTACATGTCATCCTTTTCACGCGTTTGCAAACAAAGTAGATCCAGATCAGACATAGGACCGTCTGATCAGAGTGTTGTTTGCTTGTGAAATTATAATAAATATGACTGTTTATTATGCTGTTATAAAACTTCCAGCTAATAAATATTCATGATGTCATTATTTCTTACATGAATATTCAACAGGGAAAGGGTTAAGACATGTATTGCAATTGTTATTGATTGACAAAGTAAAATATGAACTCGATGACCTTGCATTCATCAAATGATGACGGTAAATCTTTGAAATCACCTGAATAACCCTTTCACCGTCAAAATAAATGTCGTCTGCTAACATTGTCGTCTGCTTCAGAATTGAAACATAATCAGAATATGTGCCAGGTTGAATCCCGATGAGACGCAGAGTCACGTGCCTGAATCTAAACTGTATACATAGCTTATTACAACTTTGCCTATGGCGACGAAACATTTAACCAACCCTTTCCTGCATAGTAACGACCTTTATCGCCTTGACAGACAGACCAGATCAAGATCAGGACATTGCAGGAGCTGCAATGTAGGGAACTATATGAATACTGAACCTGCAGTTTTTGTCTCGGGTAAAAAAATCCCTGAAACATTTTACATTGTAATAAATCAGTTAATGAAATATTCACGAAGTTAGCAATTCATGTACATGTATTAACTCTTTCATTCAAATAAACGACTTTACAAAAAGAGTAGACCCAAATTTGGCGGCTCCTATAGGAGCCGATTGATCAGGGTCTGCTCTGTTTGTTTATGGTACACCGTATATAGATGAGGGTCTGCTCTGTTTGTTTATGGTACACCGTATATAGATCTGTTTGTTTATGGTACACCGTATATAGATCTGTTTGTTTATGGTACACCGTATATAGATCTGTTTGTTTATGGTACACCGTATATAGATCTGTTTGTTTATGGTACACCGTATATAGATCTGTTTGTTTATGGTACACCGTATATAGATCTGTTTGTTTATGGTACACCGTATATAGATCTGTTTGTTTATGGTACACCGTATATAGATCTGTTTGTTTATGGTACACCGTATATAGATCTGTTTGTTTATGGTACACCGTATATAGATCTGTTTGTTTATGGTACACCGTATATAGATCTGTTTGTTTATGGTACACCGTATATAGATCTGTTTGTTTATGGTACACCGTATATAGATCTGTTTGTTTATGGTACACCGTATATAGATCTGTTTGTTTATGGTACACCGTATATAGATCTGTTTGTTTATGGTACACCGTATATAGATCTGTTTGTTTATGGTACACCGTATATAGATCTGTTTGTTTATGGTACACCGTATATAGATCTGTTTGTTTATGGTACACCGTATATAGATCTGTTTGTTTATGGTACACCGTATATAGATCTGTTTGTTTATGGTACACCGTATATAGATCTGTTTGTTTATGGTACACCGTATATAGATCTGTTTGTTTATGGTACACCGTATATAGATCTGTTTGTTTATGGTACACCGTATATAGATCTGTTTGTTTATGGTACACCGTATATAGATCTGTTTGTTTATGGTACACCGTATATAGATCTGTTTGTTTATGGTACACCGTATATAGATTTCTGTTTCTACAAATATTCCGTATACATGTACCATTCTAACAATGACTAATGCAGGAATAGTGAACAGGGAATGGGTTAATGTCGGTATTACACAGGGGAAGATTTAACCCTTTCGGCGCCAAATTTCTAATTGTCGTCTGCAATCCAAGTTTGTTAAATCATTCAGTAAAATAAGGAAATGGTATAAATAAATGCCAATTTCAAAGGAATAAAACACAAATATAGAGATTGAGGCAAATAGTGAAGTCCCTGATCAGACGCCGCCTTGAACATGCGGCGTCTGATCTGGGACTGCACTATTTGTCGTGGTTCATTTATGCGACTGCGGCGGTGAAAGGGTTAAGAGAATCTTGAGCGTTAGTCAATGGAGTGTTGACTCCATGCAATAATGATGTTATTTTCTGTCCGATCTATTAATTGATTTTCGTTAGCCTTTGTCGCTCTATTGTCGATTTGATTCGCATTTGTAAATGGAACATAGGCAGGCAGTATAGAACTCTTGAAGGAGTCCTGATCAAATTCTTCATTGTTTTCATTACCAATCAATGTAGGCTAATTGGAAAGTTTTAATCACATGATAGTTCTTTTCCAGGCCCCTCTCATATGCACTATCGATGCATTCATTTTTTCCCATTCGGATGTCTGTTTTTTTAATGTGATATGAACTGGTATAACCGCCATCTCTGTCCTTAGCAAATAGAGCAGACCCAGATCAGACGACTCTTGACCAGGATCGGTTCTGTTTGCGTTTGAAATGGCATAGATCCGATTTTACATTTTGTGCAGACTTATTAAAACACATGTCTTTTGACCCATTGCCTCATAGGCTATTTTTAGATCCTATCTTTTTGAATAAATACCGAAAAGGAGCATTTATTAATGAAAAAGGAACGTTTTAGAAGTGTGTAGTTTTGAAACCATTGTGATAAAACATTGCGATAAAATGCTCTATTTATCATAATGGTTTCAACAGGTGACTATTGCAGAGGCGTCAAACGGCGTCAATATGAGGGAATTGGTTTAATTAATACGTCTTTGGATTGTGCTATGATGAAAAAAAAATCCCATGCTCACAATGCCATTATACAATTTTAGCTTATTTATATTTACGCAGCCATCATTATTTCGTACAGGAATATTCATTAGGTATATTACCTTTCTTCATTATTTGTATTCATGTTTATTAACAGTGGTCGCTTTGAACAGGTTATACCCAATGACCTATAAAAGCGGCATTGTCTCGACCGGTACATGTCGCATAATGTGTTGTTTCCAAATGCGACACAAGGTGGCGCCCACGCACGAGTTCAAGGCGAACTCAAGCACTCGTCGACCTCGCACGACTTCTTTCAATCCAACAAAAACACCGTGTATCGATAATATAGGAATTTTTATATCAGAAGTTCAATCATTTTCATCTCTCAGTCACTTCACTCTTTTCACCTTTAACCTTTCCAACAAGCAGGTTTTGTTTTATTGTGTGTTTGTTGTTGTTATTTTATGATTGTTTTTTGTCGTTGTTGTTTTGCTTCTAGCAAGAGACACATTTTGCAGACGACACTATGTGGCAGCGACAGCGTTACATTCTCGGTGAACATTGTTCACATATTTCGGCCCAGAGGCAATTTAAAGTGATTAACTATTTTATTGCCATGTTTGTCGTCTGCAAAGGTTTTCGTTTTCTTCAAATTTATTTGTTTAATTTCTTTCATTTTCACAGTATCAAACAGTTTGGATCCGAATGAGACGACACCTTAATTGGCGTCTCATCTGGATCCAAGCTGTTTGCAAATAAAATCACAGATTCGTGCATAGTGGAGAGAGGGTTATCTCCCTTCCCTGATAGAGACATATACACGCCGTTGCAAACAGAGTAGACCCAGATCAGACGTTGCGTGTCGGACCCAGCTTATCAGGGTCTGCTTTGTCTTTTTTATGAAATTTATATAGATTTGTTTCTACAGCTTCTGCAATAGCCAAACCTTCCGATCTTTATTAGCTAAAGTAAAACTTCATCCAATGAATGTTGAGGTAAGTTGATAACTTTGGATCTTGATATTCAACATATCTGAATATACTCTATGTAAACGGTATTACAAGCTTTATTACAAACGGGTTGAACTATTTTCCCTGTTTAATATTTACATGTAGGCCTTCATAAGAAATAATGACATCTTGAATAGTTTTGTTTTGCTGATTGTTTATGCTGACACAGAATATGTTTGGTATCGGTAGACACTGTAGAGTTAGATGTATAATAATTTCATAAGCAAACAGAGCAGATCCTGATCAGACGTATCCTATATATAAGCCGTCTGATCTAGGTCTGCACTGTTCACAATGGCGTGAAAACGCGTTTATAAGAAGGGCAGTATTAAACGGTATTTCAAGCGTTGCGTGCTTAACTCTTTCGCTGTCACGTAGTGTCGTCTGCACAATATGTCGTCTGCATCAATATTCATTGTCGAACTTTCTTCATTTTTATTTTTAAAATGTCATTATCACAGCAGCAACAGTATGGGTCCTGATACGATGCCGAGTTACTCGGCGTCTCATCTGGATCCAAATTATTTGTAAATGTTATAGCACATTCGCCACTGGCAATTTACAGGTTAATTTTTTCAACCTATTTTTACAAAAGAATTCAAATATTCCGAGTGCGTGATGAATGAAAAATACCCTTTTCTATCCTTTTGTTTATAACCCTCTGAAGTGCCTTTAATTTAAAACAAATTGACTTTAATCATGGGACCTTTCAAAGGCAAGCTCCGGACAATTAACAAAGCCACAAAAGGTGGTTTTGATAGAAGTATGGATAACAGTTTAGTGGTTTAATTGATTAAATTGATTAACCATTTTATCACTTCATATATCTAAAGCTGTTCCCCCTTTATTGTCAACCTAAGTATTCGCTTTTCAAGATTTGAACACGAACGTAAGTTTCATTTCAAAAACGTTTTCTTTTGAAATTCGTTTTTATCCGTCTTTGAGCATTTGATCAACGCGAAAGAGATAAAGATGACAACGATTAATTGAGAGAGACATTAACACAGAGACACAAGTCATAGAAAGAAAGAGAGAAACGGACAGATACAGACTCAAACACACAAAGACAAAACCGGTGAGATAGTGGAAAAGAGACAGAGATAGAGAGGGTGAGAGAGAAAGACAGAGAGAGAGAGCGAGAGAGAGGAGACAGAGATAGAGAGTGTAAGACAGAGAGAGAGAAGGGGGTACATGTTAAGAGAATGACAGGGAAAGACAGACAGAGAGAAGGGGGCAAATATTGAGATAATGAGAGAGAAGGGGAAGAGACGGATATGAAGAGAGAAAACACAGAGAGGAGGCGAGACACAGATAGTGAGAGAGAAAGACACACACAGGGGGACAGCGATAGATAGAGAGAGAAATAGAGAGAAAGTGGGATAGGGTGATATAGAAAGACGTAAGGAGGGATCGAAATTTAAACAAAATGTTAACTATAGTGAATAATTTATATATATTTTATATATTAGTGCAAGTTCTCCACAAGATGTAGATGCTAACTGATCAGTAACAGCTCTGTATTTATCACACTGTCATTTTTGCTCTTCTCGTACTGAAAAAAATATGTCTGCCAAATCTGTGATCTGCTGCCAAAACTGTGATTTATTGCCAAAACTGTGATCTGCTACCAAAACTGTGATATGCTGCCAAAGCTGTGATCTGCTGCAAAAAATATGTCTGCCAAAACTGTGATCTGCTGCAAAAATGCAAAAATATGACTGCCAAAACTGTAATCTGCTGCCAAAACTGTAATCTGCTGCCAAAACTATAATTGCCAAAACTTTGATCTGCTGTCAAAACTGTAATTGCCAAAACTGTAATCTGCTACCAAAACTGTGATATGCTGCCAAAACTGTGATCTGCTGCCAGAACTGTGATCTGCTGCAAAATATAATATATGTCTGCCAAAACTGTGATCTGATGCAAAATATATGTCTGCCAAAACTGTGATCTGCTGCATTTTTGAATTACGTCTGATTCATACGAGCGTTCGAGAACATTTTTTCATACGAGCGTTCGAGAACATTTTGACTGTATGTCAAACAGCTTGGACCCTAATGAGACTCCGAGTTACTGGACGTCTCATCTGGATCCTAGCTGTAGGAGTCAGGTCGCGCTGTTTACACTTTTACTTACACCCAAATCCGTTCAAAGTTTTCAGAAACGGCTGGCCAAGTGTCAAACAGCTTGTATACTGGTGAGATGCCGAGTTACTCGGCGTCCTGTCTGGGTCAAAGTTGTTTACTAATACGAGTCAAGTCGAGCTTGGCATGGGAAGGGTTAATCCTTGTCCACTGATTTCATTTTTTCAACTTCTTTTATCTTTCAAAACACTTAATCAAAACATCAATGAGTTTCGATGTTGATGAGACGCCAACTTTATCTTCGGTTTATCTCGACCTACTTGCCTTGCAAAGGTAATCATATATTGGCCATGGGAAGAGAAAAAAGTCCTTAACCCATTCCCACACAGGCTAGTTTTAGATCCAACCTCCTTGGATTAAATCTACCAAAAAGGAGCATCTACTAGAGAAAAGGAACATTTTAGATTTGTGTAGCTTTGAAATCATTGTGATTATTACAGCATTTACTCCTATGGAGCAAATGCTCTATTTATCACAATGGTTTCAAAACACAGAGGTGTAGAAATGCATATTTATCGAGAAATGGGTTAATCTTTTACTCTATAAATGCGCCTTTCTATGCCTTTAAAGAGTAGAGTCGGTAGACCCAGGCCAGACGGCTCCTGTAGAAGCCGTCTGATCAGAGTCTGCTCTGTTTGCTAATGGATTCTACCAGATTAGACTATAGTGTCCACCAATGCCAATCATCCTGTGTACATATGCCAATATAAAAATCAGTTAATAAATATTCATGATGTCAGTATTTCTTACATAAATATTCATTGAATAAAGAGTGAAGGCTGAATAATTAAGTTCAATTCAGATGTATATTAATTCAGACGTAATTCGACACAGACGCAGTTCAGATTGGATTTAGTCCAATTGAGACGAAGTTCAGTTAAAGTTGTACGGTACAATTCAGTCGAATGTCAATTCAGGCGACGTTCAATTCAGACGCGGATATAGTTCAATTCTCTGTCTGCTAATGACATAATACACATCTACTACTACAGTTTCCGCCTTGATGAGACATTCATTAATTTTGTTCATAATTCAGACTAAAACTATTCTAATTAATATCATGACTTCATGAATTATTTCAAAAATATTTATGGGGTTAAGGTTTGACCCTTTCCCTCATATAAACTCGTTTGACGCAGTTGCAAACAGAGAAGACCCAGATCAGACGGCTCCTATAGGAGCCGTCTAATCAGGGTCTGCTCTGTTTGCTAATGAAATTTGACAGGTCTGTTTCTTTACTTTCTAAATTGGCTACAATGTTCCACCTTCCATATTTCATTATAACTATTTTGTCCATGAATATTCAGTAGGTATTGAAATTTGGAATAAACATAGAACAGGGTAAGGGTTTATTAATAATGGCATATGAATTAAGTAAGAGTTGTTTCCATTAATGCGGGAAACAGATGTACTGCCATTTGCAAACATTGTAGACCCAGATTAGAGGAGGGATCATAGAGGAGCCATCTGATCAGGATATGCACTTTTTGTCATTCAGATTCCTATGGCAAATTATACCAGTTAGTACTGAATGGACTCTTTCTATGTATCTAACTATTTACTCTATCAATATTAATGTAAAACAATAATAAAAAACCTAAAGTTAATATGAATAGATATTAACTTATATTTTAGAATGACACATGAAAAAATACATATTTGGTCCTGCCAGGAACAGTTTCTGTAGAATCGGCTGTATATAGTTGATAGTTTCTTATAGAGCAGAGCACGATGAGGCAGTTCCTACAGGGGTTGTCTGGTCTGGGTCGAGGCAGTTCCTACAGGGGCTGTCTGGTCTGGGTCGAGGCAGTTCCTACAGGGGCTGTCTGGTCTGGGTCGAGGCAGTTCCTACAGGGGTTGTCTGGTCTGGGTCTACTCTGTGTGCACATACGTTGAAAGATGTATTTATGGAGAAAAGGGTTAAATATTGATACGCCATTTAATTTTTAATACAGAAGAACATATCTGAAGCGACAATCAAAGAGAGGTTGATATATGAGGTCTTCCAGGCAGATGGTAGCTTAATGCAGGTCAAAAGTAATGCAGAAAGCTCCTACAGAAGCTTTGCATTATTTTTGCCCTGCATTAAGCAACCACGTTCTTCTGAACACTACTGTATCCTATGCGTACACTACTGTATCCTATGCGTACACTACTGTATCCTATGCGTACACTACTGTATCCTATGCGTACACTACTGTATCCTATGCGTTACTGTATCCTATGCGTACACTACTGTATCCTATGCGTATTCCAATAGTAAACCAGTTATTTCTCCACCAAACCCTATGTTGTGACTACAGTAAAACCTCTCTATAACGGCCACTAAATCACATCAAGTATTTTGTGTTGAAGGCAGGTGACTGCTTAAAGCAAGGTGAAAGGAAAACAGAACGTTCCTATAGGAGCGTTGTTTTACTTTCACATTGTTTTAAGCAGCCACCTGCCCTAAATACCAACTAATTAATACAATTTAGTGTCCGTTATAGAGAGGTTTCACTGTACTCTTTAGAATCGCATCAAAGAGGCGATTCTAAAGAGCTGTCACAACCTAGGACTTGGTGGACAAATATGGAAGTTATTCTTGAACTGTTTTCTGGACCTCTGACTGTATCATCATTCAAAATGTTAATAATTCGCGAGTTCAGTAGCTCGATTATATCTGTCACGGCCGTAAACGAAAACCTTTAACCCCCTAAATGGACATTTGATTCTGTCTTCAATTTATCCATCAACGAAGCATTCACTTCGCATGTCGTTTAATGTGCCAAAAACATCGAAATGTGAGCTACGGCCTTTGATTTTTACAGGGCGTTGCTTTTCGTATGAAATTTCAAAGTTTCTTTGGGTTGTAATCTTTCCTTTTAAATTGGACATCAAAGCTGCGTCTACTTTTGATGAATTTAAGACATCGTATTCTGTCCTGTCCTTGCCACAAAACGGAAAAAAACTGCCGTCTGCTTCACAGCTGTCGTCTGCTTCAGTAAGGCGTTTCTAATTACCACACTCTCTACAGTGCTCCCTCCCTACAACGGCCCTCCCAATAACGATTCCCTCCTTACAACAACGCATGTCACTGTTTCCGAAACAACAAGGCTCCAGAAACAACTTTTTTCCATCGTATTTTATTTATGCCTCCATCAAACCCTATGTTGTGACCACTCTTTAGAATCGTCACTTTGTGACGATTCTAAAGAGTGGTCACAACATAGGGTTTGATAGAGGCATAACGGTTTTAGTTCTCGAAATAACCTTATCTGGGAATCTGCAAACAAGCTAATTATGTTTGATTTTCCCTCCCTATAACAACTCCCTCTGAACAACACATACAATCTTCGTATACCAAAGGATATCGTTGTAGAGAGGGAGCACTGTAGAACCATTTACCTCATACAAACGTTAGTTTCACACTTCTGCAAGCAGGACATACACTGATCCCATGGCTCCTGTACGAGCTTTCTAAGTCTGCTCTGTGACGAGATTGTATACAGTAAAACCTCTCTATAACGGCCACTAAATTGTGTTAATTAGTTGGTATTTAGGACAGGTTGCTGCTTAAAGCATGGTGAAAGTAAAACAGAACGCTACCTGTCTTGAACACAAAGTACTTGATGTAATTTAGTGGTCGTTATACAGAGGTTTTACTGTAGATCTGCCAAAGTCAAAATTCATGTGTTCATTAATCAGCTAATACGTATAAATCTTCTTGATGTCATTCATTCTTTTATCATATAATCTTCCATGTGGGAGTGTCAAAGCAGTGTCGTAAATCGCGGAAATTCACTAGTGCATTTTTTATGCAAATGAGCAGTTTGAGCAGCTGTACTACCCTGTAAACAATGGCCGAATCATCCGCCAAATATAGTCTGTTTCACTTTCTTTGGTATTTAAAGAGACTCTTACATTCGTGTTCATTACAAATTGTTTTAATGAAACTCGCTTACTACAATGCATATTACACTAGCTAAAGCTCTTGTTATATCATTATAGTAAACATGTTTCATAAAAAAAACTTGTAATGAACAATAATGTAAGATCCTCTATATATGAATATTCATTAGGTAAGGAGGTGAACTCTTGCGTATTGTCGTCTGCAAAATTTTGTCGTCTGCTTCCTATTTTATATGTTTTAATTTTCTTCCTTTTTGTTTAAAAAAGTATAGTTACAGCAGCAACCGGTTTGGATTCTGATGAGACGCCAGGTTCTCCTTGACAAACCAAGTGTTATTCCATTCCAACGTAGACTATTCTTAGACCCTACCTCTTTGAATAAATGTACTGAAAAGGAGCATTTACTTGGAAAAAACGGAACATTTTAGTATTATGAAGTTTTGAAACCATTGTAATAAATATAGCATTTGCTCCTACGTGTAAGTGCGTATCGCTAGCTACGGTCCTGCTAGTATGTAAGTATATTCTTTAAGGTAGCGAGATAGCACTAGCTACCAAATTATTTTTTTTCTAAACCTAGTTGGTAAGTAATATCGATTTATTTGAATATTTATCAAATACCATGTATAAAAATGATGTGTGCTTAAGCTCCGATGTACGAGCGTATTACAACTGATGCCTGCTGAAGCTCCGATGTACGAGCGTATTACAAATGATGCCTGCTGAAGGTCCGATGTACGAGCGTATTACAAATGACGTCTGCTGAAGCTCCGATATACGAGCGTATTACAAATGATGCCTGCTTAAGCTTTGATGTACGAGCGTAAAAATATATAGATATAGCATTTTCAATATTAGATCCTGCATTTTTAATTTGAAAAAAATTGGGAATCAACTGGGATTCAGTGGCAGAGGGCAGAGTCCATGGGACTCGGTGAAAATCAAGGCTAGCGCGAACACTGCCTCTATGGACACTGACCATATTACTGCTCTATTGACCCTCTGACTATATACCCGCTCTATGGACCCTCTGATCATATCTCCGCTCTATGGCCCCTCTGACCATATTACTGCTCTATTGACCCTCTGACTATATACCCGCTCTATGGACCCTCTGATCATATGACCACTCGTTGAACCCTCTGATCATATGACTGCTCTATGGACCCTCAGATCATATGCCCGCTCTATGGACCCTCTTACTATATGTCCGCTCTATGGACCCTCTGACCACATGTCCGCTCTATGGAACCTCTGACTATATGACCGCTCTATGGACCCTCTGACCATATGTCTGCTCTATGAACCTTCTGATCATATGACCTCTCTATGGATCCTCTGAGCATATGACCTCTCTATGGACCCTTTGACCATATGACCTCTCTATGGACCCTTTGACCATATGACCTCTCTATGGACCCTTTGACCATATGACCGCTCTATGGCCCCTCTGACCATATGACTGCTCTATGGGCCCTCTGGTCACATGACCGCTCTATGAACCTTCTGATCATATGACTGCTCTATGGACCCACTGATCACATGACCGCTCTATGGGCCCTCTGGTCACATGACCTCTCTATGAACCCTCTGGTCATATGACCGCTCTATGAACCCTCTGATCATATGACTGCTCTATGGACCCTCTGACGATATGACCGCTGTATGTACCCTCTGACCATATGACCGCTCTATGGACCCTCTGACTATATGACTGCTCTATGGACCCTCTGATCATATGACCGCTCTATGGACCCTCTGACCATATGACCGCTCTATGGACCCTCTGATTTTCATCAACACTGTTTCTAAATTCCTGGACACGTATTGTCCGCATTCAAGGAATAATATAAATTAACAAGATCTAATTGCAATGGAATCCATTACAGAATGTCACCGAAACGAAACGGACATTATGTATTGATGAGCAAACTATCTAAATTTTCACCAGTCACAAACCCTCACCGGGATACCATGACAACCAAGACTTTTTAAACATCTGCCATTAAATTCGGGGTACCCATATACCACAACGTACCAATTTTCCGCAAAGTCTAATAATATCTTTTGACCAATCAGAGGCCACCATTCCATTACCGTGGTAACTAACTCTTTCGAAACACCTACGATGGAGTTCGGGGTACCTCAATCCCATCATAAGTTTAAGTAGCATCGAACAATATCTAAATTTGAACAAATCAAAGCCTACCTTTTGTTTATCATGGCGACATTTTAAAAACCAAAATGCACATCTGCACATGACCAACAATGTCCATGTGACGTTTCACTGGGATCGGACTATTACTGACCGAGAAATGTGTCGGACAAGTCCACAGAGAGAAATGTGTCGGACAAGTTCACAGCGAGAAATGTGTCGGACACGTTCACAGCAGAAGAAGAAGAATCAGAAGAAGAAGAGCGATAAGAATCGGAAGAAGAACAATAACAAGAAACGTAGTAAACACAATATGTTCCGACTTCGTTTGGGAGACATAATTAGACACATAGCAGGACAGAGTTAATCTACATGACCTTTCTAAAAGCATATTCAGAAAATTAACCCTTGCCCTACTATCTGAGACTTGTCCTATTATCTGAGACCTGTCTAGCATTTTCTACCAGCTTGGATCCTATCAGACACCGTGTAACTCGGCGTCTCATCAGAATCCAATCTATAATACAGCATTGTTTAAAAATGTATCACAACGCATATCTAGAAATGCATGTGATAGATTAATGCAGGTAGAAAGTAGTGCTGAAAGCTCCTACAGGAGCTTTCAGCATTACTTTAGACAAACATAGAAATCGGACGACTTGGACCTCTGTTATCTCGATGTAATTTGTATGCTCCCTAGAAGTTCGAGATACTGAAGATCTACTGTATTTGGAAACATCTAAAACAACTCAATATATTATATTCTGTACTGTAAAGCCTGTCCTAAGCGACCATTTATAGTATATTTCTGGGGTTTTCAAGGCCCATAGCAGCTTAATGTAGGTCGACTGTAATGCAGAAAGCTCCTATAGGAGCTTTCTGCATTACTTTTGCTCTGCATTAAACAACCACTTAATATTTAAGACCCTTATATTCAATCAATTAATGGCTGCTTAAGACAGGCTCTATTGTATTTTATTGCCTTTTGTAGACTGTAGATATTTATATACAAACAATGCATAATAAAAGAGGAATGGTTGAAATAGCTAATCTATATCTAAACTCATTGCAAAAGTTATTACGATTTTTTCTTTCGAGAAAACCAGAATAGGTTTGCACTGTACTCACGAACAGCGATAAGTACTCAACTTAAACGTCTTCCAATAATATATTTTTAATGGCGAATCACAACCCAAACACAGACCAGTTCATCTCTACTACCATAACGAGCAATATCTAAAGAACACATACATTCGATTTTTTATGAATCCATTAAAGCCACATTTCCACTTCAAATAACAATAGTTTTATATCACAAAACTGTATGTGTGCACTGTTACTATAGTAAACACAAGAAAACATTAAGTGTACAGTGCTACTAGTAGTTATTTGATACACGTGGTTTCTAAATTAGTGACCATTGTAATTAGCAAATTTGTTACTAGGAATTATTTGATGCACGTGGTTTCTAAATGAGTGACCATCATAATTAGCAAATTTGTTACTAGGAAACTTTGTCTAATAGGAAACTCTGTGTGTTCAATGTCACTAGTGAACATCGTAGCTGCATTTTACTAGGTAACTGCTGTGTTTATTGTTACTAGGAAACCGTGTGTTCATTGTTGCTAGTAAGTTTTTTTTGTGTTCGATGTTACTGGTGATTGGTGAATATTATAAAGTTTGTGTGTTCAATGTTTCTGGTGAACATTGTATCTACATGTACATTGTTACTAGGAAACTGTGTTCTCTGTGTGTTCAATATTACTAGTGAACATCGTATCTACATTGTTACTAGGAGACTTTGTGTAGTGAACGTCATACCAACAATGTTACTAGTAAACGCTGTCTAGTGACTGTTAGCAGTAAACTGTTTGTGAACATTATTACTGGTGAACATCGTGTCTGCATTGTTACTAGATTTTATGTGAACGTTATCATTAGTAAATATTGCGGATACAATTTATGTTGGGAAAAATAACGTTAAAAGTCTGCTTCGTGAGTATTCTGCTTAACTCATTCCCTAATACTGACGCCATCTGACGCCTCTGTAAAAGTCATTTTTGAAACCACTGTTTATCACAATGGTTTCAAAACTACATGTATGCAATTCTGAAAAAAATAATTTTCTGGTATATGCTACTTTTAGTAGCTATTAATTCAAAGAGATTGGGTCTAATACAGTCTAGGAGGAAATGGTTTGACGTGGCCCGACTTGCAAACAGATCGTACCCAGCTGATACGTCCAATGACTCGCCGTATCATTAGGAGCCAAACTGTTTGATACCTGGTAAATAGATCCTCTAAAGCTCGAACAATAAACTGTATTTTTCCAGTTTTGCCAGATATCATGTTTCAGCAGGCTATGAGTTAACCATTTCCTTTATATAAACTCATTTTTTTCGCATTTGCAAACACAGTAGACCAAGATCAATCGGTTTTTGTAGGAGCCGTCTGATCAGGATCCGCAGTTTGCTTATAAAACTTTGTAAATCTTGTCTTATAGTTTTTACCTAAGCCAACCATTCAATTTTAAAGTTTTTTCATTATAGAAAATAAGTAAATAGAAATTCATGAAATAATCAATTCATGCAAAAATATGAACTAGGGAAATAGTTAACCCATATGCGCCCAGTGGATTCTTCCATGTTTATATATTGGATTAGTCCAATTTTTATCTAAGGGGTGCCTGGCCTAAATTTTCAATTTCGTTTTGTTTGATATTGAAAATCCTATTAGCAAACAGTGTAGACTCTGATCAGACGCCGCATAATGCGGCGTCTGATCAGAGTCTACACTGTTTGCCTTCGTCCCATATATGGGATCGTGGGAGAAAATGAGTTAAACCACACAAGTATATCTGAGGCTAGCTTTAGCAGTGAGATTTAAATCCACGCTTTATTTGAAGTATCGGTATTTGAAGCAAGAATGTTTCTTAGAACAACACTCATAGGTTAGGATTAATTATTTACCTGGTATGGACACCTTTTTGACACGTTTGCAAACTGAGTAAACCCAGATCAGACGACCCTTTAACCAACTTCTAGAGCAGGGTCTGCTGTGTTTGCTTATGAAATTATACAATGAAGATAATATTCCAAATATGGAATTAAGATACCGGTATTCAAGTATTTATGTATGGAATTATATTTATCTAATGCTAGTAATGATAACATATTGACTTGTTCATAATATCATGATAAACCTCAGATAATCAATATTCATATAATTATTCATTATATCTGACATGTATATTCAGCAGATAACTGTTTAAGTCATTAGTACATAGTGGGACAACATTTTATCTGTCTCCTGTAAAATTTTACCCTTTACTTCATGAATATTCATGTAACACAATAATGACATCATGGTTATTATTAGACGAATTTATAATTGTATTTGAACACATGAAAGTTTGGCCATGCCAAAAACGGTACCATAAACAAACAGAGCAGACCCTGAACAGACAGCTCCTTCAGGAGCTGTCTGATCTGGGTCTACTCTGTTTGCAAAGATGTAAAGAGTAAAACCGCGAAGAAATGTTACTTCAATAATCCTGAAAAACCAAAGCATAAAAACAATCACGTGTACAAAGAGATAATAAGCCAAGAATACATCGGCGTTTTGTCTTGGACTAAGCATTACAACAGTGCTATTTATAACTACAATGTAATTTCCTTGTAATCATCAGGAATATCTAGTAAATAACCATAGTAAACCATGCATTAAGCTACCACCTGCCTTTACGGCCCATGGTTAGATATTATTTAATCCATTACTCCATAGATATGCTCTTTAACGCCTTTTAGTGGGCCCCTGCAGGAGCCGTCTGATCAGGGTCTGATGTGTTTGCATATTGAATAATATAGATCTGTTTTACAGTTTGTGTCATCGCCAAAAGATCCTGTGTTCATATTTCATTATAAGGCCTAAATGATATTCATGATATTATGTCTTAGAAATATATTCAGGGTACAAAGTTTTAAGAAAGTCTAATCACAAGAACACTGATATACCAAGTTTGACTCCCTGCTAAAGTACTGTTTCCTTGCAAGAATATATCTATTTGTCTGGTGTTGGGTTGTACCTGTACTTCAAACCTTTGCTTCTTCCCGGACATACAACACAAAATGTATCAACCAAAATACCACATAGAACTGCTGTCCCCAAAACTTCTCTGAGACATTGACAGTTGAGTCTCTATTTAAGAAAATTGTTCATGTCAGACTTTTTGTATCTGGTGCTTCCACCTCAAATATCCTTTCTAAATATTGACCAGTTCTATTGACCTGTCGGGGCGTTTATTCGGGTTTACATTTATCGTGCACGACAATCACCTCAAGATATTTTAAAGATATTCACAAACAAATCTATATCTTAATACAACATTCTTGTTAAAGGGGTTAGCTGTATATGAGGTATGTACAAGACACTCATTAGTCTGGCTAGTGCTGTTGTTTCATGTTTAAATGATTATCAATTGGTGATTAGGCTCCACTGTCGTCTCAAGTAGTAAACTGTAAAAATAACACCACTATCTAGATCGAAAAAGATTATACATGTTGTTCTATTTACATGTATAACAACCATACATTCAAACGGTGTATTAACACAAAAGGTTTTATAAATAGATCTATAGTCTTTTTTATCTAGTGCCAGTGAGTAAACCTTCCTCTAAGCCGGAAGTCTAGTAGAGAAGAATTTAGATACTTTTAATTCAGGCTTTTGCGTAATGCAGGGTGAATGTCAAGCAGGAATCCAGAGCATCTTTCTGCATATTGTTCGCCCTGCATTAAGCTGCCAGCTGTCTCCAAGACCGTTATCTATACTAAATTGGACGTCCAGTTTAGAGGTGTTTCACTATGTTGTTATGCACATATTAGCAATGTTAGTTCCATGAAAGATACGGTACACTTGTGTCTAAAACAATCTTTGTGCAAACAGTAGGAGCTCTTTGATCCGTCTCTTCACTGTTTGCAGTGTATGAAACGTGTTTGCTGGGAGCCTTATTTAAATCAAACCCAAAGACACAGTGTCTTCCATTCATGTGCACCTTTGTACAACCCGTTGTAGGAATCGTCGCTGGCAAAATATAACAGCTATAAAGAATTTATTCAACCAATTTGTCTAATTGTATTATTGTTATGGTAAACTCCGCCCCGGCATGTCGAATAAAAACTAAGTATGATACCCGCATGCAAAATCGAATAAATCGAAGTCTTATAACACGCACTTGGCCGCAATGCCTTAGCTATTCATCCACTATTTGAGACACTCACTAGGCCGCAAGGCCTTAGTTATTCATCCACTATTTGAAACACGCGCTAGACCGCACGTCCTTAGTTATTCATCCACTATTTGAAACACGCGCTATGCCGCAAGGCCTTAGTTATTCATCAACTATTTGAAACACGCGCTAGGCCGCAATGCTTAGTTATTTATCCACTATTTGAAACACGCGTTGAAAGAAGAATACTCTAGATGAAACTACTCTTCAACCTATTTCAAGTATAGAGTTTCCTCTAAAGTTTCAGGTAGAAACCTTCAAATAATAATTGCACCAGTTATCACATATGTGACGCAATCATTACGTCACATCATATATCAGTTTCTGATTGGGCCAAATCAGTATGAAAATCTCATTTTTTAAAGAACTATGAAAGGCAGAGTTTAGTCTCATTTTCTACTTTGGCCAGTCATAAGCGCTTTGAGCCATTCTGCAGTTGAGAGATTTTGGCATCCAAGGTAGTCTTTGAGTTCTTGGTCTGTGAATTCCGGTGTGACGTCACAAGGGGCTCCAAATATTGTTGTTTTAATTGCTCCCTGGTTTCCCTCCCGCATTACTGGCGAGGAGCTCTTGATTTCGTTTGTACTGTGCTAGAAATAGAAAAGGCAACTTAGGAAGTTGAAAACAATATGCCTATGGTACATGTAGCTTGTTGAAACATTAACCCTTCCCTAATGGACATAATTATGTGCATGCATTAATCACTTCATGAATGCTTATAAGTTAATTTATCATTAAATTAAAGAGAAATGTTGGCTTAGACAAAAAAAATTAATATGTAGGATCAGATCTATATACTTCATAAGCAAATAAAGCAGTCGCTGATCAGACGGCTCCTATCAAGCCAAATTATTTCTCAGGCATCTAATTGGCAGAATTTGAGTTTCATTCCATGATTCTGGCCGATCAGATACTTGAGAGCGAACTCAAACACAAAACAAGAAGTTTTATAATCAATGTTTTAGGTTCACACCGCGTACAAAACTGCTCAAATTATTATTATTTGTTTTTTCATTGTGATGCAGCACGTGTATAACATAGTTTCAATACCTCGTGTACCCGCCTCGTGCAGTCCCGTTTGTGGTTTGCCTGTACCCAGTGTATAGTATAGTCATCGTTGTAAGCATATTCATTGTCTTTACTGCTGGCGAACACAATCACATTCTCGTGCGCAGGTGAGTTCTTAAACACGTGCGCTATCTCGTCCGCATAGCTCTGGTCTATCACAAGGTGGACCTTGCGCGCGAGACAGTTAGCCAGGTCCGACTGGAGCTCGCCTATGGAATATTGTTCCTCATCCTCGGCCTGAAAATAACATTATTACAGGATTTTATTTCAACTCTTTCCCTTATTATATGCATGTAGGACATAATGATATCTTGATAATTAATCATAAGATTTATGTTATGATTTATAAACACAGGATTTATTGGCAATTGAACAAACTGTAGAACAATACAATTGAACTGCGATATCTCGAACTCGGATAACTCGAGTTTCGGCATAACTCGAAGTAAAAGTTCGGTCCTTCCAAATTTACATTACTTAAGTGTTCTAAAATGTATTACTACGCATAACTGGAAACACATGTGACAGCTTAATGCAGGTCGAAAGTAATGCTGAAAGCTGATAAGGAGTTTTAACATTACTTTAGACATGCATTAATCTGTGAACTGGAGAAATTGTACAGGTTAGAAATCGGGTAACTCGAACCTCCGTTATCTCGAGGAAATTTTATGATCCTACATGAGCTGTCTGATCTTGGTCTACATGAGCTGTCTGATATGGGTCTACATAAGCTGTCTGATCTGGGTTTACTCTGTTTGCAAAGGCCTCTCTATCCGGTAATTTGTTAATATTTACAAAATACATGTAGATACAAGACGGCCAAAGTGGCCCTGTATCGCTTACCTGAGACTTCGTGACACTAGTCACCAAAGTTCATTTATAACTGAACACAAGAGGGTCAGTGTGGCCCTATATCGTTCACTTGAACCAAATGCTACAAGGGGACAAGTTTCTAACAATTGTAAATTTTGTTAATAAGTGAATCATGAGAATTATATAGGAATTTAAGATTTATGGTTCAGACAAGATTTTCAGGAACATGGGACTATACTGCAAACATTCAAGATTCAAGATTGGGGCACAAATGAGGCCTCTAGAGTGTAAACAAGATTTGAACTCCACCAATATTCAAACGTGATCAAGATATCATCAAGGCAAACATCATGAGCAAGTATGAGGGAGATTGGATCAAACTTGTGGCCTCTAGATCGTAAAAACATCTAACTTTTATTTGACCTAATTACCTACTTTTTTCCAAATTATTTAATATACAGTCAAACCTCGACAATTCGAAAGTTTAGCATAGAAGCATGTAGACTATTTTAGGCAGATGACTGCTTAATTAATTATGGAAGGCATACAGAAAGAGGAGCTTTCTGCGTGATTTTCAACCTGAATTAATCTGCCACTTGTCTTGAAGATATGTATTTGAGTGTTTGAATAATCTGCCACCTGTCTTGAAGATGTGTTCGAATAATTTGCCACCTGACTTGAAGATATGTATTTGGGTGTTCGAATAATCTGCCACCTGTCTTGAAGATATGTATTTGGATGTTCGAATAATCTGCCACCTGTCTTGAAGATATGTATTTGGGTGTTCGAATAATCTGCCACCTGTCTGGAAGATATGTATTTGAGTGTTCGAATAATCGAGAATGACTTAAGTAGGCCTAACGCCAAGTTTACGCTCCCTCCTCGTTATTTATGTAAATTCGAATCCGAGACTTTTCGTGCAATTCGTAGAGATTACTCTATTTCTGTTTTCTCTGTTTTCTGTATTTGGTTTGGAGGAAAAGTGCAACAAGACACTTGATAACATGTTAAAGATAAGTGTACATTTATACTTGTTCGTTTGCACTAAACTTGGTGTAATTAAAGTTTTTTTATGCAAACTTTATGATAAAGGAATTACGCTGTTTCTAGGGACAGCAGTAATAGAGCACGTCGTGTAGCATGAATTTAGCTCGCAAGCAGTCACATACGCCAGGTAGATTGTCCATGGAAATTAGAAATATGACACAGTGTCACGTCAAAAATTCATCGGGGTAAAAAATGTTTAATTCTTTTTGCGACAAATAATGTTCGTCTATAATCAATGCCGCCCGCTTTAAGTTTCGAAGTCGGAAAATAATGTTCGTCTACAAACAGTGTCGTTTGCTTTATGTTTCAGATTCGACTTTCATTCAACTTCTCTAAAAACGTGCGTCGTGTGTCAAACTGTTTGGACCCAGACGAGTCGCCTTTACCTGATGAATATTCATGTAAGAAATAAAAAATATCATGCATATTTATAAGCAGTATTTTCATTATGGTATATATTTATATGAATGTCTGGCCATGGCAGTTACTCTAAAATCAGATCTTTATTATTCCATAAGCAGACCGTTATAAGACAGCTCCTATAGGATCCGTCTGATTTGAGTCGAAACTCTATTTACAAAGGCGTTTAAAGGTGTACCGTAGAAGGTAATTGATTAAAACTCTCATTATGTATTTGAACATTGACAGCCTGTTTCAAAATCTGAATTAGAAGACATTTTATCTCTCTGAAACTGAGCTGTAAATAAGAGGCGTATTGATTTATCAAAATCCCTGCCAAGCCGAGTCGCATCCTCTCGTGTTGCTACTCATTAGACTCGTATGTCCAATGCAGTTCGAATGAGTACTGCTACTCATTAGACTCGTATGTCCAATGCAGTTCGAATGAGTAGTACATGTAGCAAAATAGAATTTAGCGGAGGAACGTATAAGGAACAATAGAACCTATCCTAAGCGGTCAATTATTGAATATAGGAGTCTTAAAAAGAGGTGGTTGCTTAATGCAAGGCAAAAGCAAGATAGAAAGCTCATATGAGCTTTATGCCTTGCTTTTGACCTGCATTAAGCTACCACATGCCTTACAGATCACTAATTAGACAAAGTTTTGATGGCCGCTTCAGACTGGTTCTACTGTATATATACGTTAGATATCAAGTGACTCCTGCTATCTCTAGCTATCTTAAGTAACTCCTGCTATCTCTAGCTATCTTAAGTAACTCCTGCTATCTCTAGCTATCTTAAGTAACTCCTGCTATCTCTAGCTATCTTAAGTAACTCCTGCTATCTCTAGCTATTTTAAGTCACTCCTGCTATCTCTAGCTATCTTAAGTCATTCCTGCTATCTCTAGCTATTTTAACTTTTTAAGTTTATCAATAAAGTGCATAAACTTTGGATCTGTTATAAGCAACAATCAGCTTTTAAAGACATCAATGTTTATTCAGGAAGTAGTCTATTTAGAGCAGTTATTCTACAGATGAAGTATTACTTACTAAGCCGTTCCCGTTGACGTCCCATAGCAACGACGTTCCGTCGGTTTTCGTCGGACTGTTCATATACAACACAAGCGAGTCCACGCAGTGCATCGTCTGGCACATGGTCTGCACGTGGTAACGGAAGGCGAGCTTCATGGCTGCCGGAAGTACCTGGTGTGGATGATCACCCGGAACTGGAAGGAATAAAGAGTTAAGTATAGAGAATGAAATATTTGTTTAATACAGCAGCGCGCCAGCCAGTTTGGGCCAGCCAGTTTAGTTTATGAGATGCCTATCTCTTTTGATTAATATCTCCTGAAAATTTACATTAACCCTTTTCTCCATGAATATTCATGTCAGAAATACAGTAAAACCTCTCTATAACGACCACTAAACTACATCAAATATTTTGTGTTAAAGGCGGGTGGCTGCTAAAAGCAAGGTGAAAGTAAAACAGAACGCTCCTAATGGTGCGTTCTGTTTTACTTTCACCTTGCTTTAAGCAACCACCTGCCCTTAATACCAACTAATTAACACAATATAGTGGTCGTTATAGAGAGGTTTTACTGGAATCAATATTGATTAGATAAATTGTTACAATAACACATAGACACAAGAATCTGTGGTCATGGCAGACAGTGTAGAATCAGACCTATAAGTACACAGAGCAGACCATCATCCTACAGGAGCAGTCTGATCAGGATCTCTTGCAAGGGTAAAGAAAGGCGTACTTATGGAGTAAATGGTTAATGCCAGGCACCAGGTGTAGAAAGACGTACTTATGGAGTAAATGGTTAATGCCAGGCACCAGGTATAGAAAGGCGTACTTATGGAGTAAATGGTTAATGCCAGGCACCAAGTATAAAAAGGCGTACTTATGGAGTAAATGGTTAATGCCAGGCACCAAGTATAAAAAGGCGTACTTATGGAGTAAATGGTTAATGCCAGGCACCAAGTATAAAAAGGCGTACTTATGGAGTAAATGGTTAATGCCAGGCACCAAGTATAAAAAGGCGTACTTATGGAGTAAATGGTTAATGCCAGGCACCAAATATAAAAAGGCGTACTTATGGAGTAAATGGTTAATGCCAGGCACCAAGTATAAAAAGGCGTACTTATGGAGTAAATGGTTAATGCCAGGTACCAGGTATAGAAAGGCGTACTTATGGAGTAAATGGTTAATGCCAGGCACCAAGTATAAAAAGGCGTACTTATGGAGTAAATGGTTAATGCCAGGCACCAGGTATAAAAAGGCGTACTTATGGAGTAAATGGTTAATGCCAGGCACCAAGTATAAAAAGGCGTACTTATGGAGTAAATGGTTAATGCCAGGTACCAATTATATAAAGGCGTACTTATGGAGTAAATGGTTAATGCCAGGTACCAGGTATAGAAAGGCGTACTTATGGAGTAAATGGTTAATGCCAGGCACCAGGTATAGAAAGGCGTACTTATGGAGTAAATGGTTAATGCCAGGCACCAAGTATAGAAAGGCGTACTTATGGAGTAAATGGTTAATGCCAGGTACCAGGTATAGAAAGGCGTACTTATGGAGTAAATGGTTAATGCCAGGCACCAGGTCGGTGCAATCTGTAGCCATTCTTTAACCCTTTTCCCTTATATAAACGTGTTTTGACGCATTTGCAGACATAGCAGACCCAGATCAGACGTCTCCTAAAGGAACCGTCTGATCGGGGTCTGCTCTGTTTGTTATTAGAATTTGATAGATCTGTTTCTTTTATTTCTAAAATGTCTATAATGTAACACGTTCAATATATCTTTATAGCTATTTTGTCCATCAATATTCTGTAGGTATTGAAATTGGAACAAACATAGAGCAGGGACAGGGTTAACTAGCTGGCGGCTCACCGACCGACTATATCAGAACGAGCCCCTTGTAGGGATCCAAGTGGGTGCCTTGTCCACTAGACTAAGGACACAGCAGAGAACGAATGATTCATCTTTCTATGTTGCTTTCTCTGTTGGTCTAAATCAGTCACGTGGCTGATAAATATTTGACCATTTCCATCATATAAACACATCTTCACGTATTTGCAAACAGAGTAGACCCATATCATGGTCTGCTCTGTTTGCTTGTGGAATAATATAGATCTGATTATACAGTGTCTGCCTGAGCCAAACTGCCCTGTGTTCATATGCAACTAATAAAAAATAATTTAATTAATATTCATTATGCCATATTTCTAACATGAATATGCAACAAGGAAATGGTTAAAGAGGCATAGGCTCGTTTGCGGCGTTAAAAAAATCCTTACTTCTTAATAATTTTCCTCATAGAAACGCACGTTTACAAATTGGTAAACAATGTAAAACCAGACCAAGTAGCTCTTACAGGAGCCGTTTGATCAGGGTCCGCTCTGTTTGCTTTTGAACCCATATAAGCCTTATTCTACAATTTCTGTCAAAGCCAAAACTATACGTCCTCATATGTCAATATAAGAATTAATCTAATTTATATTTATGATGTCACTGTACCGGACGTGCTCGATGGAACAGTCAGCGATCTCACCATTCTGTTAAAAGTACGACGTACTTAAATTGATTAAATCTGCAAGCCCGTGTTATTCATGTTCGAGTTTGATGACTCTTTTCACAGGTGCATGCAACCTTTATGACGAAGTAGTCAGCGCTGATATTATACGACATACAGTTGAACCTAACTGTAGTAGCCATTCATTTATTTAACACAGGAGTGTTGAAAAGCAGGTGGTTGCTTAATACAGGACAAACGTACGCAGACAATTCACATTGGAGCTTCCTGCATTTAGCTTCGACCTGCCTTACAGACCCATAATTAGACATATTTTTGATGACCGCTTAAGACAGATTCCACTGTATGAAGAATGAACTAATCGACCTGGGGTAACAATGTAAACCACGTTTGACTAGTGTATAGTCAAAACCTAGTACAAGCGAATATTAACCCTTTACACCATCAATACGCCTTTTAACGCCTTCGACAACAGATCAGACCCATCTGATCAGGGTCTGTTCTGTTTGCTTATGAAGTACAGTATGATATCTGATTCTACATCTTCTACAATGGCCATAAATTTCCGTGTCTTTACACCATTATAAAAATGTATTACTTTTAACATAAATATTCATGAAGTAATTGAGTAATAAAGGGTTCAAAGTATTAAGACCGCCGCGAGGACTACATGCAAGTCGTCAGTGTAAGTTATATGCTCATGAATAAAGAACGTTTGTCCACCAATACCATGATGCTCACATTTAAAATGACTAGTGATTACGAGTTGCAAGCCTTGGTTAGAATTAGCAAATATGTACCTAATGAAGTCGGGAATCAAACAAAACACCCGCTAAATGATATTTATATTTATCACATAATATGCCGCGTGGGAGTGCCGAAACAGGGTGCCGTAAATCGAGGAAATGCACCAGTGCATTTTTTATGAAAATGAGTAGTGTTTGAATCCGGCTGTACTACACTGTAAACAAGGGCCGAAACAGTCGTCAAATATACATGTTTCACTTTCTGTGGCACTTTTTAAAGCTTATGTGATAAAAAGAATCTTATATTCGTGTTCATGGCAAATTGTTTTCATGAAACTCGTTTACTCTAATGGTTATTACCCTTGCTAAAGCTCTTGTCCTATTATTATAGTAAACTAGTAATGAACACTCAGGTAAGATCCTCTATTTACAGACCTATAGATAACCTGTGTGTTTGTTCATTTCCCCCACCAAGCCCTATATTGCTGTAACTAATTAGAATCCCCTCGGAGACACGATTTGTCAAGACCACAGCTTAATACAGGTCTAAAGTAATGCTGAAAGCTCCTGTATTAAGCCCACGTGTGTTTCTAGATATCTGTAGCGATACATTTTAGAGCAATTCTATAGTGTTAGTTTTGGAAAGACTGTACTTTTTGTTCGAGTTACCCCGAAGTTCGAGTTATCCGAGTTCGAGATATCGAAGTTCAACTGTATTTTAATTATATTTTCTAAATACACTTCTACATGTCTGAAAAATATGACAACTTGTGTAATAACACTACATGTATGTCCAAGCGAGACAATATTGCACTGTAGAACCGGTGTGGAGCGGTCGCCAAAAAGAGGTCTAATTATGGGTACGTTAGACAGGTGGAAGCTTAATGCAGGTCAAACGTAATGCAGAAAGTTCCTATAGGCGCTCTCTGCATTACTTTTCCCCCATTAATCATACACCTGCTATATACATGTAAGTCATACATTCAGTAAATGAATGGCCGCTTAACCCATTCCTTCATATTGATGTCTTTTGACGCCTCTGTACAGGTCATTATTTGAAACCATTGTGATAAATAGAGCATTTGCTCCACAAGAGCAAATGTTCTATTTATCACAATGGTTTCTGAATTGTAAAATTTCTAACATTTTTCATTTTCTCTAGTAAATGATCCTTTTCGGTAGATTTATCCAAAGAGGATGGGTCTAAAAATAGCCTATGAGGGAATGGGTTAACACAGGGTCTACTCACTCTGTACCTCGACGTCTTGCTCGATAGTATGTAAAATGATAAATCATGTTGTCTTTTTTTTAAGTTGATGAAAAATGCACTGTTGACAATTAAAGCATAGGACATTCTAACACAAAACAATTTACTTATTATTTCAAAAGTTAAATTGTCAGTAAGATAAGCGGCCTCAAGTGGTAACACAGTTTTGGAATGCAGTGACAACAATCGAACGCCTGACACTGAAAATGCATTTTCGTCGAGTGCGAATTCAACCTTTAACCGCCAAATAAATTTCGGATGCTATAATTATCGTCTGCTTCAGATTCCAACGCTGAATTGTTTTTGAAGTTTCTTTTCAAACCCGTAATCAGAGTGGCAAGCCGTTTGGATGTTATTGAGACGCCGAGCTCTTCAACGTTTTAACAGGATCCAAATTGTTTGCAAAAGTGATCCTGATTTTCGCATTTAGTGTCGTGTGCTTGAGCTAGAGGCCCAGATAAGATGCGTAAATTAAAACATTTTCAAGAACATCTCCTTTATTTCTCCACCAAACCGTGTATTGTGACTACTCTTTATAATCGTTTCGAAGAGTTTTGACCATTGCAGAAACTGTAGAATCAGATCTATGTAATTAAGTCAGCAAATAAAAGCAGATCCTGGTCAAGCAGCTCCTACGGGAGGAGTCTTGTCTATGTCTGTTATGTTTGCAAATGCTTAAAATGTGAATCTATGAGGTTTCATGAATGAGTTTCATTGTCCTGGCGACAGCAGGCTGGGTCCATGCTATTTACATTTGCGAAACATTTGTATTTGGAATATAACTGGTGTTCTTTCATAATTGAGTGACATATTATTTGTCTAAAACTTATTTTGGCATCCACTGATAATTCTGCCGTAGTTTAACTACTCTGCTGCAATAAAAATATTGTCTGCTTAAATTCCGATTTCTTGCATTTTTACCAATCTTCAGATTTACCAAAGCTTACCGTGTGACAAACAGTTGGACTCTGATGAGACGCCGAGTTACCAAGTTGCGTTTAATTGGATAAGGGCCAGAGGTGAATGACCTTTTTGTTCTTAACTCTCTCGCTGCATGCAATCACGTATATCTGATCATCTTTGCAAACAGTGTGGATCCAGATGAGACGCCGAGAAACTCGGCATCTCATCGGCATCCAAACTGCTTGATATTATGATTGTTTTTGTTTTGATTTTAATTTTTAGAAATGCTGTAGAAGCAGATGGCAAATATTACATACGACACTAATTTGCAGTGAAAGAGTTATAATCCCTCATCCAGCCATCCGTGACATGACGTGACATGACTTGACGTGACTTGGCTCATCAAGATCAGACGCCGGATAACCCAGAGTCTCCTCAGGATCCAAGCTGTTTGACACTCGGCCAATCATTCTCAAACAGCAGTTGATCGAATCGGAAGTAGTCAAAATTGTACAAGATTCAAATTTAAGCAGACTTTATTTTTGACAGCGGGGTAAGACTTTGTCTTCAACCCTAACAACGCTGAATTTTCAAACGGATTATTCCAAAATACATACAGGTCAAACTTATGGCAAATGTTTAGGGATTTTTCTAGAGAAAAGTGTAACATGGCAAACAGTGCAGACCCTGGTGAGATGGCTCCTCTAGGAGCCCTCTTATCGGGGGTCTACATTGTTTGAAAAGGGCATAAGTGACTCGTGTTCCGCACTGTAAAGATTTAACCTTAAGGCCCACCAAAATGCATTTGTTTGTAACTGAATAGTACGTATAACTGTTGCAGTTTTTTGTTACATGTTTCATGAACGTGCTATTGTCTGACAATCACGATACGGTTGTAAATACAGCGGGCATGATTGTAAAAATTTCCGTCATTCGTCATTCTGTGACTCAAAAAATGATTTGTATACGAAATATGCATAATTGATAGAAAAAAAGCAAGATGAAAGAGAGGGAGAGAGAGGGATGGGGGAGGGGCGAGGCACAGACAGAGAGAGAGAGAGAGAGAGAGAGAGAGAGAGAGAGAGAGAGAGAGAGAGAGAGAGATATAGAGACAGAGACAGAGACAGAGAGACAGAGACAGACAGAGACAGAGAGACAGAGAGAGACACAGAGAGAGAGACAGACAGACAGACAGACATACAGACAGACAGACAGACGGACGGACAGACGGACAGACAGACATAGAGACACAGAGAGAGAGAGAGAGAGAGAGAGAGAGAGAGAGAGAGAGAGAGAGAGAGAGAGAGAGCTTATTATAATACAAATGCATTTGTTTAAAACAGATGGATACATGGCCACATGTAGCCCTTGTGATGGTGAACAAGTGTGTGAAGTTTAATAAGATTTGCAAAGATTGTGAATAAGTAATCAGTAAGAAGTTTTTTTTATAGTCCACGTTACATCGATGACGACAAAAACAACGACAAAGACAAAAACAACGACAACGCGGAAGCCAGAGTTACGACAATAACTCATTTTTTCTTCGTAAAAAAATTCGTATGGCTTCTGATGAATCAGTATGTATGTTGTGACCCCCCCCCCCCACACACACACACACACACACCTGTTTTCTTTTGGACGCGATTAAATTAAAGTTTTGAAATCTGTAACGATACTTTGTTGTCTCTTCGTTATTAACATACCAGCTTTGTACATTAACTATTTGAAGGCTGAATTTTAAGAATGGAATGACCAATCATTCTTTAACTAATGAGTCCATTTACAATGAAAGTGAAAATATTTCTGAGGGATTTTGAACGACAAACAGTGCATACCCTGATCAGAGGGCTCCTCGAAGAGCCCTCTGATCTGGGTCTACGCTGTTTGCAAAATACCAGTATGCTCGTTTCCTGCATTAAAAGAATTAAAGATTTGACATTGTAGTTTTTAACCCATTGGTGGTCCTTATTGATTGAAACAACCCAGGGGTCTTGAGATAATCCATTCGGAGATGAAAGGACCATGACACAGGGGTTTTTGAATCGGGATTATACGGATGAAATACCCATGTTACGCAAAAATTATCACCGTAAAACCCTGATAGGAAAGAATGATGAAATAACTAGACTTTCCTGGCTAGGCTTATCGTCCAAAAATTCCCCAAAGTGTCGAAGGCGAGAGTAATGAATGAATGTTGATTGGAATCTTAGGTATAAACAGATCTAAAATAGATCCCATGTTATTAACTCTTATTCTGTTATTTGACGACCTGGCACGCATTTTCAAACAATCTGGATCCAGATGAGACGCCGAGTAACTCGGCGTCTCATCAGGATCCAAACTGTTTGACACTCTGTCAATAGTTTCTCAAAATCTTGATCGAGTTGGAAGACGCCAAGGTTGCACCAGATCCAATGTTGAGTGAACAGTATGTCTTTTTTCACAGCTAGGTAATGGCTTTTGTTATGGTTAGAAGATAAATGCAAAGATCTTGCCTCACAAAAATTTGCAATTCATAATGATGATCAATGGTTTTGATATGGTATAATGAGGTTAGTCTGAAAGAAGGGACTTTGTAATTATCAAGAAAAACGCTTATCGAGTTTATATACCTTTCTCTGTCTGCTTGCGTTCCATTTATTCCATGTTTTATGCAAAAATAAATCGCCAAAATAGATTGATATTACACTCAGTTGTGCATAGTCATACCAGAAGTTCTGTATACCCTGCTTAAACTTGAGAGCACATAAATACGCCTTTAAACCCCTATTCCATGAATATTCATTAAAGAAATGATGACATCATGAATATTAAATTAGATTAATTTGTTATAAAAACACATGGACAGGGGATAACAACACATGGACAGGGGAAGTTTGGGCCATGGCATAAACTGTGGAATCATATCTCTATTATATCATAAGCAAACAGAGCAGGTCTTGATCAGACGGCTCCTACAGGAGCAGTCTGATCTTGGTGTACTCTGTTTGTAAAGGCGTACTTTTGGAGTAAAGGTTTAAATGTCAAAACAAACAGAGTAGATCCAGATCATACGGTTCCTGTATGATCTGGTTCTGTTCTATACTTGCTTATTGAATAATATAGATATGGTTCTACAATGTCGTCAATTGCCAAAATGTCCTTCTTTCATAATGTAATAATAATTCATCTTATTAGTATTGATGATGTCATTTCTGAACCCTTTCCCAGTTGAATATTCATGTTAAATTAATGACATCATGAATATTTAATAGCTCAATGTTTATAAAAGCCTATGCAAACAGCCCTTTTAGTACTGGTGGAAACTCTAATGTCAGATCTTCCACAATTTCATAAACAAACAGACCAAAAAACTGACCAGAGCCGTCTGATCTGGGTCTGCTCTGTTTGCAAATACAAGAAAAGTCGTTTACATGGAGGAAAGGGTTGCGCCAATGTACTGGGAATAACGGAGTGAACTATGTGCATGCTAACCAAGATTGGAATATCATTTGCATACAGTTTGGATCCAGATGACAGAGGTTCGGATAAGATGCGTAAATTTAAACATTTTCAAGAATAGCTCCTTTATTACTTCACTCAACCCTGTACTGTGATCACTCTTTAGAATCGTCTCGAAGATGTTAATGATATTCCAACTATTCGCTAGCACGCGCATCATTACAGCGTTTGGTGGAGAAATGATGATTTTAGTATTTGGGTACGCACCTTTACCCCATTTCCTCATATTGACGCCTTTTGACGACCCTGTAAAAGTCACTTTTAGAAACCATTGTGATAAATAGAGCATTTGCTCCTATGGAGCAAATGCTCTATTTATCACAATGGTCCCAATAGCATAGAGTCTAAAATGTTCCTTTTCTGCAGACAATGCTCCTTTTCGGTAGATTTATTCAAAGAGGTTAGGTCTAAAAATAGCCTATGAGGGAATGGGTTATCTGTAGCTCTGACTGTTGAGACACAGAGTGAAACGGCGTCATAGCGCGATCCAAACACTAATTGACAACAGAGTGAATCGGCGTCATAGCGCGATCCAAACACTAATTGACAACAGAGTGAATCGGCGTCATAGCGTTATTCAAACACTAATTGACAACAGAGTGAAACGGCGTCATAGCGCGATCCAAACACTAATTGACAACAGAGTGAATCGGCCTCATAGCGCGATCCAAACACTAATTGACAGTGTGTTTTAGTTTTGAAGAGATGCACAACAAATGTTTGTTTTCAAAGTTGAAGCAGACCAGTTTGGCAGACAAGCATTACTTAACTTGTGTTAAAATAGTAAGATCAAAGTTCTGAGAGAACTAAGACTGGGTTAAGCTTCATTTTCAAATGAAGTACACTAATATAAGACGTGACACTAAAATGTTACCATTTACTCTATGAATAATCATGTAAGAAATAATGACATCGTGAATATTAATTACCTGCTTTTTTATTACATAAAGAACATAGGAAAATGAAAATTATGTTACATGTAGTACGTTTTTGAATCTTTTTATATTTATATACATATATACGTATTTTATATTTTCTTGATTCATGCAACCGACCCTGATCAGACGACTCCTACATGATATGTTCTGATCTGGATCTATCTGGTTGCAAAGGCGTTAAAATACGTCTCTATCGGGTAGCAGTTAAAACAGGAAGCATGCGAGATAAAATCACCAAAGGCACGAAGAGGCAAAGCCATCAAAAGGCGTCAAAAAGCGGACAAATCAGATAGAGTGGATCTTACACGAGTGTTCATTACAAAATGTTTTTATGAAACGGGTATTCATTATTATTACAAATTGTTTTTATGAAACGAGTTCATCATAAACAAGATGTGTTTGTGAAACACTACCCCCACCCCCTGCCAATTTGAAATTTGACCCTGGAAGACGTTCTTGACCTTGACATGTCACCCCTCAAAATGTACAGCTTTATGAGATACACGTGCATATGGCCAATGTTAAAGTCGGTGATTTGGCCTATACATGTATATTAGACCTATGACGTTGAAGAATGATCTTGACCTTGACAGGTCACCCCTCAAAATGTGCGGCTTTATGAGATACATATACATGCCGAATATCAAGTCGCTATCTGTACTGGCTCAAAAGTTATGATCAATGTTGAAGTTGGTGACAAACAAACAGACAGGGCAAAACCAATACGCCCCAAGATCTGATCTCGGGGGGGGGGGGGGGGGGGAGGGGGGCATAAAAATGAAACGAGATTTAACGAGCGTCATATTCATAATAATAAACGAATTTCATAAAAACAATTTGTAATAAACACGAATGTAAGATTCAAACAGTGACATACAAAATGTAACAGGCTATAGCTGACAGCAGTTGTTTCGGCAATTGTTTACAAACAACGTAATTAACACATCAGACGAACTACATGGAGTGAATAGGTCGTGCAGCGTTACGATTGGTCAACGATTATTCTGGGTCCAAGTTGTATGCAATCGACTGTTAGGTGGCCATCGATAGGATAAGGGCTAACATTTAAACGCGTATAAAACGTGTTTTCACGGGTTTGCAAACAGAGTAGACACAGATCTGCTGTCAGAGTCTACTCTATTTGCTAACGGAATTTGATACATCTGTTTCTTTGCTTTCTAAAATGACTACAATGTTCCACCTATCATAATAACTATTTTGTCCATGAATATTCAGTAGGTATTGAAATTGGACTAAATATAAAAGTAAAGTACCTAGTTATAGTCTACTTTCAGTCCGAATGACCGCTCAGCCGAGTGTACATTTAGGCCCCTGGTCATGAGCAATATAAGCAGCAATGGCATACAGAATTAAATGAATCTTCCAAATGTATGAATTACAGAATATTTAAAACGGACCATAAGTTTGAACCATATCTTGTAACCCTATCCTCTTACTGTTCGAGGCAATTTATAGATTACAGATTGTGTAACAATAAACTTCCAATTGAAACAGGGCGATGGTATGGAATAGACAGGCATCTTAGAAAGTGTACTTTATGCAATCAAGATATAGGCGATGAATTCCACTTTTTATTTAAATGCACTGCATTTGATGAAAAGAGGAGAAGAATAACACCATTTATAAAGAAAAATGCCGCAAATATTCTCAATTATTCGACAATTTTTAATGATGAAAATGATGAAAGACTTAAAAGAACATGCAAATTCCTTGCATTGATCCTTAAAACCTTTCGCGACCTTCCTGGCTAAGGGAAAACTTTCTCCGTGCGTGTGTGCGTGTTGTGTGTGCGTGTTATGTATATATGTGTGTATAATGTGTGTGTGTGTGTGCGTGCGTGCGTGCGTGTGTGTGTCGTGTGTGTGTGTTTGAGTGCGCGCGCTTGCGCGTGCGTGTATGTGTCTTTGTTTACCTGTATGTGTTGTCCTTGCATCCTCAATGCCCTCGTGTCCTGTAGGGCTTGAGGTACAGTGTGATGGCACTTTGTAAGGAGAGATTGTGCTAGATATTGCATTTCTTAAAAGACAAGATTTAGCACATTCTATCACTATGTTATCACTATACAGCCTGACCTAAATATGTTTTGTTTGTTCATTTGATCTTACCTCATATAATACTTGTAATAGTATTCTGAGAGAGTAATAAAAACTTGAAAACTTGAGCTAACATATGGCGTAATCATGCAGCCGCAGTGCCGGCTAGTGACCCTCACAGGTACCCATTTAACCCCTGGGTGGAGAGGTGGTGCGGGTGGGAGACACTGAAAAGCTTCTCTGAAATTTCCAAGAGGGACCAGGATTTGAACCCCGGACCTCCGGAATGATACTCGAGCGCGTTTCCGCCGCACACCACAATATAGAAGATGGAAATGGTTAGCTACTAACTCGTCAAACTCTATCTTACTGCTACTCATAAGAATCGCCTTCCGAGACTGTTATTATGAGTAGCATCTCGATAGGGTGTTACCGCAAAATCAAATACTTGACAGAATATCACGCACCTTATGTAGAATACTGAATAACGTCTTAAATGATCGAGACGATTCTAAAGTGTGGTCACAACATTGGGTTTAGCGGAGAAATGACGATTTTAGTATTTGAGTAGTGTAGTGCCTACCCACGTTTATCTGTTGTTCTGGATAAACTAAAATATTTTACTTCAGTGCACCTCATCGTTTTGCAGCTTTTCCGTATGTAGGATGGCACACGTAGACTCTAAATATTTCGGATTATAGTCGTTATTTATCATTCTTATTTGCACCGACATTTTTAGCATACGGGATAAAAAGGACTTTCTTTTGATTACATTGTATGTACCCGATTACCTTTATCAGCGAGCGTAATCTAATCTACGGTGTGAAATTACGACCACTGAAATATGAAACATAAGGGCACTATCTTTTTATCCGTTAAAAGTACCTTTACCCAGGATCTAAGGAGCGTATTCATTCAGCTTATGGCCGACCTTTTGCACGTTTTAGTTATTTATCAACTATTCGCAGTTTGTGATCTCAATGGATGGTGGTATTTGCAAACAGTGTAGGGTTAATTAAATCCTTTCCCTGATAGAAACGCCATTGCAAACAGAGTAAACACAGATCAGACGTATCCGGTAGGAGTTGTCTGTCCTGGGCCTACTTGTTAGGTGAACCACATTCTATACAAAAAAGGCATACATGGTATAACCAAAATTAACCAATTCCTTTTATTAACTAACAAACAGGGTAAGCCCAAATCATTTTCTCAATTTTATGATCTGGATCAACCATGTTTGCATTGGTACACTTAATATAGATTCAATAGATGTGGATATTGTAATATTAGCACACATTGCATATAAACTATAATAATATAACGACAATTAACTGATTCCTTTTCTTAACTTACAAACAGGGTAGACCCAAATCAGTTTCGATTTTATGATCTGGCTCAACCATGTTTGCATTGGTACACTTAATATAGATTCAATAGATGTGGATATTGTAATATTAGCACACATTGCATATAAACTATTATAATATAACCACAATTAACTGATTGCTTTTCATTTAACTATGAATGCATTCTTTATTTATTCATAATTTTGACCTATTTTTAAATATGCTTTAACTTCTATTTTTATTCGCAGATTGTAACTTTAAATTTGAAAATATAAAGATATTGTTTTGAATTTATATTCTAATTGAGTGTTTCTTCTTCAAATTATCTAAAAATTGATTTATAACCCAATTATGTTAACATGTGGGGTTATGTCCGCCTTGACACATTTGGGTGTGGGTTTGTGTCCTATGGGGTTTTGTCCTGTGGGGTTACGTCCTAGTGGGGTTACGTCCTGGTGGGGTTTTGTCCGTACCCCGGGCCTACTAGGTTTGTTTATGGAATGATGTAGGTCTGATTCTACAGCTTCTGTCATGGCAAAAATGCCTATATCGCCATTGTAAAGATATCTTATTAATATTCATAATGTCAGTATTTCTTACATAAATAGTCACGCGGTTAAAGGGTTTACACGAGTTTCTGCTGTGTCGTGCAGCTTACGGGCAATGTCCTTGCTTTGGAAAGACGTGAAATAGAGAACATGTACCATAGCCATCTCTGGAAATTGATTATCGCTTGATTAATTATATCTAACAGATCGCTAGAGTTGGACACGACTTAATTGCTTAATTGATTCAAAGGACAGCGTTTGAACAGGAAACGTTCGTGTCAGAAAGGATACGAATAAGTCTGAGTTCAAAGAGTGTTTCCGTGGGGGAACTGTTGACACCAGATTAAACTTACAACCACCAACAAACAACAATCGCAACGGTAGCTTTAAATTCATTCAGATCAAAGAGATGGGCGAAATGCCGCCCTTTGATCTGTGTATTTGAAGTCGTCCGATATCGGGGAACGTAGATGGAACACTAGCATTATGTTTATGTTAGGTTTTCACTTCGTTAAAGTCAGAAATACAGTATAACCTGTCTTAAACGGGCATCAAACAGATGTCTGAATATGGGTATGTGAGACAGGTGGTAGCTTAATGCAGGTCAAAAGTAATGTAGAAAGCTCCTATAGAAGTTTTTAGCATGACTCTTGTCCCGCATTAATCAAACACCAGCTTATTAAACTGAATGGCCTCTTAAGACTGGCCCTAATGTATTTCAAACACCTGTTAATGTTTTTATTTACTTGGACTGGTCTTAAACCATTACCTCATAGGCTATTTTTAGATACAAGCTCTTTGAATTAATCTACCGAAAAGGAGCAATAATCAGAGAAAATTATTATTTTTTTTTAGAATTTTGTAGTTCGAAACCATTGTGATAAATAGAGCATTTGCTCCTATAGGAGCAAATTAATGCTTTATTTATCACAATGATTTCACAAAGTGACTTTTACACAGTCGTCAAAAGTGGTCACTATGAGAGAAAGGGTTAAGGCATAGACTATTTTACACAACCTGGCCAGCTTGGATCCTGATGAGACGCCGGCTAACTCGACGGTCTCAGCAGTATCCACGATGTTTGACACAGTCAATAGTTTCTAAAAGGCTTGATCGAGTCGGAAGTAGTCACAATTGAACTTTATTCATATTTGAGCAAAGGTGTTTTGTGTCACCTGCGCTGGGCAAAGGAATTTCATTATAAATTTGACAGATTTGTGTTTGAAGTTTACATAGTCTGTCTTCACAATCTAGACTATATAATATCAAAATTGAACTTATATTCCAGTTTGTAACTACCTCGATACCTTAACCTTAATGTCGATCGCGACCTTAACGTCATTTGCAAAAAACAAACAAACAACCGCACTTGGACCCAGATGAGACGCCGAGTAATTCGGCGTCTCATCAGGATCCAAGCTGTTTGACACTCGATCAGTGGTTTATCAAATGCAAGATTCGCTGGTACATGTATGCAAATTTTGTTTCATATCGGAGATTGAGCAGAAATTATTTTTGACACGATCAGGGCCAACCGTATCAGTCACGCTGGTATGATTGTACTTTACTAATTCAGTAGTTTGCTTAATCTTTTACGCCATAAACACGCCTTTGCAAACAGGGTAGATCCAGATCAGATGATTCCAATAGGAGCTGTCTGATAGCGGTCTGCTTATGAAATAATTTTGATATTATTCTACTCTTTCTGTCGTGGTCAAACTTTCCTAAATACTTATATCATTATAAGAAATACAGTTAATTGATATTCATATAAATATTATTTCTTAATAAATATTCATGGGGTGAAGGGTTAAATTGTTTTGAGTGGTCGTATTAGAGACACTTTGCTGTACTATTAGATATATTTCATTTAAATGTGAGTGGGTGTCAACAAAAGAACAATATTGGCACGTCATTTCCACTGGAATTCTTTTGCTTAGATTTGATTAGGCGAAACAGCTTTCTCATTATTTGTGTTGACATTTTGCAAACCCTCGCTAAATATTACAAGTGCAAAGCAACTCCATAGCCAAATCACAATAAAGATAATCGACCCAGAGAAGTCTACCCTTTACACCGCTGTGAACAAAATGTCTGCTGAAAGTTGAACCTGTTGCAATATCGACTACCATGACCGTGTAAAGAACAGCTTGGAGCCTCACGAGTCGCCGAGTTACTCGGTCTCTCATCTGGATCCAAGATGTTTGCAAACGCGAGTCAGGTCGTGAAACTCGAATATCGAAATTTGGGGTTATATAAAGATATAACGTTTCCAATAAAGCTGACTTTTGTATCAAATTTCCATGTTTTGAGATCCGGTCTAAACATAACATTAAACATTCCTTCATATAAACGTGTTTTCGCGGATAAGCAACAGAGTAGACCCAGATCAGACGGCTCGAATAGGAGCCGTCTGATCAGGGTCTGCTCTGTTTGCTTGTGTTATAATATAGATTTAATTCTACAGTTTCAGCCAAAACATCCTGTGTACACATGCCATCATAAAAAATCCGCTTATGAATGTTAATGATGTCATCATTTCTTACATGAATATTGAACAGGGAAAGGGTTAAAGCTGATCTCTGTATCAAGTTTCTTCAGTCTAAACATAACATTAAAGCGGACCACTTAGAACATACGCTTTCCTGCCTACACTATTAGAACTACAAAACCAAACTAGGGGTGAACCAGTAAGAGTGCATTTGTGCCAATTAACAGACCGCGCCTTGAGAAGTTCCAATGGCTGAACAGTACGAGGAGGCCAACTATGAACGACCAACTCTTTGAATATGGGACGTGTGTGTACTATCCTAGAGGAACCCTCTGGCCAGAGTCTACACGGATTGTCATTCAACTTCTCTAACAAAGTATGAATCGACTTCAATCAGTTTAAGGTAAAGCCCTAACTATGGTTGAAACTGTTTACGTCAAACCAACTTGAACCCAAAACTGGGTTGTCCACTGGTGTCTTTATAATTTCTACAAAACTGAACCAGCAGTGAGACAGTAAATTTTAAAAGTACATTTGATCACTTGAAGACTGTTCCAGCCTGTGAACATTTCCGGAGGATGTATAGTCATAGACAGCGCTAGTCAGAGGACCCAACTGTAAAATATTAAAAACCAAGTCCTAACTTAACGGAATTGCTACAAACTAGATGTTAGATATTTAGCGTTTTGGTTATTTTCCTACAATCGGTTATATTTAGCTGAATACATATACAGTTGAACTTCGATATCTCGAACTCTGTTAACTCGAACAAAACGTCCAGTCCTTCCAAAACTTATAATACAGAATTGCTCTAAAATGCACCATTACAGATATATAGAAACACATGTGATAGCTTAATACAGGTATAAAGTACTTTATATATCTGTATTAAGCTGTGAGACTCGATAAATTGTTCAGATTAGAACGCGGAAAACTCGGAACTCCTGTTATCTCGAACTATTTTGTGTGGTCCCTTGAAGTTCGAGATATCGAAGTTCAACTGTACATGTGTATATCGTGTGAACATTGGTTGTTAGATTTGTTATGGTATTTGTTTGGTTATTTATTTATACTATACATGGGCAGAATGTAACTAATCAAACTAGGAGTGGCACAGTAAAAGTGCATACATGTAGAAACAATTTGAAGACCGCGCCATAAGAAGTTTCGAAGGCTGACTAGTCCGATGAAATGATAGTCCGGAGGCTCGACGCGAAAAAAGCGCCAGTTATTTGCGTCACACCAGATTGGCGAGGCAATTCTAATGGGAAGCAGTAAAATAAGGATTGGCGGAGAAATATATATATATAACCTGGATCGCATTAATACGCGTCTTATCTACATACATTGTGTATCACTACAACAAATATAATTAAAGCCACCACAAAAAGTAGATTTCTGTGTATTAAAGGCAGTTGGTTGATTAATGCAAAGACCTATGATAAAACATGTGTTATCATAGGTCTTTGATTAATGGAGGACGAAAGATATGCAGACCGATATAGCATGCAGTGCAAAAAATCACCTAGCACCCCAGGTCACAATCCCCTACCACCTTACCACTTTTCGTACTCCACCCCACCCAAAGCGCCTCATTAGAGATGTACAAATCCGTATGAACAAATTAGTGTCCAGTGTAAACACCCAGCTCAGATGGCCCCTGATTGATTGAACCCTTTGACCAGGGTCCGCAGTGTTTGGTGAACTCACCCCTGTCAATGGGTTATACCATGAATATTGGTTGCAAAAATGGAATGGATTCCAAAGTAAAATCCGGACGAGTTATCTTTAACCCTTAGCATGCTATCGGCGGATGAGTGAATACCTATACAAACAGTTTAGATGAGACGCCGAGTAACTCGGCGTCTCATAAGGATCCAAACTGTTTGGCACCCTGAATGTATTTTGGTAGACACATTGATTATAGCTTGAATTTTGAAAATGTACATGTAGTAGGTGAACAATTCTGTAAAAATAATTTGCTAAGCAGGCTAAAGGTTAAATAATCTGGTTTTAAATGGGTTAAAGTCCGCGTATGAAAGTAAAATGGACCGATTTTTACAGATTCAAACTCTGACACATACCTTTAACACCGCTAGCTCCATTGGCATAGAATATTTTTATGTTGCGTTTCTTGAACCCATTCTCTCGTAACATCCAATAGAATAACTCCACATTTCTTAAATGTCTGGTGCCCGTCGTTATACGATTCCAGCCTCCAGACAGTATCACAGCCTGGTCACAGATTTCGAACATCCGGCAACTGGTGTGAACGGTTTCATGTGTGGTGGAACACCGTTGTGTATTGTCCCTTATCGGGTTGCAGATCAACTTGGCAGTTTCTTCGACGCTTCGAAGTCCCGGGCAAGCTCCAAAGCCCGCAAAGTTTGATCGACATTCTAAATGATTTTCACGCTGTGACGGAAATGATTCTGACTGTTTCGCTTTCCTGTCTACTTGCACAGTTGGTAGAAAGTTTATTTCACATCTCTTTGCATAATTTCTTCGTCGAAAGCGCCTCTCCAATGCGTTTTTACATCTTCTACGTAACGCTAAAGTCATGCATTGAAAATGGCCTGAAATGAAAGAACCAGACAAGTTTGACAAACAAAACGTCACAGCTGTTGTATAAGAGGCTAAATTAAACATTTCCTATATTATCAAAACACCAAACCCTATCCTGAGGTCCAGATAATATGCGCAAATTAAAACATGTTCACGAAAAACTTCTTTATTTCTCCACGAAATCATATGTTGTGACTTCTCGTTAGAATCGTCTAGAAGAGGCGATTCTAAAGAGTGGTCAAAGCATAGGGTTTTGCAGGTTATAAGCAGGTTGTTTCTTAATGCATGACAAAAGTAATACAGAAAGCTCCTCTAGGAGCTTTCTGCATTACTTTGCCCTGAACTTAGCTACCACCTGCCTCTACCACCCAGAATTATACCTCTTTTAGGTGGTCGCATTAGCGGGGGTTTACTGTACCGGAATCTTAATAAAGAGCATTTAAGGTCTTTATCAGCAGGTAGCTGCTTAATACAGGGTAGAATTGGGAGCTTTCTGCATGACTTTTAATCTGCATTAAGCTGCCACCTGCCCGACAGACCGGTATTAATACTTATATTACCACCCAGATTCGACGTGTTTTACTGCATGTATTTGATTCTACAGTTCTGCCATGATAAAAAAAAACCTTGTTACTAATGCCATTTAAATATTCAGCTAATCAATATTCATATATTCATTATACTTTACATGAATATTCAACAAGTAAAAGGTTATACAGAATATCTGTACAACTTGTGTCTATAGCTCTGTCAGAATCGTATGTCACGCCTATCTGTAAAACTCGTGTCTATAGCTCTGTCAGAATCGTACGCCACGCCTATCTGTAAAACTCGTGCCTATAGCTCTGTCAGAATCGTATGTCACGCCTACGAATACATCACACATTCTGATGTACGCGTGCCTTTATTCCATGAAAATTCATAGAACAAAAAATGTTATTAATGACGCAATCGATAATAATTAGATTTTTTTTTTTATAATAGCACATGGACTCTGGAAGTTTAGGTCATGGCAGAAACAATTGACTCATAACTGTATTATATCATTTATGATATTTATATCGTTTATTGCTTAAGCAAATGGAGCAGACTCTGATCAGACGGTTCCTACATGAACCGTCTGATCTGGGTCTGCTCTGTTTGCAAATGTGTAGAAAGGTATATTGATAGAAAAAACGGTTTAAAGACACCTGACGTGAAAGAGCGGGACATTGGAATACTGAAATAAAAATAAATAATTAGTACAAATCAAACGATGATTTTCTCAAAATTTCACGTGATTTCTGGGTCATTGACAAACTTTCGTTCACCACGGTCTCACCCTTTCGCAGCAATAACCTGACGATTTGCAGTTCAAAAGATGGCGTGGGTCAATAAAACAACACAATTCTATTACCAATCTCCATTTGTGTTGTCCTCTAGATAAGTAAGCAACAGCGACATTTCCGTCTGTCGTTATGGTTTTGTTTCGGATTAGCCATTTTGCAACAAATATGAATGGAGCCATTTCATTGGATGAGCGAAGGAAAACTTGAACAAGAGGGCCATGAGGCCCTGAAGCGCTCACCTGAGATACCCCAGGGGCGGAGGCCATCATTTGTACAACCTTGGTAGAGAACCACAAGGCAAAGCAGTATGCCATTAATTAAAGGTCTAAGCCTTATGGGTTGAGAAAAAATAATATATTTTTCCCATGAAAAACTGATAAGCCAGGGCCAAGTTTCGCCCAGAGACCATGGTCATAAGTTGAACAATCTTGGCAGAGGACCACAAGTCAAAGCTACATGCCAAATATCAAAGGTCTAGGCCTTACAGTTTCAGAAGAAGATTTTTAAAGATTTTCCTATGAAAAACTGATAAGCCCTTGGGCGGGCCATTTTTGGACCGGGGGTCATAATTTGAACAATCTTTGTACAGGACCATTAGATCATGCTACATGCCAAATATCAAAGGTCTAGGCCTTACAGTTTCAGAGAAGAAGAATGTTCAAGATTTTCCTGTGAAAAACTGATAAGCCCTTGGGTGGGGCCATTTTTGGCCCGGGGTCATAATTTGAACAATGTTTGTAGAGGACCATAAGATCATGCTACATGCCAAATATCAAAGGTCTAGGCCTTACAGTTTCAGAGAAGAAGAATGTTAAAAGAGTTTCCTATGAAAAACTGATAAGCCCTTGGGCGGGGCCATTTTTGGCCCGGGGGTCATAATTTGAACAATCTTTGTACAGGACCATTAGATCATGCTACATGTCAAATATCAAAGGTCTAGGCCTTACAGTTTCAGAGAAGAAGATTTTTAAAGATTTTCCTATGAAAAACTGATAAGCCCTTGGGCGGGGCCATTTTTGGCCCGGGGGTCATAATGTGAACAACGTTTCGTTCCCCCTAGCCACTGATGCTTCTGACAAAATTTGGTTAAAATCGGGTCAGCAGTTTCAGAGGAAATGTCGTTTGAAAATGTGGACGGACGACGGACGCCGGACGCCGGACGACGGACAAATAGCGGTCACAATAGCTCATCCTGAGCCTTTGGCTCAGGTGAGCTAAAAATCCGTGAAGTCACGTACAATGGGTCCTTCCTCGATGGTTTGAAGCTAACTGACAAAACTCGCTAGATTTACACCATCGGGTTGATGCTGGGGAGTCAAAAGATGGAGCGAGTCGTTTTATTGAATCAAGTCATCTTTTGAACTGCATATCGTCAGGTTTTCGCAGTGATAGGGTGAGATCGGGGTGAACGAACGTTGTTCAATGACCATGAAAAAGAAGAAAAACGTTGATAAAATTATTGTTGGATTTATAATAATGCATATGATACTGTCAGAAGATTACACTTATTTGGTAGTGAACTATCTTGGCTTTCAATAGCCAAAAGACTTGCGAACTTATCATATAATTAAGAGTTTCAGACTTGTTTTGTACTTTAGGTACACGGGTGTCCGTTCTGTCAGTTGGAACCCCTATTGTTATATAGACTCCCATGAAGCGGCACAGACCCCTGTGAATGAAATACCACCTTCAATGACATGTCGGTGGCTTGTTTAAAACCGCAATTTTCTTTCTACAATGGGTTTCTTATTGACCCAAACCCCGTTGAGAAAAAAATGATGCCTCCTCAAATGTTGATCTAGTGATCATTTGGCTCCTTTTGTTTGGGAAAAAGAGTTTTGGATAAACTTAGACTAGTGTTAGATAGGATCCTGGTGAGACGCTGGCTTACAAGAGTTCTCATCCGCATTCTCTTAACCCTTTCACCGCCGCAGTCGCGTAAATGCACCACGACAAATAGTGCAGTCCCAGATCAGACGCCGCCTTTTCAAGGCGGCGTCTGATCAGGGACTTCACTATTTGTGTTAATCTCTATTTCTATATATGTGCTTTATTCCTTGAAATTTGCATTTATTTATCTCATTTCCTTATTTTACTGAATGATTTAAAAAAAACTTGGATTGCTTACGGCAATTAGAAATTTGGTGCAGAAATGGTTAAGTTGTTTTCCAATGCGAGTCAGGTTGCGAGGTGTGACGTCTCATCTGGACCCAAACTGCTCGCACAGGTAAGCACAGCATCATTGGCAGTGAATGGGTTCAGTAGCACTTAAAATCTGTGTTTACATAGACACAATACGAAAGTCTAACAGATGCTATATTATTAACACGTTCAGTGACAAATGTGTCGTCCGCTGGGCACATTTTCGTCTGCTTCAAGTTTTAGAGTGCGTTTTTGTTTAATTTCTTTAAAGATAAAAACAGAGTGTCAAACAGTTTGGATCCCGATGAGATGCCGAGTTACTCGGCGTCTCATCTGGATACAAACTGTTTGCATATGATATCACAAGATCTGACATATCTTCATGGCACTGAAGGTTATCCGTTTCCTTCATACAAACTCCCTTTCACGCATTTACAAACAGAGCAGACCTTCTCAAGCGTTTGATTTGTCAGATTTGAGTTCTCAAGCTTTTGATTGGTCCGATTTGAGCTAGAGGCTCAAATCTGACCAATCAAAAGCTTGAGAACGTACTCAGACACAAATAAAAGTTTTATAAGCATGGACCCTGACCTAGATCAGATGGCTCCTGTAGGAGCCGTCTGATCAGGGTCTGCTCTGTTTGCTTATGACATGGTATAAATCTTATTTTACAGTTTTGTCGAAGTATACACTTCCATGGAAAAGTTTATATCATAAGATTTCAGTTAATAAATGTTCATATTTCATTATTTCTTGCATAAATACTGAACAGGGAAAGGGTTAAGAAACATCATTTTCAGTTGGCCTCAGTGGGACCAAATCTATTTGCAAAGTAACTCACAGATCAGTCCGTAGTTGGTAAAATGTAATGTAGCTCTATTGTAAGTGCAGCTAGGATGGGTGAAATATGTTTCCCCCTCGTTGATAAATTGTATGACAATTAATGAAATTCTTGTTATTAAACTCCCCTGCAAGGTTGCTCCCTCTTTCATAAAGGATGTCATTTAACACCATATGATTTACGACAAATGAGCTACAGTAAACCTCTCTATACCGGTAATTCATATGAACCTTTAAGGTTGGAAGTGTCTTTAGGTAGGACGAATGTTATGCAAAAATGATCCTACAGGAGCTTTCTGCATTACTTTCGCTCTGCATTAAGCGGTCACACGTATAGTCGTCAGCAAAACATGTCGCTTGTCACCATTCATATTTTGTCATATCCTTTTATTAACACTTTGCAACATAAATACACCTTTTAACACATTTGTAGATAAGGTAGACACATACCAGACGATTCCTTTAGGATGCGTCTGATCAGGGTATGCTCTGTTTGCTTATTGAGTTACATTAAACTGTTTCTACAGTTTATGCCATGGTCAATGGTTCATATATCTTTGTAAAACAAAATTAGCTTATCAATATTTATTATGTGATAATTTAATTATAGTACAGTAGAAACTCTCTCAAGCGACCACTTAATGAAATAAACAAGAGTGTATCTTAACCCTTTCCTCCATAAATACGCCTTTCTACGCCTCTGTAATAGCCACATCTTGAAACCATTGTGATAAATAGAGCATTTGCTCCTATAGGAGCAAATGCTCTATTTATCACAATGGTTTCAACTACAACATTCTAATATTTTACTTTTCTCTAGTAAATGCTCCTTTTGGGTATATTCATTCAAAGTGGTTGGGTCTAAAAATAGCCTATGGAGGAAAGGGTTAAAGCAAGTGTTTGCTTAATGCAGGACGAAAGTATAAATGCAGAAAGCTGATGCAGGAGCCTTCTGCACCACTTTCGTTCTACATTAAGCTACCACCTGCCTTTATAATTCAGAGCTATACCTAAATGTTATGGTTGCTTTAGATGGGGTTTACTGAACTAATCATGGTGTAAAGTAAGGGCAACAGAGAAATATGCGCACTCAAGTACTAACATCGCCACTTGTCCACAACATAGAGTTATGTGACCACAACATAGAGTTATGTGGAGAAGAGTTATACTTGAAACTGTTTTAATTTACGCATCTTATCTGGACCTTGTGTAAGGGTTAAACTCGTTGACTCAGAATTATGTGGTGCCCGCAAATACGTCAGTACACTAGATTAGTACGATCCTCTGTAGACGTCCGAATTTGCTATGCATTTTGTCATCGATGGAATCAAATGTTACTAAATTCTGTATGTCTTAGCAGCAGGCGATAAGATCTCGGAGAGACGAACATTGTAGAACGAATTGTAAAATCAGTCCATCGATCAATATTTCAGAACCAGTCCATTGGTCAAACTTTGGAGAACTAGTCCGTTGGTCAAACATTGTAAAACGTCAGTCAAACATTCTAGGACCAGGTCATCGGTCAAACATTGCAGAACCAGTTTGTCGGTCAACCAATGTAGAACTAGCCCATCGGTCAATCATTGCATAACGTCAGTAAAATATTGTACGACCATCTCGGAGGTAAAACCTTGTAGAACGTCGGTAAAATATTGTATACGTCTTGGTAAGACATTTGAGAACCAATCCGTCAGCCTAACATCGTTGAACCAGTCCGTCAGCCTAACATCGTTGAACCAGTCCGTCGGTCAAGTTAAGGAGCTACACGTCAATGGAATCAAAATTTGAAAAAGCTACAATATCTACAGGATGACGCAGGCATGTGCCATCTACAAAACACCATTATTTTGTAGTTCTCACCGAATGATTCATCCATACCAGGTTTTGCGTGCCGCAGAATTGCGATAACGAAAGTTCAGATCTGGAACGGGGTTAGTCACGCGTTCAAATCTTGTAACAATACCTGGTTTCGATAACAATTTGAGTCAGGAAGCTTACAGCTAAATTGCGTGCTGCGGTCCCATCATTCAGACCTACCTGCTTCTACGCCAATTCATTTGCACCCTGGGATACCTTTAGCGTGACACGGGACCTTTATCTGATCTACAGTGTAGATCTAGATCAGAAACAACCCTTTTACCAGTTTTTTTTTATAGATAGAGGGTAAAATCAATGATAATTTCAAAATTAAAGCACACAAGATGTTTTTATTTTAAAAAAGGGTTAAAATTGCTATACGTGGAACAGGTTATAGCGGTGAGAAATTTCGCAGGTGACATTTGTTTTACCATCGACTTGCACATACCAATTTGCATAAACTGTAGAATGGTCGACTGTTGCATATTAAAATAATGACATCATGAATATTTATTGCCTGATTTTTTATAATGATTGTGAACACATTATTCTTTGGTTTTGATAGAAACAATAGAGTCAGACCAATTATAATTTCATAAGCAAACAGTGTAGACACTGATGAGACGGCTCCTACAGAAAAGGCGTTGACTTGTGACCGAGTGTCAAGCAGCTTGGATCCTGATGAGACGCCTAGTTGCTCGGCATCTCATCTGGATCAAAGCTGTTTTCAAATGCGAGTCAGGTCGCGCTTATATATAGTATGATAAGGATAAATGCAGGTTGAAACTCTACAATAACACTTTACTCCATGAATAATCATGTAAGAAATAATATCAGCATCAATTGACTGATGTTTTATAATGAAATATCAACAGAGATATGCCTGGTCCTTGCAGAGCCTATATTATTCCATGAGCAAACTGGGCAGCTCCCGGTCTGCTCTGGGTCTACTATGTTTCCCAAAGGCATTAAAAGGCGTATTTATGGAGTAAAGGGTTAACCAGCTAGGCATCCATATTTATTTATTAACCCTTTCAAACCTAATTTTTCCGAGTGGAATAGCCCATCGCCATTTCACTATCGAATCTACTCATGAAGAAATGCTTAACCCTTTCCCTCATATTGACAACTTTTGACGACTCTCTAAAAGTTGCTTTGTGAAACCATTGTGATAAATAGAGCATTTGCTCCTATAGGAGCAAATGCTCTATTTATTACAATGGTTTCAAACTACAATATTCTAAGAGTTTCCGTTTCTCTAGTTAATGCTCCTTTTCGGTTTTAGATTTATTCAAAGGGGTTGTATCTAATAGCCTATGAGGTAATGGGTTAAACTAGCTAGAGGATTTTGAATAACAAACAAAGCAGGCTCTAATCAGGGGGTTCCTCTAGTAGCTCTCTGATCTGAGTCTACACTTTTTGCAAATGACAGTGCATTAGGTCTACTGTTCATCATCAAACCTCGATGTGTGCCTTTTAAGAGCTAACCTATTTTTTTCTTTATGAACAGCACAACTAAGGATAATAATGACATTGGAATGGAATGCCACACACTTGCAATAGAAAACATTCGATCCATCCGTGCAGAGAGATCACATAGGTCGATTACATTCTGATCACTAACAGCGGTGGGTGGAGAAAGGTCGTAGATCATCACTTCAAACATGTCGTCTGCTTCACATATTTAAAATTTCTGCTCCCCATTAACTGTTGTAAGTCTCAAAATGTTTGGATAGGGCTTCTTCGATTCTTAACCTTATAGAACGCATGTGCATGCATTTTGGCAAACAGAGAAGACTCATATCAAACAGTTCCTGTTGTGTGCGTCTTGTAAAGATGTTGTTTGCTTATGAACTTATAAAGACCAGATTGTACAGTTCCAAAACATTCCTATGTGCATATACTATTTTAAAATTCAGTCTCGTTAATATTGATACTAATTTTCTCCTGAGTATTCATTACGTAAACGGTTTAGAAAGCTTTAAATTTCATATAACATTGACGTGGTTAAACCTATGCGAACTGGGTATATCAGACACTGAGTAGGTCTTCGGTATTGCTCTTTAACCCATTACCTATTAGGCTATATTTAGATACAACCTCTTTGAATAAATCTACCGAAAAGGAGCATTAAATAGAGAAAAGGAAACTTTTAGAATTTTCTAGTTTGAAACCATTGTGATAAATAGAGCAATAGGAGCAAATGCTCTTATAGGAGCTCCTATAGGAGCAAATGCTCTTTTCAGCACAATGGTTTCACAAAGTGACTTTTACAGAGTCGTCAAAAGTCACCAATATGAGGGAATGGGTTAAGACAGGTGGCAGCTTAATGCAGGGTAAAGGCACTCCTATAGGAGCTTTCTGTATGATTTTCACACTGCATTAAGCAGCCACCTGACTACAAAGACATAAATTCTTCATTACTAAAATTTCGTTGTATAATATATTGAGTTTTTACTGCCATTGCCGTTTGCAAAACAACTGTCGAAATGAACTTGCGCGAAGGAATGACAGAAAATAAGGTTAGAAAACCTAGGCACGGTTTTATGAGCTCTTGAAAGCATTGGTTATGTACATATTTGTATGGCCCCGTGCTTTTAATTAATTGCATTTCCTGAGAGGACTCCATTAACAACACCGTCTGAACACTTCACACAACACTTTCATATGATAGAAATAAAAGGAATTCGACACTTACAGATTACCCATTTAACACTCAAATCAATCGGCGTCTGCAAAATCAAAATGTCACCTGCTTAACCTTTTCCCTGTTCAATATTTTGAAAAGAAAAATAATGACATCATGGATATTTATTAGCTTAATATTTATCACGCAATATGTAGGCATCAATGTTTGCTTTTGGTAGAAACTGACGAGTCAAATCTATATAGGTTCATAAGCAAACAGAACAGACCCTGAACAGACGGCTCCTAGTAACCCTTTCTTTCATACACAGTAAACCCTCTCTAAACCGGAATTCTAATTGAGAATAATTTAGATACTTATAGGCAGGTGCCTGCTTAATGCAAGGTGAAGGCCGTTCTGCATGACTTTCACCTTGCATTAAGCTGCCACCTGTCTCCAAGACCGATATTTATACACATTTGAAAGTCCGGTTTAGAGAGGTTTTACTGTAAACCTTTCTTCACGCATTTGCAAACAGAGTAGACCCTAATGGACGTCACCTATAGGAACCGTTTCATCAAAGTCTGTTTTATTTGCTTAATAAATTGTATACATCTGACCATATAGTTGGAGTCTAAGACAAAAATTACTTTTTTATAATTAACTTAATGAATATTTATGCATAAATGTTCTTTAGAGGAAGTGTTCAAACAGCCAGCTTTTGTTGCATCATTTGAATGAATGTATTCTCATCCTGGAGTCCCTGCAGACCACGAGCCGACAGCATGGGTCCAGATCAGAAGCTTTTAGATAATTATGCTTAGTTTAGTGTTCCAACTATCGGGGTCTAAGTGTTCCAACTATCAAGGCTTTACTGTTCGATCTACGGTATTTCGCCAGCCTTGTTTCCGAATCAATGCAAATACATATGTCATCATCATCAGGGTAAAGAAATAATCTAAGGATAGTTTATAAAAGAAAATGAGTTTTAGGTGATAGTATGAACAGAATACCAGCCCATTACCGTATATATGGAAATGTTTATCAGCCAGATCAAACTGTTTTCCTACGCCCTATCAAGATAAATAATAATAACAGTTGTATAGTCAAAGCTGTGGTAAAAGTTATATTTAGCACGCCATTGTTTTTTCCTGAATAACATTTATTTAGTAATTCTGAAACTTTAAACTCTCCATTGAAGCCAGTTCTGAGAGTGAGGCCTGAGATCTGACTCACACGGACGGAAATCCGAAAAGTGGTAGCTACAGACAGTGCCAGCATCGTAGAAACATACAGTAGAGTCTCTCGACAGCCATCACTAAATGGCTATAAACACACCAAGTGTCGTCAAATTCAGGCGGTTACGTAATGCAGAACAAAAGCAATGCAGAAAGTTCAACGGAAATATTTGGCCAACGATTGCTAATTTGCATGAAACATGCACAAGTGCATTTTCGAGATTTATGGCACTCTGTTACGGCCCTCCTACAAGGCAGATTATCTGATAAAAAAATCATAAAATCGTATCTTTATTATATCATAAACAAACAGAGCAGACCCTGACCAGATGCTTCCTACAGGAGCCGTCTGATATGGATGTACTCTGTTTGCAGAGACAAAGAAAGGCGTATGTAAGGGGTATGGCTTAACTGCCGTCTGAAGTATAGCACAAATGCTAACCCTTAGCCCAAGAAGAGCGACCGGACATTACATTATTAACAATGGCGGTTATATTTGACAGAACCTGTAGGCTCAAATCTACAATAGAATCCGTCTTAAACGACCATCAAAAGGAGGGCTGTAAGGCAGATGGAAGTTTAATGCAGGTACAGTGTTCCCTCTCTACAACAACACCCTTTGGGATACGAAGATTGTATGTGTTGTTCAGAGGGAGTTGTTATAGGGAGGGAAAATCAAACATAATTGTTTGTAGATCCCCAGATAAGGTGTATTTCGAGAACTAAAACCGTTATGCCTCTATCAAACCCTATGTTGTGACCACTCTTTAGAATCGTCACAAAGTGACGATTCTAAAGAGTGGTCACAACATAGGGTTTGATAGAGGCATAAAGAAAATGCGATGGAAAAAAGTTGTTTCCGGAGCCTTGTTGTTTCGGAAACAGTGACATGCGTTGTTGTAAGGAGGGAATCGTTATTGAGGAGGACGTTGTAGGGAGGTAGCACTGTAAAAAGTAATGTAAAGAGCTCCTGTATGTAAAGAGCTCCTGTATGAACTTTATGCATTACTGTTGCACTGCATTGTTTAATCGCCTGCTTTTTATATCTCTTATAATCAATTAAAAAATGGCCGTCTAGGACATACTCTATATCAGTTCATAAGCGAAAGGGACCGACCATGTTCTGATAGTTTCTGCCATGACCTAAAGTGCCTGTGTTCTCGTATATTTACAAACAACTCGTCTAATTAATATCCATGATACATGGGCGTTAATGGAGCAAAACATTGAAGAGGTTTCACTGTGTTTTTCTCAATTCAGTGAAGATAGCATTTAGCTAATTTACTGTCAAGTACTGGTGTAAACAGCTGTCTCGAGGAGGATCAAAACAAACAAGCAATGCCAATTTAACTAAATCTGTCACGCCTTTGAATCAATCACTTTGATATTGTAGTGTTTATCTTTAATGTTTGTGCTGTCACGTATTGTCGACTGCTTAAGATATCGCCTGCTTCTGTTTTCATTTCTTTTCTCCTCAGATTTATTTTGTTTTATTTCAAAACAAATCGTTAACGTTCGTTCTGTCATCTGCTAAAATATCGTCTGCTTCTGCTTTCATTTTTCCCTCATATTTCCTTTCCATTTACTTCAATAACAAATCTGTTACGCTTCTAATGTCACGTATTGTCGACTGCTAAAAAAATCGCCTGATTCTGTTTTTTTCTCTTCATATTTCCTTTCCTTTAATTTCAAAATCTTGATACTTATACCATAGAGTATTGATAAAGTGGTCGCCTGATTTATTAGCATAGAAGTCTTTGAAAGCAAACTGGTGTTTAACCCATTGCGTCATAGGATATTTTAAACCCAATCTCTTTTGACTAAATCTACCGAAAATGAGCATTTACTAAAGAAAAAGTTTTTTTGATTAGAAATGTATAGTTTTGAAACCATTGTGATAAATAGAGTACATGTATCTCCTCCTATGGAATACTCTCAAATGCTCTTTTTACCACAATGGTTTCAAAAGGTGACTTTTACAGAGGCGTCAAACGACGTCAATATAAGGGATTGTGTTAATGCAGGCCATAAGTGATGCAGAAAGCTCCTATAGGGAGCTTTCTGTATCACTTATGTCCTGCATTAAGCTACAACTAGTTTTACAAATTCAAACTCAGACCTCTTTTGAGCAGTCGTATACGAGGCACTGTTTAATTCTGTAGAGGTGCTAACTGACCCAGTTTCTCATCTGGACTCAAACTGTGAACGACTCAAACTGTGAACAATTGTGATCGTAGATTCAAACACACTGGACGAAACAGACATTTATTCCGCACAACATGGTTGGATACGAGCACCTGTCGTAGCTGTTTGTAATGTACGTGACCAAGTAATGTTATGATAACACTTATACCGCTCTAAAACAAATACATCCGCTTAGAGTCTAATCTGGTGCATTTTGTCTACATTCGACCAGGCTTAAAAAAACCAATGACAGCGTCAGATACCATGTATCCAAATCAGACAGCGAGTCACTCGGTGTCTCAGCTGGAGCCAAGCTATTTGCAAATGCGAAATAAAAAAAAATCACGTCAATGCGTGAATACCTGGATTAGGGATAAAACAGGAGCACAACCCGTTGACTCAACATGTACCCGACATGTATAGAAGATGAAAACAAGTTGTTGCAATCTCTCGACCTGATAAAACTGCGACAAAACTAGAGTGGTCTACTTCATATCTCCGTTTGTATGCTTTAGGTGTTTGTCTGTTGCAAATCGTAATCTGCTGGATTAAATATGACTTTTCAAATTGTTTTTGTAACGTTTTTATTTTATTATTAATTCGTGCCAAATGTCTGAGACAGAGCGTCATCTGTAACCCATTTGGGTAAACATATTCATGAAACATGAAGAACTGAGCTGAATAAATGCAACTGTAACGTAATAAACCACAAATATAGAACTACAGACTGAGACCAAACGTTACGTTTCTGACCAGACACCACCTGCAAAAACACAGCAAACTCTCTTTAACGCAACATCTCAATTAATAGTTTTAAGTAGTAAAGGAAGGCACCATGCAAGGGAACGTAATGTTTTAGCCCTTTCCCTCATACACACGGCTTTACACACCTTTATTAACAGAGTAGACCCAGATCCGACAGCTCATGTATGACCAAGGTCTGCTCACCTTGCTTATGAAATTATTATAGACCTGATTGTAGTTTCTACTAATATTAAAATTCCTTTGCACATGCGCGAGATAATAAAAATTCAGATGATGGATATTCATGATGTTATTTCTTACATGAATATTCATCAGGCGAAAATAGTTTACTTCCGATGTCTAGAATTTTACTACACGTACACTCGTTCTACCTTTAACTATACTCGTCATGCATGTAACTATTGATTCAGTGTCCTACATTTAACTACACCCGTCCTGCAATACAACTATCAGTGTCTTGCATTTACGTTCACTTGCCCTGCATGTATGTATCAGTGCATTGCATTTAACTACACTCGTCCTGAATGCAATGACCAGTGTCTTGCATTAACTACACTCGTCCTGTATGTAATTACCAGTGTCTTGCATTTAAACACACTCGTCCTTAATGTAATTACCAGTGTCTTACATTAACTAAACTCGTCCTGCATGTAACTATCAGTGTCTTGCAATTAACTACACTCACCCTGTATGTATTTATCAGATGCATTTAACTACACTCGCCCTGCATGTAACGATTAGTGTCTTGAATTTAAATACAATCGTCCCAATATTAAGTACACTTGTCCGGTATCAAACTACAATTGTCTTGCATTTAACTACACGTACAATCGTCCTACATTTAACTACACTCGTCCTGAATGTACCTATCAGTGCCTTGCATTTACCTTCACTTGCCCTGCATGTATGTATCAGTGTATTGCATTTAACTACATTCAGCCTGCATGCAATTACCAGTGTCATGTATTTAAATACACTCGTCCTTGATGTAATTACCTGTGTCATGCATTTAACCACACTCGTCCTAAATGTAATTTCCAGTGTCTTGCATTAACTACACTCGTCCTGCATGTAATACGCAGTGTCTTGCATTTAACCACACTCGTCCTAAATGTAATAACCAGTGTCTTGCATTTAACCACACTCGTCCTAAATGTAATTACCAGTGTCTTGCATTGACTACATTCGTCCTAAATGTAATTACCAGTGTCTTGCATTAACTACAATCGCCCAACCTTTAGCTTCCACTGTCTTGTATCAAACTACCACTGCCTTGTAACCAACTACCACTAACCAATAGTCAAGTTTTTCCTATATAAAAAAATCACGAATATTTGGAAGCATGCTAGTAGATCTATGACGAATGATATGAAAAACAGTGTATTATTACCCCCGTCCCACTTCTTCATCAGTGTAAAAGTACAAACCACACTCGACAAGTTCAGCAAATTTAGAAATACAATAATGTTCTTTTCATCCATACCTACAAATACTTATCAAAGTCTGTCTTTCGGACATGTGACAGCTTAATGCAGTATTGGTGTCACGCAGAAAGTCCCTAATTTAACTTTCTGCATGACTTTCACATAGCATTGAAGCATGGCAACAGTAATGCAGAAAGCTCATATATAACATGCATTAAGCTACCATTCGCCTTACAGGCCCATAGTAAGACCTCTTTGTGATGGTCTCTTAACACTTTCCCTTATGTAAGCGCATTTTTGACACATCTGCAAACAGAGTAGACCAAGATCAGATAGCTCCTATAGGAGCCATCTGATCAGGGTCTGCTCTGTTTGCTTATGGTGTGATATAGATCTGATTCTACAGCTTCTGCCTGAATCAAATTGTCACGTGTTCATATGCCATTATGAAAAATAATCTTATTAATATTCATGACGTCATTATTTCCTACATGAATATTCATCAGTGAAAGGGTTAAGGCAGGTTCTGCTATATTCAGCTTCCAATTTAGATGATCTAGGTAAAGTGTTAGCCTACTGCAAACATACTTCCTAGATAAAAAAAAATCTTGTCAGCAACATTTCGAATTGGACTTTCTCCTATTAACTTTCAAACATGTAATCCGAGAATCAAATTGGAACACGATGAGACGTCGAGTTTACTCGATCCAAAACGTTTTGCCATGATAATCACCGTTTCACTCGAATAGCAGGCTAAAATGTTAATAACGCCCCGTCAACGAGAGAAAGTTATGATTATCAGGCATCGACAAAAACCTGAACTATTAACGCCCGCATCATTGCGGCTACTTTGGTCTAATTGTATCCTATCCTCGGAAAATTATATCACAGCACGTGCAATAAAACGCAATTTAATACGTACGTCTTCCATAAGATAAGCAATTATGTCACTTGCCTTTATTTCTCTGCCATTCTCAAAGGCGCCTACGATAGTCTCGGGTTTCTTTGAAGTACGATTGTTTTATTTATGTGTGACGGGTAATTTGACAAATCCGCTTATTTCGTTATTGAATTGCTTTTACCCATTACCTAATGTATATTTATGAATGCATTTATACCTGTTAAATACTAATAAGATTTTCGCTTTATGAACAATAGACATTTTATCTTGACGGAAATTTGTCTTGACAGAAATTTTACATTCAGATATATAGAATCCAATAAGTAAACAGAGCAGACCCTGCTCAGATTGTAGGAGCTGTCTGATCTGGTAGTACATGTATTATGTTTGCAAATTCTGTGAGGCAAAGGGTTAACTCTTGTCGTGCTTAGCGCGTATTGGCCGGCAGTTACAAACAGCTTGGATCCAGATGAGACGTCGAGTAATTCTGTGCCTCATAAGGACCAAAGCTGTATGACACTCGGTCAATAGTTTCTCAAAGTTTGAATGGATTGGAAGCCAATGAAACGTTAAGCAGATCTGGGAGTACGCAGGCAAGTTTCAGCATGAAATGGTAAGGTGTGGTTTGCCAAACAAACCCGCTTAATAGATGGCGTGTCCAACCCGGGTTCAGAGGGGGCGAACTATAGCAGTCAATTTATCAGGCTAGCTACTATGCATAGACTAAATTACACACTCCAGCCAGGAATTCAGTAGTCGCGAAGAATTGCAGCCAGTTTTAAGCTTGCTACTAGGCTTTGGCTAAATTACACACCCCAACCAGGAATCCATTAGTCGCGAACGATTGCAGTCGGGTTTGGGGCTAGCTACTAGGCTTAGACTAAATTACACAATCCATTCATGAATTTAGTAGTCGCCAACGATTGCAACCGGTTGTTTGGATAGCAACTAGACGTAGACTAAATGACATACTCGAGTCAAGATCTCAGTAGTGGCGAATGATTGCAACATGTTTTTAGACTAGCTACTAAGCTTAGACAAAATTACATGCTCCATGAATTCAATAGTGGTGAACGATTGCAACCGTTTGTTAGGTTAGCTCCTAGGCTTAGACGAAATAAAATAACGTAATATTAACCCTTCGCTTGCTGAATTTTAAAATACATTTCTCCTTCTTTACCCATGCCCTGTTGTATAATTACATATATCTTCACTGTGTACAAGTATTTCTCTGTGCAATCACTGCTGTGGAGGTCACTGTTTGCACAATCAATTTGTAAATAGTGCAGACCCTGATGAGACAGCTCCTGCAGGAACTGTCTCATCTGGGTCTTCACTATTTACAGGTACGTATATTGACGTGAATAGCAAGCGAAGGGTTAAGGTACGCACTCCAGTCATGATTTAATTGGATGCGAAACACTGAAAACGGTCTCAAGACTAGCTACTAGGCTTAGGTTAAATGAAATAATCTTAAATTGAGGAACACACTCTCGATATGTACAAAACATAGCATACAGACTGTTGGCAAGTCATTGGCTCCGTTACTCGTGCGTACAGCTACTGAACATAGGGAGACAGCCATTTTGAATCCGGTTGGATCCAGATGAGCTGTAGAGTAATGTGTTATCGAAATCGAAATTCTTTGACAGGCTACCGTATAATGATCTTTCGAAATACACGAAGGAAACCAAACTTTGAAAATTAAAGCATGCGGCAATTTTACGGACGAAAATTACTTTGTGTTTACAGTGTTAAATGTATATATTTTGTCTTCGTTCATCCGCATATAAGTCAAGCATTTTAGCATCCAAATTATTGATTTGTTTATGTCTGGACTTCGTTAGATCCCACCACGGCGTCTCGTACGAATCTACGCTATTTGACACTCAGTCAATCGTTTTAAAAACCAAGCTGTATCGACCAATAGTTTCTTAATACAACTCGGTCAACTAAGTGATTTTTTAAAAATGATTGCAATTTAATTTAAAGCCGCCATGTATTTAATATATTAAGAACGGTTTATCTTTCTTCGGCGCACATTTTACCACCCGCATTGACGCAGAGCAGTTGCTAATTTTGCCAAACCCGCATTTTCAGAATGACTCCATATCTATCAGCGGCAAAGAATATTGCCATCTACGTACATCATTGTTCGTATGATGAGTATTGCCACCTGCTTACGTCATTGTTTGTATTAAGTGGCTATTGCCACATGCGCACGTCACTGCTTGTATAGTGACTATTGCCACCTACATACGTCATTGTTTGTATAGTGGCTATTGCCACATGCGTACGTCATTGTTTGTATTGTGGCTATTGCTACCTACGTACGTCATTGTTTGTATAGTGGCTATTGCCACCTACGTACGTCATTGTTTGCATGGTTGCTATTGCCACCTACGCACGTCATTGTTTTATAGTGGCATATTTCTGCCGTCACGTTACCAGTTTCTTTTCGCGAAACATTTTGCGCAAACCCCCTTTTCGCTATTCGCAATCTGACTGACAGTTACAGAGAGTCTGGATCAAGATAATGCACCGATTAACTCGGTGTCTCATTATGATCCAAACTGTTTGACACTCGATCAAAAGTTTCTCAGAATTTTAATCCGGTTAGGTGTAGTTAGTATCGACTAGAATCAAATTTTTAATTTAAAAAAAAGAACAAATGATTACCCTCTCAAAATGAATGGACTCTGTCGTAAAACTATGATGGACTATATCACCATGATACTATGATATACTATATCACCATGAAACTATGACGAACTATATCACCATAAAACTATGATGAACTATATCACCATGATACTATGATGAACTATATCACCATGAAACTATGATGGACTATATCACAATGAAACTATGATAAAACATATCACCATGAAACTATGATAAACTATATCACCATGAAATGGACTATATCACCATGAAACTATGATAAACTATATCACAATGAAACTATGATAAACTATATCACCATGAAATGAACTATATCACCATGAAACTATGATAAACTATATCACAATGAAACTCAAGTATTCAGAGATAACCATTTCGGCGCTGGGAAAGGAGTCACTATTGTCATTGTGAAACAATGTACGTCCAGATGCGAGAGCTCCTAAGAAGCCATCTGAGCTCTCATCAGGGTCTTCACTGTTTCTGTTGTTATAGTTGTCTTTAAAACTCACCCGAATAACCACGGTAAGCTTGACCAGTTGGGATGTTTGAATAGACTATTTGAAATTCAACTTGAAAGAGTCAGAGCAGCAGGCGGGGCAGGGTGTATGCTGTGATTTACAGCAATAAACCACAGTTGCATGTGTTAAAGTTTTGTCATGATAAAAAAAATAATGTCTGCTAAGGGTCTGATTTGCTTAACATTTTACTGATTTCTGATTCGATCAAACGCTTGATGAACTATTTATCGAGTGCCAAACAGCTTGGATTCTGGTGAGATGCCGAGTTACTCGGCATCTCATCTGGATCTAAACTGTTTGCAAAGGCCAGTTAAGACACGCTTAGCACGAGAGGGGTACAGCATGGACAGGATAAATAGACTGGTTTAATGGAGGCACACTTGATAAATACAAAACAAAGTAGCGCATCTATCAAAACCAATGGTATCCGGCTTAACCCTTTACAGTACAGCCTCTCTAACTTAAACCGGACGCTAAATTTAGTATAGATATCGGTCTTGGAGACAGGTGGCAGCTTAATGCTTGATGAAAGTCATGCAGAAAGCTCCATGACGTTTTTCCTGACATTAAGAAGCAATTTGCCAAAATGTATATTTCTTCTTTACTAGAATTCCGGTTTAGAGGGGTTTTACTGTACTTGATGAATCTCCATGTAAGACATGCTGAGATCATGGATCTCAATTAGCTGATTTTGTTTTACAAAGGCATGCAAACATAAGCTTCTTTGACGACGAAAGAGCAGTAGAAATTCAAACATTATATTACAATACATAAGCAAACCAGGAAGATTCTAACCAGAGGCCACCTACAGGAGCTATCTGGTCTGTGTCTACCATGTTTGCAACGGTGTATAAAGGCTTCAGTCTCAGGTAAATGGGAATGGCTTTTAAAATAGGGCAGTCATTTTTTAACCCTGTACTCCATAATTACGCTTTTCTACGCATTTGCAAACAGAGTAGACCCAGATCAGACGGCTCCTATAGGAGGAGTCTGATTAGTGTCTGCTCTGTTTGCTCATGATCCTTTTGTTTCCTTACAGATCTGATTCTACAGTTTCTGTCATGCCCACAACTTCCTATGTCCATGTGCTAATATAACAATTAATCTAATTAATATTCATGAAGTCATTGTTTCTTACATGAATATTCATGGAGTAAAGGTTTTATATCGACAATGATTGATCAATTTAAAATATGAACCATAAGCTGGGATCTCACTCAGTTACCAGGTATGCGTGCATTTTGGGCATGCACTTCTGGGCTGGAAAAATCCTATAACTTTTACTAGTCCTGTCAGCTGCTTGTGTCTTATTTTACTTAAATTCATTGTTAAAATTTCTGAAATTCTACTCGTCCTGCAAGAACGTTACTCGTAATGGCGAGCGGACAAGTGGAATTTTCTTCACCTGCTGGCGGCCACTATTGCAAACAGAGTAGACGTTAAACCTCTATCTAAAATATAAGCTTTATATTGTCTCTATTGTAGACAGGTAATACTTTGCAACGTGAAATAATGACATCATGAATATTTCTATAATTGCATACTGACATCATGACATGGCAGTTACTGTAGAATCATATCTACACGATTCAGTACGCCTAAATAGACCCTGAACAGATGGCTTAGACAGGAGTAGCGGATCTGCATCTACTCTGTTTGCAACGGCAGGTAAACATACGTATGGAGCAATGAGTTAACCCATTCCGTCATACTGACGACTTTTGACGACTCTGTAAAAGTCACTTTGTGAAACCATTGTGATAAATAGAGCATTTGCTCCTAAAGGAGCAAATGCTCTATTTATCACAATGGTTTCAAACTACAAAATTCTAAAATCTTTCATTTTCTCTAGTTAATGCTCCTTTCAGATAGGTTTATTCAAAGAGGTTGTATCTAAAATAGCCTAGGAGGTAATGGCTTAAAGTAGCCATTCTTTTTTACCCCAAAGTGAAAAAGTAGTGTCTGCTTAAATTACGATCTAGTGCGATGGTGTCTACGTCCGATTCGGCCAAGCTTTTGAGAAACTATCGTCCGCGTGTCAAACAGCTTGGATCCTGATGAGACGCCGAGTTACACAGCGTCTCGTCTGGATTAAAGACGTTTGTAAATGCGAGCTCAGTCGCAAATAGCGAGAGACGGATTAAATTGTTATCAAAATGATGCAGTCAAGGGGTTAGGACAATCTCAATCACTAAGTTAACAACATGAAAGAAATTTCACTTTAATCTTATCTCCAAACCTGTGGTTTGTTTAAACTAGCCCCTTTCATCTCCTGTGTTTTTAAACTAGCCAGCGCGCTAGTTAATTTAGACGTATGCAAATATATTTCATATAAGTGGATGTTAGTGAATGGCATAACACTTTATTCTATACACGCGACTTTTATAACACCTTTGCTAACGGAGTAGACTCAGATCAGTGTTACTAAAGGGGCTGGCTAATCAGGATATACAGTAAAACGTGTCTACAACATCCACTAAATTACATCAAGTATGTTGTGTTAAAGCATGTGGCTGTTTAAAGCAAGGTGAAAGTAAAACAGAACGCTCCTATAGGAGCGTTCTGATTTACTTTCACCTTGCTTTAAGCAGCCACCTGACCTAAATAGAAACTAATTAACATAATTTAGTGACCATTATAGAGAGGTTTTACTGTATTCTATATGCTTATGAGATAATATAGACCCGGGTCTACCATTGCTATATTTATTATGTTTCCCTATTATGTATACCATTGTACACAATCATCATTCATGACGTCATTATTTCTCATGAGAATATTCATAGGGTAAAGGCTTGATGAGTTGATATCCTTATTTTGTTTCATATGCTAGGCATACAACTACTGACAACCCTCTATAGAACTACCACTTATTCCTTTCCTCCATGAATATTCATATTAGAAAATTGTATGTATGAATACATTTTAGCTTAATATCTATAATGCCATGATATCATTGTAGAATCAGATCTATATAATTCCGTAAGCGAACAGAATAGACCCTGACCTTGCTCCTATAGAGCCGTCTGATCTGGGTCTGCACTCTTTGCAAATGCATTTAAAGGTGTAACTATGGAGTCCAGGGTTAACGATAATGAATTGTCCTTATATCAGTCACAGAGTTTGAAAAGTCAGTATATCTATATACCCGTATAGTCTGTTTTAAAATAGCCATGTTTGTGCAAACACTGTTCAAATTGTCAAAGCTATTTATCTAAATAAATGATAATACGAAAAAAAAATGATCTAGGGCTAAATTTTAAGGGAGCAAAGCGTTGTCATATGTGGATGCAAATGAAGTACCGTTAAACATCGATATCACGAACTCGGATAACTCGAACTTCGGGATAACTCGTATGAAAAGTTCGGCCCTTCCAAAATTGACAATACAGAATTAATTCATTCTATAATATATCACTACGCATGCCTAGAAACACATGTGATAGCTTAATACTGGTCGAACGTAATGCTAAAAGCTCCTTTAAACCTGCAGTAAGCTATTAACTGAAAACATTGCCCCGATAAGAAGCAGACGAGTCGAACGTCTGTTATCTCGAAGTAATTTGTATGGCCCCTTGAAGTTCGAGATAATGAAGTTCATATTTAATGAGTGAACCAAACTTACCGATATAAAGACCCTCTTTCTGGAGGCACTGTGTCGGACTGACGTTATTGTCCACATAAAACACAACAACGAGATGACCAAAGTTAGCTAACGGGTACGGGTCTAACACTACTACGGCAGCGTGGCTCTCCGACCGTGACAGGGGTTCATCCGGTAAAATTGTCTTATACCTGGTTCCAAACAGTGACGGCGAGGCTATATAAACGTTCATACGGTGTTTTTGGATTTGCACAAGGTCTTTACATTCTCGTTTAGTGGTAAAGAACGCTTCGGTTGCGTCATCGCACTGCAGTTCGTTGACGTACCGATAGGCAACCAACGCCCAACGCTCTTCTCCGGTAGCATAAGTGTCATAGTGGTCTACACGCTCTGAACTATTTTCCACATAGTGCATAGCACCGTTCGTCCGTAAGAATAGACAGAACTCGGAGAGAAAGAGGACACTCCTCCAGACTAGCGTGCCCATGGTGGTTTTTATCTTGTATACGGATTCATTCAGAAATAAAACGTGTTCATCCACTCAAAATTTCCCGTCATATCTAAAATAAAAACTCGTTCTATTTTTGCTGTTCGCACAAACAAGAATTTCACAATACACAAAAAGCACATTTACATTATCCACGAATGTTATTGTAAGACGTATGACAATGTAAACCTTTATTGCTGATTTTGGTTATAAAAGTATTATAAACAATGGAAAGTTTGGCAACGGAAAAAACTGTAACATAAGATCTAGATCTATATATAATTTCAAATAGAGCAGATCCTGATCCGATGGTTCATAGAACAACCGTCTGATCTAAGGATACTTTGTTTGCAAAATCTTGAAAAGTATTTCATATCAGGTAATGAATTAACAGTGTATTCCGCATGCAATGGTGACATTTAAAGTACGGGTTGTCTTCAATGGTTGAAAAATACACTGCCATCGAAATCATTGCAATAATGTAAAAGTGTGCAAGTTTTTATCTGTATTCCGATTCTTTAGCACGACTTTGCTTTCGTCTGACCTTTACATAGCCATTTCTCCCGCTTGCAAACAGAGTTGACCCAGATCAGACGGCTCCTGTAGGAGCCGTCTGATCTGGGTCTACTCTGATTTCCTTTTGGAATACTACAGTTTCTGTCATAACAATATACACTGTCATCACATATCATTATAAAATGTCAGCAAATAAATATTCATAGTGTCATTATTTCTTACAGTAATATTCATGTGGGAAAGGGGTAAACCTATTCAAAATTACACACGAGTATTTTATTACAAAATGCTTATATTTGTAGACAATCTTAAACCTTGTTAAACGCTGCGATGAATTATCGCGAAGTGTTATCGTAAATAGTTCACTGTTCGCTTATATATGCGCTCCTCGTTTGTGCAAACTTCAAAGAACACAGTCAATTAATTTGAAAAACAATATCCAATCCAACATACGGTGAATTCAAACAGGTAAGATTACACACATGTTCAAATTTCACTATCAGTTCGTAAGTTATTAGGTTTCCGTCTCTACTGTTGACCAGATCGTTGACGATAAAACTGGTCTAGCTGTAATAACAGAAGTATGTCCGATAAACGAATGCACTCCCTTATATATCCAGTGTTTAATGATAATTTATGTATCAGTAATGTCAACTCTGAAATCGTTGACGGTAAAACAGCTTCTCACACAGCTAAATCAAAGAGAATACTGACGGTAAAAAAGAATTAATGACAGGAGTTTAATTACGGCAGGCAAATACTATTGTAGTTCGTTCAGAGCCAATCAAAGTGGCCACTCGACCCAATACTGCGCCCTGATTGGTTGTCGCATAAACTGACTATCAAAGTAGTAAAATTTGTAAACAGTACGGGTTTACGTTTGAAGTGTGAATTAAAGAGACGAAAAATTACCTGTTAAAGAAGTATTCGTTATCAAACGTAAGGTTAAACAAAGTTTGGAGAATCTCTGTAAATACTAGACTTGTGGGATCGTCTTTGTAGATATCGGCTAGCTTACATTGGTTTAATTAACCATTTGAACGCGACAAACGGGTTGACTGTCATTGGCAAACAGTGTAGACCCAGATCAGAGGGCTCTTAGAGGAGCCCTCTGATCAGGGTCTGCACTGTTTATCATTCAAAATCCTCCCACAAACTATAACATTTCGTACTGAATTAATATATTTTAAATATGATGGGTTACTTCACGGTGGAAATTCAGCATTGAAACGGTTAAAGCAAATCGTAGAAATAGGGCGACTTATTGTTATTTTCTTTCCTTTCTAGTTTTGTTTTGAACTAAACGTAAATCGACACGCAAATGAGACGTAAGTGTTGAAATACTTGTTGAATCGAGGCTGCAGTTAAAAGACTTTGATATCTTTGATTTGCTTTAATCAAATATGATAAAAAGGCAAGCGCACTCAAATAGTCTTTGTCTTTCTCTCTTTTTTCTCTCTATCCCTGTAACACTGTCTCTTTATTTCTCTTTATCAACGTCTGTCTGTCTGTATGTATAGTTGTATGTCTATTTTTCTGTCTGGGTGTCTGTCTGTGTCTCTTTCTGTATCTCTCTCTGAGTCTCTCTGTCTGTCTCTGTCTCCGTCTCTCTCTCTCTGTTTCTGTTTGTCTGTCTCTGTCTGTCTGTCTCGCTCTGTGTGTCTCTCTCTCTATGTGCCTCTGTCTGTCTGTCTCCGTCTATGTCTCTCTGTCTCTCTCTCTCTGTCTGTCTGTATGTCTCTCTCTCTCTACCTCTCACACTCTCTCTCTCTTTCTCTCTCTCTCTCTCTCTCTCTCACTCTCTCACTCACTCTCTATTATATCCTTCTCCAGCGTTTTTATTATGTGTCTTATACTATTTTATTCATGCAAAATATATTCACCCGTTTAAACCTCAGATTCTTAGTGACCTTGTCCAAACATATATGTTTGAATAAATGCAGTTTTGATTCTGATGCCTGTTTATGCAAGTATTCCTTTCTGTCCACCAAACCATAGACGCTGGTCTACATCGATTGTTCTCGTCTTTTATTTACACATACACTGGGTGTGTATTAGTTGAACATTGATTCCACTAAGAGATAAGATATTTTCGTTCGTTTTAATTAATCTTTTGAAACCAAACTTTTCAGAGTGGAACATTCCATTAGTGTTTAACTATAGAGCCCACTCAGCATGAAGAGTGGAGCAGTCCATTAGTGTTTAACTATAGAGCCCACTCAGCATGAAGAGTGGAACAGTCCATTAGTGTTTAACTATAGAGCCCACTCAGCATGAAGAGTGGAACAGTCCATTAGTGTTTAACTATAGAGCCCACTCAGCATGAAAAGTGCAACAGTCCATTAGTGTTTTACTATAGAGCCCACTCAGCATGAAGAGTGGAACAGTCCATTAGTGTTTAACTATAGAGCCCACTCAGCATGAAGAGTGGAACAGTCCATTAGTGTTTAACTATAAGAGCCCACTCAGCATGAAGAGTGGAACAGTCCATTACTGTGTAAATATAGAGCCCACTCAGCATGAGGAGTGGAACAGTCCATTAGTGTTTAACTATAGAGCCCACTCAGCACGAAAGGCTTAAACTTAATACAGAATTTTAAAGACAAACAGTGCACTCCCTGATCAGATGGCCCCAAGGAGTCCTCTTTTCTGGATCTACACTGTTTGCAAATGATAGTTCACGTGTGTCCATGGTTAATAGGGTTAAACGAAGACAATGCATCCCCCTTTAAACCGGCCTTTTAGTAAAGAATGTAATAATGTTATCTAGGAGTCGTCACTGCTTAAGTCTCTACTTGTAACGTATTTTAAAAATGCCTAGAATTACACAAATCATTTGTTTATACATCGTATGCTGAAATGCAGCTCAAAGATCGGTATTTATACTAACTTGAAAATTAGGTTTGAGGTGAATATACTGTGCATGTACTTTATAGAAGAAGTATACGATTCGTGTTAAGAAGGTACGAGTAGAGCGAATTTGTCATGAAAAATTGTAAACAGATTTTACTGATTAAAGTGACAGCTGGCATGCCCACTGAAGTAAAATGCACGTGCAAGCGGTTTGTTGACTAGCTACGAGGCGGATAAAGTTAACGTAAGGTTACATAGAGCTAAACTCTTGGTATGTGATAAAACAAAGCATAGTAACTATAGCAGAACGTGTCTTAAGCAACCATCAAAAAGAGGTCTAGGTACGGGTCTGTAAGGCAGGTGGTAGTTTAATGCAGGCCAAAAGTAATGCAGAAAACTCTTATAGGAGCTTTCTGCATTACTTTTGACCTGCATTAAGCAACAAACTTGGTTTTAAGACTCCTGTGTTCAATAAATGAATGACCCCTTAAGAGAGGATCTAATGTAATGGAAACCAGTGCAGTCTCGACAACTAAAACACGAGCATCAATTGTCGAAATCACGAAGATTTCAGATTATGCATACTGTATTATCAAAACTCGATGTATATGTCTCTGGATTATGGCACCATGTGTAGACCAAGACAATTCGACAATCATGACAGACTGAATAGCTACAGTGGAACCACTCTATATCAAACACTTAATGAAGAAATATGGGAGTTTTTGTAATGCAAGTTGCTGCTTATTGCATTATGAAAGCAAGGCAGGGAGCTCTTTTAGGGAGTTTTCTACATCGTGTTAGTCATGCTTGGGGCTACCAAAGGGATTAACCCTTTAATCCATACAATCTCTTTCCACGTCTTTGCAAACAGAGTAGACTCAGGGCAAATATACGAACACCGGATAGTGTGGCCATGGCAGAGACTGTACACTCTGGTTAGTATTGTTTCATAAACAAACACAGCAGACCTTGATCAGACATCAAAAACCGTGTGATCTGGATCACAATGTACTTTGTTTGAAAAAGTGTGGAAAATGCGTAATTTTGGATTAAACACTTACGTCATTATTTTTAGATGAATCACAAAACTAATGCAGAAAGCTCTGTTGAGAGCTGTTTACATTGTGCATGCATTGCATTAAGCTACCACATTAAATACAGTGAAACCTCGCTAATTCGACATTTTGGTTAAGAAGAATTGAGAGCCTTTTAGGCGGATCACTGCTTAAGACAGGGTGAAAGTCGTGCGGGAAGCTCCCTAAGGGGTTTTCAGCTAGACTTTCACCCTGCATTAAGCTATCACCTGTCTTAAAGCCCGATACCCATACTTATTTAAGTGTTCAGTTAATCGAGGTTGCATTATACCTTCAACAAGATGAAGTTTGAGTTTTCGTTTAACCCATTACCTCATAGGCTATTTTTAGATACAACTTCTTTGAATAATTCTACCGAAAAGGAGCATTAACTGGAGAAAAGGAAAATTTTAGAATTTTGTAGTTTGAAACCATTGTGATAAATAGAGCATTTGCTCCTATAGGAGCAAATGCTCTATTTATCACGATGGTTTCATAAAGTGAATTTTACAGAGTCGTAAAAGTCGTCAATATGAGGGAAGGGTTAAGACAGAGACATATACATACAGTCTCCTGTACGTGATCACTGCGTTCGGCTCACAGATACATTAGCTGAAGATAGGTCTACGACCTTCTAAATTGTGAAACACAAAAAAAGTTATCAAAACTTGTCATGTTTGTATTATCAGCTGACGTGACGCATTTTCTAGACCACAGTCCGTACAAATTACCTATTAGTGCACTACGTGCTTACAAATAATTAACCCCATCACTGCTACGTTATGTCGTCTGCAAAATTTATCGTCTGCTGCAATTTTCATTCTTTTTGCTTTCCTTCCGTTTTGTTTCAATAAACATAATCACACCATCAAACGGTTTTGATTCTAACAACTCGGCGTCTCATCTGGATCCACACTGTTTGCGCGTGTAATGATTGATTCGTCATTTGGCAGCGAATGAGTTAATTCGGCGATTTATAACGTATAACCGGTCATTCATAAACTTGATAAGCCGGTGAAAATACGATAAATTAAAATCATTTTGCCGCTTTATTTATCGCATTAACAGATTAAAACGCCGCGATTAGTATTGTAACCTACTTCACTGTCTTCCTTTCATCTCGCCGCTATATTATTTAACAGTATTTCACCCCCCCCCCCCCACCACCACACACACACACACCACCACCACCACCACCACCATCATATGAAAAACTCAACTAAATGCCCCAATATCCACCCAGAGTACCAGGGTCTAAACCCATTAACCCCCCCCCCCCGACATGTGACACATGTGAACAATGAAGATCAAGGTGAAAGGACTTTTGTGGAGTCCTCTGATCAGGGGCTGCCCGGTTTGCTAAACAAATTAATGTCATTGGTTTTCACCTACATAAGTAAAACTCTGTCTTAAGCGGCCATCAAAAAGAGGGTTACTTATGGGTCTGTAAGACAGGTGGTAGATTACTGCAGGTTAAAAGTAATGCAAAAAGCTCCTATAGGAGCTTTCTGCATTACTTTTACTCTGCATTAAGCAACAACATGCTTTTTAAAACTCAAAATTATGTTCAATATATGAGTGGCCGCTTAGGACAGGTGGACTGTTCTTCTGTTTATTTCGTTTGCAAGAAACCCTGGTATGCACAATAGATAAGTTCTATAATTTATATTGGACCAGTTTACACTAATAGTACGTGGGAGTTAAAACTTATTGAGTCTGAGTAAGAGATCATAATCTTTCTCCTAAATTAGTCAAACGTTGAAACTTGTTTAGTATGATGCCACATTCTGGTAAAAAGTAAAAGACAATCTGACCAATCAAATGCTTGAGTATGACTGTTCTTAGACTCAAAACGTTTTATAGTCACCAGGTCTGGTTCCAAACTAGTTGCACACCCGTCATATACAGAGGAACCTGTCTAATGCAACTGCTTAATAATTAAAGATAGGCGCCTTTAACCCAGTCCCTCATAGGCTCTTTTTAGACTCAACCTCTTTGAACAGATCTACCGAAAAGAGAGCATTTACTGGAGAAAAGGAAAAAATAGATTTGTGTTGTTTTGAAACCATTGTCATGAAAAGAGCATTTGCTCCGATCTATTTATCACAATGGTTTCAAGAGTCGTCAAAAGGCGTTCATATAAGGTTAAAAGCTAGTCGCTTATTGCAGAAAGAAAGTCAGACAGAACGTTCCTGCGTGCAGGAGCTTTCTACATAACTTAAAGTTACTTTCTGCCTGCATTACGCTACCGCCTGATTTACGTTGGAGCATCTCGACAGAAGGCACTGTGCATTCGAAAGATACTTAGCGTTGAAAGGGTAGGCTAGTCACGTCAAAGTCTGACTAATTTCTTTGTCTGTTACAATCGGCATTGCCTTGTCACGTAATGAAACAATTATGCCGCGAACCGTGAAAGTACTCGTATTTGTAAACAGGTTGGATCCAATTAAAACTCTGAGTAACTCGAGATCAGGATCCAAGCTGTTTGACACCCGGTAAACAGTATCTCTAAAGCTTGATCGAATATGAAATAGGCAAAAATGGCATCGGTTCAGAATTGGGGCAGACATTATTTTTGTACTGCGGGATAAGGGTTAATTAATACTTTACTCCATAAATATTCATGAAGGTAATGATGACATCATGGATATCAATTAGATTAATTGTTAAAATTGCAAATTAACACATGCAACTGTTGCCGAAGTAGAAACTGTAAAATCAGATGTATACACTATTTCTGCGGACACTGCAGATCCTGACCCGACGACTCAGGACTACAGGAGCCGTCTGGTCTGAGTCTACTCTGTTTGCAAAGACGTAGAAATGCGCATTTATGGGCTACAGGGTTAACGCTTTCAGTGAGTCACCAATGTCCTTTGAAAACAGTGTAGACCCAGCTTAGAGATAAGAAATCATGCACTGATTGTCATGTTATACCTCTCTTTAACCAAATCCATAAATATCCACGGTAAGCCTGGCCGGTTTCAAGTTTGGAATAGCCCATTTTAAAATTAAGCGTTGAAGGGGTTAAGATTCAGGGACAATACATGTAACTACATGTACAAGCATTTGCACTCTAAGTAATCTAACCCCCTCCCCCCCCCCCCCCACACACACACACGTCGTCTGCCAGTCTGCTATAGTTTTCAAGGTCAAATTTTCTCCGAATTTGTTTTTAATGCAGTCTGAGTATCAAGCAGTTTGGATCCTGATGAGACACGAGTTACTCATTTTGATCCAAGTTTTTGACACTTGGGCAATAGTTTCTCCAAAGTGATCGACTTGGATATCGAGATTGCACGATATCCAACTGTGAGTACACTTTATTTTCCACAGAGGGGTTACATGTATTAGAGTCAATTCGTTTTTCAATCAAAGCGTTGCAGACGCTGCAGTATTCCTTGCATGGGATCAATGTGTTGAACATCAACTTTCTGATATCGAATAATTGCGCTTTGGCATGAAATTGCGTATCTATAAGGGATATTTTTTATTTATTTATGTTTATTATTTATTTCAGTCTCATCTTAATACATACAGTAACAGCAAACAGGTATAGATAAATTATCAAACGATGAATACAGCCATTCTATAAAGAATTATAAGAGACTATACATATTACAAATGAATACTTATTTACTCACACTATATACAATGTCAATAAAACCAATTACAGAGAAAGGATGAACACTCTTGCAGTGGGTATTTAAGTTGCAGCTGACATTACAGCCCCTTCCTGCAATGCTTATTATCAAACTGACCACTGACGTGATTTCCTAATCGCTTGCATAATGTCATTCAACGCGCAGTTCTTTATTCATTGAGTAACTTGCCTCGGCCAGAATACATTCAGAATACTTTCATTCATATTATGGTCACGTGATTTCGTCATATGACTGATATCTGTATATTCGTGCACCCTTCTTACACATTGCTATATTTTGTGGAGTTTGTTGCACATAAACTAAACCAAAGCTAATGTTACGAAGCATTTTACAGATGCCATGTTATCAAACGCCTTTTGTACCCATCGAATGCAGGTCAATAAATTGCACTAGACTGCTATGCGGAATGGCAGTTGTCCGGTAGGCATGTTTACCATGGGTTCGATGGTGGAAGGCCACCTACATGTATGTATTCATTGCTTGCGCAAAGAATACAAAAACGAGAAAAAGAAAAGCAAACTGCGTTTGTATCGGTTTTGAACGATCTTGGTTTGTCTCACAGGGGTCTGGACCGCTTCATTGGGGTCTATATGTACTATATAATAACAAGGGTTCCAACTAGCAGAACGGATATCCGTGTACCACGAGTACAAATATGACTGTAACTCTTACAATTTAAATGATAATTTAGTAATTCTTTCGGCTATTGAAAGCCAATATATTTTTCTATCAAATAAATATAATCTTATAACGGTAACTTATGAAAAAGTATCAATCCAACAATGATTTTCTCAAAATTTCACGTGTTTTTAGGGTCATTGACAAACGTTCGTTCATCCCGGTTTCACTATATCACAGCAATAACCTGGCAATTTGCAGTTCAAAAAATGGCGTGAGTCAATAAAACGAATCAATTCTAACACCCACCTCCAATTATTTAGTCCCCAGCATCAAAAGAATGATGTAAAACTAGCGAGTTTTGTCAGTTTGCTTCAAATCGTCGAGGAAGGAGCCATTGTACGTGACGTCACGGATTTTCCAATTTTTCCTTCGCTCATCCAATGAAATGGCTCCATTCAAATTTGTTGCAAAATGGCAGCATCCGAAATAGAAACATAACGACAGACGGAAAGGCCGCTGTTGCTAGTTGCTTATTTATTAAGAGGACAAAACAAATGGAGATTGGTGATATAATTGGGTTGTTTTATTGAACCACGCCATCGTTTGAACTGAACATCGCCAGGTTATGGCTGTGATATAGTGAAACCGGGGTGAACGAACGTTTGTCAATGACCCAGAAAACACGTGGAATTTTGAGAATATCGTTGTTGGATTGATCATTGCGCGTAAGTTACCATGAGAAGATTATATTTATTTGATAGTAAAATATATTGGCTTTCAATAGCCGAAAGAATTATAAAATTATCACTGAAATTGCAAGAGTTACATGTGGTACACGGATGTCCGTTCTGCTAGTTGGAACCCTTGTTATTATATAGTACATATAGACCCCAATGAAGCGGTCCAGACCCCTGTGGTTTGTCTATGACATAGGTCTACTAATCATTTAATACTTACTTCCTTTTAACGTATTTTACGTCTTTGCAAACAGAGTAGACCCAGATCAGACGGCTCCTACACAGATCAGACGGCCGAAGTAAGAGCCGTCTGATCAGGATCTGCTCTGTCTGCCTGTGGTATAAAATATCTGATTCTATAGTGTCTTGCATGGTTCAATATTCCCTTGGTCAAAAAACTTTAGCTAACCAACATGCATGATGCCAATATTTCTTACTAAATATCCATGATGTAAAGGTTGAATAAGGCTATTGATAAAATAAGTTCTAACAATAGAAATGAATATGACGTCAATGACTTTTTTAATTTGCAGTAGGATACCCTAGGCTATATTCTAAAGAAATAATAGACATTCGGAACTCCTCGGCTATAGCGGAAAATGCCGAGCAGTTACGATTTTTGGCCTGGGTTGGCTTGCCAAACCGAAGGCCATAGTAGTCATACCATAATTTCAACCCCTACCCAAATATTTCCGAAGAAAACCGAGTAAAAGTGCGATTTACCGCTTGCACAAAATGCCAATACGCTTAAGCAAATAGATCGGTGAAGTTCCAATTTGTTTGGGCTTCAACATTTAAAGTTTGTTAACATTTACTAATAAAACTTGGTAAAAATGCGATTCTAAGAGTGAAAAAACATTGAGTGGGTGTTTGGCATATAAATGCATTATTTCATATACCTACAGATTTCTACGCACAGCATAGTGCACATATATAATGCGAAATTGTACGGAAATGTCCAATTACTTACGGAAAAGCTTAGTTGAATTGAACGGAAAATTCTATTCATTGCATCTATAGATATTGTTGAGTACTTTTGTGGCCCTGTTGGGTACATTTAACTCATTCCCCCTAGACTATTTTTAGAGCCAACCCTGTAGTATATCGCTAGGTAAACGATTTGATGTATCTCTGTATATACAGGATTATCTCCCTTTTTGACTGTTAGTAATAATTCGTTGTGTATCAAAGTTAATTCACTTCTAAACTTCATTTTGTTTTATTTAATACCTTATGAAAATTAGTACTTTGTATATTTTCAAATGTGTGAGGTGGTTGGTCAATCGAAATAATTAATATGAATAAAAACTGTTAATATGCTAATTTGCTGAAATTACTCAGATTAATGGAAAAAGGATTTTTTTTGACTGTTTGTAATAATTCGTTGTGTATCAAAGTTATTTCACTTTTAAACTTCATTTTGTTTGTGAATACCTTATAAAAATTAGTCCTTTGTATATATTCAAATGTGTGAAGCGGTTGGTCAATCGAAATAGTTAATATGAATAAAAAACTTTTAATATGCTAATTTACTAAACTTACTCAGATTAATGAAAACTGTATACAAATGCTTAGACTGGAGCAAGCATCAACGGTCACTGCTGGTTATGTTGAGGTATGAATCTATGTCTTGTAAGTAGGGCATCGCCAAGCATCCTGACAACATTTTTTAATTAATCTATCGGAAATGAGCAGTAGCTATTGAAAAGCAGAATTTTAGAATTGTTCAAAAGCGCGCCAGTAGGAGAGAATTAGTTAATTAAACCAAGTGTACATATGTTAGAACATCCGTCTGTCCGTCCGTCAGTCTGATTTTACTTTGACCACGCGGTTTCTCCAAAACCGTTGGTCAGATTTTCATCGAAACTTTATAGGATTAATCAGCACCATGCCTACTTGTGCATATCTTATTCGTATTCCAGTTTGATTTTTTACATGAACAATGTTGTCCGCGCTATTTCTGGAAAACGTTTAGTCATATTTACATGAAACTTCAAGATATTGATTAGCACCATGCCTAGTTGTGCATATCTTTTTCCTGTCCCGGCTCGATGATTTTCTGCAGAGTTATGGGACTTTGATTTTTTTGCATGGAACATTTTGTCTCTGCGGTTTCTCCAAACCCTTTGGTAGGATTTTCCTGAAACTTCATAGGATTGATCAGTGCCATGCCTAGTTGTGTATATATTATTCCTGTTCCGGTTCAATGATATTCTGCGGAGTTATTGGACTTTGTATTGTTTACATGGAAAATCAAACCCCAAAACTTCTTGAACACACGACCGACCCTTCTTATGCACAGGCCTACAGCGCCTGCGGCGCTTTGATTATATTTGATGACATTCTCTCGGTTTTAATCAACTATCTACAGTTAAGGACAAGATCAAAGTTCTGTCCACAATTTCGTATGGGACAGCGTGTCTCCAGCGAGACAAAGATTAAGATCAGACGTTTCTCTGTTTTTGAGGACTTCCAAATACAATTTGTACTGTGGTCGGCATAGCAGAGTGGCGGGGACAGTGACGGGGACAGAGAAATGTAGACATCGCATGGTTTCGTTTGATCTTGCCTTTAAAATCAAACACAAACACATACAGCTGTCAAATCATAATCCATTGAGCTAACATAGATTAACTTTTGTCTACGCACGAGGATCTGTTGACAAATAAATTGAGTTATACTCGGGTATTATTCATTGAATAAAAATGCACAATTAATCAATCCCGACATACCAGAAATATTCACAGTCATAGATTACTGTGTGAATTGTTTTTAGTAAATCAATGTATGGTTGAGAGTCTCGCTGAATTATTAACACATGAGACTGTAAAAGCATATAGTTGCTTAACCATTTATCTGTTTAATGTTCATGAAAGAAATAATATTGTTGTGTATATTAAAGAGCAGAACTATCCTAAATCATTATAAACAATGGGATTTTAATTGTGGCAGGGAGTATAGAATCCTATAGGAGCCGTCTGACCTGGGTCTACTCTGTTTGAAAAAAGCGTGAAAATGCGTTTATCTGAAGGAACGTTTATACAGAGTAAAAGTGATGCAGAAAGCCCCCAAAGAAGTTTTCTGCATCACTTTTGTCCTGCTTTAACCCTTTCCCTCATAAACTATTTTTAGATACAACCTCTTTGAATAAATCTACCGAAAAGGAGCATTAACTAGAGAAAAGGAACATTTTAGAACTGTGTAGTTTGAAACCATTGTGATAAATAGAGCATTTGCTCCTATAGGAGCAAATGCTCTATTTATCACAATGGTTTCACAAAGTGACTTTTACAGAGTCGTCAAAAGTCGTCAATATGAGGGAATGGGTTAAAGTGATGGTCTTTACTTGGAACGCGTTCAAAATGTCTAAACGTTTCTTAAAGAATTTGTTTATATGCTGTAAAGAAGTATATCGCCGGAAAACCAATCCGAGGGTTTGGTGCAAAACTATTGTAACTCCTTCACTTTGTGAAGGAGTTACAATAGTTTTGCACCAAGCCCTCGAATCGGATTTTTCGCCAATGTATTGTGTTTATTTGGGCGGCGTTTTACTTTCGTGACTGTTCAACAAAGGCAGATCATATTTTGTTGTACAACAAAAAATTATAAGTATGGAAGGAAGCGGTTTATTTTGTATCACAGGGGCATTTTTCGATATAAGTTCAAATTGACAATCTTCATAATAATGATTGAACATACCAACTACCAAGTTTTATGATGATATTGAGAACAACGTGTTTATTGTGGGGACTGTCACTTTTTAAGGCACTGCTTTTTTATCAAGATTAGATTTCTTTTGAGTGGTCGTATTTTATGACAAACAGTGCAGGCCCTGACCAGACAGCCCAAATGAACATTCTGATCTGAGTCTACACTGTTTACATATGTTTCATATACTTGATTCCCGTACTGAAGTTTAAAACCATGGCATGCTATTTTAGACTGGTTAACCTTTACAAATGTAACACTCTATCGGCGACATTATGATAACCTATGCAAACAGTTTGGATCCAGATGAGACGCCGAGTAACTCGGCGTCTCATCAGGATCCAAACTGTTTGTAACTCTGACATTCGGTTTTGAAAATCCTATTTTTAGAATTGAAGCAGACGTCACTATTTTCAGACGGCAAATATCCAGAGTGCAGAAGGTTAAACTACGTGATGAGTTATTTCAAGTTGACCAGGGTCTGCTCTGTTTACTTATGTCGCTGTATAGATATGATTCTACAGTTTCTTCCATGACCATACAAAACGCCAGCTAATAAATACATTGTATTCACCATTCACATTACTTCTCGCATGACTTTGCATTAGAGTAGTGAGCATATACACCATGAACAACCAATGCAAGAATTATTATAATTATTATTATTTATTATTATTATTTATTATTATTATTATTATTTTATTTTTTTATTATTTTTTTATTATTATTATTATTATTATCATTATTATTATTATTATTTTTATTATTTTTTTTTATATTATTATTATTATTATTATCATTATCATTATTATTATTATTATTATTATTATTATTATTATACAACTCTCATAAAGCGCTCTTTTCACACATGCTATGTGCGTTCAAAAGCGTTGAAATGACGATATCATGGCTTGGACCATGATACTTTTCAATAGTTTCCCAAAAGCTTGAGCGAATCGGAAAAAAAGACACAAGATCCAAATTTGTCAGACATTTTACTTTGCAACGGGAGAAACGTTAATACAGTTTTTGGCTAAGTTCTGAGAGTTTTGACATTTCTGACAACCGCGTCAATATTTCGACTCTATGGGTATACAGAAAGCTCTCTCAACCAGGTGATGTCTAAACACTCGGGCAGACACGCCATTGAAAATTGTGAATTTCGAAGCCACAGCATATCAAGTAGTATAACCACTTACAATAATTATAGTGTGCCATACTTACATAAATGCTCTTTGCAAAGGCTGTATTATCATCAATACTCTAAGAGGGGCGTCACTTATCGCCCAAAGAAGCAGATCTGAAATGTGCAAGATCCATGCCAAACCCTTCTCATATCACATTTATGTATATGTTAACCCCTATTCCACTGTGAACAGAATAATGACTACTCATATTTGGATCTGATTCAATGCCGGCTTCCTCCTGTTTGATCAAGATTTTGCGAAAATATCGCCGAGTATCAAGCAGTGTGGATCCCGAGGAGATACCTTTACGTCATGAATATTTATGAAAGTAATAATGACATCATGAATATTAATTAAATTATATATGCTAATGGCATATGAAAACATTAGTGTTTCGCCATAACAGAAACTATGGAATCATATCTATATTATTTCATAAGCAAACAGAGCAGATCATGATCAGCCGGCTCCAAAAGGAGCCGCCTGATCTGGGCCTATTCTGTTTGCAAAGGCGTAGTTAAAATGCATATTAATGAGGTAAAGGGTTAAACCTTATGTACTGCAATTTAACATTTTAAATCTGATACTTTCAAACTCTTCTTTGAAAGTATTATCCGGCCGTCGAACAGGTTCGGATCCTGAGACGCCGACTAGGTTGACACGCCATCAGTATCATAGGGCTGCCAAAAGCCAGGTGATTGCCGACATAGTACGGATAAGGATATACTGTCCTCACTTCAATGGAATCTCTGTAAACAACGTGTTTTATAACTGCCATAGCATCGCGATAATTCGAAATAATTTGAAATAATTTGAATATTAAATGAGAATTTAGACCCTTTTAGGCAGATGGCTACTTAATGCAGGATGAACTTTCACCCTGCATTAAGCTGCCACCTATCTTAAATATCGATAATGATACGTATTTGCGTGTTCGAATAATCGGAATTTTACTGTATTTTGGTGTTCGAATAATCGAGAATATACTGTAGGTCTTAATAATTGAAATAATACTTTTTCCCAGAACAACATATATCGGTGAAACACATTTATGAAGCAACAATAATGGTTTTCATTGCCTTTCGCAATGTCATGTTCTAGAAACAAAAATAGAATTGCGATATTGCGAACACCTACAAAACATTTTTTTGTCTAAAACGCGGGCGAATAACACCAGTGACATAGATAGTACGAACTAAAACTGCCACACTAATTATTGTAAGTGAGTGTTCGTGAATTATATCAACATAATAACCTTTTACTTCATAAATACGCCTATCTGTGATATTTCAAACAAAGTAGACCCATATCAGACGGTTCATGTAGGAACCGTCTGATCAGGGCCTGCTCTGTTTGTTTATGATATAATGTATGTCATTCTATTGTTTCTATTTTAATGTTTCATAGTTTCGATCACGACCAATACTTCCTGTGCATGTGTGCTATTATAACAATGGCTCTTTGAAAATTTATTAATATTCTTTATATTATTATTTCTTACATGAATATTCATGGAGTAAAGGGTTAAACGACTTAAAATTTTGTCCGACTTTACGGAATTCTAGTAAGCGTCAATTTATAGAAACAGTGCCTTTAATATATTGTTCCTATAGAAAGTATTTAGGCATTCAGTACCTAGCCTTCACTATAAATGTGTAGCTTTGGTATGGATATTACAGACGGTCGACTGATGATTTATGGTTTTTGGTAGGTACTTTATTGACGGACATTTGAAGATCTATGCTTTATGACGATCGCCTGGTAATTTATGGTTTTGGGTAGGGACTTTGATGACAATGTATGGCTTTTGGTAAAGATTGCACTGACGATCATCCGATAATTCACGTTTTTAGGGACTTATTTGACTGTCTACTTCTAATTTGTAGTCTTTGGAAGGGACTTTATAGACGATCGTCTGATAATTTGTAATAGAGGGCGAATACGCGTTTTGGGGCAATAACATATGCAGAGTCCCGATGGGCTGTGGTTGTCCCAAGCCCGAAGGGCGAGTACAACAACAGTCCCAAGGGAAAATACAGATGTTATTGCGCAAAACAAACGCGTATTATCGCCATTTTCCTGTGTTCATTTGATTGTTCAGAATACAACCACAACTATACGTTATTTCTTTGACGGTTCATTCGATTTATGCTGTACATTACCGAGGCACTGTTAAATCTCTGTAGTATTCGCGTCTTCTGTTGACTTAGGCCCCAAAAAGGTATAACTAAAACAACAGCGCGTGCGCACGGGAATCGCCTTGTTAATACATGGGATATCGAGACTACAACAAAAGTACAAAAATGAGTCATGCAGGAAACATCACATACAGAACAAACAGTCGCCCGAACAGCAACACAAGGAAACAGCAAATGTACATAACCATAAAAACATCAAGAGACACACAAAGACAAAACAAACATACAATAGGGGGGAGATGGAAGTACCGCCTTGGAACGGTCAGTGACAAAAGTCACTGGGGGGATGTTAAACCGGTTTATGGGCGCCCAACCTCACACTTATTCCATCCCCACCCTAAAAGACAAACAGTGTAAATAAACGTATCCCCTCTCCGACTACTCTCCGACTAATCTACAACAACCGCGATGGCAAAAACAGTGGTAAAGTGCATGTATAACGAAAACATTTAAGTGAACAAACTGTATCCACCTATCGCTAGTGTACTCAATGATTGAGCTGCAAACAGAGTAACTGTAGAAAAGTAATAAAGGGTCCGACAAAAACGAAATAGTACAGATACCCGACGTTCTCCTTCCGTTTCTGGATTTAAGAGGTCGCCTTCATAGAGTACTAAACCTTCTTGTCGGCGTACATGCAAAGAGGCCAGCGTGATTGCCAACTGTAAAAGGGTTGACAACCAAACATGCAGTATGTTGTAGTACTACAGGATCATATCCCTTTTTAATGGTTTTTTAACATATTTGATGAACAAAGTGAGAAAATGGGTATGTCCAATACTTTTACGAAGTTTGTAAATCACATCATCATAAAATTCAGGATGTGAAATACCGTGTCGCAGAAGCGCCTTGAGATTACATTGGTACTTGCCAATAAGCGAGAGATTTCGATAGTAAAATTTAGAGAAAGTTTTTCTTAGTTTATGGTATCTATATCCTTGCTTAAGCAGTTTTTCAGTTAAATGAGATTTCGACTGTTAAAATCGCCAACAGATGAACAAGCTCTAGCAAAACGAATAAGTTGAGATATATAAACCCCGTAAGATGGAGCACGGGGAACATCCCCGTCAAGATGAGGAAAATTTACAATATTATAATCAAATCATCTCTTTTGTCATATATTTTAGACGAAATCATTCCATTATCAATTTTAAGGTCTAGATCGAGAAACGCTGCATAATTGTCGGACGGGTTAGCTTTATTCAATTTGAGTTCTTTAGGATAAATTGTAGGAATCAGAGCATCAAAGACAGGGTTATCTAAGTTAAACATATCATCCAAATATCGAAAAGTTTCATTGAAGGCTTTTATAACATCTTCTCGTGATTGAGGGTTTTATTCAAGAATATTTGGTAGAGACTTTATTGACGGTCGTCTGACACTTTGTGGTAGTTGATAGGGACTTTATTGAAGGTCGTCTGGCATTTCGTGTTCTTTGATAGGGACTTTATTTAAGGTCGTCTGACACTTTGTGGTCTTTGGTAGGGATTTTTTATGGTCGTCAGTTAATCTGTTGTCTCTGTAGGGACTTAACTGACAGTCACTTGAAGATTTATGGTTGTCGTCAGTGACTTTATTGACGACTGCCTGAAGACTCGCTATTTTGGTATGAAATTTATTGACGGTCGCCTGAAAGTGCTGGGTATTTCGGTATTTGGTGAACAGATGATCACTTAAATATTTATGATTTTCACATAGATGTTCACCGGACTATTTATGATTTTTTTTTCATGGACTTTGTTGACGGCTGTCTGATACCGGTAATTTACAGACAATTGTAGATTTATGGTTTACTATAGGGGTTTATTGACCGTTGCTCGAACATTTATGACTTTCGATGACGATTTATTTAATATTCATCTGAAAATTTAAGGTTTTATACATTCCACATTACTAACATTTTGCTGTATGGAATATTGACAGTTAGCTTTCGGTAGGGTATTGACATATGTCTATGTTTCAGGGTTTTCAATAAAGATCTATATGTTATTTCCGTTTTGTGGCTTACTGTTGAAATGCCTTTCTTTTCAAGCTAACTGGCTTTCTATCATTTTTTCACTTTAAACTTTACTTAATTCTGAACCTTTTTTCAGACTTGCTGGCGTTGAACAATGCATCAGTGAAGGAAAAATTAAACACAATTATACCCAAACCTGTTCGCTGTAAAGCAAATCGCAAAACTGATAATTACAGTTCCAAGAAGACAATAGTATCATCCTTTCATTATAATACTATACACGACTATTGATAAAAAAAAGATGTTAAACTGTCCATTCACATGCTAATATGACAACCAACACAGGACGAATAAACGATATTCTAGCACAATAACAACAAAACACAGGCCGACAAACGGTATTCTAGCACAATAACAACCAAATTAAACGATATTCTAGCACAATAACAACCAAACACAGGCCAACCAAACGGTATTCTAGCACAATAACAACCAAAGACAGGCCGATCAAACCATATTCTAGTACATTAACAACCAAACACAGGTCGACAAACGGTATTCTAGCACAATAACAACTAAACACAGGCCGAACAAACGGTATTCTAGCACATTAACAACCAAACACAGGCCGAACAAACGGTATTCTACCACAATAATAACCGACCATAGGCCGACTGAACGATATTCTAACACAATAACAACCGACCATAGGCCGAACGAACGATATTCTAGCACAATAACAACCGACCATAGGCCGAACGAACGATATTCTAGCACAATAACAACCGACCATAGGCCGAACGAACGATATTCTAGCACAATAACAACCGACCATAGGCCGGACGAACGATATTCTAGCACAATAACAACCGACCATAGGCCGAACGAACGATATTCTAGCACAATAACAACCGACCATATGCCGAACGAACGATATTCTAGCACAATAACAACCGACCATAGGCCGAACGAACGATATTCTAGCACAATCATCAACAAAACAGAGAACGTCCACGAACAAGAGCATTTTCACAAGAACTCTTACATGTAGAAGGCTTGAAGCATTGCATCTTTTTATTTTAACCATCTCCCCATACAGAGACTCCTTTTTACGCATTTGCAAACAGAGTAGAGTCATATCACGTGATCCATGTAGGAGCTCTATTCAAAGTTTGCTCTATTATCTTTTATTATACCTCAATTTCATTTACAATGTTAATTTCCCATAGGCCACCGTGACATAGAAATACTGCCAGGCCCAGCGGGGAAAAATTAATATCGTAAAAATACTGTCTCCCGCTACCATAGGCACGGAACATCTAGATCAGTGAGCGCTTATTAAATTGTGTGCGTGACATCATCCGATTGCCACCATCCACTGACGTCATCTAATGATTGCAATTTCATCAACAAACGTCATTTTGACAATTGTTTTTGTTTGTGATTAAATATTTGAGAAATGTCGCGTTATGCGATTACTTCGAAAGAGGATCTGTCAAGATGGGACAGTTAGAAGGACTCCGCCAGCACTTATAACGTGTATGAAGCTGTTACGCGATTTTTAAGCACCGAGCTTAACTTGTTTCAAACTGTTTATTGTTGTGGTTTTTTTTCTGCTGACGAAATTGATTGTGCTGTTCGGTATAATAAAAAATATCACATCCTATGGAGAGCGACAGCACGTATTGTCAACTCTTGGTATGGTAATGTCCACCTCGGCTAACGCCTCGGTGGACATTACCAACCTCGGGTTGACAATCATGCTGTCTTTCTCCATAGAATGTGATATTTGTATACTGTAGTTCTGATTATACAGTTTCTGAAATCGACAAAACTATCTTGTCACAAGCAACAATTGTAAAACTGTAATGAATATTCATCAATTGGTAGAGTCTGGAATTCATCGTGTAAAGGGTGAAAAGAATCTTATCACACGCACGCACATTCGGGTGCTACATGTAACCCCCCCCCCCCCCACCTTTCACACATGCACGCACGCACGTACGCACACTCACATACACACCGCAATGATAAAAATTTCATATGTTCTAATCAATAAAACATTCATCTAATTATCATCAGCATGTGCAGCAGCATCAGCATCATCATCATTTTCATCATCATCATCATCATCATTATACCGTATTTATATAGCGCTCTTTTCACACAGGATACGTCCTATGTAGCATATAGAATATTTGAAACAAAATATATTTAAGATATCATTACATGTATGTATATGTATCGATTAGAATAATAAAAATGGAATTAATTTAAGAATCATTTTTTACGTAATTATATACACTGTACAGTAAAACCCCTCTAATGCGACCACTTAATGAACAAACATGGCTGTCTTCATAAGCAGGTAGTTGCTCAATGCAGTACGAAAGTTATGCAGAAAACTCCTACAGTAGCTTTCTGCATTTAGCTACCACCTGCCTTAGCCATTGTGAATTATGCCCCTTTTTGTGGTCGCATTAGAGGGGTTTTGCTGTATAAATTATGCTAATTAATCAATATTATAATGTCATGTATTTATTATAGTTACATATGAACAATGTACTGTTCATGAAGACTCAATAAAACCGAGTCTGCAATTTTCTCTTTTTGTGTTGCAATTTTTGCTCTCGGGAGATCACCTCCTTTCAGAATTTATATAACACCATATCTACACTATGCCCTGGCCAAATAGATCAAACCCTGTTCGCACAGCTCCAACAGTAATAATATGTACATACATGTATATGAAGTCAAAGGTTATATAAAGGTGACAATTTCTGACGTCAGATGTCTCTGTATCTACATGTACATGTCAAATATGCTTTCTCTTCGCAAGAATGTCTATATATCTAATCTTATTAGAAAGTCCATGTACAATGTAAGTGGAAATTGTAAGCTGATTTGACTTCACGGAAGTATTTTTAATTGACAATGTCGACAGATAGGCTACGAAGTACAGATGAACTTCGATATCTCAAACTTCGAGATACCATGCAAATTACTTCGAGATGAAAAGTTCCATTTATCCTATTTATAATCTGGACACTTTCTCAAGTCCACAGCTTAATGCAGATCTAATGTAATGCTGAAAGCTCCTTTAGGAGCTTTCATCATTACTTTAGACCTGTATTAAGCTGTACTAGATATGCGTAGTGATACATTTTAGAGCAATTCGGTATTTAATAATAATTATTCGGAAGGACCGAATTTTTAGTTCGAATTATCCGAGTTCGAGTTATTCGAGTTCGAGTTATCGAGGCTCCATTGTATGACTATTCTAAACCAGAGCACGGAACTAGGAAGACTAGGGAATTCACATTTACCAAGCTGTTAGAAATAATATCTACTCAAATTTAGATCTGCTGCAATTTTTGATGACTACTGTCGAGTCGATCAAGTTTGTGAGAAACAACTGCCCGAGTTTCCAGCAGATTGGATCCTGATGAGAGGTCAAGTTACTCGGCGTTTGATCTGGATCCAAGCTGTTTGCAAATGCGAGTCAGGTCTCGGATAGCGGGATAACGGTTAATATGACTAGAACTCGTGAAATATTTCATTAGTTACGTAGTCTAGCTGTCAATATGAACTAATGAAGCTAGGGCAAAAGTTCACAAAAACTATATGAACGACATATTGGTGTCAAACTTTTGCTTCGTGAATATTCATGTAATAGATAATACATGTAATATCATGAGTACTAGTATTAAGTATTTATTTCGAAAAAACGGTTCACTTACTCTTTCGCTTCAAAGTATTTCGTCTTGATATTTTTTCGGCCACTGCAAATGTTCAGTGTTTAATTTTCTCTCATTTTCGTTGCAAAATTTATTGTTTGTTATATTTTCATTTGTTTTATTTTCTCCTCTTTTCTTTAAAACACATTACCAAAGTAATAAGCAGTGTGGATCTTAATGAGACGCCGAGTTATTGGGCGTCTCTTCTGGATCTAAACTGTTTGCAAAAGTAATCATAGATGCAAAATTGGCAGCGAAAGAGTTACGAAATATTGAATCGAGCAGCTCTCGATGGACCTGTCTGATCAGGGTCTGCTCTTATTGCTTATATGTCATATATTTGACACCCCATTTCAATGGCATTAAATGTCTTGATTTTGTATTTTTAACAAAATTATTAAATAAGAATATATTTAAATTAGTTATCTTGCAAGAATAGACTTCAGGTGATACAGAGTTCAGCCATGTGGAAACAGGCTCAAATGGTCTTTAGTGATGCTCTAAGTAATGCGCATTGTTAAACGCTTTAAAGGCTTGTGTATTAATAAAAAATAATCATGATTTTGAGGTACATGTAAAGTGTAATGGCATAAATATTAATAAGATTAATTTTTATGATAACGCATGGTCTCAGGAACTGTTTTTCATGACAGAAACTGTAGAATTATATCTATATTATACCATAAGCAAACAGAGCAGACCGTCTAGGAGCTGTCAGATCTGGATCTGCTCTGCTTACAAAGGCGTATTTATGGAGTGAAGGATTAAGACCCACACTTTGGTCGTTTAAAAGGGGCGTTATTCTTGCTATATATACTACTGCAGCAGGACGTCTTTAAAGCGACCACTTATTTTTTTTATTATTAACACACAAGCCTTTATAAACAATTTATTGCTTAATACAAGAAAACAGAAAGCTCCCAAAGAAGCTTAATGCAGGATAAAGGTCATGCAGAAAGCTCCAGAGGAGCCAACTGTCTTAAACGTATCTAAATTCTTCTCTTCTTGCGAGCCTCTGACCTGGGTCTACTCTGTTTGCAAAGGCACAGAAACGTGTTATACTGGAGTAAAGAGTAAACCAATAGCTTGGGTATACGAACAATGTCCACAACACAATAAGGGCTTATACAGTAAAACATCCCTCAACTTGATTTTCAATTTAATATCAGTACTTGTCATTATAACAGACAGTATTTGAATGCAAGATGAATTTACTGTAGAAAGCTCCCAATTGAACAGACACGTGCCTGAAAAGATCTAGTAAAACATTTACTTAAGAGTCCGGTGTCAGAATAAGTTTTGTGCGGTTTAGAAGGGAGTGTCCCGTTAGAAGGATGTTACTGTGCTTCACAGTCAGGTACTCAATTCAGTATCTTTTTGAATACAGTGCTCCCTCCCTACAACGACCCTCTCAATAACGATTCCCTCCTTACAACAACGCATGTCACTGTTTCCGAAACAACAAGGATCCAGAAACAACTTTTTCCATCGTATTTTCTTTATGCCCCATCAAGCCCTATGTTGTGACCACTCTTTAGAATCGTCACTTTGTGACGATTCTAAAGAGTGGTCACAACATAGGGTTTGATAGAGGCATAACGGTTTTAGTTCTCGAAATACACATTATCTTGGGATCTGCAAACAAGCTAATTATTGTGTTTGATTTTCCCTCCCTATAACAGCTCCCTCTGAACAACACATACAATCTTCGTATCCCAAAGGGTGTCGTTGTAGAGAGGGATTGACAGGGAATATGAAGCCAAATAAATGCACCCTTCATGAACTGGATGCATTTAAGTCTTATACTGTCAATACTGAATATATGCTTACTTATACAAGCTGTTTAGATCCAGATGAGACCCCGGAAAATCGGCGTCTCATCAGGATCCAAACTGTATGGTGCTGTGTGTATGTGTTTTAAACAATAAGTAAGAAAATAAAAACAAAAAGAATTGAACAGACGCCAAATTTGCAGACGACAACAATTGACAGTGAAAGAGTTTCAGCTTAAACAGATGTTTATTATTTGTCTGATTATTGAAATGAAACCCGATTCCCCATTTCACCTTTCCCTTATATTAACGCCTTTTTCGCATTTGCAAACAGTGCAGACCCGTATCAGACGGCTCCTATGGGAGCCGTCTGATCAGGGTCTGCTCTGTCTGCTAATGGAATATGAAAGTTCTGTTTCTTTACTTTCTAAAATGGCTACAATGTTCTACCTTCCATATATCATTATAACTGTTTTGTCTATGAATTTTCAGTAGGTATTTAAATTTGGTGTAAACATAGAACAGGCCAATCTGCATCTATGAGGACAGTGCTCCGAATGAGACGGCGAGTAATCCGAGGTTTCATCAGGACCAAACCTGTTTGTTATGTAGCGACTAGGATTTTGTAAAGAAAGATGGGGGTAGGAAAACAAGCAAAGGAATTTCAAGCAGACGACAATATGTGTCAGCGACAGACAACTGAAATAAGATGCCCCTATTACAAACATTCCGCCGAGTTATGACCGCCCTCTTTCTTTCCGATAATTGTACAATTGGTATCCTTAATAACCCGGGTTTACATTTTCGAAAATAACCCTTTCCTTCATATAAACGCATTTGCAAAAACAGTAGACACATATCAGACAGAGCCTATAGGAGCCGTATGATCAGGGTCTGCTCTGTTTGCTAATGGAATTCGTTATATCGGGTTCTTTCCTTTCTAAAATCGCTACAATATTACACTTTCTATATTTCATTATAAATATTGTATCCATGAATATTCAGTAGGTTTTTAAATTTTGACCAAAAAATATATAAAAGGGAAAGGATAAATATAATGCTGCGTTTGTCTGATATAGTAAAGTTTCGTTAGGGTCTGTAATTAGGGTATGTACAAGCAGGTGGTTGCTTAATGCAGGGCATAAATAATTCAGAAAGGTCCTGTAAGAGCATTCTGCATAGCGTTTGACCACTGGCACTTGATCGAAATAGACTATAGTTGTGTAATATAATAGTTATATCATATAGTGTAAAAGCAGGTCGTTGCTTAATGCGGGACAAAAGCAATGCAGACGGCTCCTATGGGAGCTTTCTGCATAACCTTTGTCCTGCATTAAGCTACCACCTGTTTAAAAATATTTTGAGTGGTTGTATTAACCATTTCTCTGTTCTATTTTTAGAATTTATTTCTGTATTTAGTCTATATATCTATATTTAGTCTATATTTCTATGTTTAGTCTATATTTCTATATTTAGTCTATATTTCTATATTTAGTCTATATTTCTATGTTTAGTCTAAAGTTCAATACCTACTGAATATTCATTGACAAAATAGTTACAATGGAATATGGAAGGTAGAACACTGTTGCCACTTTAGAAAGCAGAGGAACAGGTCTATCAAATTCTATTAGAAACAGAGCTGATCCTATAGGAGCCGTCTGATCTGGGTCTTCTTTGTTTGCAAATGCGTAGAAAGGCGTATTTATGGAGTAAAAGTTTAATAAAATAAGTTTGCCATTTACTTGGATAAACCTGCATTTACACAAAGAGCATATCCAGATCGTAGGAATTGTCCTTTCAACGCATTAGAAAGCAGAGTAGATCCAGATCAGACGGATCCTGTAGAAGCCATCTGATCAGGGTCTGCTGTCTTTACTTGTGGAATAATACAGTTTTGATTATAGAACAACAGAACAGAACAGAACAATATTTTATTCAGACTTGTACATAATGTCCACGTGATTTCTGGTAAATAATGCATTTCTTTTCGACTCAAAACATATAGTTTGACAAGTGTTATGAGTTACTGGAATTTTAAATACTTATTACATCATATTTTGCAACTAACGGAGAGTAAAAGACACAAAGATTATACGAGTTCTGTCTTGGCCGTTAACAACCAATATGAAAAATCAGTTAATTAGTACACATGACGTCACTATTTCTTACATGAATATTTATCAGTTTAGTGTTTAACCATTTCATTCATATATCAGTTGTAGTTTTGTCAGTTATAGTTTTGTCAGTAGTTTTGTCAGTTATAGTTTTGAATAATTATATGTTTAAAAAATGTGTATACTATGTATACACTTCCTCATGGACCGATGGCCTTATGGATTTGAATAAAGTGTTATTATTATATGTATTAACACTTTCCCTAATATAAACGTGTTTTCACGCATTTGCAAACAGAGTAGACCCAGATCAGACGGCTCCTAGAGGAGCCGTCTGATCAGGGTCTACTCTGTTTGCTAATATAATTTGATAGATCTGTTTCTTTACTTTCTAAAATGGCTACATTGTTCCACCTTCCATATTTCATTACAATTATTGTGTCCTTGAATAATCAGTAGGTATTTAAATTTGGACAAAATATAGAACAGGGAAAGGGTTAAACACTTTTCCCCGCCTTTGTTGACAGGGTAGACGCAGATCAGACGGCTCCTCTGGAAGCCGTATTATGTGGGTCTGCTCTGTTTACTTATGAAAACATGACACATCTGACTCTACAGTTTCAACCAATAACAAACAATCCTGTTTACATAATTATGTCATCATACAGATTCAGCTAATAAATATTAATGACGTCATTATTTCTTCCATGACTATTCTACAGGTAGGCCGAATGGGTTTAACATCAGTATTGACTATACCCGATGAACTGTGGACCATTTACGAGTCGATAGGCATATTAAAAATATTTTTACAGACATGTAGATCCAGACGAGACGCCGAATATCTCTGCCATTCTGTTGTCATTAGCCTTTTACACCATGGATGTTCATTTAAGAAATACTGATCATGAATGTTAATCAGGTGCATTCTATAATAGCATATGGACACGAGAATCCGGCCATAGCAGTGACTCAAGAAACACACCATCAAACAGAGCAGACCCCGGACAGGTGTCGCCTGTAACTATCGGTCTACTCCCTGTACAAATGCGCCTAAAGGGGATTCTGACAGATAAAGGGATAATTTAAATCAGAGGGTGTGTATATGTACTATTCATGAAGAGATTTGAAAATAATGTTGAATAGTCAACCATTGTTACATCATTAACTCCATGAATATTCAATTAAGAAGTAATTACATCACGGATACTAATTAGATTAATTGTTATAATAGCACAAGGACACAGGAATGTTGGGCCATGGCAGAAACTGTAGAATCATACCTATATTATATCATAAGCAAACAGAGCAGACTCAGATCAGACGGCTCCTATAGGAGCCGTCTGATCTGTGTCTACTCTGTTTGCAAAGGCACAGATAGGCATACTCCTATAGGAGCCGTCTGATCTGGGTCTACTCTGTTTGCAAAGGCACAGAAAGGCGTAATTGTGGCGTAAAGGGTTAACGGTACAAATAAAAAGAATAGGACTTGAAAGAGGACTTTGCCTGACAAACATCACAGATCCTGATCAAAGAGCTCCCACAGGGGCCCATCAAATCTACGGTGTTTGCATTTGCTAGTCAACTCGTCTCGCCGCACTCAATAGGTTAATCTTAAAAATTGAGGCAGGCAATACCGTTGGACGCCAGATATTACTTAAATAGCTATGGGGTAATTTGACAGAAAACTTTGAAGTTTATAAGTGTAGTTTATAACGGCAGAATTGAGACGACATCGACTGACGTTTCATACACTTCATGTCCAATACCAGTCTTCAACCCACTGTGAAAAAATAATGTCTGCTCACATTTGGATCTACAGTAAAACCTCTCTAAACCGGACGTTCAATTTAACTTAAATATCGGTATTGGAGACAGGTGACAGCTTTATGCAGGGTTTAAGTCATGCAGAAAGCTCCTCTAGGAGCTCCTCTAGGAGCTTTCTGCATGACTTAAACCCTGCATTTTAAGCAGCCACCTGCCTAAAAGTATATCAATTTTTCTCTTCTAGAATTCCGGCTTATGAGGGGGTTTACTGTATTCAATTTTGATTACACCCGATTGGATCAAACTTTTGAGAAAATATTTACCAAGTGTCCTGACAAAACCTTCCTAGAAACTGCTGACCAAGTGTCAAACAGCTTGAATCCTGATGAGACGCCAATTTACCCGGCGTCTCATCTGGACTCTAGGCGTTAGCAATAGCGAGTTTACTCATTCTCTCCTACTGACGCCTTATTGTTGTGCCTATGTAAACTTTATCTTATGAAACCATTGTGATAAATAGAGCATTTGCTCCTATAGGAGCAACTGCTCTATTTATCACTGGTTTCAAACTATAAAATTCTATATTTTCCTCTTTCTTTAGTTAATGCTCATTTTCTGTAGATTTATTCTAAAAAATAGTCATGGGGAAACTGAGTTAAGTCGCGATTAGTGGAACACTTGTCAGGGAAGCGTTACGATAATCTTAGTGCCCCTGTACTCTATGAATATTCATGTGAGAAATAGTGACGTCATGGCTATTAATTTTAGAATGACACATGAACACATGAGAGCTTTAAGCCATTGTAGAAACTGTAAATGTACATTATGCCATAAATAAACAGAGCAGACTCTGATATGACGTCCTCTAAATGAGCTGTCTGATCTGGGTCTACTCTGTTTGCAAAGGCTTAAAATCGTATTAAAGGGTTGATCAGGGTTTTTTTTTAACTTTTTTGTTGTAAATATGAGCCCCAGTCACCGTGTTAAGACTTCTGTTGCTAAACGCGATCTGAATGACATTCGCACACAGCTTGGATCCAGATGAGACGCCGAGTTACTAACAATACGGAAGTCAGTGAATAGTTTAGCAGATTGGAGTTGGAACAGACGGGTTTTTTCAGCATAAAAATGGTTAAAACTTCACATGTGACTACGTTCTACAGTGTTTGCCACAAAAGTATAAATGTCAGTCTTTAAGATCGGTGCCAGATTAAAGCAGGGTGAAAGACATCCAGAAATCTCATTAGGGAGCTTTCTGCATGTTTTCATCCAGCATTAAGCATCAAAATACATAAAAGGAGCTAAAGTCCCTTTTATTAAAAATCCAGTATAGAGGGATTCACTGTTCATTCCAAGTCATAATTTGCAAGAAATTTGAATTTCAAATGATTTGACTCCTAATATGCCACATCATTAAACATTTATTCTGCTACCAGCTAATTGACTCGCATTAGCAACCGAGTGACTGGACATATATTCAGAATACAAGCTGTTTGACACCCAGTAATCAGCTTCTAAAAAATCGACCGAATCGGCGATAGTCCAAATTGCCCCAGTATCCATGCTTATAAAACGTTTTAGTTGAGTCTGAGTTTGTTCTCAAGCGATTTGAGCATTTGGCTCAAATCTGACCAATCAAAAGCTTGAGAACGAGGTCAGACTCAACTAAAACGTTTTATAAGCATGGACCCAGGTCCGAATTTGAGCAGACGTTATTTATGTATAGCAGGTTCATGGTTAAAAGGTGTCCGCTTTGAATTTTCTTTTTCACTGATAATGGCAAATAGTTGACTACTTGTGCAAAACGTTTGGATCCAGATGAGACAGCGAATAACTCGCGAATAAATCGCCGTTTCATCAGGATCCATCCCTCATTGATGTTAAATAGCTATTGAAACTAAAGGGGGGGGGGGGGGGGGGAGGGGATGATAGATCAAGACTAACCCTTTTCCTGTTCTATTTTTACTCCAAATTTCATTACCTACTGAATATTCATGGACAAAATAGTTATAATGAAATAAGGGAGGTGGAACATTGTAAACATTCTAAAAAACAAAGAAGAACCAGATATATCAAATTCTGGGTTTACTCTTGTTTACAAGTGCGTGAAAACACGTTTATATGAGGGAAAGAGTTAAAGTGAACGTGTACTTTTGCAAACTATAATATGAGATAGCAGAAGAGATGATGTTAAACTTTTTATAAATATCAAAATATTGCCGACACCTGTGAATTATGGCATGCAACTGAGAGAATTCGGATGACCTCGTGCAGTACTTACATGTTAAGCTCTCTAAAGCGACCACGTAAAAGAGACTTTAAAGTGTGTGTGTTAAAGTCAGCTGAACTCATTCATTTTTACTTAAAGGTGAAGTTCAACCTGAATGTTTAGTTTGTTTTGAGCCTTATACAATTCAGCATTGAATGTGCTGATTTAAAATTAATAAGAAATTGGTTCTTTCAAGCAGATTCCCTGCTGGAACTGTTTGAACTGGTAGAACTACCAAACATATTTGAATTTTTAAAAACGTTTAATACAATGTATATACATGTACTCTAAACTTTGAAAGGTATGCTTTTAGAATAAAGTTGCTTGTATTCTGTCCTTATATTTTATTTACAATCCTGTTGAGCGGGATATGCATTTACATAATCTTGTAAATGAGACTATTTTTGCTTGATTTCATCTTATAGTTTTATTTACATTATTTATTCGGCTCTAAATGACCATCAGTGTCGATGGACCGTAAAACATCATTCATTCATTCATTCATTCATTCATTCGTTCCCATAGAAGCCGTCTGATCAGAGTCTGCTGTGATTGCTTATGGTATAATATTGATCATTATACACTCTCTGTCCAAAGCATAATGTCCTGTGTTCATATGCCATTATACAATATATCATTAATATTCATGACGTCATACTTTTTACACAAATATTCATGATATCACACTTTGTTACACAAATATTCATGATGTCACACTTCACAAATATTCATGATGTCACACTTTGTTACACAAATATTCATGATGTCACAATTTGTTACACAAATATTCATGATGTCATACTTCGTTTACACACATATTCATAGAGTAAAGGGTTTATACTGATTTGTTTTCAGAGAAAGAGAAAATAACGTGTTTAGATGAAAATTGAAAAGACCACATTTTTTCTTCAGCATGTTCAAACCTAGCTTTACTCTCTAGTGGCGAATTGTAATAACTAACACAAACAGTTTGGATTCAGATGAGACGCCGGGTGATTCGGTGTCTTATCAGGATCTAAACCGTTTGACTTATTGTGGAATTAAAGTACACACTAAGGAAATATGACTTTCATGATTGTAGCAGACAACATATTTTGCAGACGACAATTAATTAACATACAGAGAGTTATTTTTGAAATTCGTGAGAACGAACACAAATCTACGAATATGCACTTGATGACCTTCATCCTCTGTAAGTATAAATGAACACCTGAGGTTTGTATCAAAACTGCTGTCCCTCATGCTTGGAATTTGCTCTCCGCACAACCGAAAACAAACAGATCTGATCCAAGTCGAAGGTAAACTTAAAAGAATCTGATCGGTCTCAAGAATGGTAGACATTCGCAATGGTAGACATTCGCAATGGTAGACATTCGCAATGCAATTTGTGACACGCAGGTGAACATGCTAAAAAACAGACCTGCACAATCTCTGAATTGCTAAACGCTTTTTTCTGACTTCTGTATCAATAAAACTATAAAGAAACTATTAACCACACTGTCAAGCAACTTGTATTCTGGTGAGACGCCGAGTTGCTCGGCGTCTAATCTGGATCCAATATGTTTGCAAGTACCAGTTTAGATAGGTTTAGCACGAAAAGGGTTAAAAATTGCATACGTAAAATCAAAGTCGCGGCCTCTCATTCATAAAACCTGCCACAGGTGAATGCGTTACAGTTCGTTTACTATACGAAACATACACAACAGAAAGAAAGGGTTTTTGCACAAGAGGCTGTTTAGTGAAACACCTCTAAACAGGACTTGAGTATTTTTATGAGAAGAAATTAGAGTTTTTATGCAGGTGACTGCTAAATACAGAGCGAACGTCATACATAAATCTCATTAGGGAACGCTCTATATTTATTTCCCTCTGTATCAAGCTGTCAGTTGTCTATCAGACCGTCGTTGACTATAATCTGAAAACTTGGTTAAGAGAGGTTTTAAATATTGAAGTTTGTTTGAACCACTTTACCATTTCCCTGATGTAGATGCCTTTTAACGCTTTTGCAGGCAGAGTAGAACCAGATCAGACAAGACCTATCTCATTAGGAGCTGTCTGATTAGTCTTTAATAGTAATATAGTAATACAATACAGATATAATTATTATACCTCAAATTCTTTTGCAATGTTAATTTCCCATAGGCCATCGTGACATAGAAATACTGTCAGGCCCAGCGGGAAAAAATTACTGTCGCAAAAATACTGTCTCCCGCTACCATAGGCACGGAACATCTAGATCAGTGAGCGCTTATTAAATTGTGTTCGTGACGTCATCCGATGACGTCATCGACTGACTTCATCTGACGCTTGCAATTTGATCAACAAACGTCATTATGACAATTGCTTTGTTTTTGTTTATTTACTTGAGAAATGTCGCGTTATGATACTATTTCGGAGAAGGATCTGTCAAGATTGGACAGTGAAAAGGGCTCCGCCACTACTTATAACGTCTAAAATGAATAGAAATGTGAAGCTGTTCCGCAATCTTTAAGCACCGAGTAGCTCTATAACTTTTGTTTCAAACTGTTTATTGTTGTAATTGAATAATTGTTTTGCTGACGAAATTGATTGTGCTGTTCGGTATAATAAAATAAATATCACATCCTATGGAGAGCGAAAGCACGTATTGTCAACCCTCGGTATGGTAATGTCCACCTCGGCTAACGCCTCGGTGGACATAACCAACCTCGGGTTGACAGTACGTGCTGTCTCTCTCCATAGGATGTGATATTTATATACTGTACTCTTTCTAAAATAGCTCAATCGTTGTCCGGTAAGAAATTCGGTTAATGAATATAGATGAAGTGACGAGTTGCCGTATAAGTATAAATAATATAAAGGGGAAACTTTCGCTGCCGCATATCTACACATTTTGGTATATGCCGTAATCATGGTAATATTCGTTTTTTATTTTTTCTCAAAAATGTTTATATCATCACAGCATCAAATAGTTTGAATTATTGTGAGACGCCGAGTTACTCGACACGGAGTTACTCGGCACGGAGTTACTCGGCGTCTCATCTGGATCCAAACTGTTTGCATAGGTAATTACAGATTCGCCCATTGGAAGCAACAGAAATAAGTATATACAGTAAAACAATGGATGGTTTTACACTAAGTTGCTTAATGCAGGACGAAAATAATGCAGAAAGCTTCCATAGGAGCTTTTTTGCATTACTTTCACCCTGAATTTACCTTTAGCCTGCTGAGCAAAATTATTTTTACAGAATTGTGCACCTACTACATTTCCAAAATTCAAGCTAATATCAAAATTGTCGATCAAACTGCAATCAGAGTGTCAAACAGTTTGGATCCTGATGAGACGCCGAGTTACTCGGCGTCTCATCTGGACCCAAACTGGTTGCATAGGTATTCATTCATCCGCCCACAGCAGGCTGAAGGTTAAGATATCACCAGCCTTTAATACCTAAATTAATACTTCTTTTTAGTGGTCGCCTTAGAGAGGTTATACATTAGTTCAAATCACCTTCATTCTTTTATCTTCATTGTAAGTCAATTTTATTTTTTAAAAGTATTTTACTTTATGTTATGCAATGTACAGTAAAACCGCTCTATAACGACCACTAAATTACATCAAGTATTTTGTGTTAAAGGCAGGTGAATGTTTACAACAAGGTGAAATTAAAACAGAACGCTCCTAAAGGAACGTTCTGTTTTACTTTCACCTTGCTTTAAGCAACCACCTGCCCTAAATACCAACTCATTAACACAATTTAGTGACCGTTATAGAGAGGTTGTATTTATGATTTCTAACAACATTGGTATCACTTGAAAACTCTTTAGGCGAGGCGAACAGTAAATGACCCATCTCGCCGCCCCGCCCCACTTCTAGCCACTCCAAGATCAACGAACCCCTTCCAGACCCTAGTCTACCCCACTTCTACCCACTCCAAGATCAACGAGCCCCGTCCAGACCCTAGTCTACCCCACTTCTACCCACTCTAAGATCAACGAGCCCCGTCCAGACCCTAGTCTACCCCACTTCTACCCACTGCAAGATCAACGAGCCCCTTCCAGACCCTAGTCTACCCCACTTCTACCCACTCCAAGATCAACGAGCCCCTTCCAGACCCTTGTCTACACGGTTTACGTTCAGTTACATTCTTGACACATAAATGGATTAATTTGTTATATGATACATACCCATTTAGTCGCATTTGCAAATAAAGAAGACACATACACATATCAGACGGCTCCTGTAGGAGCTGTATGATCAGGGCCCTGCTGTGATTGCTTATTTAATAAAATAAATATGATTCTACAAGCTCTGTCATGGTCAAAGTAGTTCATATGTTCATATGCAATTTACAAAATTTGTCTAAATAATAAAATCACCAATTCTTATATGAACATTCATGGAATGGTTAAAAAACCACAGCTATTCGAACGTTAGACAAAATAAATTTCTTAACAGCAAAAAACTCATTTACTCTTGGTATGTAACTCGCTATCAACCAACAAAATGGTGAAATAAATTGGTCGTGAAATTTCAACAACTACTACCAACAAAAGAAAGGCATTTAGAGCTATCCCCTGTGTAACGTATCGCATGGCTTGTAATCACATTCATTTGAAGGGGCTTAAAGAATTTAGCTTAACAACATCACCGGTGCATTCAAATCCCAAACCATGCAATTGTGTACAGATGATGATGCAATTTCATTTACAGAAGAAAAACCCAAACATTTTCTAAACCGACAAATGTAAATAATTTTAATTGTTGATCATAAATGTAGACGGTTGGTTAATTTAGGCCGAAAGTAACCTATAAATATCCTATAGTAATGCACTAACTCATTACCTCATGTATACACCGCTTTACAACTCTGCATACAGAGTAGACCAGGATCTGTCTGATCAAGGTCTGCCCTGTTTGCTTACGGAATACAGTAAAACCTCTCTAAACCGGAATTTCAGTAAAGATGAATTCAGATCTATTTAGACAGGTGGCTGTGTTGCAACGCAAAATGTAATAGCGACGCAAACTATAATAATTATTACAAAATGCGTTGATTTATTACATTATGCTGGAAAAACTGTTAGTGTAATAAACTTTGAAACAGGTCTGATTCATTCCATACTCGACTATATTCGCGTCCTTCGAAGGGAAATTGATATATAAGTAAACTATACCTCTTCTGGCAAAAAGGGACTGGGAAATGGGAGAGGGTGAGAGTCAGGTGAAAAATCTAAAAATTCATGTTATAGGTAAGCAAATATCAACATACACAAGATGAAGAGTATATGTTGCTAGAGTTAATATTTTACTTAGTCTAAAGAGGTTCGATATCATGACGGAAATTATTACATTTTGCGTTGATATGCTTATTTGTAATCAACGCAAAATGTATATGTAATAACGACGCAAAATTTAATAACTTTGTGATGGGCCAGATTCATACCATACAACTTTATATCCGTGGCTTTTGAAGGGAAATGGATATACATCTATAATGATATCCTGTCAGAGCACTAAGGCCGGGGAAGGGGTAGTAGAGAGTGACTGTGTCAAAAGTCGAATCTTTCATTTTGTCGACATGAACCTTATCAAAGTGCATTGGATGAAGAGTAGATATTGCTATCTAGAGTCAATATGTTTTACTTATTCTAAAGAATTTCGATATCATGAAGGAAATTCATTTTGCGTTTTGACTGTTTGCGTAGATAGGCTTATTTTTAACCAATGCAAAATGTAATAACGAGGCAAAAAATAAAAACTTTGAGATGGGTCTAATTCATACCATGCAACTATATCCGCGACTTTCGAAGGGAAGCTTCATGCAGGATGAAAATCATGCAGCAAATTCCTGTAGAAGCTGTCTGACTAGGATCTGCTGAATCTCATGCAGGAAGTTCCTTTAATAGATTTCCGCATGACTGTCATCCTGCATCAAGCGGCCACCTGTCTCACTGTCATCCTGCATCAAGCGGCCACCTGTCTCACTGTCATCCTGCATTAAGCGACCACCTGTCTCACTGTCATCCTGCATTAAGCGACCACCTGTCTCACTGTCATCCTGCATTAAGCGACCACCTGTCTCACTGTCATCCTGCATTAAGCGACCACCTGTCTCACTGTCATCCTGCATTAAGCGACCACCTGTATAACAGACAGTATTGATACTAATTGGAACGTCCGGTATAGAGAGGTTTTACCGTAAGAAAAAGCTCATTATGCAGCGCTTTATCCTGGGCCCGAGTTTTTTTCTGCACCTTGCTTAGGTCTGTATTTATTCTCAAGCACCTGAGTGGTCAGATTTTTGATGAACTCAAAACCTGACCAAATCAGATACTTGGCAGTGAACTCCGACTCAAACCAAACGTTCTTTTACCGCGACGCGAGACATGTATTTCATCAGTGACCCCTATTTATAATGATTCTCATTTTCATTTTGAGGTACTTCATTCATGTTGTTTTATTTTCTGGTCCTTCAGGATCATTACTTTCGATGTTATGCTTATTGACAATTGAATACCGCGTGCTAGGGGTGTGAATAGTGTTGCAATTTTCATAACTGCTCATAGACAGACTCAATGAAACCAAGTCTGCAATTTTCTCTTTTTTCATTGCTGCATTTGCTTTCGAATGATCTCCAACTTTCAGATTGCATGCATGCATTTGTGCAAGAACTTTAATGCTAATGGGACCTTTCGTATAGTAATGCTTCAAAATATGACAAAAGCGTTTACAAGTATGAGTAAAAGATTTAGGATAGGTGGTAGCTAAATCAAGGGTTATATATCAGCAGCCACCGCCGTTGTAAACCATTTTCCTCATACAAACGCCTTTTCACGCACTTGCAAACAGAGAAGACCCAGATCAGACGGCTCCTATAGGAGCCGTCTGATCAGGGTCTGCTCTGTTTGTGAATGAAATTATCATACATCTAACTCTTCGATTTCCACCAGTACTAAACAATCCTGTAAACATAATTTTATGCTGTTATATAACAATTCGGGGAATCAATACTCATGACGTCAATTATTTCTTACATGAATATTGAACAGGGAGAGCCGTTAAACGTATCCGTGTAGCATTGATACACTAACTATCTAACTATCTTTTGGCAGTTGTTATAGACTAGTAGCAGTGTATCCGTTGATGCACTGTCTTTTGGCAGTTGCTATAGACTAGTAGCAGTGTCTTCATTGATGCACTAACTATCTTTTGGCAGCTGTTATAGACCAGTAGCAGTGTCTTCATTGATGCACTAACTATCTTTTGGCAGTTGTTATAGACCAGTAGCAGTGTCTTCATTGGTGTACTAACTATATTTTGGCAGTTGTTATAGACTAGTAGTAGTGTCTTCATTGATGGTATCTGTTGGCAGTTGTTATAGACTAGTAGCAGTGTCTTCATTGATGCACTAACTATCTTTTGGCAGTTGTTATAGACTAGTAGCAGTGTCTTCATTGATGGTATCTTTTGGCAGTTGTTACAGACTAGTAGCAGTGTCTTCCTTGATGCACTAACTAACTTTTGGCAGTTGTTATAGACTTCTAGCAGTGTCTTCATTGATGCACTAACTATCTTTTGGCAGTTGTTATAGACTAGTAGCAGTGTCTTCATTGATGCACTAACTATCTTTTGGCAGTTGTTATAGACTAGTAGCAGTGTCTTCATTGATGCACTAACTACATGTATCTTTTGGCAGTTGTTATGGACTAGTAGTAGTGTCTTCATTGATGCATTATCTTTTGGCAGTTGTTATAGACCAGTAGCAGTGTCTTCATTGATGCAATAACTATCTTTTGGCAGTTGTTATAGACTAGTAGCAGTGTCTTCATTGATGCACTATCTTTTGGCAGTTGTTATAGACTAGTAGCAGTGTCTTCATTGATGCACTATCTTTTGGCAGTTGTTATAGACCAGTAGCAGTGTCTTCATTGGTGCACTAACTAACTTTTGGCAGTTGTTATAGACTAGTGGCAGTGTCTTCAATGATGCGCTAACTATCTTTTGGCTGTTGTTATAGACTAAATAAACAGTTCATATTTACGAACAGGTTCGATGGTTCCCTGTTTGCTGAACTAAAGAAACAGGTGTATCAAATATTTCATTAGCAAAAATAGCAGACCCAGATCAGACTGCTCGTATAGGAGCCGTCTGATCTGAGTCTACTCTTTCTACAAATGTGTTCGTTTATATGAAGAAAAGTGTTAAATAATTAAATATTTTGATACAAGAAATAAATATTCATCAGATAAAAGATTATTTCATCCGTACTGTAACGAACAGAACGTCGCGAAACATCCGTACTGTAACGCACAGAACGTCGCGAAACATCCGTACTGTAACGCACAGAACGTCGCGAAACATCCGTACTGTAACGCACAGAACGTCGCGAAACATCCGTACTGTAACGGACAGAACGTCGCGAAACATCCGTACTGTAACGGACAGAACACAAACATCCGTACTGTAACGGACAGAACGTCGGGAAACATCCGTACTGTAACGGACAGAACGTCGCGAAACATCCGTACTGTAACGGACAGAACGTCGCGAAACATCTGAAATACAGTTGAACGCCTTCATTCTCGAGCTACATAAAGCTGCCACATGTGTTTCTAGATATGCGTAGTGATACATTATAACAATTTTGTGTTCTAAATGTTGGAAAGAACGAATTTTTACTTCGAATTTTCTCCGAGTTCGATATATAGAAGTTCAACTTTACATGTATTCCTGAAACAAGAATAAGTTTTTTCTTCATACAAATGCTGTGTCATGTCTTTGCAAACAGAGTAGACCCAGATCAGTCGCTGTCTATACAGTAGGAGCCATCTGTTTAAGTGTTTAGGGACGGTTATGTTTATTACGACATTATAACTGATCTGACACTTTCTACCAATACCAAATATGGAAGTATATATATGCTATTATAAACATTCATAATAATTAATAAATATTCATGATTACATTATTTCGTACATGAATATTCAACACGTTAAGGGATAAATAAACGAAAAGAAAAACAGAACATGTGACAACCCTGTGAAAGTTTTAATGAAATTCACTTTTTAAGGGATGTGCTCTTTTGAATCCTTAAATTTCAAAGACGTGTTTATAGTCAGGTGGAACAAAAGGCACAAAGGAAAGCTTTTGTCATTTTAACACTTTGCATTGCATTTATTCATCACTTAGATTTTAACTTTACCGCAAAGTTAGACTTGATTTATGTCGTTATTTTAGCGCTAAATTAATCTTGGCGGATCAAGAGAATAGTATAAATACTTGACTTTGAAAGCTGCTTTGGTACAGAGCTTTGAAGTGGCACCAGCACTCATCTTGTCTCTTTTAAATTTTGTCTTTAATCTGTAATGTGCAGAAACATTCATCTACGGGATAATATGACCAACCAATGATCAAAGTTCTACCACGTTTCAGATATTACTGAAACATATGCTGCATAGCTTCCTCCAGTCATCGCAGTATAATATATTAGAAATGATATTCTGCAGTAAAATCGATGACTTTTTTCTTAAAGAACTTAATTCTTTTGTCGTCTGAAATGTTTATTGTCTGCTACAATATCCATTTGTTTTTAAAATTTTCTTCCCGTTTTTGCTTCAAAGCCATAATAACAGTATCAGATGGTGTGGGTCCTGATGAGACACCGATTGAGTCGGAGTGTTAACTGTTTGCAAATGTAATAATAGAACCACCATGGGCAGTGACAGAGATGAACTCTTTAACCGCCTAAGTTGCCGGTAAGCGACTCACATGATGTGCTGCAATGAGTGATTCTGTGTCTAACTTTGCAAACAGTTTGGATCCAGATCAGACGCCTATTAACTCGGCGTCTTACCATGATCTAAACTACCCGACACACCGCCTACACTCCAGAGAATATATTGAATTAAAGCCAACATTGAAACTATAAGCAGACGACATTGATTGCAGACGTAAATTATTTGGCGCCAAAAGTGTTAAAGAAAACTGCTGTCATCTTTGCTAGCGCCAGGTGTCTTAAAGATGGACTACTTCATACGTGAGGGTCGCGACTCACCGTCATTCACCATCACCGCTGAGAAGATACTGCAAAATCAACATCATGCTAAACCTGAACTCACTTGCAGTTACAAACAGCTTGAATCCATTTAATTAACTCAGTGTCTCGTCAGAACAAAAGCTGTTTGACATGCATTTACTAGATAGGGCCTACTCAACATCAAGAATGAAATGGAGTTGAGTAGAAATCGCAAAATGTCAGAGGTAACCCATTCCCTCATATTGAGTGACGACGTTTGACGACTCTGTAAAAGTCACTTAGTGAAACCATTGTGATAAATAGAGCAGTTGCTCCTATAGGAGAAAATGCTCTATTTATCACAATGGTTCCAAATTATTCAATTCTAAATTTTCCTTTTCTCTAGTTAATGCTCCTTTTCGGTAGATTTTTTCAAAGAGGTCGTATCTAAAAATAGCCGATGAGGTAACGGGTTTACACAAGCATGCAAAGGGTTAACTCTTTCGATGTCGATTTTTCAAATTGGAATAGCCCACCAGTGTTTAATAGTAATGGAACATTTTGCATGAAACGGGTAATGATTCAAAATGATAATTTGGAATGAAAACTGTGAAGAACCCGATCGGAGAGCTACTCTATCAACATTCGTGTATGTGTCTACACTGCTGGTAAATTCAAGTTTATTCGTTTCTTAAATTTAAAGAGTATAAAGTTTTAACATCAAGTAAATTTTGTGTCCAACAAATAGTGTCTACTTCAATTCTCAAAGTACATTTTTAAAAATCCATGGCGTGTCAAAGTTTCTTTCCGATGTGTCAAACAGTTTGGATTCTGATGAGACGCAGAAATACTCGACATCATAAAATGCATGAATGAAATAAAACATTTTCAAAATTAACTTCTTTATGTTTCCACCAAACCCTATGTTGTGACCACTCTTTAGAATTGTCTCTTTGAGACGATTCTAAAGAGTGGTCACAACATAGGGTTTGGTAGAGAAAGGACAAGTTTAGTACTTGAGTACGCATCTTTATTCGTTGTTATGGTCCTTATAAATGTGCCCATACTGTTGAAAGCGTTGATCTCTTCTAATGCTTCAAAATATAATTAACCAGTCTCTGATCTGCCCATCTTTACACCGACTTCCGAATCTTCTAAGCTTTTGAGTATCTACTGACCGAGTTTCAAACAGTTTGGATCCTGATGAGACCTTGAGTTACTCGGCATCTTATCTGGTCACAAACTGTGCAAATGCTTGTCAGTTCGCGGTTAGCACGGAAAGGGTTAATTATGCCAATGTTTTCTGGGCGGCCCCTTTCATCTCCATGACAGATATATGCTAGTAAATTAGTAAATGTCTTCCAGTTTTAAAAGTAACTGCATAATTGCATTTTATGACAGACTGTGGAATAATTAGCAATGTTTTGCAAATTATGTCGCCGAGTTTTAATATTTATCCGCTTCCTACAGACATGAAAAGGAAGACAGACCATAAATTAGACGGGATGAAAAAAGAAACACACACAAGGCGAGAGTTATGGCGGCGTGTGGTCAGCCAAGGCTTTTGAAATAACAATTAATAATTCGGAGACATCTCCATTGATCTGGGACAGGAAAAAGAGAAAGATCGTCTTAATAGATCAAAGTTCGAATGATTGTTTTAGGATGAAAGAGCAAATATTAACCCTTTAAACTATAAACACGCATTTCCATGCCTTTGCAAACAGAGAAAACCAAGATCTGGCTGCTATAGGAGCCGTCTGATCAGGGTGTGTCCTGTTTGCTTATGGAATAATAAAGAGCCGATTCTACAGTGCCTGCGACGGCCAAAACAAATGTGTTAATGACATTTTGAAAATTAATCTAATTGATATTCATTGATGTCTATTTCTGTCATGAATATTCATGGAACTAAGAGTTAAAAGTTGACCTTTGCACTGCTACGCGCAAACTGCTTCGGTCCATGTTAGACGCCGAGTAACTCTGTATATGATAGAATTTGTTTCACACTGGCATTGTTACTCAAATGGTTGAACGAAATGGAAACAACAATTTTGGTTCAAACCTTTACTCAACAAGTACACCGCCTTTCTACGCCTTTGCAATCAGAGCAGACCCCGATCAGACGGCCAATATGCTCTGTTTGCTTATGACATAATACTGGTATGATTCTACAGTTTCTGCCATAGCCAAATTTTCCTGTGTCTAATTGCTATTGTAACAATAATTAACATTCATGACGTCATTATTTCTTTCATGAATATTCATGGATTAAAGGTTTAAGCAGACATGAATTTTGACAGGTAGATAATGGTTAACGTTTTATGCCTTTTAACGCCATGGCAAACAGAGTAGACCATGATCAGACGGCTTTGCTATGCGTGATCTGATCTGGATCTGCTCTGTTTGCTTTTGGAATAATATTGATCTGATCATACAGTATATACTAAGTCTAAATATTCCTGTGATCATAACGTCGTTATAACATCATCGAGTCAATCTCATAAATGTCCATATTCATCTGGTAAAAGGATAAGACATTTGGCAAGTTTAGGTAATTTAAATTGTTAACCATTTCTTTCATATACAGTAAACCCCCGCTAATGCAACCAGAAGTATAATTCAAGGAGCTAGACGCAGGTGGTATCTTAATGCAGGACAAAAGTAATGCAGAAAGCTCCTAGAGGAGCTTTCTGCATTACTTTTATCCAGCATTAAGCAACCACCTGCTTATAAAGACATTCATGTTTGTTCATTAAGTGGTCGCATTTGAGGGGTTCATGTTTATTCATTAAGTGGTCGCATTAGAGGGGTTCATGTTTATTCATTAAGTGGTCGCATTAGAGGAGTTTTACTGTACACGCTTTTCACACCTTTGCAAACAGAGCAGGCCAAGATCAGACGGCTCCCACAGGATCTGCTCTGTTTGCTTATCAAATGTAATAGATCTGAATATAAAGTTTCTACCAATACCAAAAACATCCTGTGTAAATACAGTAGAACCCCTCTAATGCGTCCACTTAATGAATAAACATGGGTGTTTTTATAAGCAGGTGATAGCTTAATGCAGGACAAAAGTAATGCAGAAAGCTCCTATAGGAGCTTTCTGCATTACTTTTGTCCTGTATTTTTCCACCACCTGCCACCTGCCTCTACCACCCATAGTTATACCTCTTTTAGGTGGTCGTATAAGAGGGGTTTACTGTATAAATATCCAACTGATAAATATGCATGATGTTTTATATCTATCATGAATATTCAACATGGAAACGGTTAAATACGACCTGCTTTCCATTTGTAACACATGCAATATTTTCAGATAAACTTTAATGTCAGCCAGTAGTGTTTCTAATGTGGACATAGTACACTGGGTATCTTATCTGGTGACATACTGTTTTCTGATGCCTTTATCAATCTACCAGTTGCATTTGTGAGCCTTTCGTCCCTTACCATGCTAACTACGACCTGGCTCGCATTTGCAAATATGTTGCCGAAGATCACTAAGTTGAATGAAACTACAGAAAAGGTATTGGTACAGGTAGTCGATTTTGCAGTATGATACAACGGGCCGGGATCTGGCGCGCCCTGTAGACACAGTGGCAGGCACTAGGCACCAGTATCTATATGGAGCAAAAATAGCTCATTCCCTCTTACTGACACCTTTTGACACCTATTTAAAACCATTATGATAAATAAAGCAATTGCCCCATAGGAGACATTGTCCAGATTACAAATCGGATAACTCGAACTGCTGTTATCTCGAGGTAAACTGTATGGTCGCTTGAAGTTTAAGATATTGAAGTTCAACTGTACTTAAATGGTTAAATGCTAAGCAGTCGATGACAGGGGATACACTTTTTATTACCCTATAATACAGTAATTTACGTCTTCATAATTAAAGGGTCATAAGTGGGCGTACCCTGACCTTTGTTGGGCCTGGGCTATTTAGGGTTATCTGTTGCACCCACTTTTCACACGTTTGTCCGCAGTAGGTTAAGATTGTTTTGATCTCCTGGAGCCAGCGCCAGTCGATATGGACGCCGGTTTGGTCAGGGGTTTCAACCGAACTTCAAAGGTTGCACCGAGATTAATTCTTTATAATTTGACAGTATTCGCTTTGAAATAGTACCCTGTTCAACTGTCAGTTTGTATCTTTTCAGTGAAAAAGCTTAACTATTTCATTGCCATGTATTGTCGTCTGCAACACGTGTCGTCTGCTTTAGTTTTCATTTTTGAATGTCCTTCTGTCTTGTTTCGATTTTGTTTGAAAATAAACAGTTTGGGTCCTAATGCTATGCCGAGTTACCCGGTCTCATCTGGATCTACCCTGTTTGCAAAGGTGGTCACAAATACGCCATAGACAGTGAACTAGGTAGACAACAGACAAGGGCGACATAAAATAGGATAAAGGTACGTTAATTTAAGGCAACAAAAATGAAAAATGTAGTATAAATGGCAAAATAATGCAACTGGAATGCAATCGACACCCGAACCCTTTCCCAGTTGAATACGCATGTAAGAAATTATGGCATCATGCATATTGATTAGATGAGTTGTTTTATAATGGCAAGTGAATAAAACACATTTGGGTCAGACAGAAACTGTAGAATTAGATATATATGATACTGTAAGCAAACAGAGCAGACACTGACCAGACGGCTCCTAAAGCGTAAAAAGACTATTTACGGGGTAAATGGTTAAACCCTTTCGCTGCCAAATTTTGTCGTCTGCTACAAAATTTCATTTTTTTTATTTTCTTCATTTTTGTTTCAAAAACTTAGTAACAGTAACAAACAGTTTGGATCCTGATGAGACACCGAGTTACTCGGCGTCTCATCTGGATCCAAACTGTTTGCATAGGTAATCACAGATCCGGCATTGGCAGCGAAAGGGTTAAACTCTTTAAGTCCCATATCATATACGGTAAACTTATTCAAATAAAAACCCGGAACTCATCCATTATTTTCATATATGCTGGTGAAAGTCTCTGACATTGATCGAGCCATCTGATCTGAGTCTACACTGTTTGTCCCGTGTATGGGGTTATGGGTGCTTATGAGCCAAGATCGAAACAATAAATAAGCCGACGTACAGTGTATATTCCCTATATACGTTAAGATGTAAAGGTGTTACTTTGTTTTTCCTTATATAGACGCTTTGGACTCTGTTCTGTAGTTTGCTTGAGCAATGTCGTGTAACCCTTTTCTTCATATATACCCCATTTTAACACCTTAGCACACAGAGTAGACCCAGGTTGAACGACCCCTGTATAGACACCTACAATCTTTACCTCTTGAAGGCCCTGTCGGATCAGGATCAGTTCGGCATCTCATCATGATCCAAACTGTTTGGTGTTTTATGATCTGTTGTGGCTGCTCATGAAAGTGTAACGTGCAAACCGAGGGACCCAGCAACAACAAACCCTGTCGATGCAAATCTTAAGCTCACATCAAGAGATGTTTGTTGCGCTATATATAAACCTCCACTTCCCAAGATACAATGATCTGGTCAGCCTCATTTGCATAATTACCAACGTCCTACGAACGTTACATGTACATTACTTTCCCATTCCGAGAAGTCTCGTCCCGAGACTTGGACCCTGGGAGACCCGTGGGTAAGGCAACTCCGGTCTGGCAGTTGTCTTTATCCCACCGCTGCCACCGTTTGTAACGTGCAAACCGAGGGACCCAGCAACAAAAAAACCCTGTCGATGCGAGATGTTTGTTACGCTATATATATAAACCTCCACTTCCCAAGATACAATGATCTGGTCAGCCTCATTTGCATAATTACCAACGTCCTACGAACGTTACAAAAAGTATATTAACCAGAGTCCTTAACCCTTTCGGCGCCAAATTTCTAATTGTCATCTGCAATCCAAGATTGTTAAATCATTCAGTAAAATAAGGAAATGAGATAAATAAATGGAAATTTCAAAGGAATAAAGCACATATATAGAAATAGAGATTGAGACAAATAGTGAAGTCCCTGATCAGACGCCGCCTTGAAAAGGCGGCGTCTGATCTGGGACTGCACTATTTGTCGTGGTGCATTTATGCGACTGCGGCGGTGAAAGGGTTAAATTTCCTAAGACGAAAAAGTAAGAAAAAATCATCCTTTAGCCTAAACGATCAATGCAAGTAAAGATATTCTTGAGATAAACTTATTATAAAATATGTTTCTGACTTTTCGCTGCCAATGTGATCTGTGATTACCTGTGCAAACAGTTTTGATTCAGTCGAGACGCCGAGTTAATGTCGAGTAACTCGGAATCTCAACATGATCCAAACAGTTTGATGCTTTGATTATGTTGATTAAATTGAAAAGAATTTTTTTTTTAAAAAAATGAGAAGACTATAAATTTTGTAGACGACACTATTTGGCTGTGAACTAATTAACACAATAGCACAGGAGCCAGTGAATGAAACTTGATTCAATAGTTTTGTTAGGAATTTAAACAGAAAGGCTCTCCTTAATTTGTACTAAGGCTGAAATATTCCTTGGGAGCTTAGTGAATACGGGCCAAGAGAAATTATACACATATGCTTTTGCCATATTCAAAATTTCGTGCTCATATTCCATTATAGATACCCACACCCACCACCTTGTCAAAAGATCCAATGACTTCAATACAAAAGGCAATAGCTCAATAATCCTTTCATCGACACTTGTGGAAAGAGAAAAAATGGAAGTCCAAGCAAGGAAAGACTCACATCAAAATTATGTAACACACATCATATCTACACATCATTATAAATACATATGCAAAAATTGAGGTTCAATGGTGAAGAAATGTAGAAATAGTATTTGGAGAAGTTATGCTCCAGACAAAAACTATTTATGAAAAGTACAAAACAAAGGGGAATACATCCCTCAAAAATGAATTTACATTTACAGTCTTTGTTGACTGCACATCCTCTCATCACCCTCTATCCATATATAAAGTTTCACAGTTGTACCTATAATACATGAGAAGTTACGCTGCAGACAAATAAAATTGCTTCTGAAAAGTATCAAAGGGAAAAAACTCCCTTAAAATGAATTTAGAGTTACAACCTTTGTTGACTGCACATCCTTGCATCACCCTCTATCCATACATAAAGTTTCACAATTGTGCCTACGATACTTGGTTATGCTCCAGACAAAATATTGCTTCTGAAAAGTAACTAAGGGGAATAACTCCCTCAAAAATGAATTTAGATTTATAACTCTTGTTGATTGCACATCCTCGCATCACCCTCTATCCATATACATTGTATTAAGTTTCACAGTTGTGCCTACAATACTTGAGAAGTTATGCTCCGGACAAAAAAATAGTGTATCTAATTGATAATCATGGTGTCATTATTTCTTACACGATTACACGTATTTATAAGGTAAAGGGTTAAACAGTTTTCTTTTTATGCCCCGTTGACGATAGTCAGGGGGCATTATGTTTTGCACATGTCTGTCCGTCCGTCCGTCTGTCCCGTCTGTCACGCTTTTAGGTGCAGTTGGTTGTCACAGTTTTTCAAGTGTTATAAGTCAGTAATTTCTACTTATACACATGAAACTTCACAAACACAAATCAATTACCATCTGTGCTATCATTTGGCACCCCACCCATGCTACCCGCAAGCCCAATGTCGAGGTCAAATGACTTGGAAATTTTACGTGCAGTTGGTTGTCACATTTACGTGCAGTTTTTTGTCACAGATTTTTCATTGCCTTACATCTCCCTAACCACTGTAGCTATTGCCATGGAATTGCATATACACATTAAATACCGTCCATACTTTCATTGCACACCCAGCCCATACAGCCCGCAAGCCCAAGGTCAAGGTCAAATGACTTGGAAATTTTACGTGCAGCTAGGCAAGCACCTACACGGTGGCATCACTGTGTATTACAGACACAATTTTCTAGTTTCTTTATGGGATGCATGTTATAGAAGATAATTAATACCCAACAATAGCTTGCCCAATACCAAACCTATTGCCTAACGCAAACCTGAATGGCATTTGCAAACAGCTGAGATCCAGATGAGACGCAGAGTAACTTGGCATCTGATCAGGATCTAATCTGTTTGACACTCGGTCAATAGTTTCCCAAAAGGCTTGACCAAATCGGAAGTCAGTAGAACGTTGACCAGATCAGAGATGATTTTTTAACATGTTAAGCTTAAAGGTGTTCCTCAGAAAAAGAGTAATTATAGATTGACGCATTTAAGTCCAGCCCCTCGTTATCACGATGCGCATGCGACAATACAATGAAGTAATTTCCAATATGGTCAAGGTCATATATCTTCATTTTCTCATTACCGAGAATCCAGACTCCGGGGTTATAAAACATCCGACTCTGAATTAATTATCAAGTATCTTATTGGTTAGATTTTGAGCTTCTTTTCAAATATACAGTGGCTGAGTGTCAAACAGTTTGGATCCTGATGAGAAGCGGAGTTACTCGTCGTCTCATGTGGATCCAAACTGTTTGTATACTCGTATTATCACCAATTCGCAGTTTACTCAATGAATATTCATGTAAGGTAAAGTAAAACCTCTCTATAACGGCCACTAAATTACATCAAGTATTTTGTGTTAAAGGCGGGTGGCTGCTTAAAGCAAGGTGAAAATAAAAAACAGAACGCTGTTTGACTTTCACCTTGCTTTGAGCTGCCACCTGCCCTAAATACCAACTAATTAACACAATTTAGTGGCCGTTATAGAGAGGTTTTACTGTATACTGTAATGTATATATAAATTTTGATTATGTTAAATTTTTATAAAATCGTATTTTAGGCCATCGAAGAAACTGTAGAATCAGATCTTTATAATTCCGAGAGCAAGCAGTGCAGGCCCTGATCAGACGACTCCTATAGGTGCCGTCTGATCACGGTCTACTCTGTTTGAAAATGTGTAGAATAGAGTAAAAGATTAAGGTTAGAGTTGTAGAAAATGAAACACTAGAGGTCACTGACTTTCGCTGCCAATGTCACATTGGTGGTTACTTATGCAAACAGTTGGATTTAAAAGATGTGCCCCTGTGACCTTGACCTTGATTGTCACTTGTGTTCAGTGTCTCTTCAAGTGGAAGTCCCTACAATAAAGGTATATTTTCAATAACGGTGATTATTCAATTGGATTTCTTGCGATAAGATTTCTTTTCTGCATATAAACAAATAATTTATGTAATTTTTGACATTTTCAAACACAATGCAAGTAGAAACTATCACTTACATTTGGAGCAAGCATGCATAGTTTTCTGTGTCAGGTTTCTGTATCATGTTTACAATGTGTCATTAGACGGACACACAGTGACGATGTTACATTCCCTCTCTGACGTAATGATTCAGTGTTCTGCGGTTTCTGTATCATGTTTACAATGTGTCAGTAGACGGACACACGGATGGACACATCGTGACGATGTTACATTCCCTCTATGACGTACTGATTCCGTGTCCTGCGGTTTCTGTATCATGTTTACAATATTTCAGTAGACGGAAACACGGATGGACACATATAGTGACGATGTTACATTTCCTCTATGACGTAATGATTCTTTGTTCTGCAGTTTCTTTATCGTGTTAACAAGGTGTCAGTAGACAGACACATAGCTACCACCTGTTTTAGAAATTCAGATTTAGACGTCTCTTTAATCGTCGCTTAGACAGGTTCTATTGCAGTGTAGACTCTGATCAAATGGCTCCTTCAGGAGTCTGAGCTCCGGATAAGATGTGTAAATTAAAATATTTTTCAAGTATAACTTATTTATTTCTCCACCAAATCCTATGTTGTGACCACTCTTTAGAATCGTCTCTTCCAGACGATTCTAAAGAGTGGTCACAACATAGGGTTTAGTGGAGAAATGACAATTTTAGTATTTGAGTACGCACCGTTATCTGTAGCTCAGGTGAGATGTTTGATCTGGGTCTGAACTAGTTGCCTATGTGTGTCTGTCTGAATACAAAAGGTAATTAGGGTACACTGTCTGTGTAATTACTTTGTGAGATAAAACAATGTTTCACACTGGGTAACAGCTCCTTTTTTGACATAAAATAAAAATAATGTAACAAATTCAACACTTTTATTCTCAACAAAGTGTAAATATATCAAAATACAATAACATGTACATGCACAGGTCCAGATAATATGTGTAAATTAAAAACATTTTCAAGAATAACTTCCTTTATTTCTGAACCTAACCCTATGTTGTAACCAGTCTTTAGAATCGTCTCAAAGAGGCGATTCTAAAGAGTGGTCACAACACTGGGTTTGGTGCAGAAATGAGGATTTTAGTAGATCTTGAGTACGAACCTTTATCTGTTACTCTGTATATTTATAGTGTTATCATGGCTTCACCTTAGACCTACCATCTTTAGAAATAGTGTCACTATTGTCTTTAGAACTATTTGGACATCCTATCTCCACTTATTTGTAAAGCCGGATTATTCAATTTTGATAACTTTAAATTAGATGTATGTAGTGTCAAATTGTGTATACATGTGTATAGTGGCAAATAGTGTATACATGTATATAGTGTCAAATAGTGTATACATGTATATAGTGGCAAATAGTGTATGTATACATGTATATAGTGTATACATGTATATAGGGTCAAATAGTGTATACATGTATATAGTGGCAAATAATGTATACATGTATATAGTGTCGAATAGTGTATACATGTATATAGTGTCAAATAGTATATACATGTATATAGTGGCAAATAGTGTATACATGTATATAGTGTCAAATAGTGTATGTATACATGTATATATTGTCGAATAATGTATACATGTATATAGTGTCAAATAGTATATACATGTATATAGTGGCAAATAGTGTATACATGTATATAGTGTCAAATAGTGTATGTATACATGTATATATTGTCGAATAATGTATACATGTATATAGTGTCAAATAGTGTATATATGTATATAGTGTCAAATAGTGTATACATGTATATAGTGGCAAATAGTGTATACATGTATATAGTGGCAAATAGTGTATACATGTATATACTGTCAAATAGTGTATACATGTATATAGTGGCAAATGGTGTATACGTGTATGCTGATCAAACAGCTTCAACAGCAGCAGCCTGGTCTGGATCTGCACTATTTGCCTATGTTTGTCTCTCCGAATATTTAGGGCAACTATTTTCCATTTCAAAATTCCAACCCATGTCATGATTACAGTAAAAACTGGATAGTTCGAAGTTTTAGTAATGAAGAATAGAAAACCCCTTTTTAGGCAGGTGGCTGCTTAATGCAGCGTGATACATGGTCATGCAGAAAGCTCCTAGAAGAGCTGCTCAATGCAGGGTGATAGTCATGCAGAAAGCTCCTAGAGGAGCTGCTTAATGCAGGGTGTTTTATCGTATTAAATATTATCACATCTAAAATAGACATGTGATTAACCCATAGTGTGCCAATAGCATCCTGCCAGACAGTAACAAGCAGTTTGAATCTTGGAGAGACACTAAATAATTAAATAAGGATCAAAACCATTTGAAACTTGGTCAACAGCTTTTCAGTTGAGTTGAGTAGAGTTTTAATGCAACACAACATTGAACAGGATAGATGGCACAATTAAAGGAGAAAAGTTGCTGCTTGATTCAATCGGAACAAAGTAAAAATAGCAACAGATCATATTTCAACCATTTCCCTCATATAGATACTTTTCACACATTTGCAGATTAGACCCAGATCAGTAGGCTCCTTAACAAACAGAATAGACCCAGATTAAAATGGCTACAACGTTCCACCTTCCATATTTTGTTCTAACTGTGAATATCCAGTAGCTATTGGATTTTGGAATAAACATAGAACAGGAAAGGAGATAAAGCATAACCATACTTATTCTAATTTCATATGTAAACAGAGCAGACCCTGATCAGATTGCCTACCTGGAAATAGTCTAACCTGGATCTACTTTGTTTGCAACGGTGTCAAAAAAGTGTCTCTATCCAGTGAAGGGATAAAATGAAATTGTTTTTACTACATGTTGTGGATCATAAATTTGGAAAACAAGAAAAGTAGAAAAATCTAGTATGTAGACTAAAACAGATTTGTGTTGGCTTAAATATTACAGGTACACAGGTACATTGTATATAGCCTTGCATAAGGCAGTCAATTTTAGTACGAAAGTTTGAAAAGTCAAGGAATTCTTATCTGACTTTCATTTTTGACTCATATAGCTTTATTGGTAATAACCCTGATTTCACAATTAGTAAACAAAACAACTCCACCACGGAAGCCCCAAATGTGATTTGCAAAATACTCTTGAATTCAATTCTTCTCAAATTTTCCTCAAGAAATACAGCCAGAGTCAGTATCCAAACTAAAACCCCTGTGTACATATCGAGGGCCTGGTGCAAAACTATTCTAACTCCTTCACAAAGTGAAGGAGTTAGAATAGTTTTGCACCAAGCCCTCGATATGCCATTATATAAATTTAGTTGATAAATATCCATGATGCCATTATTTCTTACATGAACACATGTATTCGACAGAGAAAATGTTAAACACAAATCAATTTGCATCACACATCATTTACCAGTTAACCTAGATCAATATCACACAGCATTGCTTCATAGAGATACCTTCTGACCCATTTGCAAATAAAGTAGATCCAGATCACATGACTCCAGTCCTGTAAGGGTCATCTGATCAAGGTCTGCTCCGTTTGCTTATGAAAACATGTAGATCTGATCTACTCTGGTCAGGCTGCAGAAAGTGTAGAATCAGATCAATATCAATTCTTAAGCAAACAGAGCAGACATCTACTGGAAATACATGTACACGTATGTGTAAAATACTTACGTGTAAAATACTTCTATATCAGGTCAAGTGTTTTGAGAAGAAAAGGTTTTAAACTGAGATACAAAGTTTTCAATTATTCATCTACAAAATCTTTTTTTTTTTCAATGAATAACCTATTCATACCCTGTGACCTTACATAGGGCTTCTGCAAACAATGCAGACCTGCATCAGATGGCCTGATAAGTTCTCTGATCAGGGTATGTATGCTTGACAAATTATATTCCAAATCACACATCACTAGAAAATATTTCTGGAACACTCCTTCAAAACAAGAGATGTCACAGTCACGTGACAAATGCCCCCAAAAATTGTACCATGTGACCTTGACATTTGAACCATGAACCAGGGAGTTGACACATCGTCTTTGTAAGGTGAACATTTGTGCCAGGTTCCTTTGAAATCCATTCACAGATAAACAAGTAATTGTACCCTGTGACCTTGACCTTTGACATATGGACCAGGGAGCTGAACACGACACATCGTCTTTGTCTGGTGAACATCTGTGCCAAGTTATATTGAAATCCATTGATAGATAAAAATGTTACAGACCGGACACGAAATTTGTGACAAAGTAATTGTATTATGTGACCTTGACCTTTGACCCATGGACCAGGGAGTTGAAGGCGACACATCGTCTCTGTCTGGTGAACATTTGTGCCAAATCATATTGAAATCCATTGATATATTAAGAAGTTACAGACCGGACACGAAATTTGTGACAAAGTAATTGTACCCTGTGACCTTGACCTTTGACCTATGGACCAGGGAGTTGAAAGCGACACATCGTCTTTGTGTGGTGAACATTTGTGCCAAGTTATATTGAAATCCATTGATAGATAAAGATGTTACAGACCGGACACGAAATTTGTTACGAAGTTATTTTATCCTGTGACCTTGACCTTTGACCCATGGACCTGGGAGTTGAACGCGACACATCGTCTTTGTGTGGTGAACATTTGTGGCAAGTTATATTGAAATCCATTGATAGATAAAGAAGTTACAGGCCGGACACGAAATTTGTGACAAAGTAATTGTACCCTGTGACCTTGACCTTTGACCTATGGACCTGGGAGTTGAACGCGACACATTGTCTTTGTGTGGTGAACATTTGTGCGAAGTTATATTGAAATCCATTGATAGATGAAGAAGTTACAGACCAGACACGAAATTTGTGACAAAGTAATTGTACCCTGTGACCTTGACCTTTGACCTATGGACCTGGGAGTTGAACGCGACACATCGTCTTTGTGTGGTGAACATTTGTGCCAAGTTATATTGAAATCCATTGATAGATGAAGAAGTTACAGACCGGACACGAATTTGGGACGGAAGGACAGACGGACAGACGGACAGACGGACGGACGTACAGACGGACATGCTAACAAATGGGTAGTTGTGTGACTTTTTCCTTTGATCTTTTCTTGTGTGACTAGTCCCACAAGAAAAACTATTTTTGGCTCTAACTTTGGAAAAGAATGATCTGGAAGCTAACCCTAACCCTAACCCTATGTCCCACAACTGGCCAGGTTAATGTCACAAGAAATGGCCAGGTTAATGTCACAAGAGATGGCCAGGTTAATGATTTTACTTGTGGGACTAGTTAGAAAAAGTCACACAACTACCCTTTGGTGAGTGCGGACGGACGGACAGACGGACAGACAGACGGACAGACGGAAAGACGGACAATGCGATTACTATATGCCCGCCTTTGGGGGCATAAAAATTGATCAATGATACATATAGAGGCAAAAACATTGAGAAAATGATAATCAAATTTATCGCATCATGAACGATATTAAGATGATTATTTATAATGGCATGTAAACACAAGAAAGTTTGGCCATGGCAAAAACTGTAAAATTAAAGCTATATTATTCCATTTATAAGCAAACAGCAGACCCTGATCTGATGAATTCTACAGGAACTGTCTGATTTAGGTCTCGTCTGTTTGCAAAAGTGTCAAAAGACTTCTTTATGAGGGATAGGGTTACACTAAAAGGAGCCATGCTCAATCAGACAAGAAGAGACAAAAGTTGCCATGCATTCAAGCAACTGCAACCCAGCAGCTACAGTTTCTCACTGTACCCATATATGCTCAATTTATATCTTTGCAAACAGAGTAGACCCAGATCTGACAGTTCCTCTAGAAGCTCTATTTGCTTCTGTAATAATACAGATCTAATTCTAGAATTTCTGCCAGGGTACAAAATATTCTTAGTCATATTCCACTATTAAAAATCATTTAATTAATATTCATTAAGTGTCTCTATCAATTTCTTGCATGAATATTCATGAAGTAAAAGGATTAATGAATGTTATTGGACTGCTTTGATTCATTTATACAGCAAAAGCTCTCCATATGTAGAAGCCAAGTCTAGGAGCCAATAGGCCTGTTAGGAAGGACGCGAGGAGATTCACACTGTGGTTGTCGAGTGTTTCCGATCCACAGATGTACTCTACCCCAGATCCTGGGCGCTCTACTATACGGCCTTGCTTGTCAGAACCTGAGAAAAAGAACAAGACATGGTGATGACTAAATGGGACGTTTACATGAGTATTCATTTACCATTGATTTTTATCAAACGAGTTGACTTTAACCCTTCGCTTGCTATTCACGTCAATATACCTACCTGTAAATAGTGAAGACCCAGATGAGACAGCTCCTGCAGGAGCTGTCTCATCAGGGTCTGCACTATTTACAAGTTGATTGTGCAACCCGTGCACTCCACAGCAGTGATTGCACAACGAAATCATTGTACACAGTGAAGATATATGTAATTATACAACAGGGCATGGGTAAAGGAGGAGAAATGTATTTTAAAATTCAACAAGAGAAGGGTTAAAATAATATGACACAAGACTTGCAGAGTGTCAAACATGGACATGTGAAGTTTTTGCCATGGCAGAAAATGTAGATTGTGACCTTGATCTTTGAGATAGGAACCCGATTCTTTTTCGCGACACATCGTCTGAAGGTGGTAAACATGTGTACCATGTTATTTTGAAATCCACTCATTTATGTAGGAGTTACAGTCTTACAGAGCAGACACGATGTAGGTCTAACAAATTGACTGACTGACAGACTGGACGGACAGTGCAATTAGTATATGCTTCCCTTTGGGGACATAAAAATTTAGCTAAAGAACATTCATGGCTTCATTATTTCTTATATGAAAACTCAACAGGGAAAGGGTAAACCCTTTCTTCCATATATACACATAATGTGTTGGTATTGATAGAAACTGCAGAGTCAGATTTATTATAATTCCATAAGCAAACAGAGCAGACCCTGATCAGACAGCTCCTATAGGAGCCATCTGATCTGGATCTACTCCGTTTCAAAAGGCGTTTATACGAGGGAAAGGGTTAATCAAAATAGACCCTTCTATCTCAAGTTTGACCGTTTCAGGTTTTTGTACATTTCGTCCACCTACAAACACTATCAGTTGAAATAAACTTCAATGACATATACTTACTATATACAGATCTTAAATATATGTTGACCACCAAATGCCTTTTGCAAAAAGAGCAGACCCAGATCAGACCACTCCTGTAGGATCCATCTGAGGGTCTGCTCTGTTTGCTAATGAAATTATATAGATCAGCTTATACAGTTTCTGTCTGTGTTTAACCCTTTCCCTCATATTGACGACTTTTGACGACTCTGTAAAAGTCACTTTGTGAATCCATTGTGATAAATAGAGCATTTGCTCCTATAGGAGCAAATGCTCTATTTATCACAATGGTTTCAAACTACAAAATTCTAAAATTTTCCTTGTCTCTAGTTAATGCTCCTTTTCGGTAGATTTATTCAAAGAGGTTATATCTAAAAATAGCCTATGAGGTAATGGGTTAAATGCCATTATAGAAAATCTGCTAATTACAGTTGAACTTTCATATCTCAAAATCCAAGGGACCGTACAAATTAGTTTTAGATAACAGAAGTTTCGAGCTATCTGATTTCTAATCTGGGCAATTTCTCAAGTTCACAGCTTAATGTAGGTCTAAAGTAATGCAGATAGCTCCAGTAGCTACATTTAGCTGTCACATGTGTTTCTAGATATGCATAGTGAAACATTTTAGATCAATTATGTATAGCAAGTTTTTGAAGGACCAAATTTTTAGTTCGAGTTATCCTGAAAATCGAGTTATCCGAGTTCCAGATATCGAAGTTCTCCATCAATATGTTTTAAGTCAATATGTCTTATATGAAATTCAGAATATTCATGAGACCATTTCATGAAGAGTACGTCCTGAACAACTTATATTGAGAATGCATTTATGAACCAAAAATAATGGTTTACATCGCTAGAAAAAATTGTTATTGTCATATCTCCAACACATGAGGAACCAGTCAGATTAATGCATAACTAAAAGGCACATCAACATTGTCCCAAATTCCAGTAAAATAACATTTAATCAATTAATCCATATTCATATAAAGGTGTTTTCATGCATCTGCAAACAGAGTAGACACAGATCAGACGGCTCCTATAGGAGCCGTCTGATCAGGGTCTGCTCTGTTTGCTAATGGAATTTGATAGATCTGTTTCTATACTTTCTAAATGGCTGCAATGTTCCACCTTTCATTATAACTATTTTGTCCATGAATATTCAGTAGGTATTGAAATTTGTAATAAACAGGGTTAATCAATAATGATGTCATTATTTCTTACATGAATATTTATCAGGTAAATGTTAATCCTTTCCCCACTGAATATTAATATTATGCAAATCAGTCATCTCAAGAATATTCATTAACTTTATCTTATAAAGAAGAAAGGTAAAATATAGTAGAACTAACGATCTCAGGGGTTCTAATTGTAATTTTTTAATTTTATAACCAAAGTTTTCGACCTACAAATTAGGTCTTCATCTTATAAAGTAAAATATTTGAGGAAATATTTTGCTTTTACAAAAACTGCAGGATCTATATAAATCCATAAAAATCAACAGAACATATCCTAATCAGATGGCTTCTACTGGAGCCATCTGGTCTGGTCTACTCTATTAACAAAGATGTTTAAATGTGTATCTCTGGAGAAAAGTGTTAATAAAACTTACCTGAGTACTGCAGTGTGGCCCCTAAAAGGGAGTCTATAGCTGATCCTAGCAGTCCAAACAATGCCCCTGCAGGTACAAGAAGCCACTGAGCTGGGGCTGGATTAAGGTCGTCTGCCTCGTACAACAACAGGAGGGTCAAATAGAAGGTCACACCCACTAGTGCCCCACCCACCATGCTTGCTACAGTTCCAGCTAAAGTAATTCCACCATTTGTACCTATAACAAGAAAAACACCTAGCTTTACTCAAAGGAGTTTTTAAACTGTATCCATGCTTATAAAACGTTTTAATTGAGTCCAGGCCTTTGGCTCAAATCTGACCAATCAAAAGCTTGAGAACAAACTCAGACTCAACTAAAAAGCTTTGTAAGCATGGACCCTGTATGGTTAAGGGACATGCATACACTGTCATTTGCAAACTATATAAACCCAGATCAGAGGGCTCCTAGAGTGGGGGAGGGGGATTGTAACCCAGATCAGAGGGCTCCTAGAGTGGGGGAGAGGGACTGTAACCCAGATCAGGGTTCCTAGAGTGGAGGAGAGGGGTTGTAACCCAGATCAGAGGGCTCCTAGAGTGGGGGAGAGGGATTGTAACCCAGACCAGAGGGCTCCTAGGGTTGGGGAGTGGGTTTGTAACCCAGATCAGAGAGATCTTAGAGTTGGGGAGAGGGTTTGTAACCCAGATCAGAGGGCTCCTAGAGTTGGGGAGAGGGATTGTAACCCAGATCAGAGGGCTCCTAGAGTTGGGGAGAGGGTTTGTAACCCAGATCAGAGGGCTCCTAGAGTGGGGGAGACTGGGTTTGTAACCATGATCAGAGGGCTCCTTGAGTGGGGGGAGGAGGATTGTAACCCAAATCAGAGGGCTCCTAGAGTGTGTGGGGGGGGGGAGAGAGAGAGAGGGATTGTAACCAAGATCAGAGGGCTCCTACAGTGGGGGAGAGGGATTGTAACCCAGATCAGAGGGCTCCTAGGGTGGGGGAGAGGGATTGTAACCCAGATCAGAGGGCTCCTAGGGTGGGGGAGAGGGATTGTAACCCAGATCAGAGGGCTCCTAGGGTGGGGGAGAGGGATTGTAACCCAGATCAGAGGGCTCCTAGGGTGGGGGAGAGGGATTGTAACCCAGATCAGAGGGCTCCTACAGTGGGGGAGAGGGGTTGTTCTGGCTTAGTACATTGTACATTCGTTTAACCCTTTACCTCATGAATAATTATGCAACAAATCTAAAATTCAAATTGGTATTATTCATAGGCAAGAAGAGCATACCCTGATCAGATAGCTCCTACAGGAGCTGTATGATCTGGGTCTACTCTGTTTGTAAAGGCATTAAAAGGTGTATCTATGGAGTATAGGGTTTTGAGTCTTCAGTGACAACAAGACATCAACAGAACTAACTAGAACTACCCTTAAAGGTGATTAATATCCCCACAAGCACATTTGACACAGAGATGGACCACTAAATTTTCATTCGTTTTAAATTACGAAAAGGGAGATAATTCATCCATGCATGAGGCGACTAATCAAAATCTTTATCGCAGGTGCACAACTTCAGATGGTGTTCAACAATACTGCAAAATTTAAAAAAAAGTTCTGCTGAGGTATGACAGAGAAAAGCTCCAGACAACATTTCATTTATTAAAATTAAGAAAAAGGAGAAAAATCATGAATGAAGAATCAAATCAAAACCGTAATTGCAGGTGCACAATTTCAGATGGTGTTCAGTTCAACAAAACTACAAAATTTTAAAAACATTCTGTTAATGCACGGTACAATAAAGCAGCGGACAATACTTCATTTGTTAAAATTACAAAAAGGGAGATAATTCAAGAGGGAAGAGACGAATCAAAATTGTAATTATAGGTGCACAATTTCAGATGGTGTTCAAAAATACTGTAAAATTTAAAGAAGTTTTGTTGTAGTATGACAGAGTAAAGCTCAGGACTAAGTTTCATGTATAAAACCAGAATTTTTTTTTTGTACAAAAACTGATGTTGGAAAAATTTCAAAGTCCCATAACTCTGCAGAAAAAAATCAAATCGGTATAGGAATAAGATATACACACCTAGACATGGTGCTGATCAATCCTATTAAGTTTCATGAAGATGCAACCAAAGGTTTTGGAGAAACCATGCAGAAAATATTTTCAATGGAATAACTTCAAAGTTCCATAACTCTGCAGAAAATCATCGAAAAGGAACAGGAATACGATATGCATATCTAGGCATGGTGGTGATCAATCCTATGAAGTTTCATAAAAATCTGATCTTAATTTAGGGGAAAACGTGTGGACAAAATTTTCCATGTAAAAATTTCAAAGTCCCATAACTTTGCAAGAAAATCATCAAACCGGAACAAGAATAAGATGCGCACAATTAGGCATAGTGCTGATCAATCCTATGAAGTTACATGAAAATCTGATCAAAGGTTTAAAGGTTTTGGAGAAACCGCGCAAACAAAAATTGGCATGTAAAAAAAATTCAGTCCCATCACTCTGCAGAAAATCATTGAACTGGAACATGAATAAGATATGCACATGTAGGCATGGTGCTGATCAATCCTATGGAGTTTCATGAAAATCTGCTCAAAGGATTTGGAGAAACCGCGTGGACAAATTATTCCATGCATAACTCTTCAGAAAATCATCGAACCTGAACAGGAATAAGATATGCACATCTAGGCATGGTACTTATTGATCCTATAAAGTTTCATAAAAATCCAACCCAAGCCTTTGGAGAAACCGCGTGGACATATTAAAATCGGACAGACCGGGACAGACTGACAGACGGACGGACGTACAGACTGACGGATGCCATGCACAAAAACAAAATGTCTACCCAGTATTCTGGGGGAGACATAATTATGAAAGGGGAGATAATTCAATAACGAAATGACGAATCAAAACTGCAATCGCAGGTGCACAACTTCAGATAATGATCAATAATACTGAATAATTTAGAAAGCTCCGGACAATTTTTCGCCTTCAGATGGATGGACGGACAGATGGATATGCCTACAAATAAGAACAAGGGGCCAATCCTTTTGTTATTTTCTTTTGTTGAACACAGGGCCATGGCCCCTTCTTCTATTATTACGGAATGAACTCTGTATTGTTTTCTTTTATTCTGCTGATCATGAACTGGCCCCTTGTCAGTATTTGGTAGAGCAGACAGACGGGCGGACAGCCGGAGTGATTCCAGTATACATCCCCTACACTTCATTGTGGAGGGGTATAATAAAGCTGAATAACATTGCTTACCTCTTGGAACTTTTTTCCAGTTGGTGATAAGGCGAGCTTCCTGTGATTTACCCACCACAGACCCAATCTCTGAGGCAAATGTGTCTCCACAGGAACAGCACAGAGCCCCAAGTGTTGCCAGGCTGAACCAGGTACTGTTGTAATGCGCTTCAAAGTTTATTAGGGTCTCAGTGCTGCCTGACTCCAATATGTAAAGAATGGCAAACTCTGCTGCTATACCACCATTACACAGGACCTGTATCCAGTTCCTCTGGCCCCCTGTTTAAATCAATTAATAATACTCCAGTTAGTATTCAGACTAACTTAAGCGAACATAGGAAAAAATGTCACCGGAAAATATTCCACTGGTACAAATGCCATCGGAAAAAATGCCATTGTTGAACTGGAACAAGAGTGTTCGGAGGAACACATGCGTCACCTGCTCACAACTGACACAAAAAGTGTTAATATGCTGGACTCAAAAAGTATTGCACAGGACGGACAGACAGACAATGGATAAGTGATCCCTAAGTGACACACTGCCGCTCGGCAGGTGACACAAAAATTGCCACTTTTTTAAATTGTTTTTTTCTGAGGTTCTTTTATAGTTTATTAACCCTTACAATGCTGAATTTTCAAATAGACTATTCCAAAACACAAACAAGTCAGGCTTATGGTGAATATCTAGGGAATTTTTCTAAAGAAAAGTGAAACATGACAAACAGTGCAGACCCTGATGAGAGGGCTCCTCTAGGAGCCCTCTCATCTGGGTCTACACTGTTTGCAAAACACATTGGTGACTCGTGTCCCGCACTGTAAGGGTTAAGTGAAGACCCAGTTCATGTCTGAGCTGGTTGTTTGTTGAACTTGTCAAACAGAATGCTGTACTATTTTCTTTGAAGTGACCTTGTGATATGGATCTACACTATGTGCAATGTTAATAGATGACATATAGGTGATAAGTACTTTTAGTATGGATGTACAGTATCGAGCGCTTGGTGCAAAACTATTGTTACTCCTTCACTTTGTGAAGGAGTTACAATAGTTTTGCACCAAGCACTCGTACTGTATTCAGGATATGTTCAGCATATAGCTGTGCAAATCCAAGCTCATAGGAGCCGTGTGATCTGGGTTTACTCTGTTTGCAATGAACAGGGATTTATATGAAGGAAATTGTTAACCCTTTAGGCCATAAACATGCCTTTCTATGCATTTGCAAACAGAATAGACCCATATCAGATGCCTCCTTTAGCAGCCATTTGATCAGGGTTTGCTCTGTTTACTTATTGAATAATATAGATATGATCCTGCAGTTTCTGCCATGACTAAAAATTCTTGTGTACATGTATCGTTGTACAAAATTATCATTAATATTCATGATGTCACTATTTGTTAAATGAATATTCATGGAGTATTCATATAGACCCTTTACTTGATGAATATTCAATTTAGAAATAATGGCATCATGAATATTAATTAGACTTGTTCTATTAAAGCGATGAGCATGGAACATTTTGGCCAAGGCAGAAAATGTAGAACTCATCATCATCATCATCATCATCATCATCATCCTATAGGATACTATATCACCTTATAGGAGCTTTCTGCATCACTTCTGCCTATCCAATATCGGTTTTAACTCTTTAGCTGATGAAGATGCCTTTTGATGCCTTTGCAAACAGAGTAGATATAGATCTGATGACTTGTTGATTAGGGGCTGATCTGTTTATGTATGAAATAATACAGGTCCACTTCTTCAGTTACTGCTATGGCAAAACTTTCCTTGCTCATAGTTATAGAAATTCAGCTAATTAGTATTCATACAATTATTAATTAATGTTACATGCATTCAGCCATAAAATCAAAGAGAATAATTCAGCCATAAAATCAAAGAGAATAATTATTATTCTCTTTGATTTTATGGCTGAATGCATGTAACAAAAATGTGACATGTATTTTGACATGATAATCCTTGAAAAAGGCCCTTAGTGGTCGAAATATTAGATCAGAGCAGTTCTGAATTTATTGCCAAGACAAAAATTTAAGAGCTAAACAATATGTAGATCAATATAAAAGTTAATGCTAATAATAGAATTTCTTGTAACAATACATGTAATAATGTTTTTAGCATGCTTAGGTGTTTTCCAAATCTAATTCATAAAGTTATTTAAATTATTTGGAAAAATCAAACTAAATGTCTGCCTTGAACCCTTTCCTTCATATAAACGCTTTTTCACATATTTGTAATCAAGGCAGACCCAGATCAGACGGCCCCTGAAGGACCCATAATAGATCTGATTCTATAGTTTCTTCAGGTATCAAAATATCCTGTGTACATATGCCAATATAAAAAATCAGCTAATAAATATTCAGTATGTCAATATCTTTTACATAAATGGTAAAGGGGCAATCTAACCTTCTTTGAAATCTTCTTCAAACTTTTTTTTCTGATGATGCCTGAATTTTGTTGCTTTTGAGGCAGCCACAAAAAACATCAATAATGAAGTAAAGAAACACAGGTTGCTCAGCGTCAAAATAAAACCAATCACCAACCCTGCAAAATAAATATACATACAGAAACAGAGGTCCAGCCAAGATGCGTAAATTAAAACATTTAAGAATAATTTCTTTATTTCTCAACCAATCGCTATGCTGTGACCACTTGTTAGAATCATCTAAGAGACGATTCTATAGAATGGTCACAACATAGGGTTTGGTGATGATTTTAGTATTGGAGTATGCACCTTTATCTGTTGCTCTGAGAAAAGTCGCAATTGTTCATATGTATGTGGCAGATCTTATTTTACAGTTTCTGTCACAACCAAAACAATCCTATGTTCATACCACATTATAAAACTGAATCTAAATAATACTCATAGAGTCCAGAATTCTTGCATGATCATTCATAAATTTTAACCATTTCATGTAAATACATTTTCACGCCTTTACAAACAGAGTAGACACAGATCAGATGGCTCCTATAGGAGCTGTCTGATAAAGGTCTGCTCTGTTTGCTTATACATGTAGTATAATATAGGTCTGATTCTACAGTTTCTGTCTGTGTGAAAATGTTTTGTGTTCATATGCCATCATAAAACATAATCTAATATTCTTAATTAATAGTCATTATTTGCTTGCATGAATACTGAACATGTAAAGGGTCAAACAGCACGGAAGTAGTGTAAGGGCAGCATCTCAGCCAAGATAACCATTAAGTACATTAAGACAGTTCATGTGCAACTAACCTTTTTCATGTTCAATATTCATGTAAGAAATAATGCCATCATGAATATTTCATTAGCTGAATTTATGTAATGTAAACATTTCAAAGACATGTTTTGCTTTGACGAAAAAGGCTAGAGTCCGATCTGTATCATGTCAAAAGCAAACATAGCAGACCTTTATCAGATGTATCCCATAGGAGCCATCTTATCTGGGTCTACTCTGTTTGCAAACACCTGAACATGAAAGAAAGAGTTAACCCATGAATATTAATGTCAGAAATAATGACATCTTAAATATTAATTTCATATATAATGAAACAGTAGAATCATAAGCAAACACAGCAGACTCTGATCTGATTTGGGTCTGCTCTGTTTGCGAAGACATATAAATTCATGGAGTAAATTCAAAAGAGATTACTTTTTTGCAAACAGTGTAGACAAAGATCAGACAGTTTCTGTGGAAGCAATCTGATTAGGTTCTGTTCAGTTTGCTTATGGAATTATATAGACATGATTCTACAGCTGCTGTTTTCATAGCTTAAAGTTCTTGTGATATAGACATGCTTCTACATCTTTCTTCATGACTTAAAGACAGTAAGTTAAAGTTCTTGTTATATAGGTATGATTCTACAGCTGTTTACAAGGCTTATAGTTCTTGTTATATAGACATTATCCTACAGCTTTTTCATGCCAAAAAGTTCTTGTTATTTAGATACCAGTACAAACATTCAGCCAATAAATGTTAGCCCTTCGCTTGCTATTCACGTCAATATACCTACCTGTAAATAGTGAAGACCCAGATGAGACAGCTCCTGCAGGAGCTCTCTCATCTGGGTCTGCACTATTTACAAGTTGATTGTGCAAACAGTGCACTCCAAGCAGTGATTGTACAGAGAAATACGTGTTCACAGTGAAGATATATGCAATTATACAACAGGGCATGGGTAAAGAAGGAGAAATATATTTTAAAATTCAGCAAGAGAAGGGTTGAGATGCCTTTATTTTATATATGAATATTTCATAAGGTTTAAATAGTGGTAAAAGAACAAATTAACTTAAGGCTTTAATCCATATATATGCCTTTTAAACTTTGAAAAGAAAGTAGAACCAGATCAGACGGATCCTACATGGTCTACTCTGTTTGTTTACGATACTACAGTTTATGACATAGCAGAAATTTTCCTGTGCTCATAAATGCCATTTGAAAAATTCAGCCAATCAATATTCATGATATCATTATTTCTTATTATATTTATCGAGTCAAAGGTTACGGTACCTTGAGGAAACAAGAGGGCCATGAGGCCCTGAAGCGCTCACCTGAGATACCCTAGGGACAGGGCCATCATTTGTACAACCTTGGTAGAGAACCACAAGGCAAAGCAGTATGCCATTAATTAAAGGTCTAAGCCTTATGGTTTCAGAGAAAAATGATATAGTTTTCCCATGAAAACTGATAAGCCAGGGCCAAGTTTCGCCCAGAGGTCATGGTCGTAAGTTGAACAATATTGGCAGAAGACCACAAGCCAAAGCTACATGCCAAATATCAAAGGTCTAGGCCTTACAGTTTCAGAAGAAGATTTTTAAAGATTTTCATATGAAAAACTGATAAGCCCTTGGGCGGGGCCATGTTTTGCCCGTGGTCATAATTTGAACAATATTTGTAGAGGACCATTAGATCATGCTACATACCAACTATCAAAGGTCTAGGCCTTACAGTTTCAGAGAAGAAGAATGTTAAAGAGTTTCCTATGAAAAACTGATAAGCCCTTGGGCGGGGCCATTTTTGGCCCGGGGGTCATAATTTGAACAATTTTTGTAGAGGACCATTAGATCATGCTACATGCCAAATATCAAAGGTCTAGGCCTTACAGTTTCAGAGAAGAAGATTTTTAAAGATTTTCTATGAAAAACTGATAAGCCATTGGGCGGGGCCAATTTTGGCCCGGGGGTCATAATTTGAACAATCTTTGTAGAGGACCATTAGATCATGCTACATGCCAAATATCAAAGGTCTAGGCCTTACAGTTTCAGAGAAGAAGGTTTTTAAGGATTTTCAAATGAAAAACTGATACGCCCTTGGGCGGGGCCATTTTTGGCCCGGGGTCATAATTTGAACAATCTTTGTAGAGGACCATAAATCATGCTACATGCCAAATATCAAAGGTCTATGCCTTACAGTTTCAGAGAAGAAGATTTTTAAAAAATTTCTAATGAAAAACTGATAAGCCCCGGGGCGGGGCCATTTTTGGCCCGGGGGTCATAATTTGAACAATTTTAGTAGAGGGCCATAAGATCATGCTACATACTAAATATCAAAGGTCTAGGCCTTACTGTTTCAGAGAAGAAGATTTTTAAAGATTTTCCTATGAAAAACTGATAAGCCCTTGGGCGGGGGCATTTTTGGCCCAGGGGTCATAATTTGAACAATTTTTGTAGAGGACCATTAGATCATGCAACATACCAAATATCAAAGGTCTAGGCCTTACAGTTTCAGAGAAGAAGATTTTTAAAAAATTTCCTATGAACAAGAGGGCCAGAATGGCCCTGACATCGCTCACCAGACAATAAGAGGAGAAGATTTTCAAAGTTTTCACTATATGTTTCTATTGAAAACTTAACACCCCAGGGGCGGTGTCAATTTTGACCCCAGGGGCACAATTTATATAACTTTTGTAGAGGACCTGAACATGATGCTAAAAGAATGTAGTGAAAGAATGGATAGAGCATTAGACCACTGGAACTTGTATTCTTTGGATGCTAGAGGTGGATTCTCCCGCCACTAATGACCTATGCAAACAGTTTGGATCCAGATCAGGGCGAACATAATGTGGTGCCTGATGTGATATCCAAACTGATTGTCAATGAGACTGAACTTCTGAAAAACTTAGAAAGAAAGTGTGTAGTGGGATTCTCCAACCACTAATGACCTATGCAAACAGTTTGGATCCAGATCAGGGCCAACATATTGTAGTGCCTGATCTGATATCCGAACTGTTTGTCAATGAGACTGAACTTCTGAAAAACTCAGAAAGAAAGTGTGTAGTTAGGATAACTTGTGAATATGCTGCAGACAACAATTTAGCAGATCACAAAATTACCCAGCATGCAAAGAGTTAAGCTGAAATTCACAACAGATATGCTCTATATTGATAGCTGATAGCTTAATGCAGGGCATAGGTATGGAAAAAAAGCTTTAAGAGTATTCTGCATTTTGAGAATTATCCACAGTTTTCTCAATCTTAAATGAGTGTGTGTTATTTATCTAAACACAATTTCTACTCTACTGATCAGGCTAAGGGTGATTATATAAGAATTGACCCAGTGACTGGTCTCAGCTAAGAGTGATATTAAGGAGAAACCTTTAGAATGTAATTTCTGGTGTAAAGAAGTACATACACACAGGGCAGGGCCACTTTTAACCCCAGAACTATGATACTTATAAAACTCATAAAGTTATGCTAAGTAAATCTATACACCAAATATCTAAGCTCTTGGACATGTAGTTTCTGAAAAGAATATGTTTAAAGTTTTTCCTATGCATAACTGGTGATCCCATGGGCTGTTTAAGTAGTCAGCTTCAAAAAACTGGAAATTCCCGGGGTGGGGCCAATTTTGACCCTAGGGGCATAATTTATATAACTTTTGTAGAAGTCCTGAAGTTGAAGTTATGTGCCAAATATGAAAGCTGAGGACCTTCTAGTTTTAGAGGAGATGATGTTCAAAGTTTTCACTATATGTTTCTATTGAAAACTGAAAACCCCTGGGGCAGGGCCAATTTTGACCCCAGGGGTATAATTTATATAACTTTTGTAGAGGACCTACATATGATGCTATGTGCCAAAGATGAAAGCTGAGACCCCTGTAGATTCAGAGGAGAAGAACTTTAAAGGTTCAAATTGTTGACGACGAACGACGGACGACGCACACCGACGGACGACGGACATCAGGCGATCACAAAAGCTCACCCTGAGCACTTTGTGCTCTGGTGAGCTAAAAACTGATAAGCCCCGGGACGGGGCTATTTTTGGCCCGGGGGTCATAATTTGAACAATTTTTGTAGAGGACCATAAGATCATGCTACATACTAAATATCAAAGGTCTAGGCCTTACAGTTTCAGAGAAGAAGATTTTTTAAAATTTTCCTATGAAAAACTGATAAGCCCTTGGGCGGGGCCATTTTTGGCCCGGGGGTCATAATGTTAACAACATTTCGTTCCCCCTAGCCACTGATGCTTCTGACAAAATTTGGTTAAAATCGGGTCAGCAGTTTCATCAGAGATGTCGTTTGAAAATGTGGACGGACGCCGGACGCCGGACACCGGACGCCGGACGCCGGACAAATAGCGGTCACAATAGCTCATCCTGAGCCTTTGGCTCAGGTGAGCTAAAAACTAGGAGTAAAGGTTAAAAAAAATACAAAAACAAAATACTTTGAAAACTTAAACAAATAGCATTTTTGGAAGATTTTTTTTTTTTTATTGTTCAAACTGATCAGATTCAAAACATGATTTCTAGAATGGCTTACCTGCTACAGCTCCAGATTTGTCCAGGCTACGTCTCTTTAATCCCCAGTTGGCAACAAGTACGGGGGCAACCACAGCTACCAGCATTCGCAGGGGGGACACTGGCACAGAATCTGAAACAATCAAAATGCAAAACAATATACATTGTATTCCGGATCGATTGATACCTTCAGACTGAAACACAAGCTAGAACAAATCAAACAAGTCAGAGATAATTGTCTGTTTTTTGTGTAAGGGTTTTACGGCGCTTTAATCTTTTCTCTGTTGAATATTCATGTAAGAAATAATGACACTATGAATATTTATCAGCTGATTTTTGTTTATAAAAGCATATCGAGGGCTTAGTGCAAAACTATTGTAACTCCTTCACAAAGTGAAGGAGTTAGTAGTTACAATAGATTTGCACCAAGCCCTTGATATATGTACAGTTAATGGACAAAGTGTACTATTACCAAAGAGAACCATTTTTGGTCAAAGCGTACAACTTAAAAAAGAATTATGATTATGATTTGTACATGAAAATTTCAAATTTGTGATTAATATCAATATCAATTATAGTTGGATTTAATTAACAAAGTATTGAAATGACACACAGTTATCCTCAGTCAAAGTTGTTAGGCTCATGAATCGACTTATGGTTTGGCGATATCCTAGACGAGTACAAGTTCCTAAAGACCAAAAGAATGGCCAACATTTTTTTCAAAATACACAGCAGTGACAGAGTCTACAGGCATAGTCAGAATTTAGAGCTGAAATAAGAGCAAAATTTAAACCCATCAGGTGTATTGGATAATTCCATGTATTGGTTTAAAATATAAAATGATTTGAGCGAAAACTAAGTGGATTTTATTTCATAAAGAAACACTTTTGTATCTTAATATATATGTAAGCTTTTTGCCTAACACAAAAATTATAATATAATAATTTGGTGTAATGTTGCCTTTTTCCTATATAATTCACATAGTGGTATGCTTGGACCAGGAAATGGTACGCTTCATTCTGGTATGCTTCGGTAATGGTACACTTCGTCCATTACCCATATGTACAAAGGACCTTTCAGTACTGGTAGGAACTGTAGAGACATGAGACATATCTATTATAATTTCATAAGCAAACAAAGCTGATCCTCATCAGAAGGCTCCTACAGGAGCAGTCTAATCTGGGTCTACACTGTTTGATAAGGTGTGAAAATAGGTTTATATAGGGGATAGGGTTAAAAGTTCTTCAGTTACAACTGAATTTGCAACATCCAGGTAATAACATGTGGATCGAGTCTCAGATCGAGGTTTTTCCGTGCATGGATCAAATTACATTTTTTGTGCAGAAGAATACACAGGTAAAACCAGTGACCCATCACAAGCCAGCTGGAAGGCTTCTTCACATGATGCATCCAAATGCCCAGACTGGGGATCACTCAGCGGTGAGGGGCAAAGTGACCGTCATTAAAAAAGCTGTGTATAGCTTATTTTATTGTAAACACTGACTCTAAATAAACATTTTTTATTGAAAGACAACCACTTGGTCACAGAGGTCTCTGGGCCCTGGCAGACACATACAGAGCTCTGGAGAAACATACTGATCTTGGTCTTAATCCTTTACTCCATAAGATATGTTTACTCACATATAAATATATGCATTTGCAAACAAGAGTAGATCCAGAACAGAAGGCTCCTGTAGCCCTGTGCCATCCGATCAGGGTCTGCTGTTTCCTTATGAAATAATATAGATATGATTCTACATTTTCTGCCATGACCAAGTTTCCTGTGTTCATGTATCATTATAACAAGAGCACTGCAAGCGGGTGCAACGCTCGTTTGTCATCATTGTCAAGATGAACATGCATACCAAAAATGATGGATTTAAATGAAAAATTGAAGAAGTTATGGTCAATGTTAAGATTTCGGACGATGACAATGACGACGCGGACACAGGAGTTACGACAATAGCTCATGATTTCTTCGAAACAGACGAGGTAAAAATGAATCTTAACCCTTTCCCTCATATAAACGTGTTTTAATTCACACATTTGAAAACAGAGTAGACCCAGATCAGAGGGCTCTTTGTCGGTTCAAAAGCCCAATTAGGATAAAACTTATCGGCATGCATACCTCATGTCAGTAACACCCGAAAGAGGAGTTGACATTAAAAAGAAGATCTAGATAGATAGGAAACAGACTAGTAAGTATAATTGGTCATACAAAAATATTTCTTTAACTTTAATATATTCAAAAGACAAGTTTCAGACAATCTACGCTGATCTGAGTGCACATAGAAATGCATTTTTTTTAATTTTATGGTTGGTAATCCAGGTATGTCAATACGAAACCACTGCTACTGTAGTCTTTGTAAACTCAATATGAACATCAACTTTATACTCCTGAACAATCAAGACTGATTATGATTGGGAGGCGCGTTGTTTGGGAAAGACAGTGTTAGTAAAGTGTTACATGTCAAATTATGAGATAAGACATAGATACAACAAAAGTATACAGAATGTACAAAGACAGGGTGCAAGGTTAAGTTAAAAGATAAAAATAAAAAGGCAGACTCTCAGTGCTTAGGGTGCTCTCAGTCCCACCCTAAAGGTATCTAGACTGGGGCTTGACTTAGTTTCACCTGGGAGACTATTCCAATATCTTATAGTTCTAAGGAAATATGAAATCATGTGGTATTGGTTACGGGACTGATGTATCAGGAAGTTAAGGTTTCTGGTTGGAGTAAGGTGGTGATGGTCCATGTAGACTAGTTGGCGTTGTATCTTGTAAAGCATTATAAGTGAGCTGTGAATTCGTCGTTGTTCCAGGGTGTTCCAGTGTAAGGTGTTTATCATTTGAGTCACGCTACTAGTGTATCTGTAATCATTAAAGATGTATCTGGCGGCTGTACGTTGAACAGTTTCTAATTTATTGGTGAGATGTTTTTGCCAGGGATGCCAACTCCGCGAAAATAGATTACATATCTTCTGAATTTAAGTTTCGTGCCTAATATCTCAATGACAGTTATGTTTACAGCTTACTAGACTTTATTCCCGTAAAAATCAGGGTAGTTAACCACAAAATAACGCTAGCTGGTAGCAAAACGACCACGAAAAACACGAGCCGCATCTTTCTTCCCAGTTAATCGCAACGTCTTGGACATAGTGAAAAATATGAAGGTGTAGTTTCTGATACTGAGATTCGCGGGAAATTGCTGTCCTTGATGGGCCAACTTAACAAAAAATCAGTTGTTTAAAACTGTGTCAGACTGATGAACCATAGCATCTTATTTAGAGCCATACTGTCTGGGAAGTCATCAAAATTGGTCACACCGCGGTGTCTTCTGCGTATTCCATTCATGCGTCTCATAGATGCTCACATTATTTAACAGTTACTTCCCTTGATACATTTTTCCAAATGTAAACAAGAGGGTAAACAAGATAAGAGACAAAAACGTCACATGTTATCAGTCGTTTTGCAGTACTCTAAAGAAACCACTGCCCGTATATGAATGATCCTAGGTAAGAGTTATTTTGTAATATAGATCTAAGACACTGACTCGATTGCGAACTTAACATTTTTCAATGCGAAAATTATGATCTACTGTACGCACAGAATTCTAATTTGGATCTTCACTGTTTGCAAAAGCGTATAAATTATCAGTGAAGTTAATGCCATAAGAATGGTTCGTAATGAGACACTCGATTTGACCTCTCCACCTGTTTGTAAAGCGGAATAACTCAATCTGGTACCATTTTAATTAGATTAGATCGACAAAAAAGCTAGTAGTGTACGTAGACCATAGAACAACAGATAAAGATGCGTTATCAAATTATACTAAAAGCGACATTTCTTCACTAAGGCCTAAGGCTATTATTTGATCAGCAAACAGACCAGACCTTGATCAGGCGGCTCCCAGTGTTTGCAAAGGTATTAAAAAGTAACGGGTGTGTGTGGCAGAAATGACTGTACTGTTACAAGTATACCTGCATGATCTGCTTGCTTTCTATACATGTATTTGCCAGGTATTTGTATGCTTCGTATGCTAGTCTCTGTATTCCGTCTGTGTACAAATGTTTTGACGTAAAATCGAACCTGGGTTAAACCGGCTGAATGCAGAGCTTTCTGTGAAAACTCTGTATCCAGACCAATCCGGTTACAGTATCAAAGGCATATTTCTTACATGAATATGGTTGAAATGGACTGTGTCATGACATATGAATCTTTTTTTTCAGTAGAAAAGTAACAGAAAATGGAGTCTTTGAGAACAGAGTTTTATCCAGACATAGAACCCTACACCTCTGGTATGCTGCAAGTCTCAAGTATTCACCAAATATATTATGAGGAGTGCGGGAACAAGGGAGGTAATCCAGTCATTTATCTGTAAGTACAGGTAGACTTGTTTTAAAATTTTACTCCATGAACATATTATATGTAAGAAAAAATGACAACATTAATAATGATTGTTTTTTATAATAGCACATGGACACGTGAAATTTTGGACATGGCAGAAACTGTAGAATCATATCTATATTATTTCATAAGCAAACAGCTAGGAAAGACCCTGGTCAGATAGTTCCTATAGGATCTGAGTCTACTCTGTTTGCAAATGTATAGAAAGGTGTATTTATGAAGTAAAGGGTTAAACACAAGACACACAATGCAAGTTTTATTCATTACAATAGAATAAATAGTTAAATGTTTGTGTTTGACTAAGTTCTTAAAAACCTGAGCCCATAAAAGTGAATGTGAAAATTAGATTTACCCTTTATTGCATGCATATTTATGCAAGAAAAAATTACCTTGATCACGAATACTAAATTAGATTAAAGTTTTTACAATGGTACATGTGAACACAGGAATATATGATTAAGACAGAAACTGTAGAATCAAATCTTTATTATATTTCATAAGCAAGCAGTGCAGACCCTGAACAGATGGCTCATACGTCTGATCTGGGTGTACCTCTTATTCAAAGACATAGTTTTAGCGTGTACATGTATATATATATATATATATATATATATATATATATATATATATATATATATATATATATATATATATATATATATATATATATATATATGAAGTATGTTTAACTGATTATTTGTCTCTTTGTCTTTAAAGTTTAATTATTTTCTAAAGTCAACTTTTTAATTAAATCGTTTTGATAATACAAAGATTAAAATTGTATATAAATGCTATATACAATGCATATTACTTATTACTGCCATTTTTACCCTTTTGCAAATAGAGTAGACCAAGATCAGCCAGATTCTGTAGGAGCTGTCTGATCAGGGTCTGTTCTGTTTGATTATGAAATTCTCACATGAATATTCATGGAGTAAAGGGTTAAAAGGTGTCCATCTGGCATAATTTTAAATTTTACTTATTTCCCTTTACAGCTTGGTTGATATTGAAGATTAGGTGTAAATATATTTATGGTAATTACAGTATTTAAAACATATACTGTAACTACGATATACTAACAGTCCTAACTATTAGTGTAAATATGGTATACTAACAGTCCTAATTATTATTGTAAATATGGTATACTAACAGTCCTAATTATGTCTCCCCCATTTATGGGGAGATATATTGTTTTTGCCAGAGTTGTCTGTCTGTCCGTCCGTCCGTCTGTCCGTCCGTCCGTCTGTCTGTCTGTCCGTCACAAACTTGTGTCGCGCGTATCTCTGAAACCAGTTGGGCTAGAGTCACCAAACTTCACAGGAATGTTCACCAGCATGAGTTGTTGTGCACCTGGGTTTTTTGAATTATCTCCCCCTGATAATTTTGGAGTTATTGCCCCTGATGACTTAAAATTAGAAAAACTTTGTGTCGCGCGTATCTCTGAAACCGCTAGTACTAGAGTCACCAAACTTCACAGGAATGTTCACCAGCATGAGTTGTTGTGCACCTATGGTTTTTGAATTGTCTCCCCCTGTTAATTCTTGAGTTATTGCCCCTGATATGAATACTTAAATTTATACAAACTTTGTGGTGCGCGTATCTCTGAAACCAGTAGGGCTAGAGTCACCAAACTTCACAGGATTGTTCACAAGCATGAGTTGTTTTGCTCTTTTTTTTTTAATTGTCTCCCCCTGTTAATTTTGGAGTTACCGCCCCTGATGACTTAAAATTAGACAAACTTTACTTAGTGTTGTGCATATGTCTGAAACCACTAGGGCTAGAGTCACCAAACTTCAAAGGAATGTCGACCAGCATGAGTTGTTGTACAACTGGGATTTTTGAATTGTCTTCCCTTGATAACTTTGGAGTTATTGCCCCTGATATGATTACTTAAAATTAGAGAAACCTTGTGTCATGCATATCTTTAAAACCACTAGGGCTAGAGTCACCAAACTTCACAGGAATGTTCACCAGCATGAGTTGTTGTGCACCTGTTTTTTTTTTAATTGTCTCCCCCTGATAATTCTTGAGTTACTGCCCCTGATATGTTAACTTAAAATTAGAGAAACTTTGTGCTGCACATATCTCTGAAACCAGTAGGGCTAGAGTCACCAAACTTCACAGGAATGTTCACCAGCATGAGTTGTTGTGCATCTGGGTTTTTTAATTGTCTCCCCCTGATAACTTTGGAGTTACTGCCCCTTATGACTTAAATAAGAGAAACTTTACTTTGTGTCACATGTATCTCTGAAACCACTAGTACTAGAGTCACCAAACTTCACAAGAATGTTGACTAGCATGTGTTTTTGTGTACCTGAGGCTTTTAAATTGTCTCCCCCTTACAATGTTGGAGTTATTGCCCCTGATGACTTAAACATTAGACCCTGATAAGTTTGGAGTTACAGACATTACACTTGTGTATTGGAAAGAGGATGGGAGGGGGAGACATCTGTTTTTGTGACAAAAACAAACCTCTAGTTATTATTGTAAATATGGTATACTAACAGTCCTAATTATTATTGTAAATATGGTATACTAACAGTCCTAATTATTATTGTAAATATGGTATGCTAACAGTCCTAACTATTAGTGTAAATATGGTATACTAACAGTCCTAACTGCCATATACTAACAGTTCTAATAATTAGTGTAATTACAGTATACTAACAGTCCTAACATATAGTGTAAATATGGTACACTAACAGTCCTAATACAGGGTGTCCAAAAAGAAAGTTTACAGTTTCATCCCCTTATAAGTTTGTCAAATATTGAACTATATTGGTGAAAAATATATCGTTGTAAAGGATACATGCTCAAGTTTTTATTACGCATAAAATTTACGCGCTTAAATCTGTAATGTCGCGACGTTATGACGTCATTTAAAACCTTTTTGTTTTCACGATGTGGCGTCTGACGTCGATCAGCGTATTTTTATCGTGAAAAGTTATTATGATATTAAAAGTCTTACTGATGTGCAAAGGTAGTTTTAAATATGCATATAAAGGCATGAGTGTGAATATAGTGAACATCTTCAAGATTGTAAGACAGTTTGAAGAACGTGGGACAGTAAAAGATTCTCCAAGGTCGGGTCAACCATAAACTAGTAGAAGTAACGAAAATGTTGGCGTAATCCCAGACATGCTGCAATAAAACCCTACTGGGCATAGTATAATAAGAAAGGGTTTAGAACTTTTCCCATACAAAATACAAAAAAGCACACTGCAAATAAGGTGTTTGATGCATTATATGAAACGTTTGGTGCTAGAGTAATTTCCAGGAAATATCCAGAGGTGAAACACGGTGGTGTGGCATGGCCCGCCCACAGCCCGGATCTCAATCATTGTGTGGCTATCTGAAGTCTTAAGTGTACAGCTCAAAACTAACGGACACATCTAAGCTTCAGCGAAACATTAGAAGAAAAGTTAAGAAGATAAGTGTATAGACACACGTGCCAAGATAATCAATTGTTTCAAAGAGAAAGAGTGTGAGAAGGGAGACTGCAAATGGGCAGGCATCTTGAAAACGTCATAAACTGCTGAATTGACGTCATAGACAAAATAAGGAAACTTTAGTAAATCGCCATTTTTTAAAAAATATATGAGTGTTAATCTTTAAAATGGTACCAGATAAAACTTGTATCTATGGTCTATACATATGCACGTTTTCATTGTTATAGCAGAACGTTTAGATATTATACAAAGACACTGAAACTGTAAACTTTCTTTTTGGACACCCTGTATATAGTGTAACTGAGTTATACTAAGAGTCCTAACTATTAGTGTAAATATGGTGTATTAACAATCCTAACTGTATAGTGTAAATATGGTATACTAATAGTCCTAACTATTAGTATAAATATGGTATACAAACAGTCCTAACTGCCATATACTAACAGTTCTAATAATTAGTGTTATTGCAGTATACTAACAGTCCTAACATATAGTGTAAATATGGTATACTAACTGTCCTAACATATAGTGTAACTGAGGTATACTCACAGTCCTAAGTATTAGTGTAAATATTGTATACTAACAGTCTTAACTATTAGTGTAAATATGGTATACTAACAGTCCTAACTGTATAGTGTAAATATGGTATGCTAACAGTCCTAACTATTAGTGTAAATATGGTATACTAACAGTTCTAATTAAGTGCCATATACTAACAGTTCTAATAATTAGTGTAATTGCAGTATACTAACAGTCCTAACATATAGTGTAAATATGGTACACTAACAGTCCTAATATATAGTGTAACTGAGTTATACTAAGATTCCTAACATATAGTGTATCTGTGGTATACTAACTGTCCTAACATATAGTGTAACTGAGGTATACTCACAGCCCTAACTATTAGTGTAAATATGGTATATTGACAGTCCTAACATTGAGTGTAAATATGGTATATTAACAATCCATTATCCTAATTTATTTTTTCATGTTAATGTAGTAAACAAACAATTCTAATATTTAGTGTAAATATCATTTTAAACAAACAGTCCTAATATTTAGTTTAAATATCGTAAACAAACAGTACAAACATTTAGAGTAAATATCACAAATGAAGAGTCCTAATATTTAGTGTAAATCTTGTAAACAAACAGTCCTAATATTTTGTGTAAATATCATATATACAAACATTCCTAATATCACAAACAAACAGTCCTAATACTTAGTCAAAATATGATAGACAGACAATCCTAACATTTAGTGTAAATACATAATACAAACAGTCCTAACATTTAGTGTAAATGTAGTTTATGAGCAGTCCTAACATTTGAAGCTTAATAAATTATACAAACAGTCCTTATAATTAGAGTAAAAACAGTATACATGTAGAACAGTCCTAACATTTTAAGGTTAATACATTATTCAAATAGTCCTAACATTTAGTGTAAAGGAAAACAAATAGCCCTAATAATTAGTGTAGATATGATATACAAACAGTCCTTACATTAGTATAAACACGGTATACAAACAGCTAGTGTAAATACGAGGGGTGTTCCAAAAGTTCCTGGAAAAGTGTTGTAATTTCTTTACTTTTCAATATTTTTCCACAAAATTTCACTCAGCGAAACTATAAACAATTCTTTGTCTGAACATAAAATACAATGCACAATAACATCTACATATTACAAAAATATCTAACATCTATAGCATCCACCATAGGGAAACTATCCCAACTGCATTGAATGTTATCAATGTCATGTCTCACGATTCACTTACCAGTTGATAGAATTGTCTCAAATTCAATCTTTTTCAAAGTACATGTATTTGCCGCCAAACTATATACATTTTTTACAACTTTTCACCCAGGAAGTAAATGCTCCACTGAAACTATTCTTCAGAAGCGATGAGATTGCTGCCTGAACGGCTGTCGCACATTATCAGTTTTGTCGAACTGTTGTCCTCAGAGGACTTGTTTCAATGCTGGAAAGAAAAAAAATTGCATGGTGCCAAGTACAGGCTGTAAGGGGGATATTCTTGAACATCAAACAAACGTTTGTTGATAATTTCCTGAGTTGCTGCTGAACGGTGAGATGGAGCGTTATCGTGATGCAGAATCATGGTCCGGAGTTCCACTGTACACTTCTTCCTCATCGCTCTCAAAAAGTCTCGATTCAACACCTTGGACCAAAATATTTATTTTTTCACGTATTCTTGCAGTTTATGTTATTCTTGACTTAATGGTATAATATGTTATAGTTAAATAGTACACACATCTGTAATAATATTTAACTTTGAGTAGTACTGCGCAGTGATTTTCTGTCCATGGGGAACTGCGTGAGACAGGATCACTCCGTCAACATCAAAGAAGACAATCAGCATGTTTCTTCTTAGAGGAGCTGACCTTATACTTCTTCGGGGATGGTGATCCAGGTTTTTCCGACATAGTAGACTGTTCTTTTGTTTCCGGCTCATACAAACTTATCCAGGTATCATTGATGGTAACGATCCACCTCAGAAAATTATCACCTTCTCTCTTGAAACGTTCAACAAGTCGCCAACAACACTCCACTCTCTGCTTTATCTGATATTTTGACAGCAGTTTTGGTATTCTCCTAGCACAGGCAGGACTCATGTTAAGTTTGTGGAAAATATGAACATTCCTAATGCTACAATTGACTTTGTTCCCAATTTCAAGAACCGTAATGAACCAGTCCATTTCAAGCAGTCCCTTTTTTCTGTGACGTGACATGACATTACTGAGTCTAAATACTGATGTTGGACTAACATTCCATGGCTCGTCCATGACACTGTCTCTGCTGTTTTTAAACAGTCCATACCACTTGTACACCTGTGATTTCTTCATTGCAGTGGATCCATATGCCTTCCCCAAGAACTGAATGGTATCTTTCCTTAAAACACCATTAAAACACACAAAATTTTATCGCTTATCTTTGCTCCATACTCATTTAAGTGCGCCGTACAAAACAAAATGTCTGCCAGAATGCCAAATGACATCACATGCATTAGTGACGCAATAAACGTCACATCAACGTTTGGCACTAAATCGACGCAAAGTTTGGAGAGAAAAGCTATGCATACAACAGAGTTACAAGTCTTTGTTTAAAGGGCTTACATATAAAAAGTATTAATTTTTGGCCGGTTTTGAAATTATGTGGTTGCTATAGTTACCATAAATTTTGGTCTAGTGAATGACTGACATTAAGATTCATTTTGTACACTTCAAACTCACAAAGTTTTATCAAAATCTGCCGGGTCTTCTCTATTTTACAATAACTTTCTGGGTATATTTTGAACACCCCTTGTATTGTGTACACTAATATTGTGTGTTAAACATCCTAATAAAAACTTTTATATTTCAAGTCATGGTGGTCCAGGAAGTGGTTGTTCACCCAGAGATCGGACATTCTTTGACCCAGATGTTTACAGAATAGTATTGATGGACCAGCGAGGGACAGGCAGGTCTAATCCTGTTGCTGAACTTAGAGTAACTATATTGGCCCATTAACGTTTGTGTTTTCTTGTCCATTTGTGTTGGCTTTTGCAATGCTCAGTAAATTACTTAACCCTTTCCCTCATATAAACGTATTTTCACGCATGTGCAAACATAGTAGATTTATAGGAGCCGTCTGATCAGGGTCTGCTCTGTTTGCTCATGGAATTTGATAGATCTGTTTCTTTACTTTCTAAAATGGCTACAATGCTCCACCTTCTATATTTCATTATAACTATGTTGGCCATGAATATTCAGTAATTATTGAAATTTGGAATAAATATAGAACAGAGAAATGGTTAAATAATCTATATATTTATCAAAGAAGAAATAAAATAATAACTAAACAGAGCAGACCCTGTTTAAATGGCTCCTAAAAGAGCAATCTAATATTGGTCTTCTCTGTTTGCAAAGGAGTTAAAATGCATATCTATGGGATAAAAAGTTATAGAAAAAAATTGAAGTTCTTCTTCAATAAGTTTGAGTTTGTTTTCACAAGCTTTTCCTGATAGAGACACCTTTTGATGCCTTCGCAAACAGAGTAGATATAGATCAGATGGAGTTGTTTAATCAGGATCTGCTCTGTTTGTTTATACTTGCAAAGCCCATTCCCTTATAGGCTACTTTTAAACCCAAGCTCTTTGAATAATCTACTGAAAAGGAGAATTGAATAGAAAAAAGAAATGCTTAGTATTGTCTATCGAAACCATTGAGCATACTGTGGTATATCAAATAACTGTGCTTATTTATACCACTCCTACAGCTACTACTTCTCTACTCCAAGTAGACCAAATACAGGTATTCATTTGTTCTTATGCCATTGTAATGATCAGAATCTTGCATTGATTAGTATGTGTCTTCCACTGACCGCTGAAGGATGCTGAAACATTAATATTGCTCTAAAAACTTCTTACTTTTAAACGTGATATGCAGATATTCAACATACCCATCTATGACAACACCTATAGGAATATACTTAGTCCTGCCACCTGTTGGCACAGGTGTTATAGCTCATTTCACTCATTTATGAACCCTTTCCTGCATATTGATGACTTTTGATGCCTATGTAAAGGTCACCTTTTGAAACCATTGTGGTAAATAGAGCATTTGCTCCATAGGAGCAAATGCTTTATTTATCGCAATGGTTTCAAAACTACACAATTCTAAGAAGATTCTTTTCTCTAGTAAATGCTCCTTTTCGGTAGACTTATTCGAAGAGGTTGGATCTAAAAATAGCCTATTAGGTAATGGGTTAATGTATATAGTATCCTTATCTTTTCAATAATATTTGATTGATAAATGGAAAAATATACACAAAGTCTGTTTTTTAGGAGAATACAACATGGCACCTGGTTGCCGATATAGAAAGGCTGCGTGAGCATTTGGGTATTGACAAGTGGGTGGTGTTTGGTTGTAGCTGGGGCTCCACTCTGTCACTGGCATATGCAGAAACCCACCCAGAGAGAGTAAAGGCAATGGTGATAGGAGGGATCTTCACAGGTCAGAGGTTAGTTTTGGCTGCTTAAACACTTTCACACTTAGAAACGCCTTTTTAAAATTCTGCAGTTAATGCCATGACATAGAGAATAATAGGTTAGTGCCGTAGATGGGACGCTTTATCCGACGAGGGGAGAAAACGTTGAGGCGAGGCTTGCCGAGCCTCAAATGTTTTCTCTCCGAGTCGGATAAAGGCGTCCCATCTACGGCACTAACCTATTATTCTATTTATCCAGTCAATTTAGTTCATAGACTCATAAAACATACGAATATTGAAATAATTTGCACTAAAAATGCGGTTTTTCGATCAACGGACCTCCCTTTTCATTTCCATTCTAGAGACGTAAATAAAGAGCAACTGCAGAGGAAAATAGTTTCGACACTTACATAACAAGAAGGGAAAACGTGGTTGAATTTGAAAAATAAGATCATTTGAATCGAGAGTCGATATGTTTATTCAAACAGACATGATAATATTCTCCCGGAGGCTGTCTGGTCAAATTCGAGTTCCGTCGTCTCGGTTTCTATTTTTAGATAGGGCTAACGTCACTCATAAATCGATGGAACTGAACAGGCTATATTTAGGTCTATGACAATCACCGCCCCTGTAAGAGCTTATCAATCAAATTATTATGAGAGTGAAAAGAAAATCTTTACTATTTATCTGTAAATCTTTGCTTCCTGACTTAATTGTTTTCAAAAACGCGTTTCGCCAACTGTGAATTAAATTAATAAAACTGATAAATCAACATCACTTTGTATGTGGCCTCAGTGGCGTAATCGGTAAGCACGATGTCTCTAGAGAGATTAAATTTGGCTTTTGTAGAAGCAGGCGCGGGTTCGAATCCAGCTGTAGCCATTTTTTATTTTTTTATTTTTCCTTCTTCTTCTTTATAATTATATTGGTGAGTTTTCTGTTAGATCTATCCCGACAACATGTTCAAGCATATTTACAGAAAATTAAAATAGTTCCATGGTTATAGAATCATTACGCCTATCTACTAACCTAATAAACCTTCTACTACCGGAAGTAACCTAATAAACCTAAGTTTATTTGCACCCCCTTTATTATGTCAATAGAGAAGCTTGGTGACTGGATAAAACAGTTTCCTGTGTTTATATGCCGTTATAAAAATACATTAATGTTCATAATGTCATTATTTCTTACATGAATATTCATGAGGTAAAGGGTTAACCCTCTACTCAGTTAATACACCTTTGCAAATAGAGTAGACCCAGATCAGATGGTTCATGTAGGAGCTGTCTGATCAGGGTCTGCTTTGTTTGCTTATAAAACAATATAGACCATTCTCCTCAGAGACTGCCGAGGCCAAACTATTTGGTGTTTGTTCATTTGCCATTATAAAAATGAATCTAATTAATATTCATGACATTGTTATTTCTTATATGAATATTCATGAGGTAAAGGGTTAATAATTATGTTGTATGACACAGGAGAGAAGTAACATTTGTGAACCAGGATGGTGCTAACATGTTTTTTCCTGACTACTGGGAGGATTACATTCGGCCAATCCCAGAGGTAAGATTGCCTTTATCACTTTGTTTAACCTTTTCTCCATTTCATACATATATTACAGCATTGCTATGCATCAGAGAAAATCAACTTTTTCAAGGTGAAGGAATTGCCATGTCCTCCATAAGCTATTTTTTGACCCAACCTCTTTGAATGAATCGACCCAAAAGGAGCATTTACTAGAGAAAAATACAATTTTAGAATTTTGTAGTTTGAAACCATTGTGATAAATAGAGTATTTGCTCCTACAGGAGCAAATGCTCTATTTATCACAATGGTTTCAAGAAGTGGTTATTACAGAGGCGTAGAAAGGCGTATTTATGGGGGAAAGGGGTTAAGAAATGTCAGGGGAATTAGAAAATATATTCAAATGTCAGGGAATCTTCATGGAATTTTGAAAAAAATGGAGATTCAAGGCTATATGATTTTAACTTTCTCAAATATATTACATGAATTATGACCGAAAGACTGAATGTCACAATATTATATGTCAGGGAAATTTGAAAATATGTCAGGGAAATGTCAGTATATTGTTTCTGGTTTGTGACAACCCTGATATAGTACATGTACATACATATTTGTGCCCATTTACAAGCAGCTAAAAACCTAGATCAGATAGATGGTGTATGGACTGACTTTACTTGATTCAACACCTTTACAAAGGGATGAGGCCTAGACCTGACAGCTTCTGTAGGAATCTGGAATTACAATGTATATAGATCTGATGCGTAGTTCTATAAGTTTAACATGACCAAAACTTTCTTGTTCAAATGCCATTATAAATATAAAACTAATTAATATTCATGCATTAATTATTTATCACATGGAGTAAAATGTTAACACTGTACCTGATGTTTATTCATGTAAGAAATAATGACTGCATTGTAATGTGATAATTTTTTTATAATGGTACTTTAAACAAGGGAAATCTTCACCATAACATGTTAGAAACTTAGAATCACATCCCAAGGTTATAGACCATTTTGCTGGAGCCTGAGATCATTCTCAAGCATCTGACCAACGCGATACTTGAGAATGGTCTTAGACTTAGACTCAGAAGTTTTATAACCTTGAGACATGATTTGTATTACATAATTATACAGTAAAACCTCTCTGTAACGACCACTAAATTATATCAAGTATTTTGTGTTAAGGGCAGGTGACTGCTTAAAGCAAGGTGAAAGAAAAACAGAATGCTCCTATAGGAGCGTTCTGTTTTACGTTCACCTTGCTTTAAGCAGCCACCTGCCCTAAATACCAACTAATTAACCCATTTCCTCATAGGCTATTTTTAGACCCGGACACAATTTAGTCGCCATTATAGAGAAGTTTTACTGTAATTCATAAGCAAACAAAGGATACTGCAGACACTGCTAATTGTCTATATCTTTCTACCATATACACAGTAAAACAACACTAATACAAACTATTAACCCTTTACCCCATAGGCTATTTTAGATAAAAACTCTTTGAATAAATCTACCGAAAAGGAGTATTTACTAGCAAAAAGGGAAATTTTTAGAATTGTGTAGTTATAAAAACCATTGTGATAAATAGAGCATTTGCTCCTAAAGAGCAAATGCTCTATTTATCACAATGGTTTCAAAAAGTGTTTTTACAGAGGCGTCAAAAGGCGTCAATATGAGGGAATGGGTTAATAAAGAAGAATTGAGAACTTTATAGGCAGGTGCCTGCTTGACCCATTCCTTCATACAAATGCCTTTTCACACATCTGCAAACAGAGGAGACCTAGATCAGATGGATTATGTAGGAGCCATGCCATCTGATCAGGGTCTGCTCTGTTTGCTTTTGGTATAATATAGATCTGATTCTAGAGTTTATATCAATACTAAACTCCTGTGTACATGTACCTTTATAAACATCAGCTCATAAATATCCACAATCATTTGCAAACAGAGTAGACCTAGATCAGACAGCTCCTATAGGATCCAAACTTTGCTTATGCAATAATATAGATCAGATTCTGCAGTGTCTAAGTTTTTGCCTGAACGAAAATATCCTGTGTACATGCCTCCGTATGCCTTTATAAAAACTCAGCTAATTAATATTCATGATGTCATTATATCTTACATGAATATTCATCAGAGAAAGGGTTAAAGACCTATCATAATACTTATTTAACCCTTTCTTTCATTTCTTTCTACGTCACTTTTTGAAACCATTGTGATAAATAGAGTATTTTCTCCATTGGAGCAAATGCTCTTTTTATTACAATGGTTTCAATACTACACATTTCTAAACGTTTCCTTGTCTCTAGAAAATGCTCCTTTTCGATAGATTTATGCAAAGAAGTTGGGTCTATAAATAGCCCATGAGGGAATGGGTTAATTATTGCGATTAACGAGGTATTACTGTATGTCCGGGGACATGTTATAACTGTTCAAAAATAAAATTTTGTTCAACTCTGTGCCTTTGTTGTTAAACCCGTTTTCACTATCTATGCCTTGACTCACACTTACAAACAGTTTAGATCCAGATGAGACACCAAGTAACCCTGCATCTGATCAGGATCCAAACTGTTTGAAACTGGATTTATAGATTCTCAAAAGCTTGAGTGTATCTGAAGTTGTAAAAATTACACCAGATCAAAAATTGAGCTGATATTAATGTTTTTACAGCAAGGTAAGCACCAACTATTTCTTTTATTAGGTGGAGCGTTATGACCTTGCAGGTGCATACTATAGAAGACTTACAGGTGATGATGAGAAAGTACTGTTGGATTGTGCGAAGGCCTGGTTAAAGTTTGAGAGAGTTGCATCATCTTTGTTGATCAACCATGAGGCTCTTGAGGGAATAGAGTCAGGATCAGGGGTGATACAATGTGCCAGAATAGAATGGTATGTATATGTACTTGATACAAATATATGTACAGTAGAAGTTCTCTTGACCCATTACCTCATAGGCTATTTTTAGATAAAACCTCTTTGAATAAATCTACCAAAAAGGAGCATTAACTACTGAAAAGGATTTGTTTTAGAATTTTGTAGTTTGAAACCATCCTACAGGAGCAAATGCTCTATTTATCACAATGGTTTCACAAAGTGACTTTTACAGAGTCGTCAAAAGTCGTCAATATGAGGGAATGGGTTAAGCTGCCATCAAAAAGAGGTCTAATTATGGGTCTGTAAGGCTGTGGTAGCTTAATACTGGTCAACAGTATTACAGACAAGCTCCTGTAGGAGCTCTCTGCATTACTATTGCCCAGCATTAAGCAAACATCTGCTTTTAAGGATTCCTATGTTCAATAAATGAATAGCTGCTTAAGACAGGTTGAACATTGTCCTAGAATCTATAGTGTATTAAACCGCTAGCTTTCTTGGGCAGAATTGGTTGATTCCTTTACAGACTTTTTGTACCCCGATGAGAGTTCCATTAGAATTTATCTCTTTGACACTCTGATATATTTTTTAACCGTTTCCCTGTTCAATATTCATATAAGAAATAATGACATCTTGAATGTTTATTAGCTGAATTTTTATAATATAAATTTTTTGAAGGAATTTATTTGCTTTGACAAAAATGTAGAATCAGACCTATATCATGTCAATAGCAAATGGAGCAGACCCTCATCAGACGGCTCCTGTAGGAGCTATCTGATCTGGGTCTACTCTGTTTGCAAATGCGTGAAAAGGCATTTATATGAAGGAAAGGGTTAACCCTTTATTTGATGAATATTCATGGAAGACTCAACCCCTTATGAATATTTAATCTTTACCTAATGACCATATACAGAGCAGAGTCTGATCTCCTACAGGAGTTGTCTGATCTGGGTCTACACTGTTTGTAAAGGAACAAAAAGGTGTCTTAACCCTTTCTTCCATAAATATGCCTTTCTACACCTTTGCAAACAGAGTAGACCCAGATCAGATGGCTCCTACAGGAGCCATCTGATCAGGGTCTGCTCTGTTTGCTTATCGAATGATATAGATCTGATTCCATAGTTTCTACTTTGGCAAAAGGTTCATGTGCTAGTATGCCATTTTAAAAAATTAATCTAATTGATATTCATAATGTCATTATTTCTTACATAAATATTCATGGAGTAATGGGTTAATGGAGTAAAGGATTAAGAAACAATTAAACCATTAAACCCTTTAGATCACAGCCAGGGACGATGCTGATGGTCCTCATATGGCTATTGTGGAAATTTCAATGTAATTGTGCAGGACTGTTATCTTCTGGCAACAGCCTTGTATCGACTCAGACCAGTGGCCACATCAGAAATGTGCCATTTGATAAGGGTCTACACTGTTTGCTAAGATTGATAAAGTAAAGTAAATACTGTAGGAGCTATCTGATCAGGATGCACCCTGTATGCCTATGAAATGATATAGAGCTGATGCCAAGGTCAGAAATGTCGAGTTCATAATGCCATTACTATATGGTACCAAATGTCAAATTGGTGCCAGATTGTCCTGGTTATTGCCCTTCAAACTGATAAAAACCTTATCTCAGTTAAGAGTTTTTATCTAACAAAATGGTGTCAGAGATCTAAATATTAAATTTTCTATAAAATGATTACCCTTGAACAAATGTCAAGATAGTGCCAAAATTGGTTTTTTGGTTGTTGTCTGAGCAAAATTTCTTTTGAAAAATAAAACATTTTTTCTTCAATCAAAGCAAGTCATATATATCGTTGGAAAGGTCTCATTGAGGCGAATTCAAATCTCATATCAAATGTCCAATAGACACCATATGGTCTTAAATATTGCCCTTCAAACTTATAAAAAACCACATCCTATCTGAATTTACCCTTTTCGGTATTCATGTAAGAAAGAATGAAAACACAAATATTTATTAGTTTAAGTTTTATAATGTTAACTTTTGAAGGGATGTAGAATCAGTTCAAGATCATGTCAAAAGCAAACAGAGCAGACCCTGATCAGACAGCTCCTATAGGAGCTGTCTGATCAGGGTCTACTCTGTTTGCAAATGTGTGAAAAGGCATATATATAAAGAAAAGCATTCAGAGGTTCTGTCTAATAAAATCATGAAAAAAAAAAAAAGGTCATATATCTTTTGAAATAACTCAGCAAGGCGAGTTCAAATCTGGTATCAAATATGAAATTAGGACCAACTTAGTTTTCTCCCCTTAAACTTTTGAAAACCATACCTCATTTAAATATCTGAACATACGTACAAGATCGTGCACATAGTAACCCCACTATGTGGTCGCACTCTGGGCTCTCTGTTGACTTTGTGTGTGTTGTATCTCCTGACTCCTGCTCCATTACCTTTGGAAAATTGTTATTTCAATTGTCTGGCTCTATCATACAAAACCATAGCAACAGATAAAGGTGCATGTCTCCACCAAACCCTATGTTGTGACGACTCTTTGGAATTGTCTCTTTGAGATGATTTTAAAGAGTGGTCTCAACATAGGGTTCGGTGGAGAAATAAAGAAGTTATTCTCGAAAATGTTTGGACCTCTGCAAAATTATGACATAAAATATCCAACTTGCCTATTTTGCACTGCTAACCCTTCATCAACATTTCTTGCTAAAGCGTTTTTTTCTTCAACCACAGCAATATGTATTGTGTAAAAGGTGTCCTCGGTGTGATTTCAAATCAAGTATATAATAAATGTATATAAAGCAAACACGACAGACCCAGATCAGAATGTTCCTACAGGAATGTCTGATATGTGTCTACTCGTTTTGCAAAGTCATCAAGAGGTGTTACCGTCAGGTATTTTCTTCATATAAATGCTTTTTCATGCATTTGCAAACAAAGTAGACCAAGATCAGATAGCTCCTACAGGAGCTGTCTGATCAAGTTCTGCTCTGCTTACCAATTCGATATATCTGTTTTTTACTTTCTTAACCCTTCGCTTGCTGAATTTTAAAATACATTTCTCCTTCTTTACCCATGCCTTGTTGTATAATTACATATATCTTCACTGTGTACAAGTATTTCGCTGTGCAATCACTGCTGTTGAGTGCACTGGTTGCACAATCAACTTGTAAATAGTGCAGACCCTGATGAGACTGCTCATCATTTGGAGCTGTCTCATCTGGGTCTTCACTATTTACAGGTAGTTATATATTGATGCGGATAGCAAGCGAAGGGTTAAATGGCTACAGCCTTCATATTCCATTATAAAGATCTTGTCTATGAGTATTTAGTAGGTATTGAAATTTAGGATAAACATAGAACAGGGAAAGGGTAACCTGTTCCAACCTGTATGTCTTAGTGCCGTCATCCAAGTGTGTGTCTTAGTGCCGTCATCCAAGTGTGTGTCTTAGTGCTGTCATCCAAGTGTGTGTCTTAGTGCCGTCATCCAAGTGTGTGTCTTAGTGCCGTCATCCAAGTGTGTGTCTTAGTGCTGTCATCCAAGTGTGTGTCTTAGTGCCCTCATCCAAGTGTGTGTCTTAGTGCCCTCATCCAAGTGTGTGTCTTAGTGCCCTCATCCAAGTGTGTGTCTTAGTGCCGTCATCCAAGTGTGTGTCTTAGTGCCATCATCCAAGTGTGTGTCTTAGTGCCATCATCCAAGTGTGTGTCTTAGTGCCCTCATCCAAGTGTGTGTCTTAGTGCCCTCATCCAAGTGTGTGTCTTAGTGCTGTCATCCAAGTGTGTGTCTTAGTGGCGTCATCCAAGTGTGTGTCTTAGTGCCCTCATTCAAGTGTGTGTCTTAGTGCCCTCATCCAAGTGTGTGTCTTAGTGCCCTCATCCAAGTACATATTCCAAATGATTCTCATTATCATTTTGCTTTTATTAAGGTACCTGTCGCTCTCTATATCTGTGAACAAAGTCCCTTCCACTCTGTAACTTTGTTATGCACAAAAAGGTTTTGAAAAAAACAAAATGGACAGAAAATTTCTGCAATAACAGATACAAGAACTTTAACCATGATACCATAATGTAATTCATCTTATAACAGAATAGTGTTTTTGCTACATATTTTGCAGTCACTATTTTATTCACGGATGCTTTATGGAGACTGAGGGTCAGCTGTTAGCCAATGCCCACAAGCTTCAGGATATCCCTTTAACCATTGTACAAGGACGGTATGATATGGCTTGTCCCATGGTCACTGCATGGAGGTTACATAAGGTAACAGTTAAGTCTTTATTCCATGAATATTCATCATGAATGTTAATTAGATATATTTTTAGCTCGTCTGTTTCGAAGAAAAGTCGAGCCATTGTGATCACCGGGTCCTAGGCGTTGTCGTCTTAATTGTCGTCGGCAGCGGCGTGCAAAAACTTTAATGTAGCTCATTACTCGAAAAGTATAAAAGGTATCAACATGACACTTCATAGGTTAGTAGATCTCATTGAGGGGAAGGCCCCTACATAAGAACCATAACTCTTTATTTCAAAATTTTGGAGTTATGGGCCTTTTTCAAAAATGTTTAACTTAGCTGGACAAACACCAAATCAGATGAGCGTTGGCACCACACGTGGCTCTTCTTAACATAGTATATTAACCCTTTCCCTTAACCCTTTCCCTGTTCTATATTTATGCCATTTTAAGTACCTACTGAATATTCATTAACAAAATAGTTATAAAGAAATATAGAAGGAGGAACATTATAGACATTTTAGAAAGTAAAGAATTAGATGTATCAAATTCTATTATTTTATTATTAAATCCTCTAGGAGCCGTCTGATCTGGGTCTACTCTGTTTGCAAATGCGTGAAAACACCTTTATATGAGGGAAAGGGTTAAATAAACACCTTTTCACACATTTTCAAACAGAGTAGACCCAGATCAGACGGCTCCTATAGGGGCCGTCTGATCAGGGTCAGCTCTGTTTGCTTATGGAATTTGATAGATCTGTTTCTTTAGTTTCTATAATTGCTTCAATGTTCCACCTTCCATATTTCATTATAACTATTTTGTCCATGAATATTCAGTTGGTACTGATATTTGGAATAAACATAGAACAGGGAAAGGGTTAACACATGAATATTTTGCAATAGCAAAAATGTATTATCTATATTATTTCATTTTAAAGCAAACAGAACAGACCCTGATCAGACAGTTCATAGGAGCTGTCTGATTTTGGTCTACTCTGTATAAAGGTCTATATATGGAGTACATGATTAACTCTAGTGTATAGCCTAAGTGCCGATGTTTCATGAGGTTTTAACCCTTCATCATACGTCACACTCATATCTTGGCATTTTCTGGATCAGATTTCATTGAAACTTGACGGGAGTTTTTATATGGATAAGGGGAGGATGTATATTAAATGCCATGGCAACACACTTACTGAAAGCAGAGTTATGACCCTTTGTTACTTTCATGTAGCCCTTTAACTGTTTATGCCATGAATATTCATATAAAGAAATAATGACATCATTACTAATAATTAAATAACCAGAGCTACAGATAAAGGTGCATACCCAAATACTAAAATCGCCATTTCTCCACCAAACCCTACACTGTGACTACTCTTTTCAGTTCTAAAGAGTGGTTGCAGTATAGGGCTTGGTGGCAAAATAAAGGGACTATTTTGGTAATGTTTAAAATTACGCATCTTATCTGGACCTCTGTATAAGACACAGGAATATTTGATCATATTTGAAACTGTAGACTCATAACCGTGTTATTTCTTCAGCAAAGGCAGATGCTGATGCATCCAAGCATTCCTGTGTTCATTATTAAGCATGATGTCATTATTTCTTACATGAATATTTATGGAGTAAAGGGTTAAATAGAGGTAATGTATATTTCATCTTTAACCCGTTCACCTCCGCAGCCGCATAAATGCACCACGACAAATAGTGCAGTCGTAGATCAGGAGGCGTCTGATCAGGGACTCCACTATTTGTCTCAATCTCTATTTCTATATATGTGCTTTATTCCATTGAAATTTACATTTATTTATCTCATTTCCTTATTTTACTGAATGATTTAACAAACTTGGATTGCAAACGACAATTAAAAATTTGGCACCGAAAGGGTTAAGAAAATAGAATAGTTCCTGTCATTCTATAGTGACTAATCAGTTCACCTTTTGGCAGGGTATATAAACTTTTCTAAAAGTTGCTTGTTATTTCTCGTTTCTTTTTGCAGGCACTGCCACATGCAGACTTCCATGTGATACCAGATGCTGGACATAGCGGCAGTGAGCCAGGCTCAAAATGTAAGCTTATTCAAGCGTGTGAGAAATACAAGCATTTGTAATGGCTATAAAGACTGCTGCAAGAAGTTGTTTTATTTGCGGACATGTTTTATACAGTAAAACTGTGATAGTTTGAACACTAAACCAAGTACATGTATATTATCGATCTTTAAGATAGGCAACTGCTTTCTTCACGACTTTCACCCTGAATTAACCCTTTCCCTGTTCTACATTTATTCAATATTTCAATACCTATTGAATATTCAAGGAAAAAATAATTACAACCAAATATGGAATGTAGAACACTATAGCCGTTTTAGAAAATAAAGAAACAGGTCTGTCAAATTCCATTATAATAGCAAATAGAGCAGACCCTGATCAGACGGCTCCAATAGGAACCGTCTGATCTGGGTCTACTCTATTTGCAAATGCGTGAAAACACATTTATATGAAGGAACGTGTTAAGCAGTCACCTTCCTGAAAAGGTATCAATTCTTCATTACTTAAATTTCGAAGTATCGAGTTTTACTGCATATAAAAAATTAAAATACATATTTTAGAGATATATTGTATATAGCAAATAAAGGTTTTTATCCAGGAATATATATGTTAACCTCAATATTTTAGTAAAATCATAGAAATGAAATTTGTGGTCATCTTGTCTTATTATACATTGTTGGCTTGCAAATGTACTTTTATGTATACCAGGTATACATGTATTAATTTTCGTAGACTTCTTTGGAGTTTTCGTTTTAGCAGAACTGTACTGTATCTAAACATGAGTTCACAAATTGACCATGTAATCACCTGTCACAGCAATCAAACGTCAATGGTTTGAAAAATATTAAGAAATGAACATAGTTTTCTAGTGAGCTGAGTTTCAGATTTCATATGAAAATGTGTTGACGATACTTAGCTTAAACAGCATTGCTTTTGATTCATAAACGTTCTCTAAGCTTTTAGAAAAAACGTCTGGTCAGAAATTGCATTTGACTTGTGTTTGGGGGGGGGGGGGGGGGGGTCATGTCAGCCAATTCAAAACGGCAAAGTGTATATCAACTGTTGATGATGTGAATACAAACTATTTATTAACCCTTCGCTTGCTATTCACGTTAATATACCTACCTGTAAATAGTGAAGACCCAGATGAGACAGCTCCTACAGAGCTGTCTCATCAGGGTCTGCACTATTTACAAGTTGATTGTGCAACCAGTGCACTCCACAGCAGTGATTGCACAACGAAACACTTTTACACAGTGAAGATATATGTAATTATACAACAGGGCATGGGTAAAAAAGGAGAAATGTATTTTGAAATTCAGAAAGCGAAGGATTAAAGTCTCATCAGAATCCAAACTGTTTGACACACCACTAGCGTTCTAGAGAAGAAATTGAAGAGAAAATAAAGCAGATGACATTGTTTGCAGACGAAATTTATTTGGCGCTGAAATTTGATGGAATATACATGTCTGTCTGTTCTTTTGGTATCTGGGCATTGGTTCCATAGAAATGGTCTACATTGATTCATTAACAGAGATTCACATTTGGCTGGTTATTAAGCAATCTAGTATATATTATGAATCAACTCTTTTTCACTGCCAAATATTATTGTCTGCAAACTCTGTTGTCTGCTACAAGATTCGTTTGTTTAACTCATTACCTCATAGGCTATTTTTAGATACAGCCTCTTTGAATTAATCTACCGAAAAGGAGCATTAATTAGAGAAAAGGAAAATGTTAGTATTTTGTACCTTGAAACCATTGTGATAAATAGAAAATTTGCTCCTATAGGAGCAAATGCTCTATTTATCACAATGGTTTCACAAAGTGACTTTTACAGAGTCGTCAAAAGTCATCAATATGAGGGAATGGGTTAATGTTCTCCCCTTTCCTTTCAAAAACATTGCCACAGTAACAAATATTACCACAGTAACAAACATTTTGGATCCAGATGAGACACGGAATTTCTCAGTGTACACGGTGTCTCATCTGGATCCAAACTGTTTGCATAGATAATCAAAGTTGCAACATTGACCGTGGAAGAGTTGACCCTTTACTCCATGAATACTGATGAATATTAATTAGATTGCTATAATTGCACATGGGCACAGGGGATTTTGCCCAAAGCAGAAACTGAAGAATCATACCTATGTTATATCATAAGCAAACAGAGCAGACCATGATTAGATAGCTCCTACAGGACCCGTCTGATCTAGTTCTACTCTGCAAAGACTCTGAAAAGCATATTTATGTAATAAATGGTTAAAGGGGAGTGTCTCCAAATGTGACCTTTAGTAGCTAATATGTCGACAAATAGTGCATGCACTGATCAGAGATACAGGGGTCATCTTGTCTTGGTATATATTGTTTACATATGTCTATAAGGGTCTCTAGTTTTTAACCCTTTCCATGTTTCAATACCTACTGAATGTTCATAGACAAAATAAATATAATGAAATATGGAAGGTGGATCGTTGTAGCCGTTTTAGAAAGTTATCTGGGTATACTATGTTTGCAAATGCGGGAAAAGGTGTTTATATGACGGAAAGAGTTAATATTGTTAACGCTTTCCTCCATAGATACGCCTTTCTACGCCTCTGTAAAAATCACTTGTTGAAACCATTGTGATAAATAGAGCATTTGCTCCTGTATGTTGAAACCATTGTGATAAATAGAGCATTTGCTCCCATAGGAGCAAATGCTCTATTTATCACAATGGTTTCAAATTACAAAATTCTAAACATTTCCTTTTCTCTAGTTAATGCTCCTTTTCGGTTGATTTATTCAAAGAGGTTGGATCTAAAATAGCCTATGAGGTAATGGGTTAAATTTCTTATACCCTAATATATCTCTCTAAAGGGCCCATGCGATCTATTAACATAGGAGGCTGTTAAAGCAAGTGGTTGCTTAATGCAGGGCAAAAGGGATATCGCTGTTGTTCTGTATTAACCCCTTCCTACATAAATACACCTTTCTATCCCTCTGTAAAAGTAACCTTTTGAAAACCATTGTGATAAATAGAGCATTTGCTCCATAGGAGCAAATGCTCTATTTATCACAGTGGTTTCAATACTACACAATTTTCCCTTTTCTCAAGTAAATGCTCCTTTTCGGCAGATTTATTCAAAGAGGTTGGGTCTAAACATAGCCTATGAGGGTGTGGGTTAAGCTACCACATGTTTATACAAATCTAGAAATATACTTTTTTGATTGGTAATGTTAGCGAGACGTGAACTGATAAATTCTATTATAATGGGAACTTACTCATGTTGCTCTCGTGCTGTTATGTTAGCACGAGTGGTCACCCTTGTATTAGTGTTTTTCAAGATTACACACAGTGTCAGCTGCAGATGACGGAAGAAATAATTCATGTAGAATATGCCTTAAGCCACCATCAGAAAGAGGTCTAATTATGGATCAGTAAAGCAGGTAATAGTTTAATGCAGGTCATAGTTTAATGCAGGTCATAGTTTAATGCAGGTCATAGTTTAATGCAGGTCATAGTTTAATGCAGGTCAAAGGTCATGCAGAATTGCATTGTCCAGAATTAACTCTTTTCACCGCCGAAGTCGCATAAATGCACCACGACAAATAGTGCAGTCCAAGATCAGACGCCGCCTTTTCGTCTGACCAGGGACTTCACTATTTGTCTCAATCTCTATTTCTATATACATTGTATGTGCTTTATTCCTTTGAAATTTGCTTTTATTTATCTCATTTCCTTATTTTATTGAATGATTTAACAAACTTGGATTGCAGACGACAATTAGAAAGTTGGCACCGAAAGGGTTAAGCAACCAAATGCTTTGAAAGACTTCTATGGCTGCTTAAGACAGGTTCTAATGTCATAAGAAACACAAATAGGAAAGAAAGAGAAGCAAACAAGGCACCCCCTTCCACACACACCACTGTCCACCACACACAAATGTGGTGGTGTATAAGGGCGAAGAGTCGCTGCTTTTGAGTCTAATAAAACGCATTGAACTCTCTTTTCACTGGTGTAAATGTGATAATTCTGAGATAGAAAAAATCTCACTGGTGTTGCTATTTATGCTATCAATAATGTTATTTTAAAAAATTAAAAAGAGTATGCTGCTGACAGGATCCCTTTGGTTTAGATTCAGATTCAGATTTATTTCCACTGAATTGAACAAACAGATTTACGAACTGAATACATAGCCTCCATTGCAGTTACATGATGTATGAGCTTGGAGCTTATAATTCCACTTAACCCATTACCTCATAGGCTATTTTAGATCTAACTACTAAAATATTTCGAAAAGGAACATTAACTAGAGAAATGGAAAATGTTAGAATTTTGTAGTTTGAAACCATTGTGATAAATAGAGCATTTGCTCCTACAGGAGCAAATGCTCTATTTATCACAATGGTTTCAACATGTGACTTTTGCATAGGCGTCAAAAGGCGTCAATATGAGGGAATGGGTTAACAGTTTCTAAAAAAGCAAGGTACCTTTTTTTGGTGTGACAAAGTTTTACAAATAAGTGCATGTAATACTATTATGACAAGTACAATCTACTCGTAAATTCCCTTTCTAAAAACTACACTGGTTACCTCGTATCTATGAATGTATTGTATTTTCAGCCCACTTTGTCATTCTAATAACTAGCAGTTTGGAGTATATCTTTTTAAATTATTTATTTAATTAACAATCTTAATACGAATGACTCAACATAGCAAATGCCATGTTTTTGATGTTAGTGAAATTATGCGTTTAGAAGAGACGATTCTAAATAGATGTCACAGTATAGGATTTGGTGGAGAAATAAAGGAGCTATTAGCATTATTATTATTATTATTATTATTATTATACCACATTTATATAGCGCTCTTTTCACACAGGATACATGTATGTGCGTTCAAAAGCGCTATTGATGAACCTCTGGGGTGTATTAAATTAGAACTACATTTTGAATGATAGTTCATCTGTGACAAAGAGTTTCAAAATTTGTCTGTTTTTTTTTTTTTTTTTTTTTTTTTTTTTTGCTTGAATGGAATCGATTTCAACGCCTCATTTCACATTCAACGTTTTACGAAACAACACATCTACTAGGATAAATCACGTGATATTAGGAAAGAGTCGCTGATTCGTTCTAGTGCAGGTTTCTGTATGTGTTTTAGTGTCGCGGTGACTTAAATGATGTCGATAGAACAGTTCTGTGAAGGCCGTGTTCGAGCGCGCATTTCGTTTGTGCTTCTCGTGTTGCTGTGCACGTCCGTGTGTCATTCCAAATGTTCTGCCGGTGTTCTATTTATGTATGCAAATGTACCGTATTCTTCCTGATAAACGCCCACTACTGGGAACGTCCCTCACTACCGGGGTAGTGTCAACAAACCAATTTAAACCGTATATAAGAACCTTTAGATAAGGAATACGGAACTTGTTTTCAAAATATATGTGGTAGGGATATTCTGCATTGCTTTCAGTCTACATTAAGGACCCGCATAGACTATTTTTTAGATACAACATCTTTTAATAAATCTACCGAAAAGGAGCATTAACTAGAGATAAGGATTTTTTTTTAGAATTTTCTAGTTTAAAACCAGTGTGATAAATAGAGCATTTGCTCCTATAGGAGCAAATGCTCTATTTATCACAATGGTTTCACAAAGCGACTTTTACAGGGTCGTCAAAGTCGTCAATATGAGGGAATGGGTTAAGGACCCGGAAGCGTTTGTTTGAGATAATGCGCTATGCTCAATAGAATCTCACTAATAAAACCACACACTCTACTGACATGTGTTTGTTTTTACTCCATGAATAGCCATGCATGGCACATGGGTCTGTAAATGTAGGCGTTTGCTTAAGGCAGGCAAATGTAGTGCAGAAAGTTCCTATGGGCCATTAGTCCTATAGTTCTTGACAAGTTATTCCTGCGTGAGGTAGATAATGTCACCAATGCCAAGCCGTTTCATAAAAGAAGATTCATCAGGTTCATTTAACCCTTCGCTTGCTATTCACGTCAATATACCTACCTGTAAATAGTGGAGACCCAGATGAGACAGCTCCTGCAGGAGCTGTCTCATCAGGGTCTGATCTATTTACAAGTTGATTGTGCAACCCGTGCACCCCACAGCAGTGATTGCACAACGAAATACTTGATATGAGATATATGTAATTACATGTATACAACAGGGCATGGGTAAAGAAGGAGAAATGTATTTTAAAATTCAGCAAGAGAAGGGTTAAAATCTGGAATTACCAAGTTCTAATGGTCTATTTCAGAAAGCCTAATTGCAATGATGCATTAGTTAATGTGTATATAATCGTCTGACATCTCGTGAGAGATTCTAAACGTAGAAAATCGTGAGACTTGCTTGACACAAGTCTTTGATACTTTTCAATCCTGATGAACGATTTCCAGACATTGATTAATATGATACCAAGATTAAAGATCCTTAGTGTGTTCCTAATGCAGATTTGAGATTTATCTCCTGATCGAAAGTATAATATATACTTTTAGATAAACTAGTTTGAGCGAGATTGCTTTCCATCCTACTATTCATTTAAGAACATTTGATACACGCTATAAGACAGTCAACTGATAGACTTATAAAACAGCGTGAAACCGGTTAAACGAGGTGTCTGGTCAGTTATGTACTGGCTGTCTGGTCAGTAATGTACTGTCTGTCTGATCAGTTATGTACTGTCTGTCTGGTCAGTAATTTACTGCCTGTCTGGTCAGTTATGTACTGTCTGTCTGGTCAGTTATGTACTGTTTGTCTGGTCAGTTATGTACTGTCTCTAGTCATGTACTGTCTGTCTGGTCAGTAATGTATTGTCTGTCTGGTCAGTAATGTATTGTCTGTCTTGTCAGTAATGTACAGTCTGTCTGGTCAGTTATGTACTGTCTGTCTGGTCAGTTATGGATTGTCTGTATGGTCAGCTATGCAGTCTTTAGTTATGTACTGTCTGTCTGTTCAGTAATGTATTGTCTATCTGATCAGTTATGTACTGTATGTCTGGTCAGTGATGTACTGATCAGTTATGTACTGTCTGTTTGATTAGTTATGTACTGTCTGTCTGATCAGTTATGTACTGTCTGTTTGGTTAGTTATGTACTGTCTGTCTGGTCAGTTATGTACTGTCTGTCTGGTCAGTTATGTGCTGATCAGTTATGTACTGTCTGGTCAGTTATGTACTGTCAGTTATATACTGTCTGTCTGGTCAGTAATGTACTGTCTGTCTGGTCAGTTATGTACTGTCTGTCTGGTCAGTTATGTACTGTCTGGTCAGTTATGTACTGTCTGTCTGGTCAGTTATGTGCTGGTCAGTTATGTACTGTCTGGTCAGTTATGTACTGTCAGTTATATACTGTCTGTCTGGTCAGTAATGTACTGTCTGTCTGGTCAGTAATGTACTGTATGTCTGGTCGGTTATGTACTTGTCAGTAATGTACTGTATGTCTGGTCAGTAATGTACTGTATGTCTGGTCAGTTATGTATTGTATGTCTGGTCAGTAATGTACTGTATGTCTGGTCAGTTATGTACTGTATGTCTGGTCAGTAATGTACTGTATGTCTGGTCGGTTATGTACTGTATGTCTGGTCACTTATGTACTGTATGTCTGGTCAGTTATGTACTGTATGTCTGGTCGATTATGTACTGTATGTCTGGTCAGTAATGTACTGTATGTCTGGTCAGTTATGTACTGTATGTCTGGTCAGTAATGTACTGTTTGTCTGGTCAGTTATGTACTGTATGTCTGGTCAGTCATGTACTGTATGTCTGGTCGGTTATGTACTGTATGTCTGGTCGGTTATGTACTGTCTGTCTGGTCAGTAATGTACTGTTGTCTGGTCAGTTATGTACTGTCTGTCTGATCAGTTATGTACTGTATGTCTGGTCAGTTATGTACTGTCTGTCTGGTCAGTTATGTACTGTCTGTCTGGGATCGGTTATGTATTGTATGTCTGGTCAGTCATGTACTGTCTGTCTGGTCAGTAATGTACTGTATGTCTGGTCAGTAATGTACTGTATGTCTGGTCAGTAATGTACTATATGTCTGGTCAGTTATGTACTGTATGTCTGGTCAGTCATGTACTGTCTGTCTGGTCAGTTATGTACTGTATGTCTGGTCAGTCATGTATTGTCTGTTTGATCAGTTATGTACTGTATGTCTGGTCAGTTATGTACTGTATGTCTGGTCAGTCATGTATTGTCTGTCTGATCAGTTATGTACTGTCTGATCAGTTATGTACTGTCAGTAATATACTGTCTGTCTGGTCAGTAATGTACTGTATGTCTGGTCGGTTATGTATTGTCTGTCTGATCAGTTATGTACTGTATGTCTGGTCAGTTATGTATTGTCTGTCTGGTCAGTTATGTACTGTCTGTCTGGTCAGTTATGTACTGTATGTCTGGTCGGTTATGTATTGTCTGTCTGATCAGTTATGTACTGTATGTCTGGTCAGTCATGTATTGTCTGTCTGGTCAGTTATGTACTGTCTGTCTGGTCAGTCATGTATTGTCTGTCTGATCAGTTATGTACTGTCTGTCTGGTCAGTTATGTACTGTATGTCTGGTCAGTCATGTATTGTCTGTCTGATCAGTTATGTACTGTATGTCTGGTCAGTCATGTATTGTCTGTCTGATCAGTTATGTACTGTCTGTCTGGTCAGTTATGTACTGTATGTCTGGTCAGTCATGTATTGTCTGTCTGATCAGTTATGTACTGTATGTCTGGTCAGTCATGTATTGTCTGTCTGGTCAGTTATGTACTGTATGTCTGGTCGGTTATGTATTGTCTGTCTGATCAGTTATGTACTGTATGTCTGGTCAGTCATGTATTGTCTGTCTGATCAGTTATGTACTGTATGTCTGGTCAGTCATGTACTGTATGTCTGGTCGGTTATGTACTGTATGTCTGGTCGGTTATGTACTGTCTGTCTGGTCAGTAATGTACTGTCTGTCTGGTCAGTTATGTACTGTCCGTCTGATCAGTTATGTACTGTATGTCTGGTCAGTTATGTACTGTCCGTCTGGTCAGTTATGTACTGTCTGTCTGGGATCGGTTATGTATTGTATGTCTGGTCAGTCATGTACTGTCTGTCTGGTCAGTAATGTACTGTATGTCTGGTCAGTAATGTACTGTATGTCTGGTCAGTAATGTACTGTATGTCTGGTCAGTTATGTACTGTATGTCTGGTCAGTCATGTACTGTCTGTCTGGTCAGTTATGTACTGTATGTCTGGTCAGTCATGTATTGTCTGTCTGATCAGTTATGTACTGTATGTCTGGTCAGTCATGTATTGTCTGTCTGATCAGTTATGTACTGTATGTCTGGTCAGTCATGTATTGTCTGTCTGATCAGTTATGTACTGTCTGTTTGGTCAGTTATGTACTGTATGTCTGGTCAGTCATGTATTGTCTGTCTGATCAGTTATGTACTGTATGTCTGGTCAGTCATGTATTGTCTGTCTGGTCAGTTATGTACTGTATGTCTGGTCGGTTATGTATTGTCTGTCTGATCAGTTATGTACTGTATGTCTGGTCAGTCATGTATTGTCTGTCTGATCAGTTATGTACTGTATGTCTGGTCAGTCATGTACTGTATGTCTGGTCGGTTATGTACTGTATGTCTGGTCGGTTATGTACTGTCTGTCTGGTCAGTAATGTACTGTCTGTCTGGTCAGTTATGTACTGTCCGTCTGATCAGTTATGTACTGTATGTCTGGTCAGTTATGTACTGTCTGTCTGGTCAGTTATGTACTGTCTGTCTGGGATCGGTTATGTATTGTATGTCTGGTCAGTCATGTACTGTCTGTCTGGTCAGTAATGTACTGTATGTCTGGTCAGTAATGTACTGTATGTCTGGTCGGTTATGTATTGTCTGTCTGATCAGTTATGTACTGTATGTCTGGTCAGTCATGTATTGTCTGTCTGATCAGTTATGTACTGTCTGTCTGGTCAGTCATGTATTGTCTGTCTGATCAGTTATGTACTGTCTGTCTGGTCAGTTATGTACTGTATGTCTGGTCAGTCATGTATTGTTTGTCTGATCAGTTATGTACTGTATGTCTGGTCAGTCATGTATTGTCTGTCTGATCAGTTATGTACTGTCTGTCTGGTCAGTTATGTACTGTATGTCTGGTCAGTCATGTATTGTCTGTCTGATCAGTTATGTACTGTATATCTGGTCAGTCATGTATTGTCTGTCTGGTCAGTTATGTACTGTATGTCTGGTCGGTTATGTATTGTCTGTCTGATCAGTTATGTACTGTATGTCTGGTCAGTCATGTATTGTCTGTCTGATCAGTTATGTACTGTATGTCTGGTCAGTCATGTACTGTCTGTCTGGTCAGTCATGTACTGTCTGTCTGGTCAGTTATGTACTGTATGTCTGGTCAGTCATGTATTGTCTGTCTGATCAGTTATGTACTATCTGTCTGTTCAGTTATGCACTGTCTGTCAGCAAACCAAGTCATTGCCTGTGTAGAATCTAATAAGATGCAAACACTTGTTCAGATGCAATGTTTATATAATACACAGATGTTAGGTTATATCTACATACACAGCAATCTTACAGATATTCGTTAGCAAAACAGGCACGGCACACTGTATCAAACGCAAACGAAAAACAAACATTACAGAATTGCATCCGCTTTCATATACAAGTGACAAGATCGTATTCAAGTTCGAGTTATCCGAGTTCGAGGTATCGAAGTCCAACTTTAGATGCCTCCAATCAGGATATATGTACATACTGTTGATCTATAAATTTGGAATTTTGGAAATGTCAGGGTAACATATCATGACGGAACAGACAGAGAGTGCATCGAATAAATTCTGTTATGAGAGGCAACACATCTTGTCTTTTGTTTTCGACTAGTGTGGTTTAGGCTTAGTTTTACGGCATAGCTAACATGTCAGCGAGGAACAGGCACAGGACAGTTCTATGAAAGTTGTATATGTAGGTTCGCATATCGTTTGTGTTTCTCGTGTTGTTGTGTACTGTCGTGTGTCATTTTTACTTCTCGTGTTGCTGTGTACTGTCGTGTGTCATTTTTACTTCTCGCGTTGCTGCGTACTGTCGTGTGTCATTTGTGCGCCTCGTGTTGCTGCGTACTGTCGTGTGTCATTTGTGCGCCTCGTGTTGCTGTGTACTGTCGTGTGTCATTTGTGCGCCTCGTGTTGCTGTGTACTGTCGTGTGTCATTTGTGCGCATCGTGTTGCTGCGTACTGTCGTGTGTCATTTGTGCGCCTCGTGTTGCGGTGTACTGTCGTGTGTCATTTGTATTGCTGCGTACTGTCGTGTGTCATTTGTGCGCCTCGTGTTGCTGCGTACTGTCGTGTGTCATTTGTGTTGCTGTGTACTGTCGTGTGTCATTGTTACTTCTCTTGTTGCCGTGTACTGTCGTGTCATATGAGCTCCTCGTGTTATTGTGTACTGTCGTGTGCCATTTGTGCATCTCGTGTTACTGTGAACTGTCGTGTGTCATTTGTGTTTCTCGTGTTGCTGTGTAATGTGTGTCATTTGTGATTCTCGTGTTGCTGTGTACTGTCGTGTGTCATTTGTGATTCTCGTGTTGCTGTGTACCGTCGTGTGTCATTTGTGCTTCTCGTGTTGCTGTGCACTGTCATGTGTCATTTGTGTTTCTCGTGTTGCTGTGCACTGTCATGTGTCATTTGTGTTTCTCGTGTTGCTGTGCACTGTCATGTGTCATTTGTGTTTCTCGTGTTGCTGTGCACTGTCATGTGTCATTTGTGTTTCTCGTGTTGCTGTGCACTGTCATGTGTCATTTGTGCTTCTCGCGGTGATGTATATTGTCGTGTGTCATTTGTGCTTCTCGTGTTGCTGTGCACTGTCATGTGTCATTTGTGTTTCTATTGTTGCTGTGCACTGTCGTGTGTCATTTGTGTTTCTCGTGTTGCTGTGCACTGTCGTGTGTCATTTGTGTTTCTCGTGTTGCTTTGTAATGTCGTGTGTCATTTCCAAATGTCCCGCATGACTTCTTTTCTATAATTATGTACCGATTCCGAGTTCAACTGCAAAAACTGATTATCTATGCAACTTTGGAAGGTGACACTCCGAGTAATTTGTAGTATCATTAGTATCCATACTGATGGATTTTGTCCGTTATGTTCTCTAGAAATAAGAAAATGGAAACAAAATAACATTACAGCAGACAGAAAATTGGCCAAACAGCCCTAATGTGTCAGCGGACGAGTAAACAGTTCGTCTTCGCCGATAGTTTCCGTATTAAACGTGTTTAAATCTTTTTTAAATATATTTTCAAGAACCACTTTGAGTTCAAGGCAAATACAAAACCGCTCAACCGCCTACACATACATTTGAATGTAGTAGTAATGATCACACACAGTTCACATTTACAAGTACACATGCACTCGTATTGCGTCACTTACACATTCTAGTAACCCTTTCCCTGTTCTATGTTTATTCCAAATTTTAATATCTACTGAATATTCATGGACAAAATAGTTGTAATGAAATATGGAAGGTGGAACACTGCGGCCGTTTTAGAAAGTAAAGAAATAAATCTGTGAAATACCATTATCAGACAGCACAGACCCTGATCACACAGGCTCCTTCGTCTGATTTGGGTCTACTCTGTTTGCCAACGCATGAAAAGGCGTTTATATGAAGGACAGTTTTAACCCTTATCTATCTAACAGTGACGTTACTCGCATTAACAAACAGATTGGATCCAGATAAGCAATCAAAGCAGCTTTATACTTTGTTAATAGTTTCTAAAAGGTTGTGGCATGACACTTGTTCAACATTTTCTCAAAAGCCTGATCGAACCGGAACAGGTTAAATGTGCTTCAAATCCAATTCTGAGCAGTCATTTTTACAGCCAGATAAGTGTTTATATTTTTGTCCAATATGTCTGTAAACCTTTTATGTTTAAATGTACATTACATTAGCAAGGAATTAACATGTACAATACATTAGCAAGGAATGAACATGTACAATACACATATACAATACAATAGCATGGAATTAACATGTACAATACATTAGCAAGGAATTAACATGTACAATACACCTGTACAATTCATTAGCAAGGAATTAACATGTACACTACACATGTACAATACATTAGCAAGGAATTAACATGTACAATACACATGTACAATTCATTAGCAAGGACATAACATATACAATACATTAGCAAGGAATTAACATGTACAATACACATGTACAATTCATTAGCAAGGACATAACATGTGCAATACATTAGCAAGGAATTAACATGTACAATGCACATGTACAATACACTAGCAAGGAATAATAAATACAAACTAATTTAATAACCAAGTAAACTTGTTTAACGATTTCAATTTCGATTTAATTCATCTTCATTATTCTCAATATCGTTACTGCTATTCAAAGGGGTTTGCAAGTTTATTTCAGTAAACTATGTTTTATCGGTTATACTGATTTTTACAGATACCAGGAAAGGTGTTCTGAAAAAATGTTCTGATATATTTCAACTTCTATATAAGAATCATTGTAATTTATATTACATTTGTTTCCGTAGGGAAAAGGTTAAGTCTGCGGAAATATATTGCCTTTAGTCGTTCCTGTTTATAGACATATTAGATAAAAGTCAAGGTTCCTTAACCTTTAGCCTGCCGAGCAAATTATTGTTTTATAAGTTTTCACCCACTGCAGTTTCAAAATACAAGCTATAACCGTCCACCAACAGGCAATAACTGTGTCAAACTACAAGTTACATGGATAATCGTCTGCCAACAGGCAAAAATGTGTCAAACTGCAAGCTATAAGTGTCTACCAACAGGCAATAACTGTGTCAAACTACAAGCTATAATCGTCTACACACAGGCAATAAATGTGTCAAACTACAAACTATTATCGTCTACCCACAGGCAATAGATATGTCAATCTACAAGCTATAACCGTCTACCCACCGACAATAGATATGTCAATCTACAAGCTATAGTCGTCTACCCACAGGCAATACATGTGTCAAGCAGTCTGGATGATGATGAGGTGGCGAGTTATTTGGTGTCTCATCTGGCAGGTTAACAGGTTATAGGGCTGAGAAAGGATAAAAACTTGAATTCTAAACATTGTTCAGAGCAATATATATAGAAGTCATGTGCTCAAGTAGTACTAAAATCCCCATTTCTCCACCAAACCCTATGTTGTGACTACCTTTTAGAACCGTCTCTTCGATGAGGTTTAGTGAAGAAATAAACGGGTTCTTCTTGAAAACGTTTTAATTCACGCATCTTTTTTGGAACCCTGTTGTCTAGAAAAAATATTAAGAACAGACAACTAGACATATGCAACACCGACATCAAACAACATTACTGCAGCCACACTTATTCTATGTTTACATGATTCTTTGTTTCAAAAACCACTTCCAGTAAGGTAATAGCCCCTACAATAAACTCATATTTAAATTTTCCATTAACATCATACAACTTGTGTTATGTTCAATCATTACTATGAAGATTGTCAACATAATTATATTGAAAAATACCTATAAAACCGTTTCATCGATACTTATATTTTTTAAGTATTTATCTTATTACGTAACCCTTTCCCTCATATTGACGACTCTATAAAAGTCACTTTGTGAAACCATTGTGATAAATAGAGCGTTTGCTCCTAATAGGAGTAAATGCTCTATTTATCACAATGGTTTCAAACTACAAAATTCTAAAATGTTCCCTTTCTCTAATTAATGCTCCTTTTCGGTAGAATAATCCAAAGAGGTTGCATCTTAAATAGCCTGTGAGATAATGGGTTAAACACAACCCGAATAGATACTAATACATTGGCGAATAATATCGGATGTCCGATATCAAACATGTGAATGTTTTGTCTTCTTCAGTCTTTATCCAGTTGGGTTTCTTGCGCAAACCTTCTTTAGAGCATGTAAGCAAATGATTTATGTAATTTTAAGGCATATTTAAAACGCGTTGCAAGTAAAGAATATCGCTTTACAGTGATAGTGTCTACTTGCAACGTGTTTTAAAATGCGTTAAAATTACATAAATCATTTGCTTATATGCTTAAAGAAATATATCGCAATAAAACCAGTTGAATAAACACTTAAGAAGACACAACTTTCATGTACATGTAATTGATATGTTCGGAACTGCATTAGTATTTTTTCGGCTAGCGTTTTAGTTTGAAATTCGTTAACTGTTAGACCAACGCCGATCCCAGGGGCATTTGTTGATATATACGTTCAAATTGACAATCTTCATAATAATGATTGAACAGAACAAATACCAAATTTTATGATATTACTGAAAATATACGTTCATTGTAGGTAGGAACTTCATTTTTAACACGTTTCCCTAATGAATATTCATGTAGGAAATAATGACGTCATAAATATTAATAAGATTATTTTTAAATAATGGCATATGGACACAGGAAATTTTGATTCAGGCAGAAGCTTTAGAATCAGATCTATATTACACCATAAGCAAACAGAGCAGGCCCTGATCAGACGGCTCCTATAGGAGCCGTCTGATCTGGGTCTACTCTGTTTGCAGATGCGTCAAAATGCGCTTACATAGGGAAATGGTTAAACATATTCCATACCATTCGCATTTGCGGTTGACCTTTACCCTGTTCAATTTTGGACCTCTTCCATTTCTACTACAATTTGATCAAACTTTTGAGAAAATAAGTTTCATGGCACAAGCGTTTGAAACACTTATAATCAAGTGTTAACAGTTTGGATTGTGACGAGATGCCAAGATACTCCACGTCTCACCTGGATTGAAGCTGTTTGAAAGTCTCGGTTAACAGGCCAAGAGTTAATAAAATCATGTATTTCATGCAACATTTATTGTGATTTTTTTCACCATTTTATTCCGCTAAACATGCTGAATGTCCGCTCTACTTTGATGATGCCATGGTGAATGCACTTTTATTTTTACGACATTAGTGTGTCTTTGGTGGGCGAATGAGTGCGACTAGTTTACGGTACTGTGGAACAAAATAGAGACCGACGACTTTGGAGTTGATGAAACACGATACATGTGAACTCCGATATCTCGAAATCGAATAACTCAATATTTTGGATAACTCGGAGTAAAAGTTCGGTCCTTCCAAAATGTAGAATACAGAATTGTTCTAAAATGTATCACTAAGAATATTATATAGAAACACATGTTACAGCTTTTAACACATTATCCCCTAGTGACGCATTTTTGCGCATCTATAGAATCACTTTATGAAAACTATTGTGATAAATAGAGTATTTGCTCCTATAGGAGCAAATGCTCTAATTATCACAATGGTTTCAAACTACAAACTTTAATTTCTTTCCTTTCCTCTATTTAATGCTCATTTTAGATACATTCAAAGAGGTTGGTTCTAAAAATTGCCTAGGAGAGAATGAGTTAATACAAGAACTGTCAGCATTACTTTTGACCTGCATTAAGCTGTGAACCTGAAACACTTGTTCAGATTAGACTCGAACATCTGTTATCTCGAGGTAAGTGGTATGGACCCTTGAAGTTCAACTGCCTATGATGATATCAGGAGAAGGATTGTGATAAACAATGCGTGCAAGGTGTCTAAAATATGTTCCTTTCCTTTTACGTCAATGGCAAATGACAATTTCTCCTAACGACCAAGGCATCATACCAAGTTTTGATTTTTCTATTTTATGTCTAAAACGAGTGGTGGCCAGACGATTCTATTTCACTTAACGTATTAAGACAATAAAGCTTTACATAATATGTCTCTAGGCAATCCTGTAATATGTCATCATATTAGATTGCTTTGTATGATTTGATAAAGACATAAAAAGCTGGCAAAATTGGCAACTATTAACCCTTACGATGCAGAACATGAGTCACTAATGTCCTTTGCAAACAGTCAATACCCAGATGAGAGAGCACCCAGAATAGCCCTCTCAGAGTAGCCCCCTCCAAGGCTCCCAGAGTAGCCCTCTCAGAGTAGCCCCCTCCAAGGCTCCCAGAGTAGCCCTCTCAGAGTAGCCCCCTCCAAGGCTCCCAGAGTAGCCCTCTCAGAGTAGCCCCCTCCAAGGCTCCCAGAGTAGCCCTCTCAGAGTAGCCCCCTCCAAGGCTCCCAGAGTAGCCCTCTCATCAGCGTCTGCATTGTTTGTCAAGTTCCTTTTAACCTTTAAAACTCTCTAAATATTCACCGTAAGCTTGAACTGTTTGCAGTTTGGTATAGTTCATTTGAGTTGTAAGGTTGAATCATTATCACATCCTGACTGAAATTTCGAACATTTTGAGTAACCCGGCGTCACATCAGGATCCAAACTGTTTGACACTCAGTAAGTTGTGTCTCAAAGAGTTGAACATACAGAAAATGTCGGCATTCAGAGTTTTCGCAGACATCCACATTTTTGGCAAAACAAGGGTGTTGAATTACTTGTCGGCCAGGAATAGGATATAATATCACAGACAGAATCGCAAGTGGCAGAATTGAAATTTTAACCCTTGTTCCACTTTTCGCGAACTGACTCGCATTCGAAAAAGAGCTTCCATCCAGGTAAAACGTCAAGTAATCCGGCACCTTAGTAGAATCAATGCTGTTTGACACCCGGGCAATAGTTTTGCAAAGGCTTGATCGAATTGGCTGTAGTCAATCTTAAATATTTAAGCAGACATAATTTTTGCACAGCGTGGTCAGGGTGAATGCGATGTCATTTCAAGTTATAATTAGCTGTGTTCGAATAACCATTAAACGGAGTAAATTCTGAAAGGGGTGATCCCCCGAGAGCAAAAATTGCAACACAAAAAGAGAAAATTGCAGACTCGGTTTTATTGAGTCTGTCCATGAACAGTAATTGAAAGTGCAACACTGCTCACCCCCCCCCCCCCCCCCCTAGCACCGGCTTAAGCGGTATTCAATTTTCAGAACAAGAAGTACTGAAATACATGATCTCGAAGGATCAGAAGGTATAACAACATTGAGAATGAAGTACGGGCGACGTTTTACGGCCGCCACAAAGCACTTAATACCTGCTGTTGTGAAGATTATAAATTCTGAAAGGGGTGATCCCCCGAGAGCAAAAAATGCAACACAAAAAGAGAAAATTGCAGACTCGGTTTTATTGAGTCTGTCCATGAACAGTAATTGAAAGTGCAACACTGCTCACGCCCCCTAGCACCGGCTTAAGCGGTATTCAATTTTCAGAACAAGAAGTACTGAAATTCATGATCTCGAAGGATCAGAAGGTATAACAACATTGAGAATGAAGTACAGGGCGACGTTTTACGGCCGCCACAAAGCACTTAACACATGTTTTTTTGAAGATTATAATTTCTGAAAGGGGTGATAAGTTGTTCTTCTTTCAAGTCACGTTTATTAACCGTCTAGTCCATGAATAGCCATGTAAGAATAATTACGTCATGAATATCAATTAACTGATTTTTAGCTCGACTATTCGAAGAATAGTGGAGCTATCCTACTCGCCCCGGCGTCGGCGTCCGCGTCGGCGTCCGCGTTCGCGTCACACATTGGTTAAGGTTTTTGTTAAAGTCAACTTTTTGCCTCTACGCTTTGGAATAAAGCTTTCAAACCTGGAACACTTGTTCACCATCACAAGTTTCATCTGTAGACAGGGGTGCATAACTCCGTCAAGCATTTTGACATAATTATAGCCCTTTTTATCTTAGAATTTGTGGTTACGGTTTTTGTTAAAGTCCACTTGTTTACACAACCCTTTGAGATAAAGCTTTGAGATTTGGATCACTTATTTACCACCAACAACTTCATTTGTAGGCAAGAGTGCATTATTCTGTCAATGATTTTGAAAGAATTATGGCCCTTTTAACTTATAAATTTTGGTTAAGGTTTTTGTTAAAGTCCACTGATTTACATAACCCTTTGAGAAAAAGTTTTGAAACTTTGAACACTTGTTCACCAACACATGCTTCATCTGTAGGCAATACATTACTCTGTCAAGCATTTTAAAAGAAATAATTGGCCTTTGTTGCTTAAGTTTTTCTCTTTCATTAAAAAGTTCAAAGAGATCCTACATCCTGAATACTATTAAAGATATTTCACTGAGACTTTGATTACTTGCTGCTAGTATCATTGGTCACTAGTTTAGTCCACTATCAAGTATTTATACACTAACAATTCTGAGAATAGTCGAGCGCGCTGTCCTGTGACAGCTCTTGTTTATAATCCCACTGCGAACAAGGGACATTTTCATCATAATAAAATCTGTACAATCAGATCCATCTTATTGTATAAGCAAACAGGGCAGACCCTGATCATATCATAAGCAAACCCAGCAGACCTTGCTCCTATAGGATCTGTCTGATCTGGGTCTACTCTGTTTGTAAAGGCGTAGTTATGGAGCAAATAGTTAAGAACACGTCTTTGATAAACCACGTGACCGATTCCGCGGCTTGGAGGTTTCTATATGATTTTTACACTACTCTAAGTCCGATTTAGAGTTGGGTTCCAGTATTTAAGACTATACCTGTACTGTGAATTCGTCAAATGTATTCTTCTGAGATTGGGAGTAGCTGTGTCTATATTCCAACCCAAGGCATCCATCGCGTAAGATATTCACCACCAACAACGTTTATCACAGCTGATTTACAGTGCAGTTGTCAGTCAGATGTCGTGTCTCTCTGATATAGTGAGTTCTCTTTGGTTTCACCGATTGTAGAGTACCCATTGCCAAATACATAGTGTATCAAATTGCAGTCAGAATTAGACACTGTCTTATTTTTAACGTATAAACGGACCGACAGCGAAATATATAATGCGTATACTGAACTAGATATTGTCGGTAAGGATTGGCCTGGCACTGCATGAATACTCCGCCCTTTTCCGTAAGCTGTTTTATCTTTCCGAACACACACTTAAGTCATGCATTGTAATACAAGCGTTGATAGCCCAGTGGATACAGTTTGTTCATTTAAATGTTTTCATCATACATGCACTTTACCACTGTATTTGCCATCGCGAACGTTGTAGATTAATGGGAGAGAGGATACGTTTATTTACACTGTTTGTCTTTTAGGGTGGGGGATGGAATAAGTGTGAGGTTGGGCGCCCAAAAACCGGTTTAACCCCTAGTGACTTTTGTCACTGACAGTTCCAAGGCGGTACTTCCATCTTCCTCCTATTGTATGTTTGTTTTGTCTTTGTGCGTCTCTTGATTTTTTTTATAGTTATGTGCATATGTTGTTTCCTTGTGTTGCTGCTCGGGCGGCTGTTTGTTCTGTATGTGGTGTTTCCTGCATGACTTAATTTTGTACTTTTAATCATAGCAGTACCAATATTATGGTCGTGGATTCGAGCTCCACCGTAGTTGGTTGTTATATACATTTGTTTTGAGATATGAGTTTTTTAAATGCTGGCCATGACAAAATCTTTTGTGTGGATATTGTACAGTGGAACCTTTCTTTGACAAGTTATATTAACAACGTATGCGTGAAGTAATCAAACATCTGTGTTTAAGACAGTCTACTGTACACGTCACGCAAATCGTTCTTAGGAAGCGCTCTGTGAAAAGAATTGAAAATAAGAAAGGATACGATGGTTGCAAATGAACTATAAATATTCAGAAATGACTGAATTGTTCAGTTTTTATTAAGTGACTGATTACACAGATTGACTGTAACATATATTCAGTAATTCTCTCATAGACTATTTGTAGTCCAACCTCTTTGAATAAATCTACCGAAAAGGAGCATTAACCATAGAAAAGGAGAGTTTAATTATCAGAATTGTGTAGTCTTGACACAATTGTGATAAATAGAGCATTTGCTCCTATGGAGCAAATGCTCTATTTATCACAATGGTTTCAAAATTGGAATTTTATATAGGCGCAAAATGCGTCACTAAGTGGTAATGTGTTTTAAGCGATCAATTAAAATAGTTACATGTGGTGCCATACTGTAAGAATTACGAAAGCAGTGCATTTAGAACTTTGTTTGTCGTGCACTCAACTGTTTTAACCCTTTCCTCCATTACTAGTCCTTTCTACACCTCTGTAAAGGTCACCTGTTGAAACCATTGTGGTAAATATAGCATTTGCTCCTATAGGAGCAAATGCTCTATTTATCACAATGGTTTCAAATTACAAATTCTAAATATTTCATTTTCTCTAGTTAGTGATTGCCCTACTTTTCCATCCAATCAACGATCCGTATTCTTGATATTTTTCAGACTCAAATCCTCATAAATTTTATAAAATCGACTGTAACTTTCGAAGACAAACCTTCCAGTGCGCATGTGCAACAAAACTCCGCCCACTACTAGACAAAACGAGTTGCTACGTTATGACGTTATCGACACGCGAACGAGTGTACACACAAGTGCAAGTGTTCACGTGTGTAGACTGTGGAGAGGAAGACTGTATGAAAACAATTGAGAGGCAGAATTATAGATCTAGTATTTGGGCTACCGTGGATTAAAAAAGACAAAATAAATTGAGAAACATCCCACCTATTGAAGCAGTATTGTTGAAAAAGGACTGATGTAAATAAGCAAATAAATCAGGAAATAAGAAAAAAACCTGTATTTGAAACCGTAATCCGTTCAACAAAACATAAACAATCAAACCTGTAATCTTTTAAATTTAAGCCTTCACCTGTTTATTCTTATTTCAATAATAAACCTGCCCATAATGAATGTTTAATATTAATGAGCTGTATTATATGGGGTTTCGGTGGCAGTGAAGATTTAAATCTGTGTAAACCGAGTAGACCTTGATCAGACAGAACAGGAGCTTCTGATATGGGTCTTCTCGACTTGCAAAGTGGTCCACAGACGTCACTTACTATAAGGTAAAGGTTTATCAGTCTGCTAGCTCGGTGCCAGATAGCAGGTCAAAAGACACATTGTTGTCAGCCATTATTATTTGGACTCCAGAAAAATTATGTAAAAAATGTTTTATACACAGATGGGGAATATTTGATTACGTGACAAAGCCAAATAAGGCAATGTTTACAAGAAAAAGGCGCGAAACGAGTTTCACTGTGTAGGATTTTCAAAACATAAACACGTGAGCAAATTAACAAAGACGACGTTTGTTTGATTGGTGGGTTTTCTGAGTATTTTGCATAAACGGATGTGGGTTTAGATGGACCATAATCACGTGACTAAATATAAGTTTGTCATTGCTCGGTGGGCGGGGCTTATAAACTCGGCCTGTTGAAAAGTAGGGCAATCACTAAATCAATTAGAGCTTATAAACTGCAGTCTTCGAAAATAAGAAGGCCTAAAACGATTCGCTTCGCTCGCGTTATCGGCCGTCTTATTTTCGAAGACTGCAGTTTATAAGCTCTAACCTATACTTAATGCTCCTTTTCGGTAGATGCATCCAAAGAGTTTGGATCTAAAAATAGCCTATGGAGGAAAGGGTTAAGACTCATAAAAATTATGCTAAATAAAATGTGGTCGCTTAGAAGAGATTTCACCGTACGAGTTTGTATATTGATTTTGTTTTACTTTCTTCCTGGTGAACGTTACGCCAATGATAGATAGCCATGTTAACACTTGTCAGGCTAATCTCGACCTGGTTGTCATTTGCAAACAGCTTGGATCCTGATGAGACGCCGAGTAACTCGGGAGTCTCATAACGATCCAAGCTGTTTGGCACTCAGTCCACATGTTCTCCAATGTTTTATACGAAATACGTAAACAAGAACTGCAACACGTCTGGGATTTGGCAGACAGGTGTTTCTCAGTACGATAAAGCTTAGCCCTTATCCATCTTGGCGCGACTTAACTCGCATGTGCAAGCAGCTTAGATCCCTGACGAGACACCGAGAACTCAGTGTTGCAATAGAATCAAAGCTATTTGACACCCTGCCAGCAGATTCCAAAAATATTAAACGAATCGAAAGAAGACAAACTTGTACCAAATCAGAATACGAGCGGCCATCTATTTTTGCAGCGGAGCAAGGTATGGTATATAAAGCAAACCCCGAGTTCAGATATGTCTTTCTAAGTGTTTGCTATTTCCCAAAAGGCCAGTTTAACCCTTATGAAGTATAACGAAGTGTTCGTTTCGTGGTCGTGTAAATACATTATTACGTCTGTGATATCAAACTTTCGCAGTAATTTGTTAGAAATAGCTGCCATCCAGACAATTATTGTTTTTCTTACTTGTTTTACGGCGAAGGTGTTCTGGTTAATATTTCAGACGTAGGTCCTTTCAACGCTGAGGTAACAGAGTGGACTAGTCTATCGAGGTATATTGCTAGAGTCCATACAGTATGAAAGGGTAAACTTTCTGTGAAGACTTTGAATGACAAATTGTGCAAAACCTCATTAGAGGACTCATCTAGGAACACAATGATCCGGGGTTACATTGTTTGCAAATGACAGCGAAGTAATTTCCCACATTCAAAGAGCCGAGGTCACATCTCGTTTACAATAATACATTCTGTCAAACTGTCAGTTTACAGACATACGGTGTTTTATTTGTAGAAGAAAGGAAACAAAACAAACATAATATTAAACTATCACTTGAAGCGACGATAATCTAGTATGCTGTTTATATAGATCAATAAGGTATGTACAACATAATGCTTCTTGTATCTTGTATCCAAAGTATTGTTTTGAAATCACTATTTCCAAAATAACGGTATGAAAAGTATAATCTTAATGTGCAAAATCAAAATGATATTTTAAGCTTCTTGAATACGAGATAATCGTTTTAATGCGTGGAAAGCGTTATACCCAAATCAGATGGCTCTAATGGGAACAATCTGATCAAGGTGTGCGGTATTTGCCATTTAGATTCCCTTACAAAATCCTGTTTATTCTGAATGAAATCCGTCGTTAAAATGATGTCGTGCATTAAGACTGTTTGGACTTCCTGCATTTTACGACAAATAGCGACCACTTTCCGGCATTTGCTTGCGGAAATGGATGGTTGTGAGAAATTGGCAGATTGAAGCCTAGCTAATATAATATTAATGTTTTTTTTAAATACGAATAGCTATTGAATATCATGAATGCATAACTATAGCTCGTGTTAATGGTTTTATTTGTTATTTACCGTAACATTAAAAGTTTCAAGTACATTCATCAATTGGCATTGAGTGTTCCTAGCCTGACCAGTTTAATGATTGCAGAGCTAAAGCGCTGATTTCCGTTAAACATCAAATTAACAAGCAAATACTCTGAATTGATATACCCCACCAAACAAGTGCTGACCTCAGTATTTAATTGAGTTATTGACCAGAGAGACTCAAAGTATTTTCGCAAACAAATTGAAACCCAGACAAATAAATTTGTTAAGTTTTTGGCAAACAAAGGACCGTAACTCTGGTGTTCCAAATTCAATATAAATGATACTTGTAGAGCGGCATTTCCATATATTACCTGAGATTTACACAAAGGTTCATAGCATAACTCAAAATAGTTTATGATAAATGGCCCCGGACAGACAATAATGTTACATTTTTCCCAATGAAAGGATCATACCTCTGGTGTTCCCGGATCAATATATATTATACTTAAAGAACCGCATGCTTTTATACTACCAAACATTTCCACAAAATTTCGTAGAAAAACTTCAATCAGTTACTTATAATTGGCCCCGAACAGACAAAAAGTTATATTTGTCGCAAACAAAGGGCCATAACGCTGGCATTCCATGGTCAATATGAATGATACTTTCAGAACGGCGTATCCTTGTGCTACTTAGCATTTAAAAAAGTTTCATAGAAAAACTCGATACAATATTTGAGACAGTGTTCCGGAATATGTGTGATACTTGCAGGCCCATATGTTATTGTGCTAAACATTTACACACAACTTCAAGTAAAAACTCCAAACCGTTTATGAGATAGTACTCCGGGACGCACGGACGGAAGTCCTTACGGATTGAGTGTATGTGGCTATTCTTTTGTTCAAAATAGCCACATCAATCGAAATTTAGCCACATAAAACATATGAGAACAAAATATATTTGTAAACATAGTCGCGTAAACATGACTTGTTAGAGCGGATGCACAGACAAGGGGACAACGCAAAACTATACCCCCGCCTTTGGCAGGGGGTAACAAATATATGCGATTAATGCATTTTCTCCTAGGCTATTTTTAGATCCAACTATTTTTAATTAATCTACCAGAAAGGAGCATTAACTAGAGAAAAGGAAATCTTTAGAATTTTGTAGTTTGAATCCATTGTGATAAATAGAGCATTTGCTCCTATAGGAGCAAATGATCTATTTATCACAATGGTTTCACAATGTGAATTTTATAGAGGCGCAAAAATGCGTCACCAGTGGATAATGTGTTAATGCATTTTTGATTTTTCATCAATGTAGTTAAATCAAATCGAATTGTCTATCTTCATGTTATCGGAAATTACGTGATTATTTTGATGTAATTAAAACCCATCGTCAACTGATTTAGCGTTTAATCCTTTGAATGCTGAATACTGAAATGAACCTCTAGCAACCATTCAGTATGAAAGGCTAAACTCTGTTTTAGGGTTTTGAAAGAAACACAATGCAAACCCCGATTAGACGGTTCCTGAGGGAGCCCTTTGATTTTGGTCAACATTGTTGCAAATGCCAGTTTACTCATTTCCGGCATGCAACGGATTAAATATCTAGATTTATCTGGTTGTATGTTGGATTAAAGGAAGCAGGACAACTCTGTACGATCAAACTGTTTTCCTATAGCTCACCAGATAAGCCTTTCCATAATTATACATTGTACTGAATTCTTAAATTTGCATCAGAGGTCTTCATCTAAGTTGACTAATATGTTATTGTATCATATGTACCGTTACAACATTTAATAATCTTTTCC